>CM022299.1:544167921-544767921 GCA_011799875.1 Thinopyrum elongatum
CCCCCGATCCAAACTGGATTGGGATCGGGAGCTCCAGCCGCCGCCGCCCTTCGACGCCCCGGCGCGCCCCCGCCGGCCGGCCGCCGCTCCGACCGCCGCCGAACGCTTCCTCGTCTCCTCCCCGCGCCGCATCACCACGCCTCGCCGCCCCCTCTCCCCTGCTCCCTGCCCGCCGCATCGCCCCTGTCCCCTGCCCGCGGTCACCGCCGCGCCGGGCCGCGCTCGCCGCGCCCCGGCCGCGTGCTGGTCGTGCCCCGTGCCCACGGCCGCACCCCGCGGCCCCGCACCGCCGCTCGGCCACCGCAGCCGCCCACGGCCGACGCAACCCCCCGCCTCGCCCCTTTGCGCGCTCGCCCACACCGCGGCCTCGTGCGTGCGTGGCCCGCGCCTCCACCCGCTCCGCCCACCCGACCCCGCCCCGCCGGCCGGCACCTCGCCGCCGGCCGCGCCACGGCCATGGGCCGGCCGTGCGTGCGTGCGTGCCCAGACAGAGAGCCCGGGCTGGCTCTCTGCCCCATGGGGCCCGCCCTTGAGAACAAAAAAAAATGAGAAAGAAAAGAAAATAAGAAATAAAAATGTATTTAAAATTAAATAGAAATTAATTAATTAGTTAATTAAGTAATTATTTAACCTAATCAATTCTGTTAAGTTTAAACTGATTAGATTAGTTAACTTAATTAGCTGTTAAAATATTAATTAGGGTTGTAGTCAATGACAGATGGGATCCACTGGTCAGTTTGACCAGTCAACAGTCAATGTTGACTGCTGACATCATGCTGATGTCATGCTGATGCAGAAGGTATATTTTTTATGTAAATTAATTCTGTTAATTCTAAAAGTGAATTAAATCTTTAAAAATTAATATAAAATAATCCGTAACTCGGATGAAAATACTTTGTACATGAAAGTTGCTCAGAACGACGAGATGAATCCGAATACACAGTCCGTTTGTCCGTCACACATCCCTAGTATAGAGAACATGCAACCATCCCCTCCGGTTCGTTGTCCGAAAATGCCAAACTTCGGGAAAACATTCCCGGATGTTATTGAAGGAAATATGCCCTAGAGGCAATAATAAAGTTGTTATTTATATTTCCTTATATCATGATAAATGTTTATTATTCATGCTAGAATTGTATTAACCGGAAACTTAATACATGTGTGAATACATAGACAAACAGAGTGTCACTAGTATGCCTCTACTTGACTAGCTCGTTAATCAAAGATGATTGAGTTTCCTAGCCATAGACATGAGTTGTCATTTGATGAACGGGATCACATCATTAGAGAATGATGTGATTGACATGACCCATCCGTTAGCTTAGCACGATGATCGTTTAGTTTGTTGCTATTGCTTTCTTCATGACTTATACATGTTCCTCTGACTATGAGATTATGCAACTCCCGAATACCGGAGGAACACCTTGTGTGCTATCAAACATCACAACGTAACTGGGTGATTATAAAGATGCTCTACAGGTGTCTCCGGTGGTGTTTGTTGAGTTGGCATAGATCGAGATTAGGATTTGTCACTCCGATTGTCGGAGAGGTATCTCTGGGCCCTCTCGGTAATGCACATCATATGAAGCCTTGCAAGCAATGTGACTAATGAGTTAGTTACGGGATGATGCATTACGGAACGAGTAAAGAGACTTGTCAGTAACGAGATTGAACTAGGTATGATGATACCGACGATCGAATCTCGGGCAAGTAACATACCGATGACAAAGGGAACGACGTATGTTGTTATGCGATTTGACCGATAAAGATCTTCGTAGAATATGTGGGAGCCAATATGAGCATCCAGGTTCCGCTATTGGTTATTGACTGGAGATGAGTCTCGGTCATGAATTCAACAATGCACTTGAAATTAGGGCTGCAAGAAAAGCTCGAGACTCATGAGCCGCCCGAGATCGACTCGTTTTTGGCTCAATTCGAGATCGACTCAAAAAGAAACGAGCTGAATTTGAACACTTTATGTAGCTCGACCGAGAAACGAGCCGATCTTGAGCCAATATTGGTTCGCTCGATAGCTCGACATAATATCATTATGTTAAATGATGATGCCATATATTAAATGGCAATAAGATAATTTGTTACCATATATGATGTCCATGATTTTTCTTCATTTTATTTACCAGCAAACATGAAAGCTTAATTAAGTGCAGAGCTAATTATGGTACGTGGTCGACTATGTGTTAAATATCATGTTGTTTTTGGCAAAAGTTCCCAGCATATGCACCTTCGTTTTCTTGTTTTTCGTCCACGAAGACCGCCATTTATTGCAGTTGGCCCAAGAGACCAAGATGAGCCCTCCCGAGAATGACGAGATGGTTGTACAAAGTTGTGTCCTTATTGGAATACTTGCCATAAATTTATAATTTTTACCGTCTCATTTAGCTCGAAACTAGCTCGAGATCGTTACAAGTTGAGCATGAGTCATGTTCTACAGCTCGATCATGAGCTTCACTCAGTTTGAGCTCACTCAAATTTTAATATGAGTTGAGCTGAGCCAACTCCAACTCACTCGAACTCGACTCGTTTGCAGCCCTGCTTGAAATAAAGCAACCTAACTGTAATTCTGATATATCTACATGCCAACGTTTATTTCTGCCTGATATTCCAACGAGTATAAATGGGTAAATTTATATATTTCATTATCATAAAATTTCAAAATACATGCATTTATTTTTGTTATCACCATATTAAAAATAATTTTAATTTAGGAAATTGCAGGGATGTGTCTTGCTATTTTGTTTTTCATTTTATGCTCCGGTGAAATGGTAAAGAAGAAGGTACGTTCGGTTTGCACGGTACACATTTTAAGATCTTCGACGTGAAATATTCGTGCTAACTACATATATGGCTTGTGCACGATTGGTATGAGTTGACGAAGAAGTTTTTATTATACTTGCTCAAATATCGTGTGAAGAAGCTAAAAACAACATTTCTGATATTGCGCGAGAATTTCTTAAGCGCATCATGTAAACCTTAATTTTTATCCGATTTTCAGTTGGATAATCACTCTATATGTATACATCGTCAAATTGCCTTTTTGTTATCAATTTACATTGCAAGTGAAGTGGACTTCAATTATTATCTAATTGTGCTTGTGCTATCTTCTCTCTACACGTAAAAATTAACATGCATTATATTTATATAACTCCAGCAAAATATTTTAAAAGCCCATGGCAACGTACGGGCACTCTACTAGTATATGAAGTGAACTCACACATAGATCCTAAATGAACTCTTGCCCGTACAGCAACATGATAAGTTCTGAAGATGAACAGTATAGACGATGCTCTCTGTTTCTTCATCATTGTCGTTTCCATTAGAACAACCATACGTCGGCGCCGCCACCTCATCAAGCCGCCGTATCGGGGCACCCATCGGCGGATGCGGCTGCGAGCCCCTTCTTTCCTCCGCCGTCCCTGGAGCGCTCACGTGTGACGTGTTGGACCTGTCAGCGATCATCAGGCCGCCGCCATTGTCCCGGGGTCGATAGCTTCTGTTTTACGAGATGATCAGGTGGGAGCGGATGAGTCACAGAATCAGGATCTTGGGGGGCCGAACGCAAAGACACCACTGCCTCGCATCGGTTGCCCGCGATCAACTGTGTACGCTGACGTGATGGAGGTGCCGTACGCAAAACGTAGGCGCATAAATATCACGGGACCGGTTCCACAAGTTCAAGGATCGTATTGACTTCGTATTCGCAAGTTTAAGGACCGTATTGGAGCAGTTTCAGAGTTTAAGGACCGTTTTGGACCTTGCCATCAACTTCAAGGACGGTTCATGCATTTTACTCTAGAGTAAACAAGCCTGCTCCCTTCCCTCCTTGCCTCGATCAGTTCGCCATCATAAGTGCCTACCATCTTCCCGGCTTGCCCACAGTTCTTGCCGAGCTTCACAAGTTGGCCATCATCGTCTGCAAGAGCATCGAGAAGAGCGAGAGCATCATCGCCACCCCGTTGAAGAAGGAGAGCGACGCCGGCAAGACCGTCCTCTGGGCCGGCCTCGACGACACCATGTCCTAGTTTCTTTATACTCGAGCTTGTTAATGTGGAGAACACAGAGCTTGTTAATGTGGAGAATGTTATCTATCGATCTGCATATAAAGTAATAACTAGGGAAAGATGAGCAGCACCTGCTGAATTCCACAAGCATGGAAGGATTGGTGTGCTCCGGCACCACTTGAGGCAGACGTCATTCCGATTGAGCAGCTGACGTCGACACGAAATTGTCAACTTTCTCGAGCATGTGCTTGGACGTGCAGACGCGTCGACAGATGACGACCTTGTGGGAGCTCTTCTCGCGCGGTCGCCTTTGGGCAGATGGTATGGCAAGCCACGATCGTTGCGGCCACCACAAATCCGCCTTCCTGGCCGTGAACCTGAAATGGTGTCAGGCTGTCAGCACATCCACCATCTATCAAAGAAGCAACAACCTTTGAATAAAATCAATTGATATAGAACTAATTAAAAACCCAAACGCCAAAAATGAAGTCAGCTTTTTAGGGATTGCAAGTGAACGGCATCAGGCACGTCGGAACCGCGCACGGATCCTAAAGCATTCGCTCCCACGTACTCATCTAAGCAAACTAAGAGTTGACAACACTAAATGGTTCGCTCAGGATGGCAATACGAGCAAACACATTTGGGGATGATAATTTCTGTTTTAGAGCATGACGATTCTCACATTTCCCCGTTAATGTAGCACGGCAAATTACCTTCAGCTAGCATGGCAATTTTCACCATTTTAATAGGCTGGCAATTATCCATGCCGCAATCATGGCAAATCCCTGAAAACGCATGGCAATTACTCTGCTGAAGCATGACAATTTTTTAACAATCTTTTCATACAACATGACAATTTTTACTTTAGAACATGGTAAATCCTTATGTAACATCATGGCAAATTTATCTGTTTTCGCATGACAATTTTGAAGCGTATGCCGGGAGTGGTTTTTGAGCAAACGGAAACGTTTGTTCATTCCTACCTGACTGGGGGAACGATGGTTCGCTCGCGAAACTGCCCTGAGGGAACTTCAGTGCATTATTGTGGTCCATGAAAAAAGAACGTTTCATATGATAAGATTACCTTAGTTGGTTGATATATATGAACTCCTAAGGCACCTAGATGCATTGCCATGGGGATAAAAAGTATCATACACACTTCAGTTGACACCAATCTTCTTGTATTATCACTGAAAAAATAAATGGTAAACTTAGATCAATCCGTAGTAAAAAATAGAACTACAAACTGAATCTTCTAAAACACTTCAAAAAAGAAGTATACACATAGAAGGTAGTGGTATGTATTGTATTGAAATCAAACCCAAAGTCACAATCAAACCATAAATCTTCCCAGCACCACCACAGTACGCAAATATCTACTTAAGATAGAATCATCAATTAGTAAACCAATTGGAAAACCTAGTGAGGCCATCTACCTTTCGTTGCAGATCTATCATTGTAATGCATGCCAAAATCTCTCATATATGAAAAAGTTTGATCACCTGAGACACAACAGTAGGGGGTGAGTGTCAGGACTCCGGACCTAGGGGACTGCCGATCAAATCCCCCAAAACAGCAGACTTGCTAACTGATAGACATAAAGTAAAGAAACTGAACTGCAATAGAGGACCAAAGACAGCTGACTTGCAAACTGATATACAGATAGAGTTTACAGGGAAAGTAAAAAAACTATAAAATTGTTTTTTCCGATAAATAGCCGCCCATCCACCCTCTGCGTTGCCCTTTATATCAAAGAGGCAGCGCCCATATTTTTTTTACAGTTATTAAACACGTTTTACATAGTTAAGCACTTTTTAGATGCAAAAATTACAATAATCTGAACATTGAGTAAGAAAGACTACAGACCTTCAAATTGAGTGGTAGCACAAATCTTGCATCATGGTAGTTCCTTCTCTCCCTTCTCTGTTTTGCTCTGTTCTGAACATTCTTAATTTTGAACACTCACGGGTATCTTTTGAACTGAACTTCCGCTACAAAACAGATTATTGCACTTCACTTCCAATTTTTTAACAGATTCCTCTTTTTGTTTGGTACATTTGCCAGCTTGCCATTTTGATTATTTAGTATTTTTATTTCTGTTGCTAGCCAGACTAAGTTTTTGGAGTATTAATAGCTAAATGCTTGTAAGAGCTTCTGGTGATTATTCATTTCTCCTAATCACTTATATTTAGATACCAATTATGTGTGTATCAGCATGAATGAAACCAAAGAAACTAAGTCTAAATTCATTTGTGTATTGCGAATCTCAAGGAGCTGGACGGCTGAGATAAGGGTGTGAGTACACCCGGGTGCAGCGACACCTTTCCCCTCTACCTCTCTTCTTCTGCCCTGCTGCTCACGTAGGGATGCAGGGCGGCGTCCCGCATAAGCCCGCAAAAGGTGAAATTAGTTCAAAACTAAACCAAATCGCTACAGAAACTTACAACTAACCTAATCTGATTATACTACGGAGCTGCGGAGCGGATCGGGCGCCGCCCTGCATCCCTATGCTCACAGCTGATCAAGCACTCAAGCTTTAGCTCCAACAGGCAGGTCACATTCCTCACTGATAGCCTGACGCTCGCCAAGGCTGCAGCCAGCAGGGATCTCGGAGCTGAAGGGACCTCCTGGGGCAAGTCAGCCACCCTCAACAATTTCTTACAGAAAAATCATCACAGCTTATCCATTCTGTCTATGATATTCCTAGAGATATTAATGGGGCGGCTCAGAATTGCGCTCATCAGGTCCTTAGTAGATCTTCAGAACCTGCTTTTAGATGTGTCCAATTATGCAATTGCTTCACAATGTACTGTATGAGGGCTTTGTAATTCATGTTGTACTTTGTACATGAGCTGAAATGAAGTTGGCGCCGCGCCATCCCCATGTTAAAAAGAAAAACAAGGCATAAAGAAAATCTGATCAATGATGAGGTGATGTCATAACAGGCATTTTTTAGCCAAAACCATGCAATGTAACACCATTGTCACAATAAACATCTTTTAGTCAAAACCGTGCAATGTAACACCACTGTCACCAGATCACGGCCTAGCTAATGAAATTACATGAAACGCAGACACTGTGGTCTGTAATTGCCAGCAAGTAGAACAATGGTTGCAACAGAATGGTACTCGTGAATGTGCATCAACAATTATACTGCTAACTTCGACACTGAAGCTAATCAGGCTAAACACAGACAAGAGGCGGGGCGAATCTTCAGACACTGAAAACACATCTCTAACGGCTGACACTGAAAACACATCTCTAACGGCTGTCTACCCTTGGTGCACACACTGCAGCAACAGAACACTAACAGCTTCCAGAGCAAACTTACTCCTCATGATGATAGCCGAGGCGATGCAACCCAATGGGACAGTAGTTGGCAAAAGGGTCGCCGAGGGAGAAATCAGATGCTCTCTCGATGCTCCGAACGAAGCCTTCAGGAACAGACTGGCTTGCCCACAGTACGGACGCTTCACTGGCCCGTTCAATGTGCCTCAGGGACACCAGCTTGCGATACATATGATCCGTCGGATCATCGGGCAACAGAATCACCACCTCCTCCAGCACCAACACACTCTGAAAGAAGAATTTGAGGAAGGCCATCTCGCTTCGACCCCCTTTGAAATCCCGGACAACCAGCAGCTTGATGCGCGACCGTATGCATTCTATAGTACCTGACTTGTGCCAGAACTTCAGGTTGAGCTTGCCAGTGGATTGATCATCTTTTCCAGACTGAAATTCAATAAAGAAGAGCATATGCAGTTCATCAGCTATTGATAGCAATTAACAACATGATGCTAGCGCGCGATGGTGCAAATGTAAGCCAAAAGAAGAGTCAGGGGCCTCACCATGATATGGAGCGTCTCAACATTCGGAAAGCATCTGAGGACATTGGGGATCATCTTGACATCATTGCGGACTGCGAAACGCACCTCCAAAGCCAGGATTTTCACACCTGGTAGCATGGTGCTCGGGCTCATCCCTATCCCAGCCTGCAATTGCAATCACAAATTTACAATGCACCCAATTAATAAGAGAAGAAAGATGTCAAATTTACATTGCTCGTGTAGAATTGAACCAATGGAAATACTGTATGAGGCACCTTGATGATGGTGTTGCCCACATCTAGAACATGCTTCCGTGGGTCCAACGCCAAGTATCCCAACAAGTGCAGCTTGGGGGCATGGCCGATCTTGACCGTGGTGGTGCAGTTGCCAACAGGGTGCCAAGCATCTGAATAGATGAACCGCTCAAGATTTGGGTCGTCCAACACGAAGATCTCTTCGATGAAGCACCCGATGATCTGCACGCACCGGAGGCTTTGGCTGACGAGCCGGATGCGAAGCTTGAGCACATTGCCCTGGAGACAGAGCGTCTCCAGCACGGGGCTCCTGTCGAGGATGAAGTCCAGATCCCTTCTCTCCACGAGGACGTTGTAGAGGCCGAGGTCACGGAGATTGCGGAAGCAGGTGGCGCGCGGGAGGCCGGCCGTGTCGGGGAACCTCCACATGCCGAGGTAGAGGCGGGTGAGGGTGGTCAGGCCCAGGAGGCTGGCGGGGAGAGCGTAGTCCAGCGGCCAGCGGCGGTTGACGAGGACGAGCTCCTGGATGCCCTTGGCGGCGAGTAGCTGGAGCCAGCGCGCGAGCAGGCCACGGAAGCCCTCCGCGAGGGTGCTGGTGAGGTAGACGCAGCGGAAGGGCCCCGGGTGCGCGTCGAGGACGCGGGACACGGCGGAGGTGTCGGGGAGGAGGTCGACGTCGTGGAGGACGAGCGGCGTGGAGTGCCAGACCCCGCGCCAGCGGTGGGAGAGCGCGGCGGTGCGCGCGGCGTCCTTGACGGGGAGGCGGGAGACGACGTCGCGGAGGAGCGCGTCGGGGAGGCGGCTGACGCGGTCGTCGTCGTCGTCGGGTGGCAGGGCGAAGAGGCTGGCGGCGGCGGAGACGGGCGGGCGGACGGGGATGGCGTAGGAGGCGGGGTAGTACAGGCGGCGGACTTGCTCTTCAAACTCGTTCTCGTTGTGCGGAGTCTGCTCGCGCAGGAACTCGTTCGTCACAGCGGTGATGGGACCGAGCGACCCTAGGCACTCGAACTCCGCCATGGCCGCCTCCATGGCCGCCGCCGCCGCCGCCGGAAGCGCTGCGGTGGGGATGAGGGCTTGGGCTTTCTGGGCGTAGTGTGCTGTGTGTGAAGCGGAGCAAGCACGGCCCAAGGAAAGGAAATGGGGTAAAAATGTTTGTTTCTCGAGAGAATTTCAATTTAGCCCCTGAACTTTTCCTAGGGTTTAGGATTCAAACAGCCCTATAGTTTGTGATACCCTAAAACTGGTTTTAGGCGTGGACAGAAAATGTGTTTGGACACTAGAAAAAAATCTCCTTTTTTAGCAACCCTAAAATTGGTACCCTAAAATTTGAGAACCACATGAAACATGACGATCCAACGGCGGGCAAGCCGGGAGGCGGATCTGACGGTATGGAGGAGCTCGGCAGGGACAACAACGCTGATGGCGGAATCCGACTGCGACTGCAGCTCAGGGACAGCCGTGCGGTGCTCGGGGCGGCGACGGGGGTGGATCCAAGGTGTGGAGCGCAGTGGCACGGCTAACGTCGGCAAACGATGCGGCTGTGGCGTTAGTTTCGGAGAAGATGAGGAAGAAGGATTGTCTCCTTTGGACCACCGCGGACCAGAGAAGATGGTGCTGCTTATGTGCTCGTCAGTGAAGAAGCTCCTTGGGATGGAGAGCTCGAGGGCGCAGGGGTGTGGGGGAATGGTAGCACGCATTTTGGCGATGAGCTGAAGGAGGGTAAATAAGGCGAGGCAATCGATGGGAGGTGGATCAATTTCTCCTCGCTCGCACGAGCATGGCAGTATGTTCCCCTCCCTACACACAGGGAGTTGGCTTCCTGAGCACCAGATTGAGCACTGCTTCAAGGATCCTGCGGGATTGTTTCACCAAGCGGTCCAGGCAACTAATCTTCTTCTATATCTCAGTCCTGATATTTAAAGGCTGCTTGGTTTCGCATGCCAGTTTTTTGGCAAGCACAAGCTAAAATTTCGGGAAGCTCAAAACTCGCCAACATTTGGCAACTTTGGCTAGTGTTTGGTCAGAAGAATTGCTAAAAATTGGAGCCTAATCAATCAGCTTACACTTTTAGAGTTGGTGAAATTTGGCTTCAAGCCAAGCATGCATTTCATTTGGTACGCGGCAAATAAAATGGATGCTATGACTAAAAGATGGCGTAAGCATCTGAAAAGGCCACAGTTTAAAGGTTAAATCATTTTGAAAACTATGATAAAAAAAACACAAATCAACCCCATGATTGATGTTAACAAGGTTTGTACCCTTCTCCAACATTCCAAACATCACCAAGAGTTCATAACAAAGCACACATGCACTTCACAGGCTTGGTTAATTTCATTCATACATACCTTCCTAACATCACCAAGTCCATAACCAGATACGGATGCCCAAAATAAGAATATCAATGCTCCTTGACATCTCTGAGATGCAACTACAAATACACTTCAGGCTTCCCCATATGATTCATCCATTGTGTTCGGGATTGGTAGTTGCTACGACATCCCAAAGGAGGCAGGCTGTTCATTAACAAGGCCATGCATGAGATCCCAGTTTGCAAAAAAAAAGCATTGTTGGTGTATACGTGATTAGTAAAACACTTTTCTAAAGGAGACAGTAAAACACTTTTCTAAAGTGGTACAGTTTTGAAATCGCATTGGACAGTGAATTCCTCTGCGGTATGCAAATGAATGTAGACTTAGTTTCTTTGGCTTCATTCATGCTGAGAACCACATTACTGGTGTATACGTGATTCGAGAAAAATGAATAATCAAAAGAAGCTCTTATAAACCAGTGCTACTCAGCTGAGATCCCAGCTTGTACAAACAGGAAGTTACTTCAGCGGTGGTAGAGATAGTAAAACATTTTTTCTGAAATCACATTGAACAGTAAATCCCTTTGCTATACACAAATGAATCTTAGACTTAGTTTTGGCTTCCTTCATGCCAATACACACATTACTGGCATACAAGTGATTAGGAGAATACAAGCATTTTTTAGGTATTAATACTCCAAAAACTTAGTCTGAATGGTAAGAGAAATAAAAGTACTACATAATCAAAATCACAAGCTTGCATGAATAGAGACTTCTTGCACTCAACCCGAGGACGTTCCGGCTCTGGTGCATCATGCATCTCATCTTCATGCTCATAGCCTAAGTCATATGGATGACTCATCAGTCCTCCATCGTCATAGCCGGTATTGATGTATCGGAGAGGGTCATCCTCCTCCATGTCATCATCCATATCTTCTTCCATGGGGGCGACATGATCAGCCACTGGAACAGTTGGACCCCCTTCCTCGCGTCGTCCGCTTTCACCCAGCACGACAGATGGTGGTAATTGCATAGGTGAGGTGGTGGTCATACCTTGCATCGGTGTTGCCGTTGGTGTGCTTCCGGACGCCTCCGCATGAAGAAGATTCTTCGACCACAACAGCATCCCATTCTTGCATTGGCCAAGTAGCGCCGAGGTCTTGTTGTCCTCTCCCCGGTTCGTAGGGGAGGAGCCAAGCCCTCATAGCCCGCTTTCACACTCGCCAAGGAAACCCTGAAGGCTTCACTAGGCATATGTCGGCCGTGGAACAAGCGATCCTTGAGCTTCATTATCATACCCTTTCTCACATCCACCAACTGGTCGTTGATGTCATAGAGTAGGGTGCACAGATTGTCGTCGGCTTGCGAAGACATGTGTGCGGCGTCAGAGAACCGAAAGGCAACGAAAACTGAAGATTAGATATGTTGATGAGGGTGCGAAGCGTAATTACCGTGAGGGCGTCAAGGTCAGCTAATGGCGAAGCCCCGCCGAGCATGCCAGAGACGGAGGAAGGGCTGCTATGAGCGGCGGTGACAGGTGCTGGTGCGGGAGCAGGTGCGGTTGCGATAGCAGGTCTAAGTGCGATTCGGTGTTCATCGAGTTACTGCTACCTGCATAATTTCAGCTTTGGATTTCTCAATCGCCTGCACCACCTTCACGTCGATAGTCACTTGGCTCAACTTCCTTCTTTGCCTTTTTTTCTCCTTGCCCTCGTGGTAGTAGTACTTCCACATGGCGCCGTTGATAACCCACAAGTATAGGGAATCAATTGTAGCATTTCTCGATAAGTAAGAGCGTCGAACCCAACGAGGAGCTAAAGGTAGAATTTATATTCTCTCAAGTTCTATCGACCACCGATACCACTCTACACACACTTGACGTTCGCTTTACTAGAACAAGTATGAAGCTATTTTGTAGATGATAGGATAGGTTTGCAAGATAATAAAGAGCACATAAATAAAAGTTAGTGGATGTTCAGATAAAGAAACAATTAAGTTAGTTTTAGTAGAGAGCTTTTTGTCACAAGAAAGTTATTTGTCCCTGGGCAATCGATAACTAGACCGGTAATCATTATTGCAATTTTATATGAGGGAGAGGCATGAGCTAACATACTTTCTCTACTTGGATCATATGCACTTATGATTGGAACTCTAGCAAGCATCCGCAACTACTAAAGATCATTAAGATAAAACCCAACCATAGTATTAAGTATCAAGTTCTCTTTATCCCATATGCAACAACCCCCTTACTCGGGTATGTGTTTCCGTCACTCGCGCCACCCACCATAAGCGAATCATGAACGTATTGCAACACCCTACAGTGGGAATCCCTAACGCTTGGGCGACACGGAGGGCACCATAGGACAACACCAAAATAAAAAGATACAACTCAAACCAATCACGATCATCAATCAACCCATAGGACAAGACGGATCTACTCAAATATCATAGGATAGCCACATATCATTGGATAATAATATATAGCGTTGAGCACCATGTTTAAGTAGAGATTACAACGGGGAGAAGAGGTTTTACACAACTGCATAGAGGGGGAGAGAGTTGGTGTTGACGGTAGTGAGGTTGTTGGTGTAGATCGTCGTCACGATCCTTGCCCCAGCGGCACTCCGGCGCCACCGGGAGAGAGGGGGAGAGAGCCCTCCTCCTTCTTCCTTGGCCTCCCCCTAGATGGCAGGAGGTTTCCCCCTCTGCTCCATGGCCTCCCTGGCGGCGGAGGGGCGGGAGCCCCTCCGATATTGGATCTCTCTCTCTCTCTCTCTCTCTCTCTCTCTCTCTCTTCTGTTTCGCGACCCCGTTTTCTGGCCTTTCACCGTTTCTTAAATTCCCGGAGATCCGTAACTCCGATTGGGCTGAAATTTTGAGGGAATATTCTCCAGGATATTATCTTTCTTGCGCTGAAAGAAGGACACCAACCGCCTTACAGGGTGGCCACAAGCTTGCAGGGCGCGCCCTGGGTAGGGGGCACGCCCCTTGAGCTTGTGGGCCCCTCGGGCACCGTCTCCCATTGATTTCTTTTCCGGAAAATCACATATATTCCAAAATAATTTTCCATAAAATTTTATCGCGCTTGGACTTTGTTTGATATGGATTTTCTGTGAAACAAAAAACATGCAACAAACAGGAACTGGCACTGGGCACTGGATCAATATGTTAGACCCAAAAATAATATAAAATGTTACCAAAAGTATATGAAAGTTGTATAATATTGGCATGGGACAATAAAAAATTATAGATACGACGGAGACGTATCAGTCGTCTTCGGCGGTGTGCACACGTCCATACTGCGGCCGCTGGTTCATCGGATGTCCCTCCATTATGTTAATTGCCCGGTTGAAAGGGATGCCCTACTTGTACTTCGTCGACGACTGAGATGACGAGTCGCTTTCGGATGGAAGCCTGTGTTGCTCTCTCTGCAAAATGAACGTGAAGCGTTTACAAATGGACAAAACATAGTTGACTAGATCAGAAGCTAATATAAGATGGTAAAATAATAATTACCAGTATTCTCATGAACTCCCCACTACTTGTGAGCTGCGTTGGGATTTTCTCGAAGTGGAGAGGATGATGCAGTACAGTAGAGATAAGTATTTTCATCAGTTAGGAACCAAGGTTATCAATCCAGTAGGAGAACCAAGCAACACTATGTAAGCAATACCTGCACACAAGATAACAAATCCTTGCACCCAACGCGAACATAGGGTTGTCAATCCCTTGGCAGTTAATTGCAAGATTAAATTGTATGGTGATAGATAGATCACACTAAATATAAAATAAAATAAAGAAAGAAAATTGCAGCAAGGTATTTTTGAATTTTAATATATGATAAAAGTAGACCCGGGGGCATAGTTTTCACTAGAGGCTTCTCTCAGGAAAATAGCATATGGTGGGTAGACAAATTATTGTTGGGCAATTGATAGAAAAGCAAATGATCATGACGATATCCAAGGCAATGATCATATATAGGCATCACGTCCAAGACAAGTAAACCAACTCCTGCCTGCATCTACTACTATTACTCCACACATCGACCGCTATCCAGCATGCATCTAGAGTATTAAGTTCATAAAAGAATAGAGTAACGCCTTAAGCAAGATGACATGATGTAGACAAGATAAACTGACGTATGAATAAACCCCATCTTTTTACCCTTAATTGCAATGATACATACGTGTCATGTCCCCTTCTGCCATTGGGATTGAGCACCGTAAGATCGAACCCATTACAAAGCACCTCTTCCCATGGCAAGATAAATCAATCTAGTTGGCCAAACCAAACCAATAAATCGGAGAAGAAATACAAAGATATAGCAATCATGCATAAAAGAGTTCAGAGAAAACTCAAATAATATCCATGGATAATGTGATCATAAACTCACAATTCCGGATCCCAACAAACAGACCGCAAAAAGTCATTACATCGGATAGAACTCCAAGAACATCAAGGAGATCATTGGTTGAAGAACATCGAGAGAGAAGAAGCCATCTAGCTACTAACTATGGACCAGTAGGTCTGTGGTAAACTACTCACGCATCATCAGAAGGGCAGTAAGGTTGATGTAGAGCTCCTCCGTGATCAATTCCCCCTCCGGCGGAGTGCCGGCGGAGGCCTCCAGATGGGATCTCACGAGAATAGAAACTTGCGGCGGCAGAAAAAGTATTCGGGTGGCTCTCTGATGTCAGGGGAATATTTGAGTATTTATAGAGGTGGAATTAGGGTTGGAGGTGCCACGAGGGGCCCACAAGCCTGGCCCCCCCTGGGCCACGCCCCTAGGGCTTGTCGCTCCCTCGTAGCTCTTTTGGCCTTCTCCCGAACCTTCTAGGGCCTCTTCTGGTCCAGAAAAAAATTGATCCAAAGTTTTTTATCCGTTTGGACTTTGTTTGATTTTGATTTTCTGAAAAGCCAAAAACATGCAGAAAACAGCAACTGACACTGGGCACTAAGTTAATTGGTTAGTCCCAAAAAATGATATAAAGTTGATTATAAATGAATATAAAACATCCAATATTGATATACTATAATAGCATGGAACAATAAAAAATTATAGATACGTTGGAGACGTATCAAGCATCCCCAAGCTTAATTCCTGATCGTCCTCGAGTAGGTAAATGACAAAAACAGAATTTTTGATGTGGAATGCTACCTATCATATTCATCATATAATCTTTATCTTTTGCCGCATGGACATTAGAGTTTGAGTGATTCAAAGCAATAGTCTATAATTTGACATGAAAATAAGCAACCATGTCTTTCAAAATATCAACGCGAGAGAAAGTTATCCCTAGCCCATTGTGCTCAATCATTGATCCAACCATGAAACACACTCAAATATTAGCTACACCCAATGCAAAAGCATGACAATGGTGTTCCCTAGTTGGTGCTTTATAAGAGAAGATGGAGACTCAAAAATACAAATAAAAATTGCATAAAAGTAATATATAGGCCCTTCGCAGAGGGAAGCAGAGATTTACAGAGGTGCCAGAGCTCAAAGCTTAAAGTAGAGATAAAAAATTATTTTGAGAGGCATGGTTTTCCTGTCAACGCTACGACCGAGAGTTCCCAACATCTTCCATGCTAGACAAATCATAGGCGGTTCCCAAACAGAAAATAAAATTTATTTCTTTTCCACCTTTCTTTTCACAAGCCATGGCTAGCCATATCCACGGGTGTCTTCCATACCAACACTTTCCAAGGAATTTATTATTATTATTTTTCATTTCGGGACTGGGCATCCCTATTACCTACCACACTCTCGTGCAATGACAAATGAATAAACACTCATCATGAGAATAACCCACCTAGCATGGAAGATATCGGCCACCCCCTGCCGCCACATGAGCGGTACGGGCACACAAAATAGAAATTTATTTTGAATAATTAGAGTTGGCACATGCAAATTTACTTAGGACGACATGGAAAATACCGCATATAGGTAGGTATGGTGGACTCATGATACGTCTCCAACGTATCTATAATTTTTGATTGTTCCATGCTGTTATATTATCGTTCTTCGATGTTTTATATTCATTTTATAGCAACTTTATATCATTTTTTGGGACTAACCTATTGACATAGTGCCAGTTGCTATTTTTTGCTTGTTTTTTACTTCGCAGAATATCCATATCAAACGGAGTCCAAACGCAGCGAAACTTTTTGGAGATTTTTTCAGCGCAGAAGACAATTTGGGAGCCAAGGAACTGCACGAGGGAAGGCCCATGGGGTCCACCACCTACCTGGGCGCGCCAGAGGCCCCTGGCGCGCCCTGCTGGGTGGTGGGGTCCACGAAGTTCCTTTCCACCGCCTCTCAGCTCTATAAATATCCAAATATTCCAGAAACCCTAGGGGAGTCGACGAAACACAATTCCAGCTGCCGCAAGTTCCAGAACCACAAGATCCAATCTAGAGCCCTATTCCGGCACCTTGCTAGAGGGGAACACTATCACGGAGGGGTTCATCATCCTCATTGGTGCTCCTTTGATGATGCGTGAGTAGTTTACCATATACCTACGGGTCCGTAGGCAGTAGCTAGACGGCTTCTTCTCTCTTTTTGATTCTCAATACAATGTTCTCCTCGATGTTCCTGGAGATCTATTTGATGTAATGACTTTTTGCGGTGTGTTTGTTGGGATCTGATGAAGTGTGAGTTTATGATCAGTTCTATCTATGAATATTATTTGAGTCTTCTTTGATGTCTTATATGCATGATTGTTATAGCCTCGTATT
Organism: Thinopyrum elongatum; assembly: GCA_011799875.1. Taxonomy (NCBI): domain Eukaryota; kingdom Viridiplantae; phylum Streptophyta; class Magnoliopsida; order Poales; family Poaceae; genus Thinopyrum; species Thinopyrum elongatum. The sequence continues at coordinate 544,185,068 of CM022299.1, forward strand.
TCTTCTTCGAAACTTTGGCTTGGTTTGGCCAACTAGATTGATTTTTCTTGCAATGGGAAGAGGTGCTTTGTGATGGGTTCGATCTTGCGGTGTCCTCACCCAGTGACAGAAGGGGTAGCGAGGCACGCATGTATCGTTGCTATTAAGGATAAAAAGATGGGGTCTATTCCTACATGAATAGATCTTGTCTACATCATGTCATCGTTCTTATTGCATTACTCCATTTCTCCATGAACTTAATACACTAGATGCATGTTGGATAGCGGTCGATGTGTGGAGTAACAGTATTAGATGCAGGCAGGAGTCGGTCTACTAATCTTGGACGTGATGCCTATATACATGATCATTGCCTTGGATATCGTCACAATTATTTGCTCTTCTATCAATTGCCCAACAGTAATTTGTTTACCCATCGTATGCTATTTTCTCAAGAGAAGCCACTAGTGAAATCTACGGCCCCCGGGTCTATGTTTTATCATATTGTTTTCAGATCTATTATTCCAAAAACCCAAAAAATATCTTGCTGCACTTTTTATTTATTTATTTTATTTTGTGTTTTTGCTAGATCTATTTATCCAATCTCAAACAATTTTATCTATCTTTTTACCGGGGAGGGATTGACAACCCCTCTTACGCGTTGGGTTGCAAGTGTTTGTTATATGTGTGCAGGTACCGTTTACATAGTGTTTCTTGGTTCTCCTACTGGATTAATAACCTTGGTTTCATAACTGAGGGAAATACATATCGTTGCTGTGTTGCATCATCCTCTCCTCTTCGAGGAAATACCAACGCAGATACAAGCAATCAACTCATTTGGTACAACTTTGGGTTTAAGAGTTTGGATGCACAAGTAGTATTCCTGCTTAGTACAAATGGAGGCTAGCAAATAGGTTGAGAAGCGACCAACCAAAAAACGAAAACGGTCATACACATGCATGATACGTCTCCAATGTATCTATAATTTTTGCTTGTTCCATGATGTTATATTATCATTCTTGGATGTTTTACAATCATTTTATAGCAACTTTATATCATTTTTTGGGACTAACCTATTGACATAGTGCCCAGTGCCAGTGCCAGTTGCTGTTTTTTGCTTGTTTTTTACTTCGCAGAATATCAGTACCAAACGGAGTTCAAATGCAGCAAAACTTTTTGGAGATTTTTTCCGGACCAGAAGACACCCAATGGGCCAAAGAAGTACCAGAGGGGAGGCCCGAGGTGAGCACAAGACACCTGGACGCGCCTAGGTGGGTTGTGCCCACCTCGGTGACCTCCCGCACCGCCTCTTCACCCTATAAATTCCCAAATATTCCAGAAACCCTAGGGGAGTCGACAAAACACAATTCCAGCCGCCGCAAGTTCCAGAACCACGAGACCCAATCTAGACACCATCACGGAGGGGTTCATCATCCTCATTGGTGCCTCTCTGATGATGCGTGAGTAGTTCACCATAGACCTAAGGGTCCATAGGCAGTAGCTACATGGCTTCCCCTCTCTCTTTTAATTCTCAATACAATGGTCCCTTAGAGATCTATTTGATGTAACTCTTTTTTACGGTGTGTTTGTTGGGATCTGATGAACTTTGAGTTTATGATCAGATCTATATCCATGAATATTATTTGAGTTTTCTTTGATCTCTTATATGCATGATTATTTATAGCCTCGTATTTCTTCTTTGAATCTTTGGTTTAGTTAGGCTAGCTAGATCGATTTTTCTTGCCATGGAAAGAGGTGCTTTGTGATGGGTTCGATCTTGTGGTGTTCTTTCCGAGTGACAGAAGGGGCAGCAAGACACGCATGTATCGTTGCTATTAAGGATTACAAGATGGGGGCTATTCCAACATGAATAGATCTCATCTACATCATGTCATCGTTCTTATTGCATTACTCCATTTCTCCATGAACTTAATACACTAGATGCATGCTGGATAGCGATCGATGTGTGGAGTAATAGTAGTAGATGCAAGCAGGAGTCGGTCTACTAATCTTGGATGTGGTGCCTATATATTGATCATTGCCTTGGATATCGTCATAATTATTCGATCTTCTATCAATTGCCCAACAGTAATTTGTTTACCCACCGTATGCTATTTTCTCGAGAGAAGCCACTACTGAAATCTACGGCACCTGGTTCTATTCTTTATCATATTTGCTTTGAGATCTATTTTTATTCGCTTTTATTTTCAGATCTATTATTCCAAAAACCCAAAAATACCTTGCTGCACTTTTTTATTACTTTTTTTGTGTTTTATCAAGAGCTATTTATCCAATCTACCACAAATTTATCTATCTTTTTACCGTGGAGGGATTGACAACCCCTCTTACGCGTCGGGTTGCAAGTATTTGTTCTTTGTGTGCAGATACCGTTTACATAGTGTTGCTTTGTTCTCCTACTGGATTGATACCTTGGTTTCATAACTGAGGGAAATACCTACCGTAGCTGTGCTGCATCATCCCTTCCTCTTTGGGGAAATACCGACGTAGTTCAAGCGACATCAAAAGGAATTTCTGGCGCCGTTGCCAGGGAGGATCAAGTCAAGATAGTCTCCCGTCAACTTGCCAAATCCTGGCGCCATTGCCGAGGAGACATCATCAACATCTATCTGGTTCCTAATCACAAATCTCATCTCCTTGCAATTTACATTATTTGCCATTTGCCTCTTGTTTTCATCTCCCCCACTTCACAAAAATATTTGCCTTTTTATTTGCCTTCTTTTCGTTTGCCTTTTTCTTGTTTGATCATTCGTTTGCTTGTGTTGCCATATGCCTTCTATATGCTTGCATCTTCTCTTGCTAAAAATCTATTGATATGGATCCCCATCCACTAGCTAATCTTTTTAAAAGATCCAATCATGATGAACCAATTTCTAGTGAGTTGAGTGCACTAGATTATCTTTATGAAGTTTTGCTTGAGATTCGTGAATCTGAAAATTGTGATGAAGAAATTTATGAAGTGATTCATGATAGATCCTTGAATGAAAAGCATGATTGCAATGATTTTACTATAAATTCTATTAATGTCAATTGTGCTAATAATATGCAAAACCTCAAGCTTGGGGATGCTAATTTTGCTATGTCCACTACTTATTTCAATGATCATGATTGGGATGATTCTTCTTATGATCTTGAAAATTTATTTAAGCCTCATGATGAATATGATATTGATAATAATATTTGCATTAATGATGAAAGTGGGTTTGGAGAGGTCATGACTTTAGTTGATCTTAATCCCACTATCTTGGAAGATTATAAAACTTTTATGCATGTGGAACATGAAGAGAAAATTTTATATGATAGCTATATTGTTGAATTTGATTATGATCCTACATGTAATTATTATGAGAGAGGAAAATATGGTTGTAGAAATCTTCATGTCACTAAATTACCTCTCTTCATGTTGAGATTGTTATTGTTTATTTCTTCTTACTTGCATATGCCAGATATTTCTTGTCTTGATAATTTGTTTTCTTATAAAATGCCTATGCATAGGAAGAGAGTTAGACTTAGATGTGTTTGTGACATGTTTCATGATGCTCTCTTTGTGTTTCAATTATTATCTTTTATGTTAGCATCAATAAAATCTTATGCCTAGCTAGGGGCATAAAACGATAGCACTTGTTGGGAGGCAACCCAATGAATAAAATTTATTTTTGCCTTTTTCTTTCTATTCTTGAGTGTTTGTACAATTATGCTACTGTTATGATTGTGTTTTTTAATGTTTTAATTAGTATTTGTGCCAAGTAAAGCCTTTGGGGTAGCTTTGGTGATAGTTGATTTGATCTTGTTGGAAAACATAAACTTTTGCGTCCAGTAACAAAATTGTTTAAATTCACACAAGATTTTTTACACAAGATTGATATATAGATTGCCTCTGTTGTCCTAATTTTGCAGAATTTTTGGAGTTACAGAATTATGGGAACAATTCGCATCTTTACAGACTATTCTGTTTTTGACAGATTCTATTTTCTTTGCATTGTGTGCTTATTTTGATGAATCTAAGGATTGTATCGGGGGGTATAAGCCATGGCAAAGTTAGAATACAGTAGATATAATTCAGTAACAAAATTTGAATGGGTTTGCAATAGTACTTAAAATAAAGATTGGTTTTCTTATACTATCGGACCTCACGAAGGTTTTGTTAAGTTTTGTGTGATTGAAGTTTTCAAGTTTGGGTGAGATCACGATGAATGAAGGAATAAGGAGTGAAAAAAGCCTAAGCTTGGGGATGCCCCATGGCACACCAAGTTAATATTCAAGGAGAACCAAGCAACTAAGTTTGGGGAATGCCCCGGAAGGCATCCCCTCTTTCTTCTAACGACCATCGGTATTTTACTTAGAGCTATATTTTTATTCCTCACATATCATGAGTTTTGCTTAGAGCGTCTTGTATTATATGAGTCTTTGCTTGTTTTTCTTTTTAGTTTGTCACAAGTATCCTTGCTGGACACACCTATTTGAGAGAGCCAAAATTATTCTATGATTTGTTAGAATTGCTCTTTATGCTTCACTTAAATTTTTTGAGCTATGGAATTGCTCTAGTGCTTCACTTATATGTTTTTGAGCACAGTGTGCTTTAATATTTTTGAAGAAATGCTCTCATGCTTCACTTAGATTTATTTGAGAGTTAGTAAATTTTTGAAGAAATTCTCTCATGCTTCACTTATATTATTTTGAGAGACGAAAAATTTTATGCTCATGTTCTTCACTTAATTTTTTTGAGCTTGTCAAAAGCAATTGCAATATATGAAACTAGTCCCAAAGTGATAGATATTCAAGAGGGATATAATAAAAACTTTCATGGAGATCATTGGACAAAATAAACTTGATTCTTTGTAATAGTTTTGAGATATGATGATAGAGATATGTGAGTCATGTTGGTGAGTAATTATGCTTTAGTAAGAATATTGGTGTTAAGGTTTGTGATTACCTATTCAAGCACGAAAGTCCATAGTTATGCAATGAAATTACATCCTACTTGTGGTGCATTATTCGGTGTTAGTTATGCTTAATGCTCGCTTATGTGATTTTTCGTTTCTTGGTTGGTTGCTTCTCAATCTTTTTGCTAGCCTCCACTTGTACTAAGTAGAAATACTACTTGTGCATCCAAAATCTTTAAACCCAGCTTTCCCATATGAGTCCACCATACCTACCTATATACGGTATTTCCATGCCGTTCTAAGCAAATTTGTATGTGCCATCTCTAATTTTCAAAATGAATTTCCTTTTTGTGTGCCCGTACCGCTCATGAAGCGGGAGGGGGTGGCCAATATTTTCCATGCTAGATGTGTTATTCTCAAGATGAGTGTTTATTCACTTGTCATTGTACGAGAGTACGGTGGTAATAGGGATGCCCAGTCCCGAAATGCGAAAGAAATTTACTTTATATTGTCAAATAATAAATTCCTTGGAAAGTGTTGGTATGGACGGTACCCGTGGATACGGCTAGCCATGGAGTGTGAAAGTATGGTGGAAAAAGGAATAAACTTTATTTTTTGCTTGGGAACTGCCTATGATATATCTAGCATGGAAAGTGTTGGGAATTACTCGGTCGTTTTTGTTGACGGGAAAAGTATACCTCTCAAAAAAATTAACTCTCAATTTAAGCTTTGAGCTCTGGCACCTCTACAAATCCCTACTTCCCTCTGCGAAGGGCCTATATATTTACTTTATGCAATTTTTATTTTTATTTGAGTCTCCATGTTCTCTTATAAAGCACCAACTAGGGAGAACTATGATCATACTTGAGCATTGGATGTAGCTAATATGCGAGTGTGTTTCATGAATGGATCAATGATTGAGCATGATGGGCTATGGATAACTTTCTTTAATGTTGATATTTTGAAAGACATGGTTGCTTGTTGATATGCTTGAGTATTGAAATCTTCACGTCAAAACTAGACTATTGCTTTGAACCATATAAAAGTCCAAATGTCCATGCTACAAAAGAAAAGAATATGTGATGAATATGTTAGGCAGCATTCCACATCAAAAATTCTGTTTTTATCATCTACCTACTCGAGGACGAGTAGGAATTAAGCTTGGGGATGCTGATACGTCTCCAACGTATCTATAATTTTTGCTTGTTTCATCCTGTTATATTATCATTCTTGGATGTTTTACAATCATTTTATAGCAACTTTATATCATTTTTTGGGACTAACCTATTGACATAGTGCCCAGTGCCAGTTGCAGTTTTTTGCTTGTTTTCTACTTTGCAGAATATCAGTACCAAACGGAGTCCAAATGCAGTGAAACTTTTCGGAGATTTTTTCTAGACGAGAAGACACCCAGTGGGCCAAAGAAGTACCAGAGGGGAGGCCCAAGGTGAGCACAAGACACTTGGGTGCACCAGGAGGCCCAAGCGCGCCCAGGTGGGTTGTGCCCACCTCGGTGACCTCCCACACCGTCTCTTCGCCCTATAAATTCCCAAATATTCCAGAAACCCTAGGGGAGTCGACGAAACACAATTCCAGCCACCGCAAGTTCTAGAACAACGAGATCCAATCTAGACACCATCACGGAGGGGTTCATCATACTCATTGGTGCCTCTCCGATGATGCGTGAGTAGTTCACCATAGACCTAAGGGTCCGTAGGCAGTAGCCAGATGGCTTTCTCTCTCTCTCTTTTGATTCTCAATACAATGGTCTCTTGGAGATCTATTTGATGTAACTCTTTTTTGCGGTGTGTTTGTTGGGATCTGATGAACTTTGAGTTTATGATCAGATCTATATAAATGAATATTATTTGAGCTCTCTTTGATCTCTTATATGCATGATTATTTATAGCCTCGTATTTATTCTTCGAATCTTTCGTTTAGTTAGGCCAACTAGATAGATTTTTCTTGCCATGGGAGGTGGTGCTTTGTGATGGGTTCGATCTTGCGGTGTTCTTTCCCAGTGACAGAAGGGGCAGGAAGACACGCATGTATCGTTGCTATTAAGGATAACAAGATGGGGGCTATTCCTACATGAATAGATCTCCTCGACATCTTGTCATCGTTCTTATTGCATTACTTCGTTTCTCCATGAACTTAATACACTAGATGCATGCTGGATAGCGGTCGATGTGTGGAGTAATAGTAGTAGATGCAGGCAGGAGTCGGTCTACTAATCTTGGACGTGATGCCTATATATTGATCATTTCCTTGGATATCATCATAATTATTCGATCTTCTATCAATTGCCCAACAGTAATTTGTTTACCCACCGTATGCTATTTTCTTGAGAGAAGCCACTAGTGAAATCTACGGCCCCCGGGTCTATTCTTTATCATATATTTGCTTTGAGATATATTTTTATTCATTTTATTTTCAGATCTATTATTCCAAAAACCCAAAAATACCTTGCTGCACTTTTTTATTACTTATTTTATTTTGCGTTTTATCGAGAGCTATTTAACCAATCTACCACAAATTGATCTATCTTTTTACCGTGGAGGGATTGACAACCCCTCTTACGCGTCGGGTTGCAAGTATTTCTTCTTTATGTGCAGGTATCGTTTACATAGTGTCGCTTGGTGATGACCCACGAGTATAGGGGATCAATCGTAGTCCTTTCGATAAGTATGAGTGTCGAACCCAACGAGGAGCAGAAGGAAATGACAAGTGGTTTTCAGCAAGGTAATGTCTGCAAGCACTGAAATTTTCGGTAACAAGTTGTTTGATAGCAAGATAGTTTGTAACAAGCAAGTAACGGTAATGGTAAATAAAGTGCAGCAAGGTATCCCAATCCTTTTGAGGCAAAGGACAGGCCAAAATGCTCTCTTATAATAAGCAAAGCATTCTGAGGGTTCACGGGAATTTCACCATGTCACTTTCATCATGTTGGCTTGATTCGTGTTCGCTACTTTGATAATTTGATATGTGGGTGGATCGGTGCTTAGGTGATGTTCTTACTTGAACAAACCTCCTACTTATGATTAACCCCCTCGTAAGCATCCGCAACTATGAGAAAAGTATTAAGATAAAATCTAACCACAACATTAAACTTTTGGATCCAAATCGGTCCCTTACGAGGTAGCGCATAAACTAGGGTTTAAGCTTCTGTCACTCTAGCAACCCATCATCTAATAACTACTCCACAATGCATTCCCTTAGGCCCAAAGATGGTGAAGTGTCATGTAGTCGATGTTCACATGACACCACTAAGGGAATCACAACATACATATCATCAAAATATCGAACACATATCAAGTTCACATAATTACTTGCAACATGACTTCTCCCGTGACCTCAAGAACAAAAGTAACTACTCACAAATGATAATAATGCTCAAGATCAGAGGGGTATTAAATAGCATAATGGATCTGAACATATAATCTTCCACCAAATAAACCATATAGTGATCAACTACTTGATGCAATCAACACTACTAGTCACCAACAAGTACCAATCTAAGGTTCCGGTACAAAGATTGAACACAAGAGATGAACTAGGGTTTGAGAGGAGATGGTGTTGTTGAAGATGTTGATGGAGATGGCCCTCCCAAAGATGGGAGAGTTGTTGGTGATGACGATGGCGATGATTTCCCCCTCCGAGATGGAAGTTCCCCCGGCGGAATCGCTCCGCCAGAGGGCAAAAGTGCTCCTGCCCAAGTTCCGCCTTGAGACGGCGGCGCTTCGTCCCGAAAGTCCTCTCCTCATTTTTTTTCTAGGTCAAAATGACTTATATACCAGAAGATGGGCACCAGAGGTGGGCCGAGGAGGGCACAACCCACCAGGGCGCACCTTGGCTCCCTGGCGCGCCCAGGTGGGTTATGCCCACCTGGTGGGCCCCCTCTGGTAGTTATTTGCTCCAGTATTATTCATATATTGCAAAATAATTATCCATAAATTTTCAGCTCATTTGGAGATGTGCGGAATAGGTGACTCTGACGTAGCTTTTTCAGGTCCAGAATTCCAGCTGCCGGCATTCTCCCTCTTTTGTGTAAACCTTGCATATTATGAGAGAAAAGGCGTTAGAAATACTCCAAAAAGCATTATTATGCATAAAAACATTATAAATAACAGTAGGAAAACATGATGCAAAATAGACGTATCTGTAGGAGATATGCCCTAGAGGCAATAATAAATGTTATTGATTATCTCCCTGTTCATAATTATGTTTATGTTCCATGCTATAACTGCAATGATTCTCGAGTCTACAAATAAAACGAGGCTTGGAGGAAGACTCATATGCACGTGTGGGATAATAAACGATAAAATGTATTCCTAGTCAAGCCTCTATGACTGGCTCAAGTGTTGCATGATGGTTCTGTTTTCCTGATCATGGGCATGTCTATGCCAGCAACTTTGAGGGCACAATGTTATAAGAACATTTGTGTTGAATCGACCCGATTGATGTTATGCTATGAGATTCATTCGTCACAAGTTAATGGTTAATAACACAGAGATGGTTAATGTTTGCATGATTCCTTAGACCATGAGAGTATCGAGTTTCTTCATGCTTGCTTCATGAACTTTGGGGTTTGTTAAACGTCATCCGTAACTGGATGGCTATTACGGCGGCTTACGGGTTCATGGGAAAGTATGTCAAGTAACTTGATAGCTCAAGATTGGGATTTGCTCCTCCGACGATGGAGAGATATCTCTGGGCCCTCTCGGTGTTACGGTATCCATCATCGTCTGGCCAGACACTTTGTGATTTGATCACGGGGATGCCGGGACACGGTAACGAGAAAAGAGAACAATACCGGTAACGAGGTAACTAGCATAGTGGACAAGTTGTTGATCCACGGGAATGCCAACATGTCTCACCTTGGGTATTTGTAACATATCGCGAAGCAACAGGAATAGCACACGGCAACTGGAGGTTCACTCGAATATTCATTCGTGTGGGTATAGGGGTCAATATGGGTGTCCACGGCTCCGATGTTGATCATTGATCGGAAGGGGTTCCGTGTCATGTCTATACTTCACCGAACCTATAGGGTCACACGCTTAAGGGTCATCTATCTGCTGAATACTAGACAGGGAGTCTGAGAGAAAATCACCGAAAAAGTTTCGGACACCGGAAAAATTTCGGACAGCGGAAAAGTTCGTAGAGAGAAACACGGATGAGTTTCGGTGAAACTGAAAAGTTGTTTCGGGGTATTCCATTAAGTCAAATTGGTTTCGGCACATGCCTGATAATTCTTGGAGGGTGCCAGAATCATTCTGGAAACTTTTGGGAATTTTCTGGAAGAAAAACCGGAAATGTTCCGGAGCTGCCGGAACCGCTTCAGATGCTTTTCGCAGATGAAATCACTAAACGTGAATTGTTCCAGAACGCGTTGAAAATTATTTTAGTGGGTACTGGAAATGTTCTAAGCCCACATAAATATTTTCAGTTCGAACGGACGCTGAAAAATGTCGTCATGAATAGTGAAAGTGCTTTTTGGGTTACTTTTGGAAAGCCATTATTTTGGGTTTGTCCCAAGATATTTTTGGGGGTGACATGGATGGATGAGGCTCCCTTGGGGGGGGGGGGCCCTCCTAGGTGTGGCCGGCCAGATGGGGGCTCCTCCTTGGAGCCCCCTCTTGTGCCTTGGTTTCACATTGGGTCCTTGTGGAAGGACTTCATTCATGTGCTTTGGGTTTTCTTGTAAAACACCCTACCCCTTGGGATTTCCTATAAATAGAGGTGGAGGGGCAGCCCTCCACACTCACTCCTTCTCACATACAAGTGCCATTGCATGATCTGGCTTCTCTCTCCCTCCCCGCAAAATAGTTTTGCAGAGCCGAAAGGCTGTCTGGGTTCCGGTGGGAACTAGTTCTGGACGGCGAAGCCCTGCCGGATAGATGACACCGTATGTGTGCAACTCTGTAGAGAGGTCGTAGTTTCGATCTTAGTACCCGAGGGGCTGTTCGTGAGTGTCTCCCGAAGGGCTGTCCAAGTGACGGTCCAAGTTCTGTGAGTCCTCCCGAAGGGCTGTCCGAGTGACCGTTCGAGTTTCGAAGGTCCTCCCGAAGGGCTGTCCGCGACACCGTCCGGGGGACTGTTCGACCGCCTCCCGGAGGGCTGTCCGAAGGGAAGACGAGGGTATAAATCCTCGCGGTTGGGAGGTTGTAAATCCTAGCTGCGGGGATCTGCACCGCCGATCGTCATCGACTCTACTTCCGCTGCGCTACGAGTCGGTAACGAAAATGATCAAACCTTGTATGCAGTCTCCATAGTGGTCCTGGGCTGGTGCGTAGGTCGGAAATTTTTTGTTTTCTGCTGCGTTACCCTACAGTATCAACTCCCCCAAGCTTAGACCTTGCTTGTCCTCAAGCAAAAACCGAAATCGAAAAACATGTCCACATGCTTAGAGAGAGAGGTGTCAATAAAAACAAAATACGGACATAGAAGCATCATGCATATTATTATGACAGCAACAAACTTTAACATAAAACTTTACCACTTAACTTTTATCATATAGCTTCTCATGAACAAGTAACAATTCATCACAACATCGAAGTAAAAGCATAAACTCTATTGGCAACCAACAAACTATGTTCTCAGTCAACTTTGCAACTACAATTCATCAGATTTTCAGGAAGGGTCACGTATCGGAGCCTTTTGGCAAGTCCACATATACTCAACCATCATATAGTCTTCTATGATTGCTAACACTCACCGCATACACATGAGCAAAAAGTTTCAACCGGACACATAGAAAGATAGGGGCTTACAGTTTTCGCCTCCCAACGTATTCACCTCAAAGGTGATGTCAACAATAATAACTCATGGCCACCCATATCCAACTGGATATATGTGCCTAGATCATTCCTCACCACATGATACTTGCAAAAATAGAAAATAAAAAGGAATGGGGAAGAATACTTTGACTCTTACATAAAAGTAAATGTATAAAAGTAAAAGATAGGCCCTTCGCAGAGGGAACCAGAGGTTGTCATGCGCTTATTTGTTTGTATGACAAATCCCTTAATGCAAAAGAACGTCATGTTATATTGCCCCTTATGATAGCAACCTTTATTATGCAGTCTGTCGCTTTTATTCTTTGCCATCACAAGTTTGTACAACGCTCAATTTTCTCTTACACTAAATGATCCAACACTTTTAGAAGCAATTTTTATTGCCTTATTGCACCGATGACAACTTACTTGAAGGATCTTACTCAATCCATAGGTAGGTATGGTGGACTCTCAAGGCATGAATTTGGGTTTAAGGTTTTTGGATGCACACTTAGTGCGGAATTTTTGGATAGCAAAGATGGGGAGCAAGCACCACATGCTAAAGGATCTATGACAATATAACTTCTTTGTAAATATGAACAAGCATAAATCATTAAGTTGTCTTCCTTGTCCAACGTCAACAATTTTGGCATATAATATTTTGATGGGGGCTCACAATCATAAAAGATGTCCAAGATAGTATATTTGCATGTGAATCTTCTCTTCCCTTATTAATTCTTTCATGAGTTGCATTATTGACCAATGCCATGTTTGTCAATCTCCAACAAATTTTACCACCTATACTTTTCCTTATGTGATGTCATTACTTACCATAAGTTTAGCATATGATCTTTTTAATTTATTTATTTCTTTTTTTTATTGTAACATGAGAGTAAAGAAGCAAAGACTCACACAAAAACTTTATTATATAACTTGCATACGATTACATAGATAGGTAGATCACTAAGCAAGCACTCGAAAAGAAAGGATTGAACTAAACCATAGGATAACTAAAGATCGAACTAATAATAGATAAAAGCAAAGATAGTGGTGATGATACGATACCGGGGCACCTCCCCCAAGCTTGGCACAAGCCAAGGGGAGTGCCCATACCATGAACTCAAGTCTCCTTTGGTGGGGAAGATGATAATGGTGGTGGTGATGAGGTAGTAGCGAGCTTATCCTTTTTCTTCAGCTTGTGTCAGAGGTAAAAATTATCTATCTTCAACTCATTGTTCTCCATCTCAAGCTTTAATATCCTCTTGCATAATGCTTCCTTGCTTTCCTTCAGGAATCATGGAGGAATAGGTTCATCTTCATCCTCCTCATCTGTAAGGCACATATAGGGAAAAGTCTTCTTGAAGATATTTGGGTTCAGAGGCTGGTAAGAAACATGGCTCTCTTCCTCTGAATCTTGAGATGACATATTTTCAGATCTGCCAGAAAAACAGCAAGAAAGAAGAACAGAAGATTTCTCCGCGATACGGTGGTCAATACGTTCGGGGGGTATATAAAGATTTTTTATCTTGGGAAACAAGCAAACGGGAGGAAAACGGAGTCAGGAAGGTTCCCGAGGTGGGCACAATCCACCTGGTTGCGCCAGGGGGCCCAGGCGCGTGATACATCTCCAATGTATCTATAATTTTTGATTGTTCCATGGTATTATATTATCTGTTTTGGATGTTTTATATTCATTAATATGCTATTTTATATTATTTTTGGGACTACCGCATTAACCTAGAGCCCAGTGCCAGTTTCTGTTTTTCCTTGTTTTTGAGTTTTACAGAAAAGGAATATCAAACGGAGTCCAAACAGAATAAAACTTTTGCGATGATTTTTCTTGGACCAGAAGACACACATGTAACTTGGAGAGAAGGCCAGAAGATCCCCGAGGAGGCCACAAGCCTCAGGGGCGGGCCCTAGGGGCGGCGCCCTGAGGACTTGTGGGCCCTCGGGAGTCCCCTGACCCTAAATCCAGCACTATAAATTCCCAAATATTCCCAAACGACCAGAAGCGTCCACCAAAATACTTTTCCGCCGACGTAACCTTCTGTACCCGTGATATCCCATCTTGGGGCCTTTTTCGGCATCCTTCCAGAGGGGGATTCGATCACGGAGGGCTTCTACATCAACCCTATTGCCCTTTCGATGAAGCATGAGTAGTTTACCACAGACCTACGGGTCCATAGCTAGTAGCTAGATGGCTTCTTCTCTCTCTTTGATCTTCAATACAATGTTCTCCTCGATGTTCTTGGAGATCTATCCGATGTAATATTCTTTTGCGGTGTTTTTGTCGAGATCCGATGAATTATGGATTTAAGATCAGATTATCTATGAATATTATTTGAGTCTTTTCTGAATTCTTATATGCATGATTTGATATCTTTGTATTTCTCTTCGAATTATCGGTTTGGTTTGGCCAACTAGATTGGTTCTTCTTGCAATGGGCGAGGTGCTTAGTTTTGGGTTCAATCTTGCGGTGTCCTCACCAAGTGACAAAGTAGAGGTAGCGAGGCATGTATTGTATTGTCGTCATCAAGGATAAAAAGATGGGGTTTTCATCATATTGCTTGAGTTTATCACTCTACATCATGTCATCTTACTTAAGGCGTTACTCCGTTCTTATGAACTTAATACTCTAGATGCATGCTGGATAGCGGTTGATGTGTGGAGTAATAGTAGTAGATGCAGGTAGGAGTCGGTCTACTTGACACAGACGTGATGCCTATATTCATAATCATTGCCTTGGATATCGTCATAACTTTGCGCTTTTCTATCAATTGCTCGACAGTAATTTGTTCACCCACCGTATGTTTTCTTTCAAGAGAGAAGCCTCTAGTAAAACCTATGCCCCCAGGTCTATTTTCCATCATATATTTTTAGATCTATAAACCAAAAAACCCTGCAGCAATTTATTTACTTTTACTTTGTTTTATGTTTTAGTAATCTTTTATATCTATCTCTATCAGATCTCATCCTTGCAAGTGACCGTGAAGGGATTGACAACCCCTTTTTCGCATTGGGTGCAAGTGTTTGATTGTTTGTGCAGGTGCATAGATTGGAGACTTGCTTGTACCTCCTACTGGATTGATACCTTGGTTCCTTAACTGAGGGAAATACTTATCTCTACTTTGTTGCATCACCCTTTCCTCTTCAAGGGAAAAACCAACGCAAGCTCAAGAAGTGGCAGCGCACCCTGGTGTCTTGTGCCCCACTCGGGTGCCTTCCTGGTTGTTTCTTATTTTCCTAATTTTTGTAATATTCCAAAACTGACAGAAAATATTTTTGTGGATTTTTTGGAGTCCGTTTACTTACCGTATCACGTACTTCATCTTTTTCAGTTATTCTAGAGTGTTCCGGAAGGTTTCTTTTATGTGTTCCTCCGGTGTCATGGTTTGAATAATATTGCTTTCAACATTAATAGGCGTACCAGAGATATAGTGTTTAATTCTTTGTCCATTGACTACCTTCAGGTTAGTACCTTCGACATTATTGATCTTGATAGCTCCAGAGCGATAAACTTCCTCGATGATATATGGTCTTTCCCATTTAGAGAGAAGTTTTCCTGCAAAGAATCTGAAACGAGAGTTGTACAAAAGAACATATTCTCCTACTTTGAATTCCCGCTTTTGGATTCTTTTGTCATGCCATCTTTTAACCTTTTCTTTAAACAGTTTGGCATTTTTGTAAGCTTGGGTTCTCCATTCATCAAATGAGCTAATATCAAATAACCTCTTTTATCCGGCAAGTTTGAAATCATAGTTGAGTTCCTTAATTGCCCAATATGCTTTATGTTCTAACTCAAGAGGTAAATGACAAGCTTTTCCATAGACCATTTTATAGGGAGACATACCCATAGGATTTTTATAAGCTATTCTGTAGGCCCAAAGTGCATCATCCAACTTCTTAGACCAATTCTTTCGGGACCTATTAATAGTTTTTTGTAATGTCCACTTTATTTCTCTATTGCTAAGTTCAACTTGACCACTAGATTGAGGATGATAGGGTGATGCAATTCTATGTTTAACATCATATTTAGCAAGCATTTTATGGAAAGCACCATGAATAAAGTGTGAACCACCATCAGTCATTAAATATCCAGGGACTCCAAACCTTGGGAAAGTAACTTCTTTAAGCATTTTAATGGAAGTGTTGTGATCAGCACTACTAGTTGGAATAGGTTCTACCCACTTAGTAACATAATCAACAACAACCAAAATATGAGTATACCTGTCAGTGTCAAAACCGGCAGACCTCGGGGTAGGGGGTCCCGAGCTGTGGATCTAGGGTCGATGGGGAAAAAGGGACGATGAACACGATGTTTACCCAGGTTTGGGCCCTCTTGAAGAGGTAATACCCTACGTCCTGCTTGATTGTATTGGATGTATAGTTTGGTTACAGAGTAGATCTACCTCGAGATCAGCATGAGCTAAACCCTAAGGTGATGAGGTGGTGAATATAGCTCTAGCCCTAAAGACTACAACCCTCGGTTTATATAGACACCGGTAGGGTAGGGTTACCGGAGACAGATTACAATAAGGGATAAAGAGATCCTGCCTATCCTTGACTTGGAGGGCACACCATGGCTTCATAGATCTCCCGTCACTATACGACTTCTCCAGTTCGGCCCATATCCAATGGGCCGACGCCCCGAGGACCCTTTAGTCAATAACTCCCTCAGTAGCCCCTGAACTTGCCTCCAACGCCAAGGCCTGTATCCGGCATCCACTCTCCCAAAAGTATTCGGCTTGCGAGGCGAGTTCTTCAGTATGCTTTGTCCATGTTCGGAGCCAAGTGATGTCCGGAATCTGAAACGGCAGTTTTACTTAACAACGAAGGCAATAACAAAAAACCATTCAAGTGTAAACAGTGCCTTCATCTGACAACTTTTTCTCTTTCAACGAAGAGTCGCCTCCGGCCATAACGCCAAGCGGTTGGTATTTCTCGGGGCGTGGCTCGAGGCCCACCCACACTTGACACGTCTCATCAAGGTGGGGATTGTGCCCCACCTTTCAGGGGATATGATCAATGATTTCGATTTCCACCCCACACATAACGTTGCGAGCGTATTGGGAAGTGGAGAAGCCAACGGCATGAAAAAAGGAACTCCTGGCTTGTCAACAACCTATAAAGGGGGAGCTACAATAGTCAGCGTCCCACGCCTTCTTCCATTTTCCACTCACGCAGATCTTCAGAGCTCCAGCGCCCCTTTTCCTTGCTTCCACAGCAAATCCAACCCCATCTCCTTCAGCCATGGCCGGATCCGGCGCCAGCGGGAAGTGGGAGGCCTCCATCGTCACCGATGGCGACATCTTGAAGCTGAAGCAGGCTGGCTACTTGTCGGTTGACATTGGCCATCGGGCCCCCGAAGAGGGCCATATCATCCCTACGCCCAAGCCGGGCCAAAGGGTCATATTCCTCCCTCATTTCCTTAGGGGGCTCGTATTTCCCCTACACCCCTTTGTGAGGGGGTTGATGTTTTTCTATGGGCTAGATTTTCACGATCTAGCCCCCAACTCCCTTCTCCAAATCTCGTCCTTTATCATCTTCTGTGAGGCCTTCCTCCAAGTCCAGCCACACTTCGGCCTGTGGCTAAAGGTGTTCAACGTCAAGCCCAAGGTGGTCGGCAGCGATCATGCGGACTGTGGCAGGGCCATGATCAGCAAACTGACGCGGGTCCAGTGGCCGGCGGGCGACTTTGTCGACACCATCAAAATGTGGCAGAAGGAATGGTTCTATATCACCGAGCCAAGGGGAGCTAGCTGGACGGCGGCTCCCGCATTCAGCTCCGGACCCCCTACCAGGCTGGACTCATGGATCACCAAAAGCCCAGACTGGGGGTCCACTGAGGACTTAAAGGCGCTACAGAAGCGCGTCCTCAACGTAATGGAGACCGGCGCGAAGCTGGTCAACGTGATTCAGATCTTGCTCCATCGTCGACTCCTCCCCTGCCAGGAGAGGGCCAAGCCAATGTGGGAGTATGACCCCAAAGATCCGGCCACCATGCAACACCTCTTCGGCACGACCCACAAGAAAGTGTGGAGTCTACTATTCAAACCGCAGAAGGAGTGACCGGTCGAGGGGGAGGACATCCGCCTCGACGCTGTGAACCCTCCGAGGAAGGTGAGCGGCACTTGTCTTATTATGAGTTTGAATATTAGCACCATACGATTTGATCCGAACCTCTTTATGTGGATTTTGCAGGGCTGGCTTGCCAAGGCCGAGAAGATCAGTGGCCCAGCGCCGCTGCCAGAAGGGCCTCGATTCGAGCAGCTAGAGAAGTTGTTGGTCGTGGTGCCTTACAAGGCGCCCGACAAGAAGGGCAAGAAGACGGAGGTGCCGTAGGCCCGAGAGGGCCTCTGTCATAGAGCCCGTCCGGACAGCAGGTCTGGAGACACCGCGGCCCAATCCGCATAGGAGGGGGACGAGGACGAGGAGGAAAGCGCCTCCTTGCACTCTAAGAAAAGGGCGGCGTCCAGCGATGTCGAGGAGGTTCAACCTCCTCAGGCCCAGAAGAGACAGTGCCGGCCTAAGCTGGTCCTGTCCGACAGCTCGGACTCTGACGTGGAGTCCGAAGCATCCGAAAAGCTTTCGGAGAAGGAACCCAGGGACAAGCCCCATGCGGCCAGGTACATATTGTGACATTTTCAATTGCTTTATCCTTTTAGTAGTCCCTGGTAGAACGTAAATTGATTGTTTTTTGGTGGTGCAGCCCTCCGCGTGGCCACCCCACCGAGGAGACCTCTTCGGGGACGTCCCTGCCCGCCGAACTGGTGGACAGTGGCTCATGTTCTGCACCTCCTCTAATCCCCGAAGAAGTTGGGGAGGTGGTGTCACGAAAGACCCCTCCTTCTCCGAACACAGGGAAGAAGGTCGATGCCACCATGGCCGAGGCCGACGCCTCAGTCGTTGAAGACCAGGGGATGCATCCCTCCTGGCTACCGCGGGGAGGGGATCCGGATCATCCGAACCCCTGCCGAATTCGGCTCCCGAGCCCCCATGGGAGCCAACACCTCCTTTCGATGGGGAAGGTGCTGGGGGCCCGATGCCCACGCCGAACACCTCCACTCGGGCGGCAGTGGGCTGGCTGGACGCGCTGGCAGAGTTGGTGAACAACTCTGCCGTCGTCGACGAGCACCGCACTCTTATGAGTGCGGTTATACAGGGTGTTCGGTCCCTTCATTCCGGACTAAACAACGCTGTTCAAGGCCTGCTAACAGGCTTTGAGGTAAGTCAAGTAATGCTCTTTCCTCATGAATTGGATTTAGTCCTTAGTTTAAGTATGCCATATCTGCAGTAGCCCCCAAGATTCTGCAAGGTTTGCAAAGAAAACCTACGGAGGATCTCGTTCTACAGGCCATTATCTGAAATGGTGTGAATTTTTTTAATGTCACAGGCGTCTTCTCTGGCCGCAACTGCTAATGCTGCGGCGCTAGAGGAGATGGATCGGAAGCTCAAGCATTCTGATAAAGAGCTTGACCTTGTCAACAAACGGCTTGACGAGGCGCAAGGTAAGCCCTTTGATAAGATGTACAACTGCTTGATGCCGGATATTGACGATCCAGACTGTATGCTGATTTTTTATTGTGATTATCTTGCAGCTGCCGCTGCCGGAGTCGAGGGCTTGAGGGAGGCCTTGAAGAAAGCTGAGGCCGAGGCGGCTGCCAAGAAGACGGGCACTGACAAGGCGGTGGTCGAGCTCGAGCAAGCCAAGCTTGCTGGTGAGCAGCACGAGGCTCGGGTAACCGAGGTGCAATTGGAGCTCCAGGATGCCGTCAAGAAGCTTGAAGGCATTGAGAAGGAACAGGGGGGGCGATCCTCCCAGCTGTCCAAGGCCAAGAAGGAGCTCCAGAAGGCGAGGATTGAAGCGCGAGGTGTCCGGGAAGAGCTCCGCCAAGTCAGGCAAATTGCAAATGGTAAGAAATACTTACCGCAGAGTGTGTTCGGAGGCAACAGGTTCGCCCTGCTGACGCGGGTCTGGCGCTCCGCAGGCGTCTTCGCCGAGCTTCCGAAGAATGTGGCGGCTGCCAAGGAGCATTATGCCGCTCACGAGGAGGACTGTATTGTGTTGATAGTTATGATGCCCGAAGGACCGGGCACCTTTAATTTGATGTATGCGTAATGCATGACGACATTGAATTTAGCGAACATTGTTCGGCCGAGGAGGGCGTGATAGCCGCTGTGAAAAGGTGCAATGTCGAAGATCAAGTCCTCGCTTCGGAAGTTGTCCGGAGAGCCAAACACTACTTCAAGCGTCACAGCGCCTGTGCAGCAGGCCTCCACTCCCGGAATGACCCCCTTGAAGGTGGTGTTACT
Organism: Thinopyrum elongatum; assembly: GCA_011799875.1. NCBI lineage: Eukaryota > Viridiplantae > Streptophyta > Magnoliopsida > Poales > Poaceae > Thinopyrum > Thinopyrum elongatum. The sequence goes on from CM022299.1 coordinate 544,205,037, forward strand.
GGGTTTGATCCTTGACAGATCGATCCCCATCTTCCTCACTGTGTCTTCGTATATTAGATTGAGGCTGCTACCTCCGTCCATTAGGACTCTAGTGAGGTGGAATCCATCTATTATGGGGTCGAGCACTAAGGCTGTAGACCTTCCATGGCGTATGCTGGTCCGGTGATCCCTACGATCGAAGGTGATCGGGCAGGCTGACCATGGATTGAACTTCGGCGCTACGGGCTCAACGGAATATACGTCTCGCAGCGCTCGCTTCCTCTCCTTCTTTGGTATATGGGTTGCGTAGATCATGTTCACCGTCTTGACCTCGGAAGGGAAGGGTTTCTAGCCTCCACTATTCGGCCTGCGGGGGTCGTCATCGTCCTCGCTTCGTGGGCTTTTACCCGGATCTTCGGCTATGAGTTTGCCGGCCTGTTTGATCACCCAATAGTTACGGTTGGAGTGGTTGGCGTGCTTCTCTGATGTGTCGTGGATCTGGCAAGGCCTGTCCAGAATTGTGTCTAGTCTGGACGGGCCGTCGTTGTTGCCCCTAGGGGCCTTCTTTCGTGGTCCGGACTTCTGGTTTCAGAATCCAGCATTTACTGTTGTATCCTCGTCCTCGCCGTCATTGTGGCATCATTTACTCTTGCTATGTCGGGGCTTTCCATTTCCGTCCCGAACCTCGGAGGTACCGGGTGTGTCGGGGTTGGCGTTTTTACGAGCGAGCCAACTGTCTTTGCCCGCGCAAAAGCGGGTCATGAGAGAAGTAAGGGCTGCCATAGTTCTTGGCTTGTCCTGGCCGAGCTGTCTTACGAGCCATTCATCCTTGACACTATACTTGAAAGCGGCCGAGGCTTCGGCATCTGGACTGTCGTGGTATCACACGGCCACCTATGGGCCCATCGACCCCTTGTAGTTCGGCAAGGGGGAAGAGCGCACTGCACAAAGAGCGGAAAGCACAAAGCAGCACGACAATGATGACATGGTCAGTTTTACCCAGTTTTGGGCCGCCGTGAGGCGTAAAACCCTACTCCTGCTTTGGTCGATTGATGGAAGGACCGTGGTGGAGACGCAGCACTCTAGCCCGGCAAGGTCGCCTCGGGGCGAGAGCAGCTACGCGTGTACGAGCGTACAAGGGTCCGAATCCTTTCTAAGGTAGCCACGGCCCTCCTTTTATAGGTCAAGGGGTTACCACAATGGCAAAATAGTCATTTATCCAATGATTAGATAGCCACAGTGCTATCATACCTAACTCTGCGGACAGGTCAGGGCGCATTAAATGCACTGCTTAGTGTCACATCGTGGCGTAGCCCGACAAGCCTTGCTGTGCCATTCAGCCACCTTTTCGCCTGTCCGCGCGACACGTCGCATGGACGGGTGTCATTTAGGGATGATCTTCCTCAGAAATGGCCTGCCACGTACCAAATAACAACCACTTAGTCACTTGGGGGCTCGACACCGCATCGATGGGTGACTTGCGTTGCTGTGAGGTGGAGCGGTGGAGCTTTGGCGGGGTAATCCGCCCTTGGCGTCCCCGGCAAGCCTGCCGGGGGAGTCTTGAGGCTTGTCTTGGGGTAACCTTGACCTCGCTAGGCTCGCCTGCCCGGCAAGGGAGGTTTTTCCTTAGTGATATCTTGCTTGTTTGGTTGGTCTTGGTCTTCTTGATCTGCCTTTTGATTTCTCAAAGAGCCATCTCTTCTGCTTGGCCTTGTCTTGAATGTCGTAACCTTGCTCTTGAGCCTGTGTACAGTCCGGGCAACACACCTGGGGGTTTATTGCACTGACAGGAGCCCCCAGGCCTGGCCTGAGCGCGCTGCCAAGCGTCGTCGGGGTAGGCCCTGTCTAGTACACAGGTGAGCGGGTTGCGGTAGCTCGTCCTTTGAGATCTTCTTTGCTTCTTCATTAACCTGTGTCTGAGTCAGTTTCTGATTTTCCCGCACGTCGCGTGATGCCAATTGCAGTGGGGCCACCTTTGTAATGGCCCGTGAATGACTTTAACGCACGAGGGAGTAACTGCCAATTCACTCCTCCCACCACGTCCTTATCCTTTGCCACGTATGCTGCATGCATTGAGTGGGGTAGGTGACGGAGGCGCGTGGTGCAGGAGGGAGAGTCATGGTAGGGGCTCAGTCTTCCTTGGATTGGTGGAGAGGGGCGGTTACCTACCGAGGGATCGGCCTCCCCTCCCGGCCATGTCTTCTGCCGTGCGGCATGAAGTCAGCCCCCAGCCACGTTCTTCTATAAAAAGGGAAGCGGGCGAGGGACTAATTCCACGCATCTTTTCCCCCTTCTTCCCAAGAAGGATGCGGCTGCGCCTCTGTTGAGGTAAGGTCTCCTTCCCGTTCCCACACAAAGCTTCTAGCCTGGAGTGGCGGTCCTATGCTCGGTGTGCCTAAGAAAGGCTCTGGGTGGGCGCGCGGGTGGCGCGGTGGCAGCCCCGGAGGTAGCGGCTCCATCGTGCTCGTCGTCGGGCCGCCCGTGGTTCCAACCTTGGTGAAGGGTCTTGTAGGCGACACCGCGCTGGAGCTCATAGTGGGCACGAAACGTGGTAGTCGCTCATTGCCTATCCCTTCTTCGCCCATGATAATGAAGGAAAACCGCGGAAAAGATCACTCGGCACGCGTAGGAGATCGCGGGGGTGGTTCGTCATTGGTTACGGCAGATCTCCTCCCTCAGGGGACCGCTTGCTTCGCGCACGGGCGGGATTCTTGTGCTTGTGCATGCTTCTCAAGGGGACAATATTCTTCTAGCCTCGTGTCGGCGGAGATGACCATGCTCTCTGTGGGGTCCTCCGGAGCGCTTGGCATCTGCCCTGGTCGCCTTATCGGTGGTTTGAGCAACGGCGGGCGTGCCTCTTCGAGCAGCAGTGATGAGGAGGGTGGCGGCAACCCACGACGCGTCAAGAGTGGGGATGACCGCTCCGACGTGGCGTGATTGCCGGCAGCACCATCATCACCGGCTGGGCCCCGGCAGCACCACTATCTGCACCTGCCCTGCGGTTCCTTCCTCCCAGCCCAGGAGCGGTGTCCTCCTGATCCTGGGGAGGCACCAAATCCCAGTCAGGTCTTCCCTCCGTCTTCTTCATCTTCCCCTGCGATTCCGAGGAGGAGGAGGACAGAGCAAAGGCATTACAAGGCACTTATCTTTTTTCAGTCTAAAACATGTAGGCATTTGCTAAACTTTAGTCTAAATCATGTAATTTTCTTTATCCATGTTTGCGTTCTGTAAGATATGTACTTGCTTGTCAGCATATTAATGAAAAAGACAAGCCTTGCCGGGTACTTGTGCATGTATCATGTCCATGCAGAGGTGAGGTGCCTCTATACGTTCAAGTAAACAAGTTTCCCCCGGCAAACTATCCTGCCGGTACCCTTAGTTTGCTGCCATGGGGCAAGGCCTGCCGAGCATAAAACTATAAAAAGGGACTGACCCCTCGTCGAACCCTCTCCATCAAAGGCAACTGCGACCACCTTGCCCGAAGCAACATTCGGGACAAAGGAATGGAGCACCTATGTTTCGAAGGTAGCGAGGTTTTCATATGCACAAGTTTTTACCTTACAGAACAGGTACGATCGCTGTGTAGGCTTGCCTCCATTTCTTCTCTTCGGGATCAAGTCCATGGCAAGAACCCTTCAACTTAGTGCAGCTAAAAACAGTGCTACATGCGACCTCATCTACATGATCATGCTATGCTCATGATATGCTTATGCATGCATGCAATCTTGTCGGGGCCCCCCCAGCGCTTCGTTTATTCATCTGTTGCTCAGGGTCTGTGCCTGGCTTTGTACAAAGGGTTACATGCAACATCGGCAAGGGTTTTACAAAAGGGTGGCTGCCGGACAGGGCCCGACAGCCGTGCCTTATGGGTAGAACTTACGGATGTTGGGAAACGTTGCATGGAAAACAAAAAAAATTCTACGCACACACAAGATCTATCCATGGGGATGCATAGCAATGAGAGGGGAGAGCATCTACATACCCTTGTAGATCACTAAGCGGAAGCGTTTATCACGCGGTTGATGTAGTCGTACTCTTCGCGATCCGATCACGATTCAACCGATCTAGTGCCGAATGGACGGCACCGCTGAGTTTAGCACACGTGCGGCTCGATGACATCTCCTCCTTCCTTATCCAGCAAGCGGGAGGGAGAAGTAGATGGGATCACAACCAACACAACGGCGTGGTGGTGATGGTGGTGGTGGAGCACCGACAGCGCTTCGCTAAGCGTCGCCGGGACGAGGCGGGGGAACTACGGAGTAACGGGAGAGAGAGGGGCGCCAAGGGCTTGGTATCTCCTCTTGGGGCGCCCCTCTCCTCTATATATAGGTGGAGGGGCGTGGGAAACAGCCCCTCCAAGCCCTAGGGCGCAGCTAAGGGGGAGAGGACTTGGACTCCAAGTCCAATCCAATTCCTACTAGGACTCCTTCCTTTTTTGCCTTCCCTTGCCTTCCCATAGCCACATGGGCTTTTGAGTACTTGGTGCGCCTAGCCCAATAAGGCTAGGCGCCTCTCCACAGCCCATGCTAGCTCTTGGGTCGTGGTGAACCCACTTGTGGACTTTTGGACCCCTCCGGAATCCTTCGAAACCTTCTAGAAGCTTCCCGGTACAATACCGAAAAAACTGCAGCTTTTTCCGGAACCCAAAATATGACTTCCCATATATAAATCTTTACCTCTCGACCATTCCGATACTCCTCGTGACATCCGAGATCTCATCCGGGACTCCGAACAACATTTGGTTACCACTCATCAAATATCCCAATACTACTCTAGCGTCAACGAACATTAAGCGTGCGACCCTACGGGTTCGGGAATTATGTAGTCATGACCGAGACACCTCTCCGGTCAATAACTAATAGCGGGACCTGGATGCCCATATTGATTCCTTCATATTCCACGAAGATCTTTTATCGGTTGAACCTTTATGACAACATACGTAATTCCCTTTGTATCTCGGTATGTTACTTGCCAGAGATTCGATCGTCGGTATCTCTATACCTAGTTCAATCTCGTTACCGGCAAGTCTCTTTACTCGTTCTGTAATACATCATCTTGCAACTAACTCCTTAGTCACTTTGCTTGCAAGCTTCTTGTGATGTGTATTACCGAAAGGGCCTAGAGATACCTCTCCGATACACGGAGTGACAAATCCCAATCTCAATTCACACTAACTCAACAGACTCCTTCAGAGATACCTGTAGAGCATCTTTATGATCACCCAGTTACGTTGTGACATTTGATAGCACACAAGGTATACCTCTGGTATCCGGGAGTTGCATGATCTCATGGTCGTAGGAACATGTATTTGACATTAAGAAAGCAGTAGCAATAAACTGAACAATCATATGCTATGCTAACGGTTGGGCCTTGTCCATCACATCATTCTCCTAATGATGTGATCCCGTTATCAAATGACAACACATGTCTATGGTTAGGAAACCTTAACCATCTTTGATCAACGCGCTAGTCTAGTAGAGGCATACTAGGGACACGGTATTTGTTTATGTATTCACATATGTATCAAGTTTCCGGTTAATACAATTCTAGCATGAATAATAAACATTTATCATGATATAAGGAAATATAAAATAACAACTTTATTATTGCCTCTAGGGCATATTTCCTGCAGTCTCCCACTTGCACTAGAGTCAATAATCTAGTTCAAATGACCATGTGATTTAACACCCATAGTTCACATCGCCATGTAACCCACACCCAAAGAGTTTACTAGAGCCAATAATCTAGTTCACATCGCCATGTGATTAACACCCAAAGAGTACTACGGTGTGCTCATGTTTTGCTTGTGAGAGAAGTTTAGTCAACGGGTCTGCCACATTCAGATCCGTATGTATTTTGCAAATTTCTATGTCTACAATGCTCTGCATGGAGCTACTCTAGCTAATTGCTCCCACTTTCAATACGTATCCAGATTGAGACTCAGAGTCATCTGGATCAGTGTTAAAGCTTGCATCGACGTAACCCTTTACGATGAACTCTTTATCACCTCCATAACCAAGAAATATTTCCTTAGTCCTCTTAGGTAACTAAGGATAATTTTGACCGCTGTTCAGTGATCTACTCCTGGATCACTATTGTACCCCCTTGCCAAACTTATGGCATGGTACACAATAGGTCTGGTACATAGCATGGCATACTTTATAGAACCTATGGCTGAGGCATAGGGAATGACTTTCATTCTCTCTGTATCTTCTGCCATGGTCGGTTTTTGAGTCTTACTCAACTTCACACCTTACAATACAGGCTAGAACTCCTTCTTTGACTGATCCATTTTGAACTCCTTCAAAATCTTGTCAAGGTATGTACTCATTGAAAATCTTATCAAGCGTCTTGATCTATCTCTATAGATCTTGATGCCCAATATGTAAGTAGCTTCACCGAGGTCTTTCATTGAAAAATTCTTATTCAAGTATCCTTTTATGCTATCCAAAAATTCTATATCATTTCCAATCAGCAATATGTCATGCACATATAATATCAGAAATGCTACAGAGCTCCCACTCACTTTCTTGTAAATACTGGCTTCTCTGAAAGTCTGTATAAAACCATAAGCTTTGATCACCTCATCAAAGCATATATTCCAACTCCGAGATGACTGCACCAGTCCATAGATGGATCGTTGGAGCTTGCACACTTTGTTAGCACCTTTAGGATCGACAAAACCTTCTGGTTGCATCATATACAACTCTTCTTTAAGAAATCCATTAAGGAATACAGTTTTGACATCCATTTGCCAGATTTCATAATCATAAAATGCGGCAATTGCTAACAAGATTCGGACAGACTTAAGCATCGCTACGAGTGAGAAAATCTCATCGTAGTCAACACCTTGAACTTGTCGAAAACCTTTTGCGACAAGTCGAGCTTTGTAGATAGTAACACTATCATCAGCGTTCGTCTTCCTCTTGAAGATCCATTTATTCTTAATGGCTTGCTGATCATCGGGCAAATCCACCAAAGTCCACACTTTGTTCTCATAAATGGATCCTATCTCAGATTTCATGACCTCAAGCCATCTGTCAGAATCTGGGCTCATCATAGCTTCTTCATAGTTCGTAGGTTCGCCTTGGTCTAGTAACATGACTTCCAGTACAGGATTCCCGTACCACTCTGGTGCGGATCGTGTTCTGGTTGACCTACGAAGTTCTGTAGTAACTTGATCCGAAGTTTCATGATCGTCATCATTAGCTTCCTCTCTAGTTGGTGTAGGCATCACGGGAACGGTTTTCTCTGATGTACTACTTTCCAATTCGAGAGAAGGTACGATTACCTCATCAAGATCTACTTTCCTCCCACTCACTTCTTTCGAGAGAACCTCCTTCTCTAGAAAGGACCCACTCTTGGCAACAAAGATCTTGCCTTCGGATCTGTGTTAGAAGGTGTACCCAATTGTTTCCTTAGGGTATCCTATGAAGACGCACTTCTCCGATTTGGGTTCGAGCTTATCAGGCTGAAGCCTTTTGACATAAGTGTCGCAACCCCAAACTTTAAGAAACGACAGCTTAGGTTTCTTGCCAAACCATAGTTCATACGGTGTCGTCTCAATGGATTTAGATGGTGCCCTATTTAACGTGAATGCAGCTGTCACTAATGCATAACCCCAAAACGATAGTGGTAAATCGGTAAGAGACATCATAGATCACACCATATCTAATAAAGTACGGTTACGACGTTCGGACACACCATTACACTGTGGTGTTCCAGGTGGCGTGAGTTGTGAAACTATTCCACATTGTTTTAAATGAAGGCCAAACTCGTAACTCAAATATTCGCCTCCGCGATCAGATCGTAGAAACTTTATTTTCTTGTTACGATGATTCTCCACTTTACTCTGAAAATCTTTGAACTTTTCGAATGTTTCAGACTTGTGTTTCATCCAGTAGATATACCCATATCTGCTCAAATCATCTGCGAAGGTCAGAAAATAATGATACCCGCCACATGCCTCAACACTCATCGGACCGCATACATCGGTGTGTTTTATTTCCAATAAGTCATTGGATCGCTCCACTGTTCCGGAGAACGGAGTTTTAGTCATCTTGCCCATGAGGCATGGTTCGCAAGTATCAAATGATTCATAATCAAGTGATTCCAAAAGCCCATCTGCATGGAGTTTCTTCATGCGCTTTACAACAATATGACCTAAACGGCAGTGCCACAAGTATGTTGCACTATCATTATTAACTTTGCATCTTTTGGCATCAATATTATGAATATGTGTATTACTATGATCGAGATTCAATAAACCATTTACATTGGGTGTATGACCATAGAATGTTCTATTCATGTAAACAGAATAACAATTATTCTCTGACTTAAATGAATAACCATATCGCAATAAACATGATCCAATCATATTCATGCTCAACGCAAACACCAAATAACATTTATTTAGGTCCAACACTAATCCCGAAGGTAGAGGGAGTGTGCGATGGTGATCTTATCAACCTTGGAATCACTTCCAACACACATCGTCACCTCGTCCTTAACTAGTCTCTGTTCATTTTGCAACTCCTGCTTCGAGTTACTAATCTTAGCAACTAAACCGGTATCAAATACCCAGGGGCTACTATGAACACTAGTAAAGTACACATCAATAACATGTATATCAAATATACCTTTGTTCACTTTGCCATCCTTCTTATCCGCCAAATATTTGGGGTAGTTCCGCTTCCAGTGACCATTCCCTTTGCAGTAGAAGCACTCAGTTTCAGGCTTAGGTCTAGCTTTGGGCTTCTTCACGGGAGTGGCAACTTGCTTGCCATTCTTCCTGAAGTTCCCTTTCTTTCCCTTTTGCCCTTTTTCTTGAAACTAGTGGTCTTGTTAACCATCAACATTTGATGCTCTTTCTTTATTTCTACCTTCGCCGATTTCAGCATCGTGAAGAGCTCGGGAATCGTTTTCGTCATCCCTTGCATATTATAGTTCATCACGAAGTTCTAGTAGCTTGGTGATAGTGACTAGAGAACTCTGTCAATCACTATCTTATCTGGAAGATTAACTCCCACTTGATTCAAGCAATTGTACTACCCAGACATTCTGAGCATATGCTCACTGGCTGAGCTATTCTCCTCCATCTTGTAGGCAAAGTACTTGTCAGAGGTCTCATACCTCTCGACACGGGCATGAGTCTGAAATACCAATTTCAGCTCTTGGAACATCTCATATGCTCCGTGGCATTTCAAAACATTTTTGAAGTCCCAGTTCTAAGTCGTAAAGCATGGTGCACTAAACTATCAAGTAGTCATCATTACGAGCTTGCCAAACGTTCATAACGTCTGCATCTACTCCTGCAATAGGTCTGTCACATAGGGGTGCATCAAGGACATAATTCTTCTGTGCAGCAATGAGGATAATCCTCAGATCACGGACCAAGTCCACATCATTGCTACTATCATCTTTCAACTTATTTTTCTCTAGGAACATATAAAAAATAAACGGGGAGCTACATCGCGAGCTATTGATCTACGACATAATTTGCAAATACTATCAGGACTAAGTTCATGATAAATTAAGTTCAATTAATCAAATTACTTAAGAACTCCCACTTAGATAGACATCCCTCAAGTCATCTAAATGATACATGATCCAAATCAACTAAACCATGTCCGATCATCACGTGAGATGGAGTAGTCATCAATGGTGAACATCTCTATGTTGATCATATCTACTATATGATTCACGTTCGACCTTTCGGTCTCCAGTGTTCTGAGGCCATGTCTGTACATGCCAGGCTCATCAAGTTTAACCCGAGTATTCCGCATGTGCAAAACTGTCTTGCACCCATTGTATTTGAACGTAGAGTCTATCACACCCGATCATCACGTGGTGTCTCAACACGATGAATTGTCACAATGGTGCATACTTAGGGAGAACACTTATATCTTGAAATTTAGTGAAGGGATAATCTTATAATGCTACCGTCGTTCTAAGCAAAATAAGATGCATAAAACATAAACATCACATGCAATCAAAATATGTGACATGATATGGCCATCATCATCTTGTGCTTTTGATCTCCATCTCCAAAGCATCGTCATGATCTCCATTGTCACCGGCTTGACACCTTGATCTCCATCGTTGCTTCGTGGTCGTCTCGCCAACTATTGCTTCTACAACTATTGCTAACGCATAGCGATAAAGTAAAGCAATTACATGGCATTTGTATTTCATACAATAAAGAGACAACCATAGGGCTCCTGCCGGTTGCTGATAACTTACAAAACATGATCATCTCATACAATAATGTATATCACATCATGTCTTGACCATATCACATCACAACATACCCTGCAAAAACAAGTTAGACGTCCTCTACTTTGTTGTTGTAAGTTTTACGTGGCTGCTACGGGTTTCTAGCAAGAACCGTTCTTACCTACGGCAAAAACCACAACGGTGATTTATCAAGTTTGCTGTTTTAACCTTCTTCAAGGACCGGCCGCAGTCAAATTAGATTCAACTAAAGTAGGAGAAACAGACACCCGCCAGCCACCTTTATGCAAAACTAGTTGCATGTCAGTCGGTGGAACCGGTCTCATGTACGTGGACATGTAAGGTTGGTCCAGGCTGCTTCATCCCACAATGCCACCGAATCAAAATAAGATGTTGGTGGTAAGCAGTATGAACATCACTGCCCACAACTTCTTTGTGTTCTACTCGTGCATATCATCTACGCATAGACCTGGCTCGGATACCACTGTTGGGAAACGTTGCATGGAAAACAAAAATAAATCTACGCACAAGCAAGATCTATCCATGGAGATGCATAGCAACGAGAGGGGAGAGCATCTACATACCCTTGTAGATCGCTAAGCAGAAGCATTTATCACGCGGTTGATGTAGTCGTACTCTTCGCGATCCGATCACGATTGAACCGATCTAGTGCCGAACGGACGGTACCTCCGAGTTTAGCACACGTGTGGCTCGATGACGTCTCCTCCTTCTTGATCCAGCAAGTGGGAGAGGAGAAGTAGATGGGATCACAACCAACACAACAGCGTGGTGGTGATGGTGGTGGTGGAGCACCGACAGCGCTTCGCTAAGCGTCGCCGGGACGAGGAGGTGGAACTACGGAGTAACGGGAGAGAGAGGGGCGCCAAGGGCTTGGTGTGTCCTCTTGGGGTGCGCCCCTCCCCTCTATATATAGGTGGAGGGGAATGGGAAACAGCCCTTCCAAGCCCAAGGGTGCAGCTAAGGGGGAGAGGACTTGGACTCCAAGTCCAATCCAATTCCTACTAGGACTCCTTCCTTTTTTGCCTTCCCTTGCCTTCCCATAGCCACATGGGCTTTTGAGTACTTGGTGCGCCTAGCCCAATAAGGCTAGGGCGCCTCTCCACATCCCATGCTAGCCCTTGGGTCATGGTGAACCCACTTGTGGACTTGTGGACCCCTCCGGAATCCTCCGGAACCTTCTAGAAGCTTCCCGGTACAATACCGAAAAAACTGCACATTTTTCCGGAACCCAAAATATGACTTCCCATATATAAATCTTTACCTCTCAATCATTCCGAGACTCCTTGTGACATCTGGGATCTCATCCGGGACTTCGAACAACATTTGGTTACCACTGATCAAATATCCCAATACTACTCTAGCGTCAACGAACGTTAAGCGTGAGACCCTACGGGTTCGGGAATTATGTAGTCATGACCGAGACACCTCTCCGGTCAATAACCAATAGCGGGACCTAGATGCCCATATTGATTCCTTCATATTCCATGAAGATCTTTTATCGGTTGAACCTTTATGACAACATACGTAATTCCCTTTGTCTGTCGGTATGTTACTTGCTAGAGATTCGATCGTCGGTATCTCTATACCTAGTTCAATCTCGTTACCGGCAAGTCTCTTTAATCGTTCTGTAATACATCGTCTTGCAACTAACTCCTTAGTCACTTTTCTTGCAAGCTTCTTGTGATGTGTATTACCGAGAGGGCCCAGAGATACCTCTTCGATACACGGAGTGACAAATCCCAATCTCGATTCTCACCAACTCAATAGACACCTTCGGAGATACCTGTAGAGCATCTTTATGATCACCCAGTTATGTTGTGATGTTTGATAGCACACAAGGTATTCCTCCGATATCTGGGAGTTGCATGATCTCATGGTCGAAGGAACATGTATTTGACATTAAGAAAGCAGTAGCAATAAACTGAATGATCATATGCTATGCTAACGGTTGGGTCTTGTCCATCACATCATTCTCCTAATGATGTGATCCCATTATCAAATGACAACACATGTCTATGGTTAGGAAACCTTAACCATCTTTGATCAACGAGCTAGTCTAGTAGAGGCATACTAGGGACACGGTATTTGTTTATGTATTCACATATGTATAAAGTTTCCGGTTAATACAATTCTAGCATGAATAATAAACATTTATCATGATATAAGGAAATATAAAATAACAACTTTATTATTGCCTCTAGGGCATATTTCCTGCAATGGACATGCTCAATGTTCCATGAGTTTTGCAATTAAATGCCATCTCCGGTCTCCAGACGGACTGCGCCGGGTCTGGTGACTCGTACTACCCGGTCACTTCGGCGCCAACTTGTTTGCACCCTTAGCGGACTGAACACGCCTAAGGACAAGGTCGCCTTCCTCAAAGCTCCGGGCATGAACCCTGCGGCTGTGATAGCGACGCAGGGCTTGCTGGTAGCGTGCAGCACGCGTAGCATCCCGGAAACGGTTCTCCTTAAGTAGCACAGTGTCGTCACGCCGGTGCTGTTCCTGCGCTACTTCATCATAGGCAAGCACTCGAGGTGATCCGTATATGAGTTCCGTGGGGATAACTGCCTCTGCCCCATAGACTAGAGAGAAGGGAGTCTGCCCGGTAGCTCAATTTGGTGTCGTACGGAGGGACCAAAGAACCACCGGCAGCTCGTCGATCCATCGCCTGCCGCACTTCTGCAGCCTATCAAATGTTCTTGTCTTGAGGCCTCGCAGCACTTCAGCGTTTGCCCTCTCAGCTTGCCCGTTGCTTCTGGGATCGGCAACAAAGGCAAATGAGACTTTGCTTCCGAGGGCATGAACATATTGCATGAAGGTGCGGCTTGTGAATTGGGTGCCATTGTCAGTGATGATCCTAGCGAGTACTCCGAAACGGCACACCAATCCTTTCAAGAACTTGATAGCTGACTGTGCGGTCACCTTCCTCACGGGCTCCACCTCTGGCCACTTTGTGAACTTGTCGATAGCGACGAACAAGAACTCAAAGCCCCCAGTAGCACGGGGGAAGGGGCCCAAGATGTCGAGCCCCCAAACCGAGAAGGGCCATGACAAAGGGATCGTCTGGAGAGCTTGAGCAAGCTGATGGATATTCTTGGAGTGGAACTGGCAGGCTTCACATTTGGTGACTAGCTCAATTGCATCTTGGAGGGCCGTGGGCTAGTAAAAACCTTGCCGGAAGGCTTTTCCAACCAGGGCCCTCGATCCAATGTGGGAGCCGCATATACCCTCGTGTATCTCTGCCAACAGTTCCTTTCCTTCTTCCCCGCAAATGCACTTCAATTTCACTTTGTTGGGCCTTCTTCTGTATAGCGTGTCGTCAACGAACTAATACATACTGGCCCTCCGGGCTACTCTTTCAGCTTCTTCTTGCTCTTCGGGAAGTTCTCCTGTTTGGAGGAAATGGACTATGTGCCGCACCCGAGTTGGAGCCTGAGGCTCGGCAACGAGGACCAGCGGCACCTCCTCATTCATGGGAGCGCACCCCTCGACCGCAGAGATTGGTAGTTTGGCGGGAGGGTGCAGCTCACCGTTCGAAGGGGAGTTGTTCCTGCCAAGCTCTCTGCCGGGGACCTCGCAGGGCTCTACCGGGAGAGGCCTGCCGGAGTTCAGTTTCCTCCTCTTCCTGGCCATTGTTGCCGGGGATACGGAGGGTTGAGTCAGATGGAGAACAAAAGTCCCTGGTTCCACAGGGAGTTTTTGTGCAGCGCACTTTGACAGATGATCAGCAATGCTGTTTTTCGCACGCGGTATGTGCTCTGTTTGCAATCCGTCAAAGCGCTCCTCCAACTTTCTCACTTTCTCAACATATGCCTCCATCAATGGGCTTTGATAATCCTTGTTCAGTTGCCTCACCACAAGTTGCGAATCTCCATGAATGATCAACTTCTTGATTCCCAGTTCTATTGCGATCCTGAGCCCGGCAAGGAGTCCTTCATATTCTGCTGTATTGTTGGTAGCCTTCTCCCGGGGGAAATGCATTTGAACCACGTACTTGAGGTGCTCCCCAGAGGGAGCAACAAGAAGCACGCCAACTCCTGCACCTTGTAGGGAGAAGGCACCATCAAAGTACATGATCCATTCTTGGGGCGCTTCCTTGCCGGGGATAACTGTCTCCAACACATCTTCGTCAGGGGTAGGCGTTCATTCCGCAATAAACTCCGCCAGTGCTCTGCTCTGAATGGTTGATGTGCTCTCGAACTTCAAACCAAAGTTGGATAACTCCAAAGCCCATTCCACTATCCTGTCAGTGGCCTCAGGGTTCCTCAGTATGCGTTACAAGGGGAAGCGGGTGACAACCGTGATCTCGTGGGCTTGGAAGTAGTGGCGCAGTTTCCTTGAGGCCATGATGAGGCCAAAAATCAACTTTTGCACGCCAGAGTACCTCGACCTAGCCCTCTGCAACAGGGAGCTGACGAAGTACACTAGGCGTTGCACCACTTTCTTCCTTGCCGTGACCTTGGAGCTGACTCCATTACCCCGCTCCTCCATGTTCTGATCTGCCTCTGACCTTGCCAGGGCGAGTTTACTTCCTTCTCTAGAGGGGACGGCAGTTGCAGCTGCTTCTTCATCTACTTCCTGCTGCACCACCAGCACTGCGCTAACCGCTTGATTGGTTGCCGCTAAGTATAGCAGCAATGGTTCTTGTGGGTTTGGAGCGACTAAGGTGGGGACAGAGGAAAGATAGGTCTTCAGATCCTGCAGCGTAGCGTCTGCCTCCGGGGTCCACTCCATGGGCCCAGCCTTCTTCAAGATTTTGAAGAACGGCAGGGCGCATTCGGCGGACTTGGAAATGAACCTGCTTAGTGCGGCAACACATCCAGTCAAACACCTCACGTCTTTAACTGTCTTGGGTGCTTGAATCTACTCAATTGCCTTGACCTTGTCAGGGTTGGCCTCTATCCCCCAGTGGGACACAAAGAAGCCAAGCAGCTTGCCGGAAGGAACGCCAAACACACACTTCTCTGGGTTCAACTTCAAGTTGATCTTGCGTAGATTTTCGAAGGTCTCTTCCAAGTCCTGAATGAGAGTTGATTTGTCCTTGGTTTTGACCACTATATCATCCATGTAGGCTTCAATATTCCTGTGCAACTGGGAGTCAAAGCCAATCTGTACTGCTCTCGCGAAAGTGGATCCAGCACTTTTTAACCCAAAGGGCATACGTACAAAGCAGTACGTGCCGCATGGGGTTATAAACGCGGTCTTCTCTTCGTCTTCCTCGGACATGAAAATCTGGTGGTACCCGGAGTAGGCATCCAAGAAGGAAAGGAGGTCACATCCAGAGGTGGAATCCACAATTTGATCGATGCGCGGCAAGGGGAATGGTCCTTCGGGCATGCTTTATTCAGATATGGGAAATCTATGCAAATCCTCCATTTCCCATTTGCCTTGCGCACCACCACTGGATTTGCCAACCAAGTTGGATGCAATACCCCTTTGACCAAACCAGTAGCTTCGAGTTTCTTGATCTCCTCGGCAATAAACTGCTGCCGCTCCAAAGCTTCCTGTCGGACCTTCTGTTTGACGGGTCGGGCATGTGGGCAGACAGCAAGGTGGTGCTCGATTATCTCCCTAGGAACACCGGGGATGTCAGATGGTTGCCAAGAAAACACATCGACATTCGCCCCCAGGAAGGCAACAAGCACACTTTCCTATTTGTCATCAAGGGTGGAGCTGATAGTAAATGTACCATCAGCGCCAACCAACCCTGCCGGGACCTTCTTCACAGCAGGCGTAACAACCTTTGATCTCTTGCTATTGGAACTCTCCGGCAAATCATCAACAGGCGCAGTGCAATCTGAAGAGGCGCGCTTCCCGGATTCTTTGCTGGCGTCCTTGCTAGCTTTCTTCCCTTTCTTGATTTCCTTGGCAGGAGCAGTAGCTTCCGCGGCCTCTGCAGCGACTACTTCCCGGTACATCTTATCCACGCATATGACTACGTCCTTCTTGTCTGATGGAATGGAAATGACGCCCATCGGTCCTGGCATCTTCAGAGTGTTGTAGGCATAGTGGGATGCCGCCATGAATTTTGCCAGGGCAGGGCGGCCAAGGATTCCATTGTATGGCAGGGGGAGGTCGACCACATCAAACACAATCTTCTCGGTCCGGTAGTTCAGCTCCCCCCCGAACGTTACCGGCAGCATGATCTTCCCCTTAGGACGACTCCTGCCGGGGTTGATGCCTTGGAAAGTACCGGTAACCTTGAGCTCTTCGTCTGCTATCTGGAGCTTGCTGATGACCTTGGGGGATATCAAATTTAACCCGGCCCTGCCGTCAACCAACATCTTTGTGACTTTGAGGTTGCGAATCGTTGGTGAAACCAACAATGGCAAACATCCTACCGCAGTGGTGCGGTCAGGGTGATCCTCTTCATCAAAGATAATGGGCGTGCGGGGACACTTGAGCGGATTCCGAGAATCTGTCGCTGGCTCCACGGCATTGACCTCATGTGCCCACTGTTTGGGCTGGCGGTGAGAGGAGTGCAAGGACGCACCTCCATCAATGCACAGGGCGTCAGTGGCCTTCTGGAACTCCTGCTCGCTGGTTTCCCCTTCATCTCCTTTATCACTCCCATCATCGCATCCCTTCTTCTCACGGCCTCTGGCCAGTTTCCCTTGATACTGAGGGGCCTTGCCGGGGTGACCTCCTCCGCCACCTCGGCCCTTCCTGCCAGCACCATCTTGGTCTCTCTCTTTGTCACACTTCTCGTACTCAGCTTTCTGCTTCTTGACGAGCTGCTCAACTCGATGACACACTTGAAGATCGTGTCCCTTAGTCTGATGGATCTTGCAGTACGGCCCGTCAGCCTTCCCAGCCTTCTCGGCAGCCGCGGCCTCCCGGCAGTCAGCGCACACGGCAACTTCCTTGCCGGGAGCCTCGGTCTTGGCCTTCTTGCCCGTACTAGGAGTGCTCGCTCCTTCAATAGCCATCACTGCTTTATCCTTGCGTTTCTTGTTCTTCTTCTTCTGATTGGTGGCATCGTCGTCATCCTCTGAATCAACGTCGACGCCATCCTCTTCACCGGGGAGTCGCCTCCCCTCCTCTGTTCGGGCACACTTCTCTGCCAGAGTATATAGCTCATTCACAGTCTTAGGAAACCGAATGTTTATTTTGGAACGTATCCTGCGGTTGCGCATGTTGGACTGGCATGCAGCTATCACAGCTGCTGGATGGATGTCTGGAATGTTCCTGTGCACCCGGCTGAACCTCTGCATATACTTCCGCAAACTCTCTCCTTCCTTCTGTGGGAGGAGCTGCAAGTCGCTGGGCCGCCCTGGTTCTTGATGGCCACCCGTGAAGGCGCCAATAAACTCATGGCACAGATCAGCCCAGGTCGAGATGGAGTTCTCTGGTAAGTGCATCAGCCACGACCTCATGTTTGGCTTGAGTGCCAAAGGGAACTAGTTGGCGAACACCCTCTCATCCCTTCCTCCGGCAGCTTGAACAATGATGGTTTAGATGCTCAAGAACTCTGTCGGGTTCAATCTTCCATCGTACTTTTCTGGTATCTCTGGCTTGAACGTACGTGCAGATGGCCAACGGACTTGCCGCAGCTCACGAGTGAAGGCGGGGCATCCAACCTCGAAAGGCAGGTACCCGCCCCACCGGGCATGGGTTCGTCGATGTCGGGGCCATTGCGCCTAGCAGACTGGCGGCGGGTGTCGTGGCGTCACTCGATGGTGACGCGCGCATCTTCCCTCCGCCCATCTTCCCGGACCCGTTGCTGGTCTCGACGTGCCTGAGGATCAGATGAAGCCATTGATACATCATCGGGTTCTTGGTCGCGTGGCCCTGGCTGCACCCCCTACGCTGGCTGTCGTGGAGGGGACTACACCGTCGGAACAGCTCCCTCGGTGCGGCCAGCGGCTTGGGCCGTTTCCGCCGTTGGTGGAGGCCGTGGCGGGCCTGCCTGCTGTGATCCTCCCGCCTCAGCGAAACCTATCAAGCTCTAGATAGTGGCCCTCCACTCATCCATTTGATTGGCTGCTAACGGAAATCTCAACAAGAGCTGGGCCCGCACCATGGCCTCTGAAGTGGTGCTTGGCATGGACGACGACGCTGTCGGTGTCAACACCGGCAGACCTCGGGGTAGGGGGTCCTGAGCTGTGGATTCTCGGATCAGTGGTAACAGGGACGAGGGACACAATGTTTTACCCAGGTTCGGGCCCTCTTAATGGAGGTAAAACCCTATGTCCTGCTCTTGTTTATATTGATGGAGTATCAAGTACAGAGTTGATCTACCTCGAGATCATACATTGTGGTCTAAACCCTAGAGGTATGATGAGTAATGTCATAATGATCTATCGACTAGCCTGGCCTCGGCTTATATAATGTACCAGAGGCCTAGGATAACAAGAGTCCTAGTCGAATACGTCGGTGGAGAGGAGTCCTTGTCTTGATCACCAAGTCTTGTGGAATCTTCCTCGTATATGTCATCGGCTGTCCGAACTGGCCATTAGTGAACCGCCATGGGGGTCCTCGGCCCGACCCACTGGTCGGGAGACGATGTGGTGAGTACCCCCTAGTCCAGGACACCGTCAGTAGCCCCCTGAACAGGTCTTCAAGTTGGGGACGCTCCTTGGTTCCTCCAAACTTTCTTCATCTTTGGTCGTCGGTCTTGAAAACTGGTTCAACAAATCTTCCCATCTTCGATCTTGAGGATTGCCGAGCTAAATCCGAAGAGTTTACACGTCGGGCATCTGAGGAGCCCTTTAAGTCTTCGGCCTTTATCAATGCCTTGTTATTTTTACGCCACACCTCGGGTTTTAAGTGTTTCCCATGCGGTGGTGTCCTCTTGCGTCCGAGCTCCAATGCTGGACTGCATTTGAGGTGTCTTTTTGCAGCCGAGCACCAACGCCGGACTGTATCCGAGCTCCAACGCCGGACTGTATCCGAGCTCCAACGTCGGACTGTATTCGAGCCCCAACGCCGGACTGTATCCGAGGTGTCATAGATCACCTTGGTTCAAAAAAGTTGAAGGAGTTCAGCCGAGCTTAATGCCGTAAATGCCCTCTATGGAGCCAGCCACTTGTATCTCATCTTTATGCCGGACTGCTTGCATCCGAGCTTTATGTCGGACTACTTGCATCCGAGCTTTATTGCCGGTATTTTTTTCTTGATCTTTGCAATTTGTTTGCTGACGAGATGTATAGCCAGTAGCCCTCAAGGTGCGTATCGGTCTAAAACCCGAGATGCACCTGAAGAAAAACATGAAACCGCTGATCCCAGTAGCCCTTGAGACTCAGGTCGATTCGAGAAATCGGCCTGAGGATCAACTCCTAGCTCGAAAGCATACGTAGGAATAGAAACACAGTGTAATATATTAGAGGAAATAGTGATCGGTAGACGGGTCCTTGAGAGAGGGTCTTGAGAAGTTGCCGTAATATATTAGCTTGATGCCGGATAGGTCCAGATGGTACCTATTGTTGTCCGAAGACGCATTTGCCCATAGGTCGGTCAACCTGAACATTGGGCATTATGAATTTTCTACATTGAATAGGCAATGCAGTAGCCCCCAAGCCACTGGTCGGGTGGCAACACCAGATCAGGCGATCGATGTGCCCCTTTAATATTTATAAATGATAAGCGCGAAGCCCAGTAGCCCCCGAGCCTTAATGTGGGCACGGGTGGTCGAATTAAGGATCGATATCCGTTTGACAGAAAATTTTGTTGTGTTTAACACAAACTTCTCGTAAAGAGAATAAAGATCTCTTAAAGGAGCAAGAGCTAACGAAAGCTGATCTCGCCAAGGTCGGCCTCAAGGGGCTTAATAGATAGGAAATCAATGCCAATAGGAAATTATGAGAGCGTTATGTCAGCTGCTCGGTTGTCTCACCGAGATTGTGCCCTTGACTCTTTGAAAGATTGGCTACAATTATTTGACTTTTGCTCGCAATTTATGTGTAATGATTCTATGTACCTAAGTACTTTACATCATTAAAGCTCGGATTTGTATTGTACAAAACTTTATTGACCGACCATCGGCTTCAACCTCCTCAGCCAGTAGCCGAGGAGTGTTTGTCCCACTTTATAAAGCCTTTATGAGGGCAAAGATTTATGGCAAACGAGGCAATCCGGCCATACGGTTTTATAAACAAAGGTATGCGGAGAGATATGTTATATTACTATGTAAGAAACATCTTTCAAAGAAATAGTTCCGCTATCGGTTCCTTTCTTTGAGTTCTCATGCTGACCATGATCATGAAACCTCATCTCCGATCAACGTGGGAGGAAAATATTGAGGATTTAGTTAGGAGAAAGTTCCCGAACTCTGTGGTCCATGATGAACCAGAATTTTCGCTTCCATCGTTGCCGACCAATTATATCCTTTAGGATGGCTAGCTTTCGGCTTCACCCAATCTGAGGTACTAATCCGGATGACCCGGTAGTACCAATCACAGAGGTGCTCCCTTTACCACCTAGCCGAACAATCGGGAACGTAGGGGTAAGCACAGGAGCCAGGCAACCCAGCTTGGCCAAAATCTGAAGGCAAATTTGATTCATATTTATGGCTTTATAACGATAATTACGGAAGGCAGTGCTTGTATACTGAATACAATCACTGATGATATATGTTTATTTTGACTTTGTTGCGACCGTTTATCAGTTGAAAGTGGCCCATCGTCAGCTTCTACCCCTTTGTAGATACTACGCAGGGTGTTTCCGCAATAACAAGACAACCCTTAGCCGACGTCTCGGTGCCCGGAGGCGGTTGTGTTAGCGGAAACAAGGCAATCAGATATGCGGGCTTTATAACTTTCACTTAGTCATAGGAGCTTTAAACTGGGGAAGCTAGCTTATGAGCCCCCGGTTAGTGTTCGGCACCGACCGAAGTCTAGCCATTAATACTTCGGCCAATGTTATGAAAGGCCCATCGTTTAACATGGGGTAATCAGTACCGATCTATAGTTTGACACCGTCATCGGATCGTTGACCAGTTTACGCCCATTATGACAGTCAGTTTTTGGCTTTCTCCACTGAGTTGCTTAACCATTCGAGCTGGAAGCACAATCACAGTGGTTCTCCCTTTGCGCACCTAGCCAAACAAAGCGAAACGTAGGAGGCAAGCACAGGAACCGGGTAACCCAACTATTGACCGAAGACACAATTCGAAACCGATGCATATATAGCAATATCCGAGAATGTTTTTGCCGAATCTCTAAAGGTGTCCGACGTTGCACTGCGAGACTTATGCTGGAAACTCACAAATAGTTTAAAAGTGCCATAGGCTTGGAAAACCAAAAAAACTTCAGTAAAAACTTTACGCTCGCACTAAATCAAAGTCATTTGGTGCCAATCCGAAAATTGGTCTTACTTTTGTGCTTCTGTCATGGATTAATATGACACATCCGATCTCAAGACTTCAAGCGGGCCAGCCTACGGCTGCAACCTCCTATCCCGAAGACGGAGTACTGCTCTTTAGGCCAGTTTAGCGAACTAAACTCGAGCGGCATTAGAGAGAAAACAGGCTATCCGGCTATTGACCACACAGTCGAGTCGATAAAGGAGTGGTAGAAAAAGACTTTGCAATGACTTAGAAGAAGAACACTTATTATAAAACAGCTCATATAAATTTAAGAGCCCCCAGTTAACATGGGAAAGGAAGTGTTTTTAACAAACAACGCATGTGAGCATGGTCGAACCGAACACAAATTAAAAATGTAATAACTTTGAGCATGAAAGAGACTTAGCTGGTTAATGTGTTCGCCGTTGATGATGTGGGCCGAGCTTGCGGCGGGTCGAGGTCCCAGCCCCCAAGCCGGTCCCGAGGTGCCCGAGCGAAGAGCTTGGCTCAATGAAGTGGCGATGCCGCACGATCGATGCGGCGAGCCGAAGCCCCTGGTCCCGCCGAGGTGACAAAAACCCTCATGACCGAGGTGACGAAGAGCTCGGCGGAAAAAAGAAGTGTTTAACAATCAACGTTTGAACGAACAACTTTTTTTGTTTAACACAAATATAATGTTTGGTTGAACCGAACAAGAAATAAAATAAAATAAAAAATTTAAAGAAAAAAATTGAGCATGGAGGCGACTTAGCTGGTTAATGTGCTCGGTATTGTTGACGAGGTCCGAACTCGTGGCGGGACAAAGACGTAGTCCGCAGCCTAGCCAAGGTCCCAGCCCCCAAGCCTGAGATAACCAAGCGAGGAGTTCGGCTTGATGAGGTGGTGATGCCGCACGGTCGATGTGGCGAGGCGAAGCCCCCGGTCCAGCTAACGTCACGAAGTTGGTCGGTTGGTGATGCCGAAGTCACCAGAGTAGGTTGATGAAGAGATGGCAAAGCCCCCGGTCTAGCCGAGGTGATGGGGCAGGTCAGTAGTATGACGTTTGTAGCCCCATGCCGGCCGAGGTGTCAAAGCAGGTCGGCGTGGTGGACATCGGCTTGGTCAGCCGGATTAGTATTTGGGATTTCTTCGGAATCGTCATCCGGTACTATGGTGCGAGGGGCGAGTCCGACCAGGGTTGACTCCTGATGTTCAGATGCCGAAGTCGCGTCCAAGATTGAAGCTGGATACGGGATAAGAGAGGCGAGTCCGGCCGGAATTGACTCCCGATCTTCGGACGCAGAGGTCACATCCAGACTTGAAGAAGCAATAGTGCGGCGATGCCGACGCGGGCCAGATCTTGTGATGCGGTCGATGCCCGCTTGATGAATTGACTATGCAGCGATGCCGGTGTGCCCGCTCCGTATAATTCGTGGGGCGACAATTTTGGTGATGATTTACCCTTCACGATGCCGAACTCTTGTTCAGCTTGCCGAGATAATGATCCGAAGAGGTTGAGTTCGGCTCGATGAAGCGACGACCCGTCTGGCGCAGGTCAGCAACCATGCAGCAACGTTGCTAGGCTGGTTTGACACCGGCGCAACGGTGAAGGTTACCTCTGAAAAGGAGAAAAATTTGTGAGCATGTGTTCGGAAACAAAACACAATACCCTACAAAGAGATTCCTCCAAAAAGGTTGTCCAATATCCCGTTCATGAAGAAAGATGAACTCGGGGCGAATTCGTATTTGCGCGGAAAACAGATCTGAAAATCGATGCGCTCATCGGAGGTTTCCCAGAGTTTGAACGGTCGGATCGAGCTGAAATTTTGAGGGGCGGTACATATAAGAATTTCACACCTGATCAATGGTTGGATCTTCCAAAAGACATCCAAGCTAGATGCTGGACACCACAGTCCAAACTCGTCCAGATTCTCATTCAGATTTGACAGGGCTCCGGTATATCAGAGGTCGGCAGAGATTACTCCATCAGAACACGACAAAATTTTATAGGGTTGTTATAGAATCAATTCCGCACAATTACACCAAAGGAATTGTCAAAGCGATGCTCGAGGAGGCGGTGGCCGCGGATACAAGTACGCTGTCCGAAAAAACAGCACGGTCGCCCGAGGGCAATGTTGACGTTGAGCCCCCGAGCTCCATGGATGATTCCTCCATGATCATAATAGAGATCGGAGTTGATGTTGATGAAGGCCCTCATTCGAACATGACGATCGGAGGCAGAGGACAGTCCTCGGGCGAGCCAAGGTAACCAGTCGAGCCGGAGACGAAGATGGCGACATCGCAGTTTGACCTGCAGGCGAGCCATTGATCCGTTGCCGATCATACAGCGGAACTCTCAATGAAAGCACCATTGTCGGTGTCAAAACCGGCAGACCTCGGGGTAGGGGGTCCCGAGCTGTGGATTCTCGGATCAGTGGTAACAGGGACGAGGGACATGATGTTTTAACCAGGTTCGGGCCCTCTTAATGGAGGTAAAACCCTACGTCCTGCTCTTGTTTATATTGATGGAGTATCAAGTACAGAGTTGATCTACCTCGAGATCATACATTGTGGTCTAAACCCTAGACGTATGATGAGTAATGTCATAATGATCTATCGAATAGCCTGGCCTCGGCTTATATAATGTACCAGAGGCCTAGGATAACAAGAGTCCTAGTCGAATACGTCGGTGGAGAGGAGTCCTTGTCTTGATCACCAAGTCTTGTGGAATCTTCCTCGTATATGTCATTGACTGTCCGAATTGGCCCATTAGTGAACCGCCATGGGGGTCCTCGGTCCGACCCACTGGTCAGGAGACGACGTGGTGAGTACCCCCTAGTCCAGGACACCATCAGACGTAGATCACGATATCGCCCAACTTCTGATGGTGCCTGTAGTGGTGGCGCCATGTTCTCGCCGCCGCGAGCCAGTCGTCAGGGCGGCATGACGACGAGGTGGATGCACTTGGGGGTTGACGACCCCATTCGGCACATCGTCTCGGCTAGCTTGTCCTGGGGGTAGCGCAGGCCCCGTAGCCGCACCCGCAGTGGGGGCAGCTAGGTGATTATGATCCGCTTCAAGGCGAGCGCCACCGCTGTGACTGTGTCCCTCGGCGAGGTGGGGAGGCGGAGACGGATCGTTCTCCCCACCCGCACCTTGCAGAGCATGGCCGCCGGGTTGTTGTTGGTGTCACCCTCCTCCGGTGCCTCTTGTTCCTGCTTCGGCCGCAAAGGGAACGGTGATGGCGGCGCCTACGCCAGTCACGTTCCCCGCGGCGTCGGCGTTCCCATGTTCCACCGCAGCCCCCACGACATTAGTGGCCGCATGCGAGGGGGCCTTCGAGGTGGACGGGTGAGCGGAAGCACCGGATTTCTTCTTGGGCGCCATGGATGATGAAGCCGTTGATGAAGAAAACGATGATGAAGATGACGCGCTGCTTACACTCTCGGGTTCGCGCAAATGCTTCCCCCTACTTGGCGCGCCAAAGATGTCGTGGTATCACACGGCCACCTATGGGGCCATCAGCCCCTTATGATTCAGCAAGGGGGAAGAGCACATTGCACAAAGAGCAGAAAGCACAGAGCAGCACGGCAACGATGACATGGGTAGTTTTACCCAGGTTCGGGCCACCGCGAGGCGTAAAACCGTACTCCTGCTTTGGTGGAATGATGGAAGGACCGTGGTGGAGACGCAACGCTCTAGCCCGGCAAGGTCGCCTCGGGGCGGGAGCAGATACGCGCGTACAAGCGTACAAGGGTCCGAATCCTTTCTAAGGTAGCCACGGCCCTCCTTTTATAGGTCAAGGGGTTACCACAATGGAAAAACAGTCATTTATCCAATGATTAGATAGCCACAGTGCTATTATACCTAACTCTGTGGATAGGTCAGGGCGCATTAAATGCACCGCTTAGTGTCACATCGTGGCGTAGCCCGGCAAGCCTTGCCGTGCCATTCAGCCACCTTTTCGCCTGTCCACGTGACACGTCGCCTGGACGGGTGTCATTTAGGGATGATCTTCCTCAGAAATGGCCTGCCGCGTACCAAATAACAGTCACTTAGTCACTTGGGGGCTCGACACTGCACCGATGGGTGACTTGCGTTGTTGTGAGGTGGAGCGGTGGATCTTTGGCGGGGTAATCCGCCCTTGGAGTCCCTGGCAAGCCTGCCGGGGGAGTCTTGAGGCTTGTCTTGGGGTAACCTTGACCCCGCCAGGCTCGCCTGCCCGGCAAGGGAGGTTTTTCCTTAGTGATATCTTGCTTGTTTGGTTGGTCTTGGTCTTCTTGATCCTCCCTTTGATTTCTCAAAGAGCCATCTCTTCTGCTTGGTCTTGTCTTGAATGTCGTAACCTTCCTCTTGAGCCTGTGTACAGTCCGGGCAACACACCTGGGGGTTTGTTGCACTGACACAGACAGTCGACAATCTGGTTTTTCTTGGTCAGGAATCAGTTCCAAAATTGCCGGGCAGATTCTCCGGGCTGCTGTGTGATGCGATTTAGGTCGTCAGCGTCCGGAGGTCGTACATAGGTGCCCTGAAAGTTCACTCGAAAAGCGTCCTCAAGCTCTCCCAAGAGCCTATAGAGTCTTCAGGAAGGCTATTCAACCAGTGTCGAGCCGAACCTTTAAGGTTTAGTGGCAGATATTTGATGGCGTGAAGGTCGTCTCCTCGTGCCATGTGAATGTGGAGGAGGAAATCTTCTATCCATACGACCGGGTCTGTGGTTCCGTCGTATGATTCAATGTTCACAGGCTTGAAGCCTTCCGGAACATGGTGTTGCATTACCCTCTCTGTGAAGCACAGGGGGTGTGCGGCGCCCCGAACTCGGGCTACATCGCGTCAGAGGTCTTCGGCCCTCCGAATCCACTGCTGCTCCTGGATTCTATCGTTTTGGTTTAGCCGATCGTAGTATCCTTCCCGGTAAGCGGGCGGGACTTCTCTGGGTCCATAGATGGACCTGGTATGGCCTCCTTGAGCGTCTAGGTCATGACGGAGGTCGTACTTGTAGGTGGGCTGCACTTGATCCTTGCCGTAACGGCGAGGTGGGGCGGCTAGGTGCTCTGCCTCGCCAGCTTCTCTGTCCCGCCCTCTAGGGGGCAGTCTGGTTGTTCGGTATATGTCAGACGTGTTGGCTCTACGGCCTCGTCGTCGAACTGCGGTAGTAGGCTTCGCTTGGGATAACTTTTGATTGGCTGTTCGCGCCCATACCCTTCTTTGGCGGCTAGGACTTTAGTCCATCGGTCGTTGAGGGTTTCCTGTTCGGCCTTGATTCTGCGTTTTTGTTTCTTCATGCTGCAGGCGGTGGCTAAAAGCCTCCGTTTGAACCGTTCCTGTTCCAGAGGGTCTTCGGGGACGATGAAATCATCGTCCCCGAGACTGGCCTCCTCTTTAGAGAGTGGGAGGTAGTTGCTATATTCGGAGTCGTCGGGGTTTTCTGGGTTAAGCGGGTCCTCCTGCCTCGCGGGGTCATCCTGATGATGTTCCTTGGCTGCGGCTCCGGTGAGGTCATCCGTTTTATTTATGGTGCCATTCTCCGTAGAGTCCACATTGCTCGCATGGCTTCGACGTGGCTTTGATCGATGGCGCTGCCTTCGGCGTTTAGGCGGCTCATCTCCAGGCTTGTCTCGGTCCTGATTGGGAGTGCCTTCGCCGCCCTTGGGGGTGTCCACCATGTAAATATCCTAGGTGGACGTGGCCGACCAGCAGCCGGTGATGGGAGCGACATCGGTGTTAGCCGTGGCTCTTCCATCTTCATCCATGTATTCGGTGTTTTCTGAATTATAATCTAGCATATTGGTTAAATCATCGACAATGGCTACCAAGTGGGTGGTGGGTGGGTCATAAAATTTTCTGTGGTACGCCTTGAAGGGTTGATGATTGTGGGCGGAGGGCAGGTCCTCCTGGATGGTCATTTTCTGGATTCGGTCTAGCACCTCGTTTAACACAGCGAGGGTTGCCGATTTCGAGGGCTCTAGGCCAAATTCTGTTATAACGAGGTGGGGGGTAGTCAGTGCCCTGGCCGGTCCTTGGTTTCCACAGGGTGAGCTGAACTCGGGGTGCGGTGCTGAATCCTTGAGGGAATCCGGATCGTCACTGGTGATCAAGGGCGGGCCTTGGTTTTTGTGTGTGGTTTCTATGCCGGGGTTCGAGATCGAGCTGCTTTGGGCCGGGGGTGACCCCTTGCCATCGGCTGCCGCTTTGTCATAAGGGCTCAAGGCCAGAGGAGCGTTGTGAGGGAACGGTTTGGCCGAGATTAACTCTTGGCTTCCGCCTCCTGATTCTGCCTCGAAGGTCGAGGATAGGTCCACTGCAGACACGATGGATTCTGCCGAGGGTGGAGTCTGGCCCCCGCTTGAGGCGGAGCCCTCCTGGCTCGAAGCTGTTCGGAGGGCGCAGGCTGATCTGTAGATTGGATCGGGGGGGGGGGACTCCAGAGCGGGCATGGCGAGGGTGCAGAATGGGGTAGTGAATCCAGCAAAGACCAGATGGCCCCATGTGTCTGCAACGTATTCCAGATTACCGAATCAAATTCGATGTTTAGGAGCGAAGTTGTTAATCTGATCCAAACGACCAGTCGGGTCGGCATGCAGTACGATGCTGCCGAACGCGAAGAGTTGTCCGGGGACGAAGAAGTCTCCGGATCCGATGCCTTCTCCTATGATCAGGCGAGCCATCGATCCTTTAAGCGACCCCACAGCGAAACTCTCAATGAAAGCACCAATGTCGGTGTCAAAATCGGCAGACCTCGGGGTAGGGGGTCCCGAGCTGTGGATCTAGGGTCGATGGGGAACAAGGGACGATGAACACGATATTTACCCAGGTTCGGGCCCTCTCAAAGAGGTAATACCCTACATCCTGCTTGATTGTATTGGATGTATAGTTTGGTTACAGAGTAGATCTACCTCGAGATCAACATGAGCTAAACCCTAAGGTGATGAGGTGGTGAATATAGCTCTAGCCCTAAAGACTACAACCCTCAGTTTATATAGACACAGGTAAGGTTAGGGTTACCGGAGACAGATTACAATAAGGGAGAAAGATATCCCGCCTATCCTTGACTTGGAGGTCACACCATGGTTTCATAGATCTCCCGTCACTATACGGCTTCTCCAGTCCGGCCCATATCTAATGGGCTGACGCCCCGAGGACCCCTTAGTCCATAACTCCCTCAATACCCATTAGAAGAAGGAAAAGGTCCCATATAATCAAAACCCCAAACATCAAATGGTTCAACATCAAGTGAATAATTCATAGGCATTTCTTGACGCTTACCAATATTACCAATTCTTTGACATTCATCACAAGATAAAACAAACTTACGGGCATCCTTGAAGTGAATAGGCCAATAAAAACCAGATTGCAGTACCTTGTGAGCAGTTCTATCTCCCGCATGATGCCCTCCATAAGCTTCGGAGTGACAGTTCCGTAGGATTTGTTCCTGTTCATGCTCAGGTACACATCGTCTAATAATACCATCTACTCCTTCTTTATAAAGATGTGGGTCATCCCAAAAGTAATGTCTTAAATCATAGAAGATTTTTTTCTTTTGTTGGTATGTGAAACTAGGTGGTATATATTTAGCAACAATATAATTAGCATAGTCAGCATACCAAGGAGTATTATGAGAAACATTTATTGCAGCTAGTTGTTCATCAGGAAAGCTATCATCAATAGGTAGTGGGTCATCAAGGATATTCTCTAACCTAGACAAGTTATCAGCTACGGGGTTCTCAGCTCCTTTTCTATCAGTGATATGTAAATCAAATTCTTGTAGCAAGAGAACCTACCTAATGAGTCTAAGTTTAGCATCTTTCTTTTCCATAAGATATTTTATAGCAACATGATCAGTGTGAACCATTACTTTGGAGTCAACAATATAAGATCTGAATTTATCGCAAGCAAACACGACTGCTAAAAATTCTTTTTCAGTAGTAGCATAATTTCTTTGGGCACTGTCTAGAGTTTTGCTAGCATAATGGATAACATTTAATTTCTTATCAACTCTTTGTCCTAGAACAGCACCAACAGCATAATCACTAGCATCACACATAATTTCAAAAGGCAAGTTCCAATCAGGTGGTTGGACAATAGGTGCAGAAATTAAGGCTTTCTTAAGTGTTTCAAAGGCTTCTACACAGTCATCATCAAAAACAAATGGAACATCCTTTTGTAAAAGATTTGTAAGAGGCCTAGAAATTTTAGAGAAGTCTTTAATAAACCTCCTATAGAAACCAGCATGACCAAGGAAACTACGAATACCTTTAATATCTCTAGGACATGGCATTTTCTCAAATGCATCAACTTTAGCTTTGTCCACCTCAATACCTTGTTCAGAAATTTGATGCCCCAAGACAATACCTTCATTAACCATAAAGTGGCACTTCTCCCAATTCAAGACAAGATTAGTTTGCTCACATCTCTGCAAAACTCGATCAAGGTTGCTTAAGCAATCATCAAAAGAAGTTCCATAAACAGAAAAATCATCCATGAAAACCTCAACAATCTTTTCACAAAAATCAGAGAATATAGCAGTCATACATCTTTGAAAAGTAGCAGGTGCATTGCGTAAGTCAAAAGGCATATGTCTATAAGCATAAGTTCCAAAAGGGCAAGTAAAAGTGGTTTTCTCTTGATCAGGTTGTGAAACAGGCATTTGAGAGAAACCAGAATATCCATTGAGAAAGCAAAAGTGTGTGTGCTTAGATAATCTTTCCAACATTTGATCAATAAAAGGCAGAGGGTAATGATCTTTTCTAGTAGCTTTATTTAATTTTCTGAAATCAATTACCATTCTATAGCCAGTAACAATTCTTTGTGGAATAATTTCATTTTTATCATTAGGAACAACAGTGGTACCTCCTTTCTTAGGGACACAATGCACAGGGCTTACCCATCTACTATCAGCTATGGGATAGATGATACCTGCTTCCAAAAGCTTTAATATTTCAGTTCTTACCACTTCTTTCATCTTAGGATTCAATCATCGTTGATGATCAACAATGGGTTTAGCATCAGGCTCCATATTAATCTTGTGCTGACAGAGAGTGGGACTAATGCCCTTAAGATCATCAAGAGTATATCCAATAGCAGCACGGTGCTTCCTCAGAGTTTTTAATAATCTTTCTTCTTCATGTTCTGGAAGGTTAGCACTAATAATAACAGGGTATATCTTT
The DNA here is from genome assembly GCA_011799875.1 of Thinopyrum elongatum. Lineage (NCBI taxonomy): Eukaryota > Viridiplantae > Streptophyta > Magnoliopsida > Poales > Poaceae > Thinopyrum > Thinopyrum elongatum. The sequence goes on from CM022299.1 coordinate 544,235,703, forward strand.
TTCTCATCAAGATAAGCATATTTCAAAGTGTCAGGTAATTGTTTAAATTCAAACACAGGATCACCCTTGGGTGGAGGAGGACCTCCGAGAGTTTCAATAGGCAAATTATGTTTGAGCAAAGGTCGTTGTTCGAAGAATTTTTTATCTATTTCATTCCTTTCGTGCATATGCATATCATTTTCATGGTCTAGCAAATATTGTTCTAGCGGATTAGTAGGAGGCACGGCAATAGAAGCAAGACCAATTATTTCATCCTTACTAGGTAATTCTTTCTTATGGGGTTGTCTATTAAACTTGGAAAAATTAAATTCATGAGACTCATCACCAAAGCTGACACCGACAGTTTGTTTCTTACAATCTATTTTAGCATTGACGGTGTTCAAGAAAGGTCTACCAAAGATAATGGGACAAAAGTCATCTTGTGGGGTACCAAGAACTAGAAAATTAGTAGGATATTTTATTTTCCCACACAAGACTTCAACATCTCTAACAATCCCAAGTGGTGTGATGGTGTCTCTATTAGCAAGTCTAATAGTAACATCTATGTCTTCTATTTCAGCGGGTGCTATTTCATTCATAATTTCTTGATATAATGTAAAAGGAATAGAACTTACGCTAGCACTCAAGTCACATAAACCATGATAACAATGATCTCCTATTTTAACTGAGACAACAGGCATGCCAACAACAGGTCTATGTTTATCTTTTTCATCGGGTTTGGCAATTCTAGCAGCTTCATCACAGAAGTAAATAACATGCCCATCAATATTTTCTACCAGGAGATCTTTAACCATAGCAACACTAGGTTCTACTTTAATTTTCTCAGAAGGTTTAGGTGTAACACCCTGGATTTTGCCCATTTTCATTTTCTTTTGATTTTGGTTTGGATTTGCCCTTCGGTGGCTTAGTGGTCTTGAAACCTGGAGAGATCACCCTCGATTCCTCTCCTAAGTGGCTTGTCAATCTCAAAACCATCCCAAGAACTTGCCATTTCCATCTTGGACCAATCCCAATATTCTATTCTCGGGAATATTCCTTTTTCTTATTAAAGGAATAACCATGTCTGCCCTGGGTTGTGAAGCAACCCACACTTCCATCATTCCAAAGATTCCCAAATAATTCCCATAAATTTTTTGGGTCAAATATTCCTCAGATATGTCAAAATCCTTCCTTGCCATGACCAAAAATATTCCACCAATATTCATTTTCTGATTCTGCCCTAGTTGGCAGTTTGTGAAGCAAGTACCCATTATCTTTGCTTGATTGCTCTCAAACTTTTTGTTCTCTCTTTCCCATCCATATAATTTCCTCATGCCAAATTTCAACTTCATTTGCCTAGTGAATATTCTTGAGCAATTTTTCAAAGTTTATGTTCAAACAGAGGCCTTGTGAAGGAAGTGCAAGCTAGGCATATCCAAATGAGTTGAAATTTTGCAAGCATCTTCATATGCTCAAATAATAGCACTCCACCAAATTTGAGCATCATTCCATTATCTATGTGATCACAGCATCAAATCTTTGTTTATGGTAATTATTTTGGGTTGTGAAGCAACTATAATTTTTATTGCTCCAAAATTCATGAATAATTTCCAGAACATGCTTCTACCTATATGTCACCTATCTACTAAATTTGGGCTCATTTGATCTATCCAATAATTCCCTAGAATTTTTCTAAGATTCTGTCCAGTGGGATGCTGTGTGAAGGAAGTACCATTTTAGCCTATCCAAATGGCATGAAATTTTTATGGCATTCTCATATGACTAAATCATCATCCTATGCCCATTTCCAGCCAAAGGCAACACTTGAGGTGAGTGCCACTTCAAGATTGGTAATTCTGGTCAGTGAGGTCGTTTGAACTGCAAGTGCTAGCTAAACTTCTTCATTTGACCTCAAACTTGGCCACAATACTCATCTTAGTATATGATCACCCTCAGCCAAAGATCAGAGTCAATCACCAGACAAGTCTTCCTCAGCAAGCATCAAACACCTTGCAGTTCCTGATAAGATTTGCTAGCTGTGGTCACCTCAAGCTCCACTATGCCTGTCTCTTTCCTCCTTGACTCTATCCTTCGAATGACTGATCGACCAGACACAAATTGGTCAACTAGAGCACGTGGCACCGCCGCGTCCACGCGGTGACCACCGCCCTGGCAAGCCATGGACGCGAGCTGCGTGTTTGCTAGCTTGGGCCCCTCCTCCGCTTGTTGTTTCCGTGTGCCTCGTCATGTCCAACAGCTTCCCCTCGCCGTCATCTTCCTCCATGGATGAGTCTCCCCCTCTCCCGTCCCCTCCTTCACGGTGCAGCCGCCGCGCCCATGACCTGTCTCCTCTGTCGCCGTCACATCCAGTCGCCCACGCCCTCCGGAGCTCTCTCGACCTCGCCTGAACCCTCTCCGCCCCTCCGTGATCATCCTGGAAGCCTCTCCCCTCCTCCAGGCAAGCTCCCGAAGCTCTGGGACGCCGGCGCACGCGTCACCGCGGCCGTGCTCGGCCACCCACAATGTCGCGGCTATAAAAGGGCTCCCGAGCCCCTCTCGTCCTCACCAACCTCCTCACCTCGCTCCACTGGTCCTCCCCGACCCATCCATCCCTTGCCGGAGTCCCTTGTTCCCTCTCATGGCCGCCATGCCCGCCGTCGGCCTCCTCCAAAATTGGAGCGAGTGGAAGCCCCTCTTTCCCTCCCACCTGCGCTGGGGTCCCCCCTCGACCCCGCTGCCTCTTCCCATCTCCGCTGCTCGTTGCCGGAGCGCCGGAGGCCGCGTACCTAAGGTCGACCGCCGCCCACGCCCACGGCCATCTCGAGCAGCAGCCGCTCCGCCGTTCCCCGGCGCCCGCGACCGGGCCAGACGAATGCGGCGTCCTTCCCCGAGCCTGCCAGAGCCCTCACCTTGGCCGCAGGCGACTGGAATCGCCCGAGCACATCACCGGAGCTCGCCGCTGTTCCGTCGTAGGCGCCCGAACCGTGGCTGCTGTGGCCTCTCCCCAACGCTCGTGGCGCCCTGGTTGGGTGCGGCACTTCCTCCCGCATCCTCCGGTGGCTGGAGCTCGGCCGGAGACTGCCTGAGCCGCCGAGCCCGTCGCTGGAGTCGCGCAGCCGCGTCTCTCCTCTGCCTGCGTCGCGGGATAGAAGAAGGAGAGGAAGGAGAGAGAAAGGGTCAACGCGGGGCCCGCACGTCAGCCCCTGACCATTGACCCAGGCCGGGCCCGCGCGCTTAAGTGGAAACGTATTTCCAAAAATACGTTTTCGCTTTCGGAAAGCGTATTCCGGTCGAAGACGTTTTCTGTTTTTCAGCCCAAGGACCTGTTTTTGGGGAAACTTTTTACAGATTGGTCCCTGGTGTTCAACCTCCCGCATCTTCGAGACCGTAGCTCCGATCGAGGTGATTCCAAAGCCCACGTCTTTGTCTCTTCAAGCCCGTCATGTTAGTACCATTTCCATAATGTTTTGACATAGTGGAAATGACCATTTTGCCCTTGCCCCTAATCAGCCCCCTCCGAGAGAGAATCTTTTCCGGCGAATCTTTCCGCGGCTTCACCGCACTTCTTCCCGGAGTCTTCTTCACCCCAGGCAAGCCACGACAGCCACTTGCATGATGGATTTGCAGTAGCTATGGTTCATACTTGAATAGCTATCTAATGTGTGCATGTTAATTTCTATATACTCATATGACATGCCAGTTATCAAGTACTCATTGGTAGCATTATGCTCCTGATTAATACTTGCAGTAGTTCAAGCCAGGATGATGACATGTCTGCATGTTTATTTAATGGTTGTTATGAACATAATGATGTTGTTCATGCTCACCATGCTCGTCTGCATTTAGCTGGTTAAATGCTTGCATGATGTGGTTACTATGATCCAGATATTATGCTTCCTATCCCTGCTTAGGTTATATCATGTTCATATGCAATATGATTTCATCATGTTATCATGACTCAGTACATGATCATTTAAGTTAAACTGGATGTAATCAAACTTGAACACCTGTTGGCTGAGTCATAGTGCGGGCCGAATTGAGCTCACCAGTGCAACCACACTTGCTGGGATGGGGCAGCCCTAACTCGGTCTATTGTCATGCCTCTCACTAGTGCCTTCAACCAGGGAAGGTTATGAGCGTGTGCTACCCTGGCCCGGTAGGCGGCTATAACCTTGTGAACCCAGTTTTGGTATTGAGCTCAGGTCCCCATTTGGGACAGTTTTGTTTGGCCACGACGGTGGCAGGTGTCGGAAGGACACAGGGGTCACCCATGACATAGCCCAAAGGGGAGTTTGTCAGAGTGGCTGGGAGAGTGCCATGCAATAGATTCGGTTTTGTCGGAACGTCGTTGGTCCACCCGAATGGGAGCACGAGGCCACGAGTTCCGTGGTGTGGGTACAGTGTACTAACCTCTGCAGAGTGTATGCTCTATCGATAGCCGTGTCCTCGGTCATGGGCACAGTTCGTAGTAGGACACACTATGGGTCAACAGTATAATAATCTTGCTTATAACAACCCGATTCGATGAGAAAGAAGTTGGTTGATCATTATGTGATTGCGAGAGGATCACCGTGGTATCGAGGATACCGATGTTGGTTGATCATGATCACGAGAGGATCACCGTGGTTTGGTGTTATGTGGTGATCTCGGTAAAGACCAAGCTCCTTGTGATCATGTTATCACTACGGTATTGTAATACCAAGTTTGGTTGGTCCCAAGGTTATCATGTGGCACACTCGATGGTAAGTTCTTACAGGTGATGGTTACGGGGTAACCTCATGACAGAGTAAGTTGCAACCTGTTGCATGTAGTATATGCCATGCCATGCTTATATTGTTCTAGCATCATCATGTTTACACCTGCTTAACCTGTAAGTGCCATGCTGTTGCTTGTCTTGACTGCTTTGGTTGCTGTGAGCTTGCGAGTACATTCAAAGTACTCACCTGGCGTGTCATGCCAGTTTGCAGGTCAAGCCATGATTGCTTGCTTGTTGAGGATTCCGAGTTTGCGAGCTAGGATACGCGTTCCAGCCAGAGTCCCTGCGGAGTGGAGTTCACCACCGCCGTCGTTGTTCCGCTGCCGAGGGTACTCCGCTTCCTCGGGTTGTTTCGCTGTTAGCATAGAGCTACCCTGGGCAGGCGTAGTGTCGCCGTGCTGATGTATTCCATGTACCCTTGTAACCTTATCCATAGTAATAAAGAGCTGATTTGTTCTATGCCAACAATGCCGTATTCCAGAAGACTTGTCTCTGGGCTGGAATACGGGGCGTTCCGGTTTCCGCTGAGCCGGGGTGCCACATGCGGTGGTATCAGAGCCAGGTCTGGCTGTAGGACGCCCTAGACCGCACGGACATTAGTAACCGGTAGTATAGAGTCTACTCAGTTTGCTGCACTTGTTTGTTGCATTTGTTTGTGCATGGCATGCATATAGAATATTTATTCTGTCACTAACGGTGGATCTGGTGAGTGTAGGTGGCATCGGTTTCGACCCACTACCCGCACCCTCCAGTTGCATTCTTGTTCGTTGGTGTGGTGTCATCTCTGTCCCAGCGGAGTGATGCCAAGGTGCTTGGTGTGTCGATCCCTTGCAGGATTGATGCACAGGTACCACACCAATATATCTTCTTTAGCCACCCCTATTGTTTCGGTGATAGACATGTTTCTATCCCAAATCTTGCCATCCCTCTAGCCGCTTCGGCAACCCTTACTGATCTTTGTTATCAGAAAAGGGCAATGCCCGTAAGCCTTTCTTGTTATCGCTATCTCACCCTGCCATCCATTCCCTGGACAAGTACGGTTTCTTCCGTACACTTGATGATGATGTGGAAGTGACTTCTGTGTTCCGATCCACGATCACCAAGTCCGTCCTCGCATCCGTATCCATCCAGCTGCAACCGGTGTAAACCCGTGTTTGGTGTAGCCTAGTTTACACCAACTATTTCCACACGTGGATTCACTTTCTTGCACACCACCACATCATGTTAGATCGTAACACCGGAGTTCTTGCGAGATTTGTGTGCTTAAGTAGGCATGCATATTATTGCTGTGAATAGCTGTAGTATATGATATTGCTTGTGTGTGATCTTGTTGCTTTGTGTGCTTTTATTTTAGTTGTTTCTTTTGCTTCTTTCTTTGGGCCCTTGGTGTTACACTATTTCCCTTATGGAAGTTGCTCACCGGCACCGGACTCAAAGAATCAGTGAAGGGGCAAGCATTTGGAAGCTCAGCTCAACAATATTGTATTTGGCGCCGACTGCCTGGCATGGGGAATATCTAGTCTGATTATAATGATATCCTGGATTGATCATTGGCATCAGGTATATATACCAGTGCAACCTTCACAGCAGTAAGCATCGAATCAGCAAGAAGGCAAAGATGTGTGCATGATCAACAGCAATGTTGGGGATATCACTTATCGGGAGCTTACCGGTCGACCCATGATAAGGGGTAAATCGGCCAGTTTATCGGCATATCGGCCGATTTATCGGCATATCGGCTAATTTATCAGCCAATTTATCTTATCGGTTAGACACAGGTAAGCGATAAATCGGCCGATTTATCGGAATATCGGAAGATATCTTGAACAGTGATCAACAGTACATTTCGCGTCAAAGGTTACCTGAGAAGCGTACGACGCAAGGATTCCTGTGTCTTCCTCGATACGACACATGGATATCTTCCGATGCAAGCAAGCTATCTTGGCAAAAGCTTCAGGTGCAAGCTATTCAGTCTTCCTCAGCAAGATACCCTTGATGGCTTCCAGCACAAGCTATGCAATCTTCGTCAGCAAGGCATCATATCCGTAGCTGTACAAGATATTTCCTAGTCAGTTGGCAGCATATGACCATGCATTCCCCAGAGTCAGATCCGCAACCGTTGGTCAGAAGGCAAGAATCAGTCAGGACACAAGCCTGCCTCAGGAACCAAGCGCTCAGCTGCATATACTCAATAGATATGGTGGACGTGCTGCCAAGGCCATATGAGTTACTCATACAATGATGCCAGCCCGGTGAGAATCCGACTATCGCCTGAGCTATGTAAGAAAAAGAAGAATGCTAGTTATAGACTTCAGTGTGATGACTAACAACCTATGGAGCAAGCCGACCATCTGATATATGCCCTAAGCATTGCTCTGTGATATTTCTTGCATGTTTAAATTAATATGCTTGTGCTTGTCTAAGTAGTAGTGAGTTGTATGTGACGCTGACGAACCCTTGCTTGCACTTTCTTCGGTGACGGCACCACGCCTGTGTTCTGAGCTATTTTCGGCCGTCCGAGGTGGATGCCGACTTTTATTTCTCTTGTCAGCAATTGTCCGTGTTCTGAGCTGCTTTTCGGCCGTCTCGGGCAGCTGTTGAATTTCTTTCCGTAGCAATGACCCTATGCTCTGAGCTATTCTTCGGCCGTCTTAGGGAGTTGCTACTTTCTTCTTATCGACACCGTCTCATGCTCTGAGCTGCTTTTTAGCCATCTTGAGTCGGGGTTGAGTTACTCCAGTAATGTCCCAGATCTGAGTTGTGAAGACCGTTCTGGTGGCAACTGGTTTATTTGCCGGTTTCATTCAAGGGTTCAGACGGTCGTTACCCTACAGCTAGAACTTGTAAAGTGATATGCCTGCCGGAATATTATACCTAGCAGTACCCATGGTCATCCAAAGAATCAAGAAACACATAAGGCCAAGCTCTGTCAGCTAAGGATACAGGCAAAGAAAACCATAATGAAGAAGCAAGAATGTCCATACGGGTATGATAGTGGTTGCATGGTACCGATACCCCGGATAGTCTAAATCGGTACCAACCACCATGGATGCACACCCACGGGGTATATCCCATTTGCAACGACCTCCTATCAAGTTACCCCACTCAGCCAACTATGTATGCTCAGAATTGTCAGAAGAAGACATCCAAGTCCGTCAGGTCAGCCAAAATATCAATTCGGCAGTTGGATTCCAGCAACCGTGGCAAAGCATTTCATGGCCTACTATTTACTTAAAGGTGCCGACAGACGGAACGATCAGAAGGTTGACAACTGCTTCGAAGCATGTGTCCTCACCTAGGGGAATCGGTTAAAAGAGAACCTGCCGTGAACAAAATTCTTCTTCCAGAACCATCGTCAGTCAAGCCTGGAAATAATAATGTTATGAGGTCGTAACCTTTATGCTGGTCACGGCAGGTGACAGTCGACTCTTTGGTACAAATATGATACTCGAGACAGTGGAGATATCCACGACGTTCCAGCCATTATTGCAAGAAGCCAGGTTCCACCAGGAAAACGGTATGATTCACAGCACCGTTTGAGTCTGGAGGGCACACAGCCATTTAAAGCCACCCAATGCAAAGTGTAAAGGATTACGTGTCCACGAGAGAATCTGTTCACAACTCAGTGAACGGTCATCCGTATTAAACTTCATCAAAACACGTCCATGAGGAACTACTCTCGGACCTACGAGAAGGACAGGTATTTCAGTCAGGATAATTCATCGCACCCCAGATAAGGTAACAGACATAAAAGGAGTGAAGCCGGAGTAACATATGAGGTAAGATTTGCCAGCAAAAGGATCCAGTGAAACAAACCACCCTGACGTCAGGTAGTCAGACAGATGAAATTTAATGGGAGCATTATACAAAGGCAAAAAGGAAGCCCGAGTTGGAAACGGTTTCCTTAAGTCAGAATATTCATGCTTGACCCCTGAGCAACCAAATCTCAAGGACGAGATTTCTTTAAGGGGGGTAGGTTTGTAACACCCTGGATTTTGCCCATTTTCATTTTCTTTTGATTTTGGTTTGGATTTGCCCTTCGGTGGCTTAGTGGTCTTGAAACCTGGAGAGATCACCCTCGATTCCTCTACTAAGTGGCTTGTCAATCTCAAAACCATCCCAAGACCTTGCCATTTCCATCTTGGACCAATCCCAATATTCTTTTCTCGGGAATATTCCTTTTTCTTATTAAAGGAATAACCCTGTCTGCCCTGGGTTGTGAAGCAACCCACACTTCCATCATTCCAAAGATTCCCAAATAATTCCCATAAATTGTTTGGGTCAAATATTCCTCAGATATGTCAAAATCCTTCCTTGCCATGACCAAAAATATTCCACCAATATTCATTTTCTGATTCTGCCCTAGCTGGCAGTTTGTGAAGCAAGTACCCATTATCTTTGCTTGCTTGCTCTCAAACTTTTTGTGCTATCTTTCCCATCCATATAATTTCCCCATGCCAAATTTCAACTTCATTTGCCTAGTGAATATTCCTGAGCAATTTTTCAAAGTTTCTGTTCAAACAGAGGCCTTGTGAAGGAAGTGCAAGCTAGGCATATCCAAATGGGTTGAAATTTTGCAAGAATCTTCATATACTCAAATAATAGCTCTCCACCAAATTTTAGCATCATTCCATTATCTATGTGATCACAGCATCAAATCTTTGTTTCTGGTAATTATTTTGGGTTGTGAAGCAACTATAAATTTTATTGCTCCATAATTCATGAATAATTTCCAGAACATGCTTCTACCTATATGTCACCTATCTACTAAATTTGGGCTCATTTGATCTATCCAATAATTCCCTAGAATTTTTCTAAGATTCTGTCCAGTGGGATGCTGTGTGAAGGAAGTACCATTTTAGCCTGTCCAAATGCCATGAAATTTTATGGCATTCTCATATGACTAAATCATCATCCTATGCCCATTTCCAGCCAAAGGCAACACTTGAGGTGAGTGCCACTTCAAGATTGGTAATTCTGGTCAGTGAGGTCGTTTGAACTGCAAGTGCTAGCTAAACTTCTTCATTTGACCTCAAACTTGGCCACAATACTCTTCTTAGTATATGATCACCCTCAGCCAAAGATCAGAGTCAATCACCAGACAAGTCTTCCTCAGCAAGCATCAAACACCTTGCTGTTCCTGATAAGATTTGCTAGCTGTGGTCACCTCAAGCTCCACTATGCCTGTCTCTTTCCTCCTTGACTCTATCCTTTGAATGACTGATCGACTAGACACAAATTGGTCAACCAGAGCACGTGGCACCGCCACGTCCACGCGGTGACCACCGCCCTGGCAAGCCATGGACGCGAGCTGCATGTTTGCTAGCTCGGGCCCCTCCTCCGCTCGTCGTTTCCGCATGCCTCGTCATGTCCAACAGCTTCCCCTCGCCGTCCTCTTCCTCCCTGGATAAGTCTCCCCCTCTCCCGTCCCCTCCTTCACGGTGCAGCTGCTGCGCCCATGACCTGTCTCCTCTGTCGCCGTCACATCCAGTCGCCCGCGCCCTCCTGGAAGCCTCTTCCCTCCTCCAGGTGAGCTCCCGAAGCTCTGGGACTCCGATGCACGTGTCACCGCGGCCGTGCTCGGCCACCCACGTTGCCGCGGCTATAAAAGGGCTCCCGAGCCCCTCTCATCCTCACCTCGCTCCATTGGTCCTCCCCGACCCATCCATCCCTCGCCGGAGTCCCTTCTTCCCTCTCATGGCCGCCATGCCCGCCGTCGGCCTCCTCCAAAATTGGAGCGAGCCGAAGCCCCTCTTTCCCTCCCACCTACGCTGGGGTCCCCCCTCGACCCCGCTGCCTCTTCCCATCTCCTCTGCTCGTCGCCAGAGCGCCAGAGGCCGTGTACCCAAGGTCGACCGCTGCCCACGCCCACGGCCATCTCGAGCAGCAGCCGCTCCGCCGTTCCCCGGCGCCCGCGACCGGGCCAGGCGAACGCGGCGTCCTTCCCCGAGCCTGCCAGAGCCCTCACCTTGGCCGCAGGCAACTGGAATCGCCCGAGCCCATCACCAGAGCTCGCCGCTGTTCCGCCGCAGGCGCCCGAACCGTGGCTTCTGTGGCCTCTCCCCGACGCTCGTGGCGCCCTGGTTGGGTGCGGCACTTCCTCCTGCATCCTCCGGTGGCCGGAGCTCGGCCGGATACTGCCTGAGCCATCGGGCCCGTCGCTGGAGTCGCGCAGCCGCGTCTCTCCTCTGCCTGCGTCGCGGGATAGAAGAAGGAGAGGGAGGAGAGAGAGAGAGGGTCAAAGCGGGGCCCGCACGTCAGCCCCTGACCGTTGACCCAGGCCGGGCCCGCGCGCTTAAGTGGAAACGTATTTCCATAAATACGTTTTCGCTTTCGGAAAGCGTATTCCGATCAAAGACGTTTTCTGTTTTTCAGCCCAGGGACCAGTTTGTGGGGAAACTTTTTACAGATTGGTCCCTGGTGTTCAACCTCCCGCATCTTCGCGACCGTAGCTCCGATCGAGGTGATTCCAAAGCCCACGTCTTCGTCTCTTCGAGCCCGTGATGTGAGTACCATTTCCATAATGTTTTGACATAGTGGAAATGACCATTTTGCCCTTGCCCCTAATCAGCCCCCTCCGAGAGAGAATCTTTTTCGGCGAATCTTTCCGCGGCTTCACCGCACTTCTTCCCGGAGTCTTCTTCATCCCCAGGCAAGCCACGACAGCCACTTGCATGACGGATTTGCAGTAGCTATGGTTCATACTTGAATAACTATCTAATGTGTGCATGTTAATTTCTATATACTCATATGACATGCCAGTTATCAAGTACTCATTGGTAGCATTATGCTCCTGATTAATACTTGCAGTAGTTCAAGCCAGGATGATGACATGTCTGCATGTTTATTTAATGGTTGTTATGAACATAATGATGTTGTTCATGCTCACCATGCTCGTCTGCATTTAGCTGGTTAAATGCTTGCATGATGTGGTTACTATGATCCAGATATTATGCTTCCTATCCCTGCTTAGGTTATATCATGTTCACATGCAATATGATTTCATCATGTTATCATGACTCAGTACATCATCATTTAAGTTAAACTGGATGTAATCAAACTTGAACACCTGTTGGCTGAGTCATAGTGCGGACCGAATCGAGCTCACTAGTGCAACCACACTTGCTAGGATGGGGCAGCCCTAACTCGGTCTATTGTCATGCCTCTCATCGGTGCCTCCAACCAGGGAAGGTTATGAGCGCGTGCTACCCTGGCCCGGTAGGCGGCTATAACCTTGTGAACCCAGTTTTGGTATTGAGCTCAGGTCCCCGTTTGGGACAGTTTTGTTTGGCCACGACGGTGGCAGGTGTCGGAAGGACACAGGGGTCACCCATGACATAGCCCAAAGGGGAGTTTGTTGGAGTGGCTGGGAGAGTGCCATGCAATAGATTCGGTTTTGTCGGAACGTCGTTGATCCACCTGAATGGGAGCACAAGGCCACGAGTTCCGTGGTGTGGGTACAGTGTACTAACCTCTGCAGAGTGTATGATCTATCGATAGCCGCGTCCTCGGTCATGGGCACAGTTCGTAGTAGGACACACTATGGGTCAACAGTATAATAATCTTGCTTATAACAACCCGGTTCGATGAGAAAGAAGTTGGTTGATCTTTATGTGATCGCGAGAGGATCACCGTGGTATCGAGGATACCGATGTTGGTTGATCGTGATCACGAGAGGATCACCGTGGTTTGGTGTTATGTGGTGATCTCGGTAAAGACCAAGCTCCTTGTGATCATGTTATCACTACGGTATTGTAATACCAAGTTTGGTTGGTCCCGAGGTTATCATGTGGCACACTCGATGGTAAGTTCTTACAGGTGATGGTTATGGGGTAACCTCACGACAGAGTAAGTTGCAAACTGTTGCATGTAGTATATGCCATGCCATGCTTATATTGTTCTAGCATCATCATGTTTACACCTGCTTAACCTGTAAGTGCCATGCTGTTGCTTGTCTTGACTGCTTTGGTTGCTGTGAGCTTGTGAGTACATTCAAAGTACTCACCTAGCGTGTCATGCCAGTTTGCAGGTCATGCCATGATTAATTTCTTGTCGAGGATTCCGAGTTTGCGAGCTAGGATACGCGTTCCAGCCAGAGTCCCTGTGGAGTGGAGTTCACCACCACCATCGTTGTTCCACTGCCGAGGGTACTCCGCTTCCTCGGGTTGTTTCACTATTAGCATAGAGCTACCCTGGGCAGGCGTAGTGTCGCCATGCCGATGTACTCCATGTACCCTTGTAACCTTATCCATAGTAATAAAGAGCTGATTTGTTCTATGCCAACAGTGTCGTATTCTAGAAGACTTGTCTCTGGGCTAGAATATGGGGCGTTCCGGTTTCCTCTGAGCTGGGGTGCCACATTTGGTGCTCTAATATTGCTTTTGCAAACCACGGTTGAAACCTTAGCATGCCCTTTTATCTTAACTGGGAAAGGTGGCTTTTCAATGTAAGCAGTAGGCACAACTGGATCAATATTGTAAATAATAGTTTCATCTTTAGCTATGACCGGTTCTTTAATTTCCTCTTTAATAGGTGGGTGATATTTAAACCACTTCTCCTTAGGAAGATCAACATGAGTAGTAAATGATTCATAGAAAGAGGCTACTATCTCAGAGTCAAGTCCATATTTAGTGCTAAACTTCTGAAAAGCTTCGGTATTCATAAAAGATTTGACATAATCAAACTTGAGCTTAATACCTGACTCTTTACCTTCATCGAGTTCCCAATCTTCAGAGTTGTGTTTAATTCTTTCTAAGAGATCCCACTTGAATTCAATAGTCTTCATCATAAAAGAACCAGTACAAGAACTATCGAGCATGGATTGATCATTATGAGAAAGCAGAGCATAAAAATTCTAAATGATAATTTCTCTAGAGAGATCATGATTGGGGCATGAATATAACATTGACTTAAGCCTCCCCCAAGCTAGAGCGATACTTTCTCCTTCACGAGGCCAAAAATTATATATATAATTCCGATCACGATGAACTAGATGCATAGGATAATTTTTTTGGTGAAATTCCAATTTCAATCGATTCTAGTTCCAAGATCCAATATCATCGCATAGCCTATACCATGTCAATGCTTTTCCCTTCAAAGATAAAGGGAAAACCTTCTTCTTAGCTTCATCTCCGGATAAACCTGCAAGCTTAAACAATCACAAATTTCATCCACATATATCAAGTGCATATCAGGATGTTCAGTTCCATCTCCTGCATAAGGATTAGCTAGCAGTTGTTCTATCATACCCGAAGGAATTTCATAACCAATATTTTCAGTAGGTGTAGTTGGTTGAGGGGCAACTAATTGTGCTTCCGGTCGAGGTGAAGATACCCCGAACAAACCCCTCAAAGGATGGTTCTCCATAGTAGCAAGTGACAATAAATTTCAGCACATAGTAATAATTTTTCCTTACCAAGAGCGCTTCACTCCCCGGCAACGGCGCCAGAAAAGAGCCTTAATGACCCACAAGTATAGGGGATCAATCGTAGTCCTTTCGATAAGTAAGAGTGTCGAACCCAACGAGGAGCAGAAGGAAATGACAAGTGGTTTTCAGCAAGGTAATGTCTGCAAGCACTGAAATTGTCGGTAACAAGTTGTTTGATAGCAAGATAATTTGTAACAAGCAAGTAATGGTAACAGTAAATAAAGTGCACAAAGGTAGCCCGATCCTTTTGAGGCAAAGGACAGGCCAAAACGGTCTCTTATAATAAGCAAATCGTTCTTGAGGGTTCACGGGAATTTCACCATGTCACTTTCACCATGTTGGCTTGATTCATGTTGGCTACTTTGATAATTTGATATGTGGGTGGATCGGTGCTTAGGTGCTGTTATTACTTGAACAAACCTCCTACTTATGATTAAACCCCTCACAAGCATCCGCAACTACGAGAAAAGTATTAAGATAAAATCTAACCATAGCATTAAACTTTTGGATCCAAATCGGTCCCTTACGAGGTAGCGCATAAACTAGGGTTTAAGCTTCTGTCACTCTAGCAACCCATCATCTAATAACTACTCCACAATGCATTACCTTAGGCCCAAAGATGGTGAAGTGTCATGTAGTCGATGTTCACATGACACCACTAAGGGAATCACAACATACATATCATCAAAATATCGAACACATATCAAGTTCACAAAATTACTTGCAACATGACTTCTCCCGTGACCTCAAGAACAAAAGTAACTACTCACAAATGATAATCATGCTCAAGATTGGAGGGGTATTCAATAGCATAATGGATCTGAACATATAATCTTCCACCAAATAAACCATATAGTGATCAACTACTTGATGCAATCAACACTACTAGTCACCCACAAGTACCAATCTAAGGTTCCAGTACAAAGATTGAACACAAGAGATGAACTAGGGTTTGAGAGGAGATGGTGTTGTTGAAGATGTTGATGGATATGGCCCTCCCAAAGATGGGAGAGTTGTTGGTGATGACGATGGCGATGATATCCCCCTCTGGGAGGGAAGTTCCCCCGGCGGAATCGCTCCACCGGAGGGCAAAAGTGCTCCTGCCCAAGTTCCGCCTCGAGACGGCGGCGCTTCGTCCCGAAAGTCTTCTCCTCATTTTTTCTAGGTCAAAATGACTTATATACCAGAAGATGGGCACCGGAGGTGGGCCGAGGAGGGCACAACCCATCAGGGCGCGCCCAGGTGGGTTGTGCCCACCTAGTGGGCCCCCTCTGGTAGTTATTTGCTCCAGTATTTTTCATATATTGCAAAATAATTCTTCGTAAATTTTCAGCTCATTTGGAGATGTGCAGAATAGGTGACTCTGACGTAGCTTTTTCAGGTCCAGAATTCCAGCTGCCGGCATTCTCCCTCTTTGTGTAAACCTTGCATATTATGAGAGAAAAGGCATTAGAAATACTCCAAAAAGCATTATTATGCATAAAAACATTATAAATAACAGTAGGAAAACATGATGCAAAATGGACGTATCACTTGGTTCTTCTACTGGATTGATACCTTGGTTTCATAACTGAGGGAAATACGTACCGTAGCTGTGCTGCATCATCTCTTCCTCTTTGGGGAAATACCGACGTAGTTCAAGCAACATCAATGCATTCAACATAACTAACACTGAGTAATGCACCAAAAGAAGGATGTAACTTCGTTGCATAACTATTGACTTTCGTGTGTGCATAGGCAATCACAACCCTTAAGCATAATTACTCACCAACATAAATCACATATTATCATCTTCATATCGCAAAACTATTGCAAGGAATCAAACTTATCACATCCTGATCCAATGATCTTCATGAAAGTTTTTATTATATCCTTCTTGGATATTCATCATACTGGGACTAAATACATATCATGTGCAAATTACCGTTACTATTATCAACTCTCAAAAAGATATAAGTGAAGCATGAGAGTGCAAATATTTCTTCAAATATAGTCACCGCCATGCTAAAAAAAATTTAAGTGAAGCACTAGAGCAACTGCTTTGCTCAAAAAAATTAAGTGAAGCAAATAGAGCATTCTAACAAATCATGATAAATGTGTGGCTCTCTCAAATAGGCGTGTCTAGCAAGGATGGTTGTGACAAACTAAAAAGAAAAACAAGAAAAGACTCCTATAATACATGACGCTCCAAGCAAAACTCATGACATGTGACGAATAAAAATATAGCTCCAAGTAAAATTACCGATGGTCGTTAGAAGAAAGAGGGGATGCCTTCCAAGGCATCCCCAAGCTTAGTTGCTTGGGAGTCCTTGAATTTTACCTTGGGGTGTCTGGGGCATCCCCAAGCTTAGGACCTTGCCACTCCTTATTCCTTCATCCATCGTGATCTCACCCAAAACTTGAGAACTTCACTCACACAAAACTTAACAAAACCTTCGTGAGACCTGTTAGTATAATAAAGCAAATCACCACTTTAAGTACTGTTGCAAACCTATTCATATTTTTTATTGCATTATACCTATTGTATTCTAACTTTATCATGGCTTATACCCCCCGATACAATCCATAGAATCATTAAAATAAGCACACAATGCAACGAAACCAGAATCTGTCAAAAACAGAACAGTCTGTAGTAATCTGAACATTGACCGTACTTCTGTAACTCCAAAAATTCTAAAAAATTAGGAAAACTTGGTCCATTTGTATATCAATTATGTGTAAAACATTCAGAGGAAAATCATGTTTTTGTGAATTTACGAAATTCCAGAACTGGGTGCAAAAGTTTCTGTTTTTTCACAGAATCGAGTCAACTATCATCCAAACCATCCTAAAGGCTTTACTTGGCACAAACACTAATTAAAACATAAAAAACACAATCATAATAGTAGCATAATTGTGTGCTTATTGAAAAATATAAAAATAGACAAGAAAATTATGATAACTATTGGGTTGCCTCCCAACAAGCGCTATTGTTTTACGCCCCTAGCTAGGCATAATGCAAAGTTTCAAGTATTATCATCTTTGGTTTTGATAATCTTTGTAGGAGTTTTCTCAAACCTAGGAGGTTCTTTACGCTTCCCATTATCTTCCGGAAATGAGACCATTTTAAGATCTAGAATATCCAATCGCTTATTGCAAAGGGTAATCAAAGTGTTCGTGCGATTGAGATTTCCACTAATACTTTTGAGAGGTTCATTAGACTTTTGCAACTCAACCAATTTTTTTGCATATCACCCAATTTTTCTAATATTTGAAGCCCCTCTTGAGTAAAAACAAATCCCTTTTGTGGTGGTGGAATTCCTAATATACCCTCTATTATTTCATAGGCCGTATTGGCATCACTGTCCATAAAATTCCCTTTTGCTGCAAAATCCAAAAGTTGTCTATGGTGCATGGTTAAACCTACATAGAAATTGCGAAGCAAAATTTTTACATCCCCTTTTATAGAACAAACATGGTAAGATTACATTAACCTATACCAAGCAGTTTTCAATTTTTCTCCTTGTTTCTATTTGAAGTATAGGACTTCAAAATCCGGTAACAAAGGAGGGATAGTTATGCTAGTCATAATGGCAAGGCAAGCAAATAATCAAACAATAAAAAGGCAAACAAAAAATATTTTTGTAATTTTTTGTAAAAACATTTTATAAGTGGGGGAGATGAAAACGGGAGAAAAAGGCAAATAAAATAAATGCAAGGAGATGAAAGTTTATGCGTAGTTACTTGATAGATGTTGATGATGTCTCCCCGGCAACGACGCCAGAAAATCTTCCTGCTACTTGTGAGTTGCGTTGGGATTTCCTCGAAGAGGAGAGGATGATGCAATATAGTAGAGATAAACAATTCCATCAGTTAAGAACCAAGGTTATCAATACATTAGGAGAACCAAGCAACACCATGTAGGAAGTACCTGCACACAAGATAACAAATCTTTGCACCCAACGTGAACAAGGGGTTGTCAATCCCTTGGCGGTTTATTGCAAGATTAAATTGTATGGTGATAGATAGATACATCGCACTAAATATAAAATAAAACAAAGAAAGAAAAATTCCAGCAAGGTATTTTTGGATTTTAATATATGATAAAAGTAGAACCGGGGGCCATAGTTTTCACTAGAGGCTTCTCTCAAGAAAACAGCATACGGTGGGTAGACAAATTACTGTTAGGCAATTGATAGAAAAGCAAATAAGCATGACGATATCCAAGGCAATGATCATATATAGGCATCACGTCCAAGACAAGTAGACCGACTCCTGCCTGCATCTACTACTATTACTCCACACATCGATCGCTATCCAGCAAGCATCTAGAGTATTAAGTTCATAAAGAATGGAGTAACGCCTTAAGCAAGATGACATGATGTAGACAAGATAAACTCACGTATGAATAAACCCCATCTTTTTACCCTTAATAGCAATGATACATACATGTCATGTCCCCTTCTGTCACTGGGATTGAGCACCGTAAGATCAAACCCATTACAAAGCACCTCTTCCCATGGCAAGATAAATCAATCTAGTTGGCCAAAACAAACCAATAAATCAGAGAAGAAATACGAAGCTATAGCACTCATGCATAAAAGAGTTCAGAAGAAACTCAAATAATATTCATGGATCATCTAATCATAAACTCACAATTCATCGGATCCCAACAAACACACTGCAAAAAGTCATTACATCGGATAGAACTCCAAGAACATCAGGGAGAACATTGTATTGAAGAACATCGAGAGAGAAGAAGCCATCTAGCTACTCACTATGGACCCGTAGGTCTGTGGTAAACTACTCACGCATCATCGGAAGGGCAACAAGGTTGATGTTGAGCCACGTTGTGATCAATTCCCCCTTCGGTGGAGTGCCGGCGGAGGCCTCCGGATGGGATCTCATGACATTAGAAAGTTGCGGCGGCGAAAAAAGTATTTTGGGTGGCTCTCTGATGTCAGGGGAATATTTGAGTATTTATAGAGGTGGAATTAGGTTGGAGGTGCCACGAGGGGCCCACAAGCCTGGGGGGCACCCCCCGGGCCGTGCCCCTAGGGCTTGTCGCTCCCTCGTAGCTCTTTTGGCCTTCTCCCGAACCTTCTAGAGTCTCTTCTGGTCCAGAAAAAATAATCCAAATTTTTTTCTCCGTTTGGACTTCGTTTGATATTGATTTCCTAAAAAGCCAAAAACATGTAGAAAACAGCAACTAGCACTGGGCACTAAGTTAATAGGTTAGCCCCAAAAAATGATATAAATTGCTTGTAAATTAATATAAAACATCCAAGATTGATACTATAATAGCATGGAACAATAAAAAATTAAAGATACGTTGGAGACGTATCACTCCCTCGTCGGCATGTCCTTGTATCATCCGTTTTTTTCTTGCCCCACTTGTACTAGGCCCTTATGAAGTCACGCTCCTGCGGGTCGTTGAACTCCGCGAAGGGGTCTAGGAGCCCGTGACTTTCATGTTCCGCGTCCTCCTTAGCCCGTGGCTTCTGAGGCAGTGGTTCCCCATGTTCGTGGCCTGAAGCTCCTTCATTCTCTCCAACTTGACCTTGGTTTCATCGTCAACGCAAGTCTCCCTGAATTTTTCGTAGCCCGCTTCCGTAATTGTCGGATTCTCTACAAAAATCTCGGCATAGGGTGAACGGTCTACTTCAATCAATTTTTTCACCCTAACTTTCTAGGCGCTCAATGCTTTGCTAAAGTTTCCTAGGGCTTTGTTGTTTATCTTTTCCATGACATCATCTTTCCATGGTTCGACCTCGTCATTCCAGCCGGGGAACTGGAATCTCACGTGCAACCTGGTTAGGAGAAGGTGCTCGAAATGTGGTTTCTTCCTTATGTCTGTGTCGTTGATGTTGGTGGTATCCCGTAGGATGCATCCTATTTGGTTGCCGTAGCACGCTAACATGTCCCGCAGGATTATTGTCTTGAATTCATCGGGATGCACCCCAGGGACCACCAGTCTTCCGATGTCGAGCTTATTTGGGTGTCGTGCCCTCTTCTTCTTTGTTTCGGTGTTGGCTTGGGTACCACCTCTTGTGGTCTGGTTGCCACCATCATCCGTGCCGATCTTGGTGCAGGTGGCAGTGGCATCGGTGCCGGTGTCGGCACCACCTCCACCCTCCATGATGAGAAGGGTGCCCTGCGACTCTTGCTCTTCCCGACTAGCCAGAAAGTCAAGGTAAGCGTGTGCATTCTCTGCGGTGGCGTGCGAACCTCTGGCTTCGTCGTTGTCGGCCATGTTTCCTAGGGGTTCAATGTGCTCGTTAATTCTCGAACTAATAAAATGAATAATGATATAAAAATGGCCTATGTTTTGCAGGAATATCGTTTTATTCCCGTCCCGACTGATACGTCTCCAACGTATCTATAATTTTTTACTGTTCCATGCTGTTATATTATCATTCTTGGATGTTTTACAATAATTTATAGCAACTTTATATCATTTTTTGGGACTAACCTATTGACATAGTGCCCAGTGCCAGTTGCTGTTTTTTGCTTGTTTTTTACTTCGCAGAATATCAGTACCAAACGGAGTCCAAACGCAGGGAAACTTTTTGGAGAATTTTTATGGACCAGAAGACACAACTTGGGTCAAAGAAGTACCATAGGGGTGCCCCGAGGGGGCCACAACCCACCTGGGCGCGCCTGGGGGCCCAAGTGCGCCCTGGTGGGTTGTGCCCACCTCGGTGGCCTCCCGCACCGCCTCTTTGCTCTATAAATACCCCAAAAATCCAGAAACCCTAGGGGAGTTGACGAAACACAATTCCAGCCACCACAAGTTCCAGAACCACGAGATCCAATCTAGACACCATCACGGAGGGGTTCATCATACTCATTGGTGCCACTCCGATGATGCGTGAGTAGTTCATTGTAGACCTATGGGTCCGTAGGCAGTAGCTAGATGGCCTCCTCTCACTTTTTTGATTCTCAATACAATGGTCTCTTGGAGATCTATTTGATGTAACTCTTTTTTTTGCGGTGTGTTTGTTGGGATCCGATGAACTTTGAGTTTATGATCAGATCTATATATCCATGAAAGTTATTTGAGTTTCTTTGATCTCTTATTTGCATGATTACTTATAGCCTCGTATTTCTTCTTCGAATCTTTGGTTTACTTAGGCTGACTAGATCGATTTTTCTTGCCATGGGAAGAGGTGCTTTGTGATGGGTTCGATCGTACAGTGTTCTTTCCCAGTGACAGAAGGGGCAGCAAGACACGTATGTATCGTTGCTATTAAGGATAACAAGATGGGGGCTATTCCTACATGAATAGATCTCGTCTGCATCATGTCATCATTCTTATTGCATTACTCCCTTTCTCCATGAACTTAATACAATAGATGCATGCTGGATAGCGGTCGATGTGTGGAGTAATAGTAGTAGATGCAGGTAGGAGTCGGTCTATTAATCTTGGACGTGATGCCTATATAATGATCATTGCCTGGATATCGTCATAATTATTCGATGTTCTATCAATTGCCCAATAGTAATTTGTTTACCCACCATATGCTATTTTCTCGAGAGAAGCCACTAGTGAAATCAACGGCCCCCGGGTCTATGCTTTATCATATTTGCTTTGAGATCTATTTTTATTCACTTTTATTTTCAGATCTATTATACCAAAAACCCAAAAATACCTTGCTACACTTTTTATTTGCATCTTTTATTTCATGTTTTATTCAGATCTATTTATCCAATCTATCATAATTTTTATCCCGTCAACTTGACAATATCTGGCGCCGTTACCCGAAAAAGGGATTGACAATCACTTATAAGCATCGGGTTGCAAGTATTTGTTCTTTGTGTGCAGGTACCGTTTACATAGTGTTGCTTGGTTCTCCTACTGGTTCAATAACCATGGTTGCATAACTGAGGGAAATACCTACCGTAGCTGTGCTGCATCATCCCTTCCTCTTCGGGGAAATACGGACGCGGATACGAGCTATCAGAAGTAGATTTCTGGCGCCGTTGCCGGGGAGACATCATCAATATCTATAAGGTTCCTAATCACAAATCTCATCTCTCCTTGCAGTTTACCTTATTTGCCATTTGCCTCTCGTTTTCATCTCCCCCACTTCACAAAATTTGCCGTTTTATTCGCCTTCTTTTTCTTGTCAGATCTTTTGTTTGCTTGTGTTGCCATGAGCCTCTATTTTCTTGCATCTTCGCTTGCTAAAAATCTATTGATATGGATCCACTTAAAGTTTTCTACTTGGGTCATCTTCGATCCATTTGTGCTCGTGCTGAAACCCCAACTAGTTTAGTTGAGGGAAAATCATTAGATGAGCATGCTCATTTTGTGCATTATCATTTGTCTGAAAAAGGGAAGCTCTTATGGAATCAAATAAATTGTTTGCTATGCTATGCTTGGAATCTTTGTGAAATTTGTGATTTTACTTGTTGCTCTAAGAACCCTAGAAAACACCTTCCCTATCTATGTGAGTTTAATGACAATGAAATCTTATATTCTTATTCCAAGGACATTTATAGTTACTTTGATATCGAACAAATTGAAGAATTTGTTGCTTTTAAGGGTGCTTATGAAGTTGCTTCTTTGATTGAAAAGTATGATATTACTATCTACAAATCTGAATTTTTTTACATACTTAAGTATTGCTATGAAAATTATGCTCATAATGCCCATGTTAAAGAATTTATTGAGAGAATGTCCTCTGCTTCGGAAGAAAATAATGATATGCATGAAGCTATCGATAATTATGATTCCGTTGATTTGATTGAATTATCCCCTCTTGATGCACATGATGCTTGCGATTCTTGTGGCCTTCATGCCAATATTAATGATGCTTATGGAGATGAACTTGCTATAGTTCCTTATGTTAAACATGAAATTATTGCTATTGCACCCACACTTGATAGCCCCTTGAATGAAAAGCAGGATTGCAATGATGTTATTACAAATTTTATTAATGACAATTGTGCTAACGATATGCAAAGCTACAAGCTTGGGGATGATAATTTTGTTATGTCTACTACTTATTGCAATGATCATGATTGGGGTGATTCTTCTTATGATCTTGAAAATTTATTTAAGACTCATGATGAATATGATATTGATAATAATGTTTGCAATAATATTGAAAGTGGGTTTGGAAGAGTGTCAACTCTAGGTAATAATGATCCCACTACTTTGGAGAATGATCAATCGTATGAAATTTTTGATAAAAGTGGGCTTGGAGAGGTCATGACTTTATTTGATGATAATCCCACTATTTTGGAAGAGTGTCAACTTTGCATGCATGTGGATCATGTAGAGAATATGTTATGTGATAGATATATTGTTGAATTTGAATATGATACCACATGTAATTATTATGAGAGAGGAAAATATGGTTGTAGAAATTTTCATGTTACTAAATTACCTCTCTTCATGTTGAGATTGATATTGTTTCTTTCTCCTTCCTTGCATTTGCTAGTTTTTGCTTGCCTTGATAATTTGTTTTCTTATAAAATGCCTATGCATAGGAAGTACGTTAGACTTAAATGTATTTTTCACATGATTCATGATGCTCTCTTTGTGTTTCAATTACTATCTTTCATGTGAGCATCAATAAAATCTCAAGCCTATCTTGATGGCTATAAAGAAAGAGCGTGTTGTGAGTGTTTGCACAATTATGCTACTGTTATGATTGTGTTTTTATGTTTTAATTAGTTTTTGTGCCAAGCTAAGCCTTTGGGATCATGTTGGGTGATAGTTGACTTGATCTTGTTAGAAAACAGAAACTTTTGCATCCAGTAACAGAATTTTTTTAATTCACTGAAGCACGAAAACTTCTTAATTTTTTTCATAAGATTGATATACAAATTACCTATGTTTTCCTAATTTTTCAGAATGTTTGGAGTTACAGAAGTATGAGAAAAATTCATGTCTTTACAGACTGTTCTGTTTTTGACAGATTCTGTTTTCTTTGCATTGTGTGCTTATTTTGATGAATCTATGGATTGTATCAGGGGGTATAAGCCATGGAAAAGTTAGAATACAGTAGATATAATGCAAAAATAAAATTTGAATGGGTTTTCTACAGTACTTAAAGTAAAGATGTGTTTTCTTATACGAACGGATCTCACGAAGGTTTTGTAAAGTTTTGTGTGATTGAAGTTTTCAAGTTTTGGGTGAGATCACGATGGATGATGGAATAAGGCGTAAGAAGAGCCTAAGCTTGGGGATGCCCCATGGCACCCCAAGATAATATCCAAGGAGGAACAAGCAACTAAGCTTGGGGATGCCCCGAGTGGCATCCCCTCTTTCTTCTAACGACCATCGGTATTTTACTTGGAGCTATATTTTTATTCGTCACATATCATGAGTTTTGCTTGGAGCGTCTTGTATTATATTAGTCTTTGCTTGTTTTGCTTTTTAGTTTGTCACAAGTATCCTTGCTGGACACACCTATTTGAGAGAGCCAAATTATGCTATGATTTCTTAGAATTGCTCTTTATGCTTCACTTCAATTTTTTGAGCTATGGAATTGCTCTAGTGCTTCACTTATATCTTTTTGAACAGGGTGTGCTTTAATAATTTTTGAAGAAATGCTATCATGCTTCACTTAGATTGAAGAAATTCTCTCATGCTTCACTTATATTATTTTGAGAGACGAAAAATTTTATGCTCATGTTCTTCACTTAAATTTGTTTGAGCTTATCAAATGCAACATATGAAACTAGTCCCAAAGTGATAGATATTCAAGAGGGATATAATAAAAACTTTCATGAAGATCATTGGGCAAAATAAACTTGATTCTTTGTAATAGTTTGAGATATGATGATAATGATATGTGAGTCATGTTGGTGGGTAATTATGCTTTAGTAAGAATATTGGTGTTAAGGTTTGTGATTCCCTATGCAAGCACGAAAGTCAATAGTCATGCAATGAAATTACATCCTACTTGTGGTGCATTATTCGGTGTTAGTTATGCTTAATGCTCGCTTATGTGATTTTTTGTTTCTTGGTTGGTTGCTTCTCAGTCTTTTGCTAGCCTCCATTTGTACTAAGTAGAAATACTACTTGTGCCTCCAAAATCCTTAAACCCAGTTTTGCCATATGAGTCCACCATACCTACCTATATGCGGTATTTCCGTGCCGTTCTAAGCAAATTTGTATGTGCCATCTCTAATTTTCAAAATAAATTCCTTTTTGTGTGCCCGTACCGCTCATGAAGCGGCAGGGGGTGGCCAATATTTTCCATGCTAGATGTGTTATTCTTAAGATGAGTGTTTAATCACTTGTCATTGCATGAGAGTATGGCGGGAATAGGGATGCCCAGTCCCAAAATGAAAAAGAAATTTACTTTATGTTGTCAAATAATAAATTCCTTGGAAAGTGTTGGTATGGAAGGCACCCGTGGATACGGCTAGCCATGGATTGTGAAAGAATGGTGGAAAAAGGAATAAACTTTATTTTCTGTTTGGGAACCGCCAATGATATATCTAGCATGGTAAGTGTTGGGAATTACTCGGTAGCTTTCGTTGACGGGAAAAGTATACCTCTCAAAAAAAAATTATCTCTCAATTTAAGCTTTGAGCTCTGGCACCTCTACAAATCCCTACTTCCCTCTGCGAAGGGCCTTTCTATTTACTTTATGCAATTTTTATTTTTATTTGAGTCTCCATCTTCTCTTATAAAGCACCAACTAAGGGGCACTATGATCATACTTGAGCATTGGATGTAGCTAATATGCAAGTGTGTTTCATGAATTGATCAATGATTGAGCATGATGGGCTAGGGATAACTTGCTTTAGTATTGATATTTTTAAAGACATGGTTGCTTGTTGATATGCTTGAGTATTGAAATCTTCATGTCAAAGCTAGATTATTGCTTTGAATCATATAAAAGTCCATATGTCCATGCTACAAAAGAAAATAATATGTGATGAACATGTTATGCAGCATTCCACATCAAAAACTCTGTTTTTATCATTTACCTACTCAAGGACGAGCAGGAATTAAGCTTGGGGATGCTGATACGTCTCCAACGTATCTATAATTTTTGATTGTTTCATGCAGTTATATTATCATTCTTGGATGTTTTACAATCATTTTATAGCAACTTCATATCATTTTTGGGGACTAACCTATTGATAAATTGCCCAGTGCCAATTGCTGTTTTTTGCTTGTTTTTTACTTTGCAGAATATCAGTACCAAACGAAGTCCAACCGCAGCGACACTTTTTGGAGAATTTTTATGGACCAGAAGACACAACTTGGGCCAACGAAGTACCAGAGGGGTGCCCCGAGGGGGAACAACCCACCTGGGCGCGCCTAGGGGCCCAGGCGTGCCCTGGTGGGTTGTCCCCACCTTGGTGGCCTCCCTCGCCGCCTCTTTGCTCTATAAATACCCCAAAAAAACAGAAACCCTAGGGGAGTCGACGAAACACAATTCCAGCCGCCGCAAGTTCCAGAACCATGAGAACCAATCTAGACACCATCACAGGGGGGTTCATCATCCTCATTGGTGCCTCTCCGATGATGCGTGAGTAGTTCATTGTAGACCTACAGGTCCGTAGGCAGTAGCTAGATAGCTTCCTCTCTCTTTTTTTATTCTCAATACAATGGTCTCTTGGAGATCTATTTGATGTAACTCTTTTTTTTGCGGTGTGTTTGTTGGGATCCGATGAACTTTGAGTTTATGATCAGATCTATATATCCATGAGTGTTATTTGAGTTTCTTTGATCTCTTATATGCATGATTACTTATAACCTCGTATTTCTTCTTCGAATCTTTGGTTTAGTTAGGCCGACTAGATCGATTTTTCTTGCCATGGGAAAAGGTGCTTTGTGATGGGTTCGATCGTGTGGTGTTCTTTCCCAGTGACAGAAGGGGCAGCAAGACACGTATGTATCATTGCTATTAAGGATAACAAGATGGGGGCTATTCCAACATGAATAGATCTCGTCTACATCATGTCATCGTTCCTATTGCATTACTCCCTTTCTCCATGAACTTAATAACTAGATGCATGCTGGATAGCGGTCGATGTGTGGAGTGATAGTAGTAGATGCAGGCAGGAGTCGGTCTACTAATCTTGGACGTGATGCCTATATAATGATCATTGCCTGGATATCGTCATAATTATTCGATGTTCTATCAATTTCCCAACAGTAATTTGTTTACCCACCGTATGCTATATTCTTGAGAGAAGCCACTAGTGAAATCTATGGCCCCCGGGTCTATGCTTTATCATATTTGCTTTGAGATCTATTTTTATTCGCTTTTATTTTCAGATCTATTATTCCAAAAACCCAAAAATACCTTGCTGCACTTTTTATTTGCATCTTTTATTTCGTGTTTTATTCAGATCTATTTATCCAATCTATCACAATTTTTATCCCGTCAACTTGACAATATCTGGCGCCATTACCCGAAAAAGGGATTGACAACCACTTATAAGCGTCGGGTTGCAAGTATTTGTTCTTTGTGTGCAGGTACCGTTTACATAGTGCTGCTTGGTTCTCCTACTGGTTCAATAACCTTGGTTTCGTAACTGAGGGAAATACCTACCGTAGCTGTGCCGCATCATCCCTTCCTCTTCGGGGAAATACAGACGCGGATACGAGCTATCACCGACAAATCCCGGGCACTCGATATTTCCTACTTTCTAGCACAAGTCATGCCGAAATTGATGGGAAATTTCAGCATGACCTTTGCTAAAAACAGTACATATCAAGCGCCTGAAATTTGCCGGAACGTAAATGAATGAACATTCTGGCAAAACATAGGCCACTCAGAGTTTTCCTGCAAACAAGAAAAGCCAAGATAGCACTTGGGCAAGCACATATCCATCATTTTTCAAATATCACATGTCCAAATCTCCATCATATTTGAGCAACTACATCACTAGATATACATGGGCAACCACATAGACCACTTCAAATTTGCATATAACAGGACCACTTCAAATTTGCATATAACATGACCACTTCAAGAAAATCTAGAACTTGAAGAAAATCCTAGTGTTTGATACTTTAAGAAAATCTACACAAATCATGTTCTCACAAACTCAATTCAAAAAGCAAGTATTTATGGATGAACCCTAGAACCCCTAGACCATTATGGTTTAGTGTATGATCATATGCTTCCATATAGCTGCAGTTCTAATCAGTATACAAGTAATGGTCCTAGTTCTAGTAATATAACATATTTCTTATTACTGTTCATAGTGTATATATACACCGTAGCAATCATGTGGTATATGATATCGGGATTACCAGATATTCTCTAATGATGTATTTGTTATCTTTCTTCATGGATAATTTACACAGTGGCGATCATATATGTGCAGTACATATGGAACAGATACTATACTTTTTTTGTCCCCATTCGTTCTTTCTTTCCTTCTCTCACTGATAAGAAGAACTTGATCCTTGATCTTAGCCCTTTCTTTTACCTCTCTCTTGTCTATCTTTCTATCCACCATAAGAACATATGCTAAACAGGAACAAATGTAATACAAAGTACTGCGAGTATTTAGATAAATACATGGACTAGGTACTACGAGTTTGTACCCGGCACGTAGGAGACTAGCTACGTTTCGGTGCGTACCTGGGATATGGTGGCCAGCGGGATCGCTCGCTCCCGATGGATTTTGCATACATATACATGGAAAGATCAAAAGCCACATGAGGTCACGGGCAGAAAGAGGACAGAACCTCACACAGGCACGCAGAGAAGAGAAAAAGACGCCCCCGATGGATTTGATTAGTATATATTTAAATTTTGGTCACAAACCACATAGGGGGTAAAAAGGTCTTTTCAGTTGTCATTTAACACCGTTAAGGCTTAAAATGCACGGAAATGTTATAAAGGGCATAAAATTTAAACTCGATGTTAGATAAGGAAGAAAAATATTTTCAGTGTCAAATAGGGGAGAAAATTTAAGACAGTGTTAAATAAAGAATTCTCTCCACTTTTTACTGTGGGTTCATTACCAAAAAAGTCAGGGACTTTCCTATAAAAATACATACAACAAACCAATAATATCACCTCTCTTTATTAGTAGGTATAGATGAATTGAATATTTTTGAAAAAAGATGAATACTTTTACAAATTATACATATATTTTTCAATTGTTTGAACACTTTTTAAATTATATCACCATTTTCCCAGATCACATGAACAATTTTTAAAATACATGTGTATTTTTAAAGTGAAAACTTTGTTTTTGCCACTCTATTTTTTCCCCACCTTGCTTATGCCACTCTAGAATTTGACATTTCACTTTTGCCACTCTTAGCTTTTGACAATATATCACATTTGCCATTTTGTGGCAAAAGCAATAATTTCAGAATGGCAATTGTGATACATTGTCAAAAGCTAAGAGTGGCAAAAGTGAAATGAAAAATCATTGATTTTGCCACGGAATGACATTTGTGATGTATTGTCAAAAGCTAAGAGTGGCAAAACTGAGATGTCAAATTTTAGAGTGGCATAAACAAAGTGGGCAAAAGCTAGAGTGGCAAAAACAAAGTTTCCCCATTTTAAAAAAGTGTCAATACTACTACCTCTCACTATTATAAGACTTTTTTTGGATATTTCAATATGGACTACATATAGATTGAAATGAGTGAACAAACATACTAAAATGCGTATATATACATCTGATCCAGAAAAACTTAGAACATCTTATAGTCCTATAACAGTGAATGAAGAAATATATTAGAAATACGCTCCATTTATTAGTAGGTATAGGTATAGATTTTTTGCTAATAACAATTGAGTCCATCAATCCGCCGCAAATGGCAACAACTTTGATCGCATAGCCCATTTGATCTTTAAGGAGCACACCGATCGATCAATGGACTCCCAGGCATAGATAGGCTCGAATATGCCTTATTATAGGACCATCAACAACGAATGCACATCCAACAATACACAACTCATTCAGTCTGACACTCACACACACCGAAAGCAAAGCTTCTCAACTCTGGACAACCACCTATATTATATAAAATAATTGCAAAAATGGTGGCTTCCCGCTTGAAGGTTTTCCTACCAGATATTATTAGCCGAACTTAGAGTGCCTTCGTGCCTGGCAGACTGATAACGGATAACATCTTAGTAGCTTATGAGTGCTTCCACAAAATCAAGAATAAAGAGAAGGTAGAGAGGGCTTGTGTGCTATAAAACTTGATATGCACAAAGCTTATGACAGGGTCGAATGACCTTTTTTGAAGGAGATTATGTTGAGATTGGGTTTCCGTCAACATCGGGTGAACTTTATTATACAATATGTCTCAACTGTCGAATATAGAGTAAGGATTAATGCGGAGGAAAGTGAGGAACTTAAGCCTACAAGGGGATTGAGGTAGGGAAAGCCGTTGTCACCATATCTTTTCCTGTTGTGCACTGAGGGATTGAATGCTCTTCTAACACATGTAGAGGAAAAAGAAAATATTTCAGGAGTAAAAGTCTGTAGAGATGCCCCGCCCATCACAAATCTCCTCTTTGCGGATAATTCACTGATTCTTATGAAAGCAAACCAATAGAATGAGGAAGCCCTGAAATCAGCACTAGATTTATACTGCGCGGCATCATGACAATTAGTAAGCATTAAAAAATCTAGCATTTTTTAGCCCTAACACGATGGTGGAGATTAGAGAACAACTATGTACAATGCTAAATATAATGAAGGAGGCCCTCAATGATAAATACTTGGGATTGCCAGCAAATGTGGGTGTAGATAAAACAGATTGCTTCCAATTTTTGATTGAGCGTGTTGTTAAGAAAATTAGTGGTTGGAAGGAAAAATTATTGTCTACCAAGGGGAAGGAGATCCTGCTCAAGGCTGTGATCCAAGCCATACCTACCTATGCAATGTCGGTCTTTAAAATTCCTAAAAAAATTGTAAAGGAATTATTGACGCGATATCGCATTTCTAGTGGGGAGACGAAGAGAACCAGAGGAGGATGCATTGGATGGCATGGTGGAAAATGTGCGTACCGAAAAACCAAGGAGGGATGGGGTTACGTGATATTCACTGTTTCAATTTGGTGTTGCTCTCCAAGCATGCGTGGAATCTTCTTGATAATCCTGATTCCTTGTGTGCTACTATTCTAAGGGCCAAGTACTATCCTGATGGTGATCTGTTGAATTCCAAGCTAAAGAAAGGCGCCTCCTTTACCTGTCAAAGCATTATGGCAGGCATAAATTCTCTGAAATGTGGTTATATTTGGCGAGTGGGGAATGGACAAAATATCAATATTTGGGAAGATATATGGATCCCAAATTGTGCCACTAGGACGATTGTGACGCCTAAGGGGGGACATATCTTATCTATGGTGGTTGATCTCATTGATCCTATTTCGAATAATTGGGATGAAGACCTGATTAGACAAACTATGTGGTCCATTGATGTACAATGGATTCTTTCAGTTCCACTATTGCAACATGATATGCCAGATTTCATTGCTTGGAGTTATACAAAAAATGGTATATTCTCGGTCCGGTCTGCTTATTCTGTGAAGTGGAGTTATCAGTATGGAAGTAAAAACACTCTAATGGGATGGGACGAACCTCGACCAACCCTATTTGGAGTCAGATATGGAAGTTATCTTGTCCAGCAAAATTCAAAAAATTTATATGGCGTACGCTACATGGCACATTGCCATGCCGGGTTACGCTCGCTAATAGACACATGAAGGTCTCGCCCATCTGCCCTACTTGCTCTGAGGGTTTAGAAGATACAAAGCACATGCTTTTCCTTTGCAACAAAGCAAAAGAGGTTTGGAGAAAGTTGGGTATGGATGATATTATTGAAAGTGCTTGCAAGGTTGACCGTGCTGGAGAGGCAGTGTTGGAGTACCTACTACTTCTTCCAAACCAAGAATTGTGTATTATGGGCCATCACAATGTGCGTGAAATTATAGTTATTTCAGCTTGGTATCTATGGTGGGAAAGACGAAAATTAGTGCACAAGGAGACAACTCAGAATGCACTTCAGATCTCAATGGGGATTATAGCCCTCACGTCAAACTTTATGAATGCATCATCTCCGAAGGCTTCTATGAAAATTGGGGGGGGGGGTGGGGGTGGTCTTGCCCTCCTAGGGGTTTCGTGAAACTTAATGTTGATGCTTCTTTTGATCACGACATGCTTAGGGGCACGATGGGGGCAGTTCTGAGAGATGACAAAGGCAGATTAATCATTGGAGGGAATGGGAAGATTGATTACTACGCGGATGTTTTGATGGCGGAGGCCTTAGCTCTCAGATTTGGCCTAACACTAGCACAAATGGCGGGGTGTAATCGCCTTATTATTAACTCGGACAACCTG
This sequence comes from Thinopyrum elongatum, assembly GCA_011799875.1. Lineage (NCBI taxonomy): Eukaryota > Viridiplantae > Streptophyta > Magnoliopsida > Poales > Poaceae > Thinopyrum > Thinopyrum elongatum. The sequence continues at coordinate 544,268,146 of CM022299.1, forward strand.
GAGGTGACCAAAACAATGCAGGACGGAGGGCAGTCGGCGGGGGCGGCGATGGCAATTTTCGACGATTGTTTTCATTATGCATGCGATTTCGTTATTACTAGATTTGAACATTGTAATAGAGAAGCAAATAAAGTAGCACATGAGCTTGCTAGATTAGCTAGATTTTCTTTGACTTCTGATTAGTTTGAGGAACCTTTAAATGAAATTGTAATGATCCTCACAAACGATGTATTGGTTATTTCTAATGAATAAAGTTTGGTTTTATTTTAAAAAAACTCCGGACAACCACCAAGCTAACTCAAATTATATTACACCGTCATGCCGAATAAAACCCTAGCTAGGGTTTGCTTCTCACCTTGCTGCATGCCGGGCAGCGATTTTGGCAGTTGCTATTGGTCGATGGCCATCGCCATCATGGCTGAGATGGACCATGCCGAGGAGGGGATTTGACTGACGAAGACACGAGGAGGAGCATGTAGAGGATGGCTGGGGGAGAGGAGGACAGCGGTGGCGGCGGCAGTGCGTTAGATCGTGTGTGTGTTCCCTTTTTGCCCTAAACGATCGTCTAGATCGTGCGTTGGTACGAGGGGAGGAGGAGCATGAGAGGCAGCCTAGTTTTTGATGTGCGTGCGTAAGACCGGAAGAAAAAAATGGGAACGACAGGTGGGGGTTCGTTTAAGGAAAATGGGGGATCGATCGATATGGTGGGAGGGGATCGATCGATGGGTACGAAACAAAACGATGTACCAACTCCCCTCTAGGAGTAGAGATATTGTGGTATTACCATGGAAGTTGATGTCTACTACACAACTTGTTCTTGTAGACTGCCGTTGTGCCTCCAAGCGCAGAGTTTTGTAGGACAGTAGCAAATTTTCCTCAAGTGGATGACCTAAGGTTTATCAATCCGTGGGAGGCACGGGATGAAGATGGACTCTCTCAAACAACCCTGCAACCAAATAACAAAGAGTCTCTTGTGTCCCCAATACACCAAATACAATGGTAAATTGTATAGGTGCACTACACTACTGGAATCAGCTGCTTTGCCGTCTGCCATAGCAGACGGCAAACACTCCGGCTGAACTGATGCCGGTAAAGGCCACTTTGCCGTCTGCTAGAAGACGGCAAAGCTTGTGGACGGCACAAAAAAGGTAACAGCCCCATTAGGGGGCTAACGGCGCTCTTTGCTTCTTTGCCGTCTGCTGGCGGATGGCAAAGACCTTGCTTCTTTGCCGTCTGCCAGACCTTTGCTTCTTTGCCGTCTGCCAGCAGATGGCAAAGACCTTTGCTTCTTTGCCGTCTGCTGGCAGACGGCAAAGACCTTGCTTCTTTGCCGTCTGCTGGCAGATGGCAAAGACCTTTGCTTCTTTGCCGTCTGCTAGCAGACGGCAAAGAGGCCAAATAGGCCAGCCCAGGTTGAACAGTCTGCTGCCATGTGGCCAATTTGCCGTCTGCTAGCAGACGACAAATTGGCTATATAGCCCCTGTTTTTTCTTAAATTCAATCAATTTCACAGATATATATATATATTCATTTCAAAATATTTCAGCAAGTACATATAGCCAACATATCCCTGCCATATGGATCATCCAACATATCCAACACATATATCATCATCCAACACATATATACACCAAATGAAAAGTCCAACATATCCAACAATTAAGCAAAAGGTCCATATACAATATAGCCACCATCCATACAAATATACGTAGCAAGTTTCAAATTGTTCATCCTACAAAATCAAAACAAAAAGGAAGGACAAGGAGAAGAGTAGACTCCAACGCAAGCTTCCGTGATCTGAAGCAAATCTGCAAAATGGGAAAGAAGAAAGTTAGAAGAACAAGAAGAAGAAGACTAGAAGAAGAAGAAGAAGAAGAAAAAGAAGAAGAATTTTTCTTCTCTTTCTTTTTCTTCTTCTTATTGCTTACTTGTGTCATTTTAGAGCTAACCTAGTTAAATAGGCCATTTTTGACCTAAATAGGCTAAGTATGTCATAAATGAACTAAATAAGCTAAGTATAGGTCATTTTGGAGCATATTAAGTCATTTTGGAGCTAAATAGGTCATTTTGGAGCATATTAAGTCATTTTGGAGCTAAATAGGTCATTTTGGAGCATATTAAGTCATTTTGGAGCTACATAGGTCATTTTGGAGCATATTAAGTCATTTTGGAGGAATAAATGCTAAGTATAGGTCATTTTAGAGCTATCCTAGGTTAAATAGGTCATTTTTTAGCTAATTAAGCTTATTATGTCATTTTTGAGCTAGCTAAGCATATTGAGTCATTTTGGAGGGAAAAATGCTAAGTATATGATTATGTCGCTAGTATCCATATGGCAGAGAACCCGGGCCGACATGACTAGTCATAGAACCAAGGTGGCACAAACGTACAGGGACAGGCATACATGACCCAGCAATGCACGTGCCGGTCATCAGCGAGTGCAACCAAGTCGTAGCAAGCTACAAGGACTTCGGTGATACACCGCGTGACATTTCCCCGTAGGGACAGACACAGGAGCAAAGAAGGACACATGTCGGTCAATCCATGTGTTCTGGAGCAGTAGCGAACTACCATGGCTCAGTGGAAGCACTAGGAGGCATTTCCCTGTATGGAAGGCTACCAAAGGCACACGACTAGGTCATTTCTTAAGCTAAGTATGCATTTGTTAAGCTAAACACTTGGGAAAACTTACCGTCATCAAGGAGGTGTAGCTGTAGGACCGGTCGCGCCAGTGGCAGATGGAGAAGCATCGGTCGATGCTTGTCGGGAGTTATGCTGCACCAAAGATCATTTCCAATGTATCGTTAGCATGATGCAACTCAAACGTGAAGACTAGTAACTAATGACCATTCAAATGAAACTCACCATGCCCGCCGGAACAATGTCTGGCATCGCCGGAGGAGTCGTGCCGGTCTTCTCGCACATGGTCTGCACATTTGGTTTTGACGAGTCAGTCATATTAGATACTAATGTAAGGAACATTACGTGCATGATTTGGCTAACATGCAAAAGAAAATTACCGCGAACATCTCGTATAGGGCCCGGGTAGCCATCATGTTCCGGTTCCTCTCCTCCTCCAACAGCTTAGCCGTCTGCCGGTCCCTCTCCGCTAGAAGCACCTGCGTGTTCGCTCTCTCTTCCTCAATAGCAGCCTGGGTCTTCGCTCTCTCTGCCTCAATAGCAGCCTGCAACACCACTCGTTAGCATTGTAATAATCGACGGCCGCACACACAATGTAATGGAGGAAAGGTATCTGATTCCGTATAACTAACCTTGAATTGGAGCTCCACTGGCTGAGCACGAGGCAATATCTCAGGATCGGAGCTGGTCTGGCGCTTCTTGATCTGCGGGAGAGTGCTACTACAACGTATCAGTCCATTCCCAATGGCTAACGAGCCATGGGACCTCCCGCCACCAGATATCATCACCAGCTCTGGATCAAGAGGTTGGCTCGGGTTAAAGTCCGGCCCTTTCCTCGCCTTCCCCTGGTCTCTGTACATCACAAGCTTGTGGTGGGAGGTGGGGTTGGTGAATTTCTCTGGATCATCGAGGTCAGACTTAGAGAATGCCTTGGCCTTCTTGTACGAGGCAGTATTGGACATGGCATAGAGGTCGAACAGCTCTGGCACTGGAGCCTTGTTGTGTCGTGCCTAAAAGAGAGGAACAGAGTATTAGTTAAGGGCTCAAGCTAGCATGAAGAATGAATTTGCATGAATCATGAAGCAAACCACATACCTAGTTTTCCCCGAACTGACGTAGGTTGACGCTGCCTAGATGGTGTGGGACACCTTTCATTTGGGCACGCTTGTTCTTTGCAGTGTCGTGGACGGAGCGCCATTCGGGAGTGCACCACTCTTCCACCAACGCCTCCCAACAGTCCATCCTATCCGCACACCATCTCGGGGGCACCTAAGTTAAGCAAGAGAAATTTGAGCGCTACGCCTACGAATCAAATCAAGGAAACTAAGTACAAGGCCTTAAGAATAGGTAATTACCTTCATGTACTTCTCCTTACTCAGATACTTGATGCGGCACTTCCCTTTTTTCCTCCTAATACCATTCGAGGCGAAGTAGTCTCGAACAGCCTGCGTCCGAGCCTCGTGCCGAAAGTTTTGAAGTAGGCGCCTGCACTCGGTGTCGATAACCCGAGCCGCGGCCTCCTCCTGTCCCTCAGCACACCTGTAGAAGGTCTGCAATCAAACAAGAAAACACGAATTAGTACAATCACTAGGGTTGCCAATCAAAGAAGAAAACACAACGTAAACGGCAAAGGAGAAATTACCCAAAACGTCTGGATCACAATGTCGACGACTGTGTGGCACTCGACATCACCGATCCTATGCCCCGGCGGGGCCGGGGCAGCCAAGTAGTGCTCCCAGGTCATTCCTAGCTCTCGAACCCGGCCCTCACCGGGCAACGTGACCCACCCTGGGAAGCTCTGGTGACAAATCACACCAAGGACACTGTTGGGCTTGCGGACATTCGGCTCGTGTGTCCAAGACCTGCAGTATGACAAGGCCAACGCATTAGATATTCGAAGAAACGTGAAGACAAAAGGTTAAAAAAGAGTAAATGCACTTACTTCTCCCCGCTAGGCGCAATCAACCACCTCTGGTCGGGGGTCGCCGGGGTGTCAGGGAGCTTTGTACCACCACGCTGGTAGACTTTGCGCCCCTCAACCCACTCACCCTCGCTATAGCTATCAGAGCTATAGCCACCCTCAGCACGGCCACTCGACTCCGGCGAGTCCTCCAAAGGGTTCTGCTGCGACTCAGCGTGATCCCTGCTGAGCTCCGGAGTCTCGTGGGACGGAGTCTCGCGGGACGAAGGCTCTGCGGCCCGACGCTCGTCGGCCCGAGGCTCGTCGGCCGTAGGCGCGTCTGCCATAGGCTCGTGGACCGGAGTCCGAGACGGCTCCACCTCAGGCGGCTCCATCTCAAACGGAGAACTCCTGTGGTCGGGTGAATCAGCCGGGGGTGGCGGCGAGGAAGGTGTAGCAGCAGCCTTCCTACCTTGCCCGCCGCCACGTCCACCTCTAGCAGCCTTCTTCCCCCACCCCCGACCTCTCCCAGCCGAAGAAGAAGCGACCGCCGGTGGTGTCTGCATACCGAGATCCAGCGCTCTCCGGAGGCTCTTGGGTGGAATGGAACTACCCCTCCCACCATGCGCCGAGGAAGGAGCCTCGGAGCGCTCTCGACCCGCGCCCACCATCTGTCAACACCTGCAAATGACAAAGAGTAAACGAAATTAGTACAACATAAAAAGAATGAATACCTGACATGAATAATATGTATGTAATTTTAGTGTATCATCATCATGAACATAATAAAAAATTGAATACCTAACATGAACTAATTAATAATATATATGTACGTAATAATAATTGAATACCTGACATGAACTGTAATATTAATCTTCATCGTCATCATTAATAAATGCATCATCATCATCGTCTATATATGCTTCGGGGTCAATAAATGCATCATCATCATCACTATCAGTAATGACGTGCTCATCATCATCAATAAATGCATCAACATGTGGAAGGCCTCCTGTACGTAATCGGTCAAGCATTGACAGGTCATCCGCAGCAGTAACCTCTTCTTATTCCGGGTCTTCTTGTTCCGGCTCAGGCTCGAATTCACTGCCGCTGTCTACTTCAATGTTCTGGGGTGAAGTAGAGCGGTTCTTGAAACGTTTTTTGGAAAGACGTGTTTCTTGGAAGAATTCTCCTTCATATGTGTCTGGGTTAATGTGAGGTTCGTAATCCTCTTCATTGGGGGGAGGTGGTCTAACATGTGGCGGCACTTCATAAACGACATCCCAACCTTTGAGATTTGGATCACTTTGGCAGGCCCACGGTAGATAGAAAACTTGGGTCGCCTGTTGAGCCGTAATATAGATATCGGGAACATTCAAATGAGTGCTTTGTTTGATTTCGACTAGCCCTAGATGTTCATGAGTCCTTCTAGTCTCCTTCGGCTGGAACCAATAACATTTGAAGACTACGACGTTCGGTGGGTTGGCACCATAGAATAGAAGTTCATAAATTGCTTCAACTCTTCCATAATACTCGGTATCTCTTTCGCCGATAGCAGAGACACAACAATTTGTAGACTTTCGGTCGGCCATAGATAGCTCTTTGCCATAGGTACGAAAGTGATACCCATTGATGTCGTATTTGTCAAATGAACGGACCTTATAGTCAAAACCATTAGCGACTTGTCTCAATTCGGCGCCCATAGACTCTGAACTAGCCTACAAGTTTAATACGAAAGGATTGTTGCATTAGCCGGAAATTAGAAGAAGAAATGAAATGGTCTAATGGAAATTACCGTTTGTTTGAACCAAGAGATGAAATCGGGATAGCCGCCTCCATACATTGCCAGAAGCTCATACTCTTCGACGAATCCTTTTGGATCACCGCTCCATACGAGAATTCGGCGACGTATCGACTGTATCAAATATCCGGGAATAAGAGCAGTTCAAAGGAATTAGAGGTTGCGAAACAATGTACCGAGAACTTACTCGATGTACGGCTGCACTTCTGTTAGGTTGTTCAAGATATACAACGTAATGGTCCGCCATTCATCGACATCCAACGATAAGGGAGTATAAGCACCGGCTAGTGCGAGCTTCCCTTTGAATAGGCTGAGGTTGGATCCACCCTTTTTAGGGTCGCCAGCATTGTACCGAGGCTTCGGATTATGCAAATGATGATTTTTGGCTTCGTAGTGTGCTGTCACGAAGTTTGCCGCCTCCTCAGTAATGAATGCCTCGGCCATCGATGCTTCAATTCGACGTTTATTTTTACATTTTTCTCGAAGCGTCTTCTGCATCCTCTCAGTTGCGTAGCACCAACGATTCTGCACGGGCCCCCCCCCCAATTGTGCCTCGGTCGGGAGATGCAAAATCAAATGCTGCATTGGATTAAAGAAGCCCGGTGGAAATATCCTCTCTAACTTGCAGATCAACTCCGGCGCCAACTCTTCCAGTTCTTCTAGCAAGCCAGGCGATAGTTCTTTCGCACAAAGAACACGGAAGAAATAGCTCAGCTCTGCCAGTACTAGCCATTCATCCTCAGGGATAAAGCCACGCAACATCACCGGCATTACCCGCTCAAGCCATATGTGCCAATCATGACTCTTGAGACCAAATATTTTCAATTTTTCAAGGCTCGCTCCCCTCTTTAGATTCGCTGCATACCCATCGGGGAACATCAACTCATTTTTCACCCACAGGAGTATTTCCCTCATAACTGGCCTTCCAAGATTGAACCATGCCTTTGGCTTCGTCCAGTTCTTCTTTCCTTTCGGTTGTCGCATGTTTTGTAGCGGTCTATCACATAGAGCCTGCTGATCGACTCTAGCCATAGGATTATCCTTTGTTTTCCCCTCTATGCCGAACAATGTACCAAAGAGGGCCTCGCCGACATTCTTTTCAGTGTGCATCACGTCGATGTTGTGTGGGCAAAGGAGGTCTTTGAAGTAAGGCAGATCCCACAAGCATGTCTTGTGAGTCCAGGCGTGTTCGGAATTATACCCCTTGAAATACCCTGGACGCTCTGGATCCGGCTCGAGAGAGTTTAACTGATCCAGGGTCTGTTGGCCTGTCAACGCAGGTGGTGCAGAGTTTTTGACAACTCTACCTTTGATGAAGTTCTTCTTGTCTTTTCTGAACTTATGGCGAGGATCCAGGAACTGTCCATGCATGTCGAAGCAAGAAAACTTGCCACCCGCCTGCAGCCGACGAAACTCAAGAGCTGCCTTGCATGTGGGGCACGGGAACCTTCTATGCACAGACCAGCCAACGAATAGCGCATACGCCGGCAAGTCATGCATCGAGTACATGTACCACGCACGCATTAGGAAGTTTTTTTTTTGTAGCGGCGTCGTATGTCTTGATCCCATTATCCCAAGCTTCTTGCAGTTCATCCTTAAGCGGCTGCATGTACACATTCATATTCTTCCCCGGATAGTTGGGCCCCGGAATTATCAACGTCAGGAAAATGTTCTTTCTTTGCATAATCTGTCCGGGGGGGAGATTGAGTGGAATAACAAATACAGGCCAACAACTGTATTGGGCTGCCATCATACCAAACACATTGAACCCATCCGTGCTTATGGCGAGTCGAGGATGCCTTGGATCTGCCGCTTTAGCATGATGTATTGCATCGAAGCGCTTCCACGCAAAAGCGTCCGATGTATGTACCAACATCGGCTCCCCATCTGCATCTAGTTCGGTTCTTTTGCCCAATTTATGCCATGTCATCTGTCTGGCCGTCTCTTCGACCATGAAAATACGTTGAAGTCTTGGTATGATTGGCATATACCGAAGAACATTAACTGGGATTTTTGTCTGACTCTTCTCACCCATACCGTTGTCTACCTCAACATACCTGGAAGACTGGCAAATGGGACAATACTTCAAGTCCGCATACTCAAGCCTAAATAAGGCACATCCTTTCTCACAGGCATCTATCTTCTCATAGGGCATCTTAAGTACACGGAGGATTTTGTCCGACTGGTACAGGTTTGCAGGCATTACCTGGCCTTTGGGTAGAAATCGTCCAAATAGTGTCATCATCGCGTCGTAGCATTCTCTGCCCAAGTTGAATTGAGCCTTCAGAGCCATTACTTGTGCGATGGCATCCAGCTGACAAAGCTCAGTGTGCTCGTGGAGAGGACGTTTTGAAGACTCCAACATATCATTGAAGGCCTTTGCAGATTCCTCCATCTCATCGTCCGAATCCCGAGCATCATCAAAGTCTTCCACCATGTCTTCCATCCCGGTACCATGCTCGTCGGTGCGACGACGGCCCTTCTCAGCTCTGGCACGTTGGGCAGACTCACCATGAAATGTCCAGACCGTATAATTAGGCGTGAAACCCAACTTCTGCAGGTGTTTGATCATTTCAAACTCTGACTTCTTATGAAAGTTGTCGCAGCGGACACAGGGGCACCAGGTTGTTTCCTGTCCATTTGTAAATGCGGCTCTCACAAACCCCTTGGTTTTTCTCATCCATTCATGGGTCATGTCTTTCTGAATAGTGTGACCGGTGTACATCCACACACGATCACTCATCTTGCCTAGCTACTGGACACACAAGAAATACATACATAATTCAGCAAACCATATTCATCAGTTAATAGAGTTTGTCAGTTTTATTACGTCCATGCAACCTAGACGCTAGTAGGTAAGGATAGGTCCTAATCCCACCCGAGTATGTGTAGATTGGGTTCGTTTTCCCATGCTCTGCTCCGGATCCGACGCAAAATTTCGGCAGCACCTCCTCGCTGTTCTCCTGATACACGTCTCGGCAATAAGCAGAGAGGATGTGTACCCGGAGAACAACAGGGAGGCACTGACGAAATTCTGCATCGGATCCGGAGCAGAGCATATGGGAAAACGAACCCAATCTACACATACTCGGGCTGTCCATGGATAACGTTGGACAATTCGAAAGAATCACGGTTATAAATATGCAAATGAATGCATATTTATAGATGTAACCCTTTCAAACGGGAGACGCATAGTGGTCACGCATACTGATGATTGAAGACACCTATAGCTAGCAAGTTTCATCGGCACGAAGACCGGAACAGAGCAAATGAAGGGGGAGAGGAGGAGATGTCATTTGTGCTCACCCACGAACGCAGGGGCGGAGCTCGTCGAACGCACGGGGAGGTCGTCGAACACCAGACCCTCGCAGCGACGAAACAACTGCACATTTAAATCCACCCGATCAACACAAATATATATGATGTTTTTCATAACAAAATCGGAAAATATATGACATAACTCATAATTCACAAATATATGACCCCGTCGGCCTCTGGAAGGCCGAAAAGCACCTTTTCGGTCAACAGGAGGCCGAAGAGGTGTCGGGGGTCGGGGGTGTCGTGTCTGGGTGTCGTGGTGTCAAAAGGACAAAGATAAATTCAAAATGGATGTAGTAGTAGTAGTAAATTATGTCTATCATCAGAAAGTCATAAAAGATATCCATGTCCAATACTAGGACAAACAATGTAGATAATATTTTACTATATACAGCATGTCTCCCTTAAAAAAACCTAAACAACATTTTTTTTCCTTTGCTGAAATAACATAACAACATTCTTTATATTACTTTGCAGCAGTGGATGTAACATTACATCTTTCACCAGCGGCGTAAAGAAACTGATTGAAATGATAACGGCTGATTGAACTGATTAATGCAAAACTATCCCCAGGGCTAGCTACCCAATCACATTATGCAGCACGGCGTGATCCTTTGCATCCAGTGGAACAAGCTAGCTGAGACCTATGGTGTATTCTCACTCCAAACTAGCAGTAATCACGACCCAAGCCGTGCTCATAGGCACCTGCAAGGGCAGAGAGGCGCTCTATTTTTTATCCTTGTGGTCAGCGAGGCCCTGCAAAGAGGTTTTCTTCTTCTAGTTAACGAACAGTCAACTTATCGATTTAATCATCTAGGACAGCACATGAGTACATGACAATATATATATCATGATGAGCATCAAGTTTCACACATGCTTCATAGAACAAAAGCATCACATTTCTGGCCAAGTCTCTGATCATAGCAAAAACTATCTTGCAGAACATAGCAATAACACTTTTGTGCTAGCAGAATATAGCAAAAACATAAGCTTCACTAGCTGATCATAGCAACAATATATTTTGCATTTCCACAAGCAGTACTAGCAGAGAATCTACACATCTATTACCAAAATGCAATGGGAATATACAGCAGCAGAACATATCACATAGCATTATGCAAGGGGTGTAAAATTAGCACCATAGCACATCATCAATCCTACAAAGCATCTACTAATCTAGCAGCAGCACATCATCATAGAACATCACAGCCAATACAAATCAAAGGAAAATGCAATTTTCTTCACTCACCTACTCAGCCGAGATGCGACGTGGTCGGGGAGGCAGAGAAGAGCCACTGCCTACGTGGTCCGGTGGTCAGGTATGGCGGCGGATGAGGGGGAGCGTGGCGGAGGAGGGAGTCCGGTGGTCGGGGACGAGCTCGTCGATGCAGCCCCCGAGGTTTGCGGCAGAGCTGGAGGTCAGCGACGACGGTGGACGACCTCTTCGGCGATGGTTGCGGACGAGGACGAGCGCGGCGAGGACGAGCGGGGCCGGGGCCGGGGGCGGGCGCGGCGGCGGCGGGGGTCGAGGCCGGGGCCGGTGGCGTGGGCGGCGGCGGTGGTCGGGGCGACAGCTGGGTCGGGGCGGGGTGGGTTGGGGCGAGAGAGAGGGGGAACGAGAGGTGGAGGTGGGGACGCTGACCGGGCCGGGGCGCGCGGCGGGAGAGGGCGGGGCGGGCTGCGAAGGGGGCTGGCGGCGGGCTACGGGGAAGGAGAGAGAAGTAGAGAGAGAGGCGCGGGAGAGAGATAGGCGCGGGGCGGGGGGGCGAAAATTAAGCCCCCCGTTTGCCGTCTGCTTTTTTTTTTAATTTTTTTTTCTTTGCCGTCTGCTGGCAGACGGCAAAGAATTCTTTGCTCGTCTGCCAGCAGACGGCAAAGAGGGTGACCGTGCACGCCCCCGCCGTGACACTATGGGCCCCCGCCTTAGCTCTTCGTCTATCTTGGCAGATGGCAAAGAAATCTTTGTCGTCTGCCAGCAGACGCAAAGAAGTGGCCCTGGTGACCTAGGCAGTGCAGTACCCCATGGGGCCCACTTTGGTCTTTGCCGTCTGCTAGCAGACGGCAAAGAACTGTTTGCCGTCTGCCAGCAGACGGCAAAGAAGTGGCAGATGGCAAAGAGCCTCTTTGCCATCCGCTGGTTCTTTGCCGTCTGCTTTGGCAAGACAGACGGCAAACAGCCTCTTTGCCATCAGCTGGCAGACGGCAAAGAGCTGGCAGATGGCAAAGACCCCGATTCAAACTTTATGAATGCATCATCTCCGAAGGCTTCTATGAAAATTGGGGGGGGGGGTGGGGGTGGTCTTGCCCTCCTAGGGGTTTCGTGAAACTTAATGTTGATGCTTCTTTTGATCACGACATGCTTAGGGGCACGATGGGGGCATTTTTAAGAGATGACAAAGGCAGATTAATCGTTGGAGGGAATGGGAAGATTGATTACTGCGTGGATGTTTTGATGGCGGAGGCCTTAGCTCTCAGATTTGGCCTAACACTAGCACAAATGGCGGGGTGTAATCGCCTTATTATTAACTCGGACAACCTGGAGGTGATCAAAACAATGCAGGACGGAGGGCAGTCGGCGGGGGCGGCGATGGCAATTTTCGACGATTGTTTTCATTATGCATGCGATTTCGTTATTACTAGATTTGAACATTGTAATAGAGAAGCAAATAAAGTAGCACATGAGCTCGCTAGATTAGCTAGATTTTCTTTGACTTCTGATTGGTTTGAGGAACCTTTAAATGAAATTGTAATGATCCTCACAAACGATGTATTGGTTATTTCTAATGAATAAAGTTTGGTTTTATTTAAAAAAAACTCCGGACAACCACCAAGCTAACCCAAATTATATTACACCGTCATGCCGAATAAAACCCTAGCTAGGGTTTGCTTCTCACCTTGCTGCATGCCGGGCAGTGATTTTGGCGGCTGCTATTGGTCGATGGCCATCGCCGTCATGGCTGAGATGGACCACGCCGAGGAGGGGATTTGACTGACGAAGACACGAGGAGGAGCATGTAGAGGATGGCTGGGGGAGAGGAGGACAGCGGTGGCGGCGGCAGTGCGTTAGATCGTGTGTGTGTGTTCCCTTTTTGCCCTAAACGATCGTCTAGATCGTGCGTTGGTACGAGGGGAGGAGGAGCATGAGAGGCGGCCTGGTTTTTGATGTGCGTGCGTAAGACCGGAAGAAAAAAATGGGAACGACAGGTGGGGGTTCGTTTAAGGAAAATGGGGGGAGGGGTTGTATCGGTGGGAGGGGATCGATCGATGGGTACGAAACGAAACGACGTACCAACTCCCCTCTAGGAGTAGAGATATTGTGGTATTACCATGGAAGTTGATGTCTACTACACAACTTGTTCTTGTAGACTGCCGTTGGGCCTCCAAGCGCAGAGTTTTGTAGGACAGTAGCAAATTTTCCTCAAGTGGATGACCTAAGGTTTATCAATCCGTGGGAGGCACGGGATGAAGATGGACTCTCTCAAACAACCCTGCAACCAAATAACAAAGAGTCTCTTGTGTCCCCAACACACCAAATACAATGGTAAATTGTATAGGTGCACTAGTTCGGTGAAGAGATGGTGATACAAATGTAGTAATGATAGTAGATATTGATTTTTGTAATAGTAACAATAAAAAACAGCGAGGTAACAAGTAACAAAAGTGAGCACAAACGGTATTGCAATGCTTGAAAATAAGGCCTAGGGTTCATACTTTCACTAGTGTGATCTCTCAATAGTGCTAACATAATTAGATCATATGGCAATCCCTCAACGTGCGATAAAGAATCACTCCAAAGTTCTTATCTAGCGGAGAGCATAAGACGAAATTGTTTGTAGGGTATGAAACCACCTCAAAGTTATCATTTCCGATCGATCTATCGAGTTATTCCTATAAGTGTCACAAATAGCCCAAGAGTTCGTACTAAAATAACACCGTATGATACACATCAACCAACTCTAATGTCACCTAGATACTCCAATGTCACCACAAGTATCCGTGAGTTGATTATACGATATGCATCAAACAACTTTAGATTCATAATATTCAGTCCAACACAAAGAACCTCAAAGAGTGCCCCAAGATTTCTACTGGAGAAACAAGGACGAAAACGTGCATCAACCCCTATGCATAGATTACCCCAATGTCAACTCAAGAATCCGCGAGTTGAGTGCCAAAACATACATCAAGTGAATCAATATAATACCCCATTGCAACCACGGCTATTCATATGCAAAACATACATCAAGTGTTCTCAAATCCATAAAAGTATTCAATCCGATAAAAGTGAAACCTCAAAGGTAAAAACTCAATTCATCACAGCAAGATAGAGAGGGGAAAAACACCATATGATCCAACTATATTAACAAAGCTCGCGGTACATCAAGATCGTGCCAAATCAAGAACACGAGAGAGAGAGAGAGAGATCAAACACATAGCTACTAGTACAAACCCTCAGCCCCGAGGGGGAACTACTCCCTCCTCATCATGGAGACCGCCGGGATGATGAAGATGTCCTTCGGTGATGATTTACCCCTCTGGCAGGGTGCCAGAAAAGGACTCTAGATGGGATCGTGGAGGTACAGAGGCTTGCGGCGGTGGAGTCCAAGTTCTAGGGTTATTTCTGGGGGTTTCTGTATTTATAAAAAAATTGGCATTGGAATCACGCGAAGATGGGCCACGGGGTGCCCACTACCCACCAACCCACCACTTTGGCCCCTGGCGCGTCATGATAGGTAGTGGCCACCTCGTGGCTCTTCTGGCCCTCCCACGAAGCTTCGGTGGTCTCTTTTGTTCCAAAAAAAATCATCAAAAAGTTTCGCTGCTTTTGGACTTCATTTGATATGGATTTTCTGGAAAACAAAAAAAAAGCAGAAAACAACAAGGCACTGGGCACTAGGTCAATATATTAGTCCATAAAAATCATATAAAAGTGCACCAAAATCATACAAACTATAATAAACATGGCATGAACACTTCATAAATTATAGATACGTTGGAGACGTATCAGAAGTCAGTGGGAAGGCGTAAGAGAGAGAAGAGAGAACATACCATGAATCATGTATGTTCGTAGCGAAAAATTGGAGAGATTGCGTAAGAGAGAGAGAGAGAAGAGAGAAAATATGTGATGTGTCGTTGCTGACTGGATAAAATTTGAGTAAAAAAAGTGACTGGCTTTTACAATTAAGGGAATAAACCAAACCACTTAATTTGAACCCTAGGGTTTATGCTTTAAACCAAAGGAATTCCTATAAAATTCCTCTAAACCAAAGGAATAGAATTATATTCCTACAAAACAAAGGACTCTAAAAGTATTTTTCCTATAGAAACCCTATTGTATGGAATTCCTATAAAATTCTACGTAGGACCCAAGGACAAGTTCAGCGGCTAATTTGAAATTCTATCCAGAAATAAACATTTTCACCCCTTTCCCTTCCTTGGGCCGTGCCTGATCCACTTCACACACAGCACACTACGCCCAGAAACGCCCAAAGCCCAAGCCCTCATCCCCACCGCAGAGCTTCCGGCGTCGGCGGCGGCGGCCATGGAGGCGGCCTTGGCGGAGTTCGAGTGCCTAGGGTCGGCCGGTCCCATAACCGCGGTGGCGAACGAGTTCCTGCGCGAGCAGACTCCGCACAACGAGAACGAGTCGGAAGAGCAACTCCACCGCCTGTTCAACCCCGCCTCTTACGCCCTCCCCGTCGGCCCGCCCGTCTCCGCCGCCGCCAGCCTCTTCGCCCTGCCACCCGACGACGACGTCGACCGCGTCAGCCGCCTCCCCGACGCGCTCCTCCGCGACGTCGTCTCCCGCCTCCCCGTCAAAGACGCCGCGCGCACCGCCGCGCTCTCCCACCGCTGGCGCTGGGTATGGCGCTCCACGCCGCCCGTCCTCCACGACGCCGACCTCCTCCCCGACACCTCCGCCGTGTCCCGCGTCCTCGACGCGCACCCGGGGCCCTTCCGCTGCGTCCACCTCACCAGCACCCGCTCGCAGGGCTTCCGCGGCCTGCTCGCGCGCTGGTTCCGGCTCCTCGCCGCCAAGGGCGTCCAGGAGCTCGTCCTCATCAACTGCCGCTGGCCGCTCGACTACGTCCTCCCCGCCAGTCTCCTGGGCCTGACCACCCTCACCCGCCTCTACCTCGGCATGTGGAGGTTCCCCGACACGGTCGGCCTCCCGCGCGCCACCTGCTTCCGCAATCTCCGTGACCTCGGTCTCCACAACGTCCTGGTGGAGAGAAGAGATCTGGACTTCATCCTCGACAGGAGCCCCGTGCTGGAGACGCTCTGTGTCCACGGCAATGTGCTGAAGCTTCGCATCCGGCTCGTCAGCCAAAGCCTCCGGTGCGTGAAGATCATCAGGTGCTTCATCGAAGAGATCTTCGTGTTGGACGCCCCAAATCTTGAGCGGTTCATCTATTCAGATGCTTGGCACCCTGTTGGCAACTGCACCACCACGGTCAAGATCGGCCATGCCCCCAAGCTGCACTTGTTGGGATACTTGGCGTTGGACCCACGAAAGCATGTTCTAGATGTGGGCAACACCATCATCAAGGTGCCTCATATTTTCATTAATTCGTTCAATCCTACAGTACACGAGCTATGTAAATTTGACATCTTTCTTCTCTTAATTGGGTGCATTGTGAATTTGTGATTGCAATTGCAGGCTGGGATAGGGATGAGCCCAAGCACCATGCTACCAGGTGTGAAAATTCTGGCTTTGGAGGTGCGTTTCGCAGTCCGCAATGATGTCAAGATGATCCCCAATGTCCTCAGATGCTTTCCGAATGTCGAGACGCTCCACATCATGGTGAGCCCCCTGACTCTTCTTTTGGCATGCATTTCCACCATGGCGTGCTAGTAGCATCACGTTGCTAATTGTTATCAATAGCTGATGAGCTGCATATGCCCTTCTTTATCGAATTTCAGTCGGGAAAAGATGATCAATCCACTGGCAAGCTCAACCTGAAGTTCTGGCACAAGTCCGGTATCATAGAATGCATACGGTCGCGCATCAAGCTGCTGGTTGTACGGGATTTCAAAGGGGGTCGAAGCGAGATGGCCTTCCTCAAATTCTTCTTTCAGACTGCGTTGGTGCTGGAGGAGGTGGTGATTCTGTTGCCCGATGATCCGACGGATCATATGTATCGCAAGGTGGTGTCCCTGAGGCACATCGAACGGGCCAGTGAAGCGTCCTTACTGTGGGCAAGCAAGTCTGTTCCTCGAGGCTTCCTTCGGAGCGTCGAGAGAGCATCTGATTTCTCCCTCGGCGACCCTTTTGCCAACTACTGTCGCATTGGGTTGCATCGCCTCGGCTATCATCATGAGGAGTAAGTTTGCTCTGGAAGTTGCTAGTGTTCTGTTGATGCAGTATGCAAGAAACTGTTAGAGATGTCTGAAGATTCTTGTCTGTGCTAGCCTGATTAGCTTAAGTGTCAAAGTCAGTACTACCATTGTTGATGCACATGGCTGCCGTTCTGTTGGAGCCATGGAATTACGGACCACCATGTTTGCATTTCATGCGATTTCATCAGCTGACAGCGGTGTTATATTGCACGGTTTTGGCTAAAAGTATGTTTGTTGTGACAATGGTGCTACATTGCACGGTTTTGGTTTAAAATGTGTGTTATGACATTGTCTTATCCTTGATCAGATTTTTTCATTTTTGCGTGGTTGATCAGATTGTCTTCATGCTTTGTTTCTTCTTTTAAACATCGGGTAGGCACGCTGCAGATTTCATTCCAGCTCATGTAAAGTACAACATGAATTACAAAGCCTCAAACAGTACATTATGAAGTACAGTAATTGCATAATTGGATAAGGGTTTGATCTATGAGCTGAGCTAACACATCTAAAAGCAGATCTACGAAGAACCTGATAAGCACAATTTTGAGCCACCACATTGCTATCTCTTGTAATTTCATTAGCTAGGCTGTGATCTGATGACAGCCACGGTTTTGGTTAAAAATATGGTTTGTTGTGACAATGGTGTTACATTGCATGGTTTTGGCCAAAGAAGGTCTGTTATGACATTGTCTTATCCTTGATCAGATTTTCTTCACGCTTCGTTTCTTTTTTAACACGGGAAAGGCGCCACGCCAACTTCCTTTCAGCTCGTGCACAAAGTACAACATGAATTACAAAGCCCTCAAACAGTACATCGTGACGCAATTGCACAATTGGAGACATCCAAAAGCAGGTTCTGAAGATCTAGTAAGAACCTGATGAGCGCAATTGTGAGCCACCCCATTGATATCTCTAGGAATATGATAGACAGAATGGATAGGCTGTGATGATTTCTGTAAGAAATTGCTGAGGGATGACATTCTGAGATCCCTGCTGGCTGCAGCCTTGGCTAGCGTCAGGTTGTGAATGAGGAATGTGTCCTGTGTGTGTATTCTCTTCATGCTGTAGTGCCTCTTCACTCGTAATTCTGGGATTTTCTTCTGTTACTGAAACGGGCACAACGTGCATTATTTTCAGTCATACAGAGACATAACGGAAGTAGACGGGTATGATCGCTTCGCCGTGCCGGTAATCGAGGTTCATCATGTCCCAGTTGAGCATACAATTTTTCCTTTTTTGAGAAGAAGAAGCTGAGCATATAAGATCGATCAATGGACTCCCAGGCATATGCCCGGTCTGCCTTATTATAAGACCGTCAACAACGAATGCACATCCAACAATACGCACACACCGGAACAAAAGCTCTGAACTGTGGACAACCACCAAACTAACCCCAAATGAGAGTACACCGTCACAGGCCAGTGAGGCCACCCGACGGGCCACTGCGATCTGGACGAGATCGACGGTCAGGTGCTCCGGGTGACGGCGGCAAAGCTGTCCGTGTACCCCACCACGCCGACGACGACGTCGTCCTCCTCAGCATCAGCGTCGGTCACCCACACGCGAGTCGCCCGGTGGGGCTCAGTGGCGGTCGTGTTAGCGTTGCGCCGGTGACAGGTTTGCTCACCGGTGGCCGGCGGCAGTCTTGTAGTTGTGTTCCCCCTTCCCCTCCAAAGTCCATCGGGCTTTGGCTGGGGACGCAGGTGTGGGTGCCTCCTACTGTGGAGGAGCCAATAAAACTCGCGGACTGATGCCGGGCTATGAATAGATGGAGTATCGTCGCTCTTCCTACCGTGGTTGAGTGTGTTGTGATGGATGCTGGGGCGGCGGCACCGGATGACGGTCTGCATGGTTGCTCTTCGGCGGGCATCATGGCGGTGGGGGTGGCTCTTCTACTGGGTTGTGTGGACAACGGGATGCGTTGCGGCGGGTAGCTCGGATGTGCCCTTTCTCTCGGAGGGACGGCGTCCTGATCCGGATCTGGAGTTCTGACATCATCGCGCCTCTCCTAGAGGCCTCATGGTGGCACGGATGAGTTGTTAAGCGAAAGCTCCGTGCCTTGGTGCCAACGACGGTGACACTCGTGAGTGGAGCGCTCTTCTTGAAGACGTCGTTGTGGTTCTTCCCTTCGTGTCAGGGCTCCGGCTGAAGACCATTGTCCGGTGTGGACTCAGTAGCGAGGACAACATCTGAGTGACCATGGAATCGTTTCACAGCTTACGCCTCCTGGAACTCCATAGTAAAACGGAGTGTCCGAGCGATGTAACCGAACCCTGTTAGACATGGTAAGGTCGATGATGTCTCTTACAGATGTACCAATATCCTTTTAGTGTCACACACTAGAAACTGTTGCTTACACATTAAACAAAGCACCGTCTAAGTCTGTTGAGATGACGCCATTTGAATTATGGTATGGGAAGAAACCCAATGTGTCGCATCTCAAGGTTTGGGGTTGTGAGGCATACGTAAAACGTTTAAGCAAATTGGAACCTAGATCAAACAAAAGTTACTTTGTAGGTTATCCCAATAACACCATTGGGTATTCTTTCTACCACCAAGTCCGAGAACAAAGTGTTTGTTGCAATGGTCGGACACTTTCTCGAGAAAGAGTTTCTCGCCAAAGTAGTGAGTGGGAGGACAATACAACTCGATGAGATTAGTGAATCTTTGGCGACCGTTGATATGGCTAAGGGAAGTAATTCCGCAAATTATCCCTACAACCGAGCCGGAATTTGTCGCATGTGATGTGAAAACTGCTGACAAGTTTGTAACTGAACCACGCAAATTAGGCAGGGCCATCCAGCCACCTGAGTGGTTTCATAACGAAATCTTCATCCTTGAAGACAATGAACATGTGCACTACAAGGAAGCGATGGCAGGGCCCAGCTCAAGGGAATGGCACAAAGCCATGAAATCCGAAATGGAATCCATGTATGAAAACCAAGTTTGGGACTTGGTAGATGTTGGGGATATAACTATTGAGTATAAACCGCCCAGGAGGGGCCGGGTTATGCTCATAATGATTTACCTGTATTGAAGCCCATGAAGACATAGAAGATGGCGACTTACGAAGGAGACTTAATAAGAAGGCCCAAAGCCCAAAGGCGAGTTAGGGCCCATAGATGTAAACCGCCATTGGTATATGACTTGTATTGTAAGATAGGAAATAGTGGATACCGAGCCGGACACGTTTATGAGCCGGCCGGGATTTTGTGAACCGCCGGGCGTCAACCTGTGTATATAAAGGGACGACCCGGCGGCGGTTTAGGGACAGGAAACAACAGATCGAGAGCCAGGTTAAGCATATTCGCTCCCTGGTCATCGAAACCCTAGCAATACCACATCAAACTGGATTAGGCCTTCACCTTCACCGCAAGGGGGCCGAACCAGTATAACTCCCCGTGTCCTTTGTCCCGATTAACCCCTTTAAACTAACCTCATTGCGATGGCTCCACGACTAAGTCATCACACTAGGACATCTGCCGTGACTATTCCACGACAGTTGGCGCCCACCGTGGGACCAGCGCACGGTGGTTTCGAGTTCTTGAAGGGCAACTTCGAAGGGATCAAGGGATACGCTGTGGGCCGGATGACCAAGAGTCGTCGCGGCAAGCTCTACATCGACGACGAAGACTGGGGCCCCGAGGCCGGCTCAATTGAGTACGGGTACCGGGTCCCCTTCGGTGGAATTCACGTCTTCATTGGCAAGATCGGCGAACCGGGCCCTGAGCCGGACACCTGCACCGACATCATCAAGACGGCTCAGCGTGCAAAACCCGCCTGAGTTCAGCCCGCCATGAGTCGTGCCTTCGTGGGATTCATCCATGGTGCGGAATCTGAAGATAAATCGGTGTCTGACAGTGAGACAGTTGTCTATTCTGATGGCGAGTCATCCACCGGTGAAACCGAGTCATTGTACCAACTGCAAGACGGTCGGCTTGGGGGCTGTTCCGATGGCGATAGTATTCTGGACCCCTACGAGCCGCCGAACCGGGTTGCAATCTTCATGGCCGGTACGCAGCCAGTGCAACACTCTTCAACTGCAGTGGCATTGATTTCCGGGTCAGCAGCGGCGACGGCAGCCGGGGCAGGAGGCCCTGCGCGCCTGCCGGCTCAAGTCTTGTCCGGTTTACTAGACGCCTTGGCAACACTGCTGACGACGGAGGTTAACCCGGATAATCAAGATCAGCATAACGCGGAAGTTGTGAAATTGCGAGATCAGATAGGTCAAGCTAAGGAAGACCTGGCAGCTGAAGATGCCAGGATGGCTGCGGAGCAGGTTACGTTGGATGCTCAAGCGCAGCGGATTCAGTCGGAATCTTACCGACTCATGTTAGATCAGAACGCTTCAAACGAAGTCACGAGGAGGAGGCATCAGTCTCGCCTGCCACCGGTTTACGAGGCGAGGAACCTCTTTAACACGCCAGGAGCAGGAACCAGTAACCCGCCAGGGGCAGACCGGGTTGAAACGCCTGGGACGGGAGCGCCGGTTCAGCCGCGTACCACGGATCCGCCTCGTCAGAACAATATCATAAACCGGCACCCCTGCTAAAGCAGGGCCTCTGTCGTTCTTTCTTAATGAGTCTTTGGTTACTTGGGGGCTTCCGGCTTATGAGCGGAGTTATGATTACCCTTTGAACCGGCTTATAAGCCAATTGAAAAAAAAACCTGGGGGCTTGCTACCCAGGTTAAAGGTACCAAAGAGAGTCTGTTGCAAAATCACAGCTCAAACATAGGTGCCCCTCGAGCACAGCTCAAAAATATTACTTGGGGGCTCCTTGATTCTAAAGAACAAAGAGTTTGTATAACCCTTGTAATAGGCTTAAAAGCCAGGCTTGGAAGCCAGGTGTATTCACCTAAAACCCCGGGTTATCCTGCCTTTTTAAGTAAGCCACTCCGCCCAGGTATTCCTGGAATGACCCGCCGAACGTTTGACAAGTCAATCTTATACAGACCCTGAACTTGTCAAAGTTAAAACGACGATTGGTTATGTGAGGTCCATCTTATAAGGTTTGTATATAGGTTTAACTCAGTGGCTGTGCGGCCCGTGAAAGCACTCGATTTTCGGCCTGGCAGCCCATGAAAAGCCTCGTTTTTTCGTTTGTTTTATTCCACAGCCTTTTTGAGGTTTATTTGATAAGGATTATAATGCTTTATGATCATAATTCATCCGGTGTTTATTAACCCGGCCTGGTTTTTGACTATAAGTCGCCAGTATGAGATAAGATAACATTCGGTGTTTATTAACCCAGCCTGGCTTTTGACTATAAGTCGCCAGTATGAGATAAGATAATATCCGGTGTTTATTAACCCGGCCTGGTTTTGTTCATAAGCCAAGCAATCTATGATAATTATCAGTGCTCAAAATTTGGGTTCTCCCCCCTTACTACACCGGTTTGATAAACCAACAGTGTGATCAAATATCACAGGTATGATATATTTCAAATTTGGTTATTCTTAAAGTCCAGCCTTGGGTATAAGCTATGTTAGTTTCCATGGTTTTATATTGGGCGTTATGACCCGTCCGGCGGTAAACCGCGAGGACACTTTTAATCCTTTGCATGCAGGAGCAGATTCCACATTGTTAATATTATAAGCATAAGTGGCATATCTTAACATGGTGGATTAGCAGTGTCATGCAAAGTAAATATGCACGATGGCATAGCAGAACAAGAGTTTAAGCTAGCCTATTACAAGGCGTGTGGTGCCCAAAAGAATAATTGTTTTAACAAGTCTTAAAGAAAGCAGCTGCTAAACCGGCCCCCGGTTTACGAGTCCTGGCCTGGCTAACTTGAAAGTTGCGGATCGTCCAGCGCCGGTTCATCTTCCTCCCCTCTACCCAGTGGCTGGAAGTCAATGGTGGTCCAATCAATCCCAGTTAAGGCCTTGAATACAGCTTCATCACTTATAAGTGTGGAGGGGTCAACATCAGGGGCATAGGTATGCTTACGGATTGGAGGAATAAGATTTGGAGCATCATAAGTTGGCGCATTAACTCTCTTGTTGTTGGCATCATAAACTGACTGATAATATGAAAGATCGGTTTCTTCAGCCAATTGGCTAGCCAATGGGCGCATTTCCCTCGTCAAGGCTCTGAGGTCATCGTTATTAAAGTCTGACCCGTCCTCCTTTATGCTCGGGTAGCCGTTTCCCACATCGGCCGAATCAAGATCAGATATCCAAGCTTTGGCCCGAGTCAGTGCAGTAAGAGCACCCGCCCTGGCAGCTGACTTCTTTAGCTCTTCAAACCGTGCAGGCATCATCGCCAGCCTTTCCAACATCTCCTTGATCAAGGTTGGGGGCGGTTTATTATGGGAAGCTGTGCAGATAACCTGTTGTACGCCGGTATATAATTGCTCTATAAGTGTATAGGCGGCTTTCAGTTTTTGCCGCATATCTGAGCCAAGATGAGCAATGCGAGTTCCTGCATCATCAAAAGCATCGGTAAACCGGCAGTCTCTTACATAATACATGTTCAAAGCTTATGAAGAAGTTATTTACCAAATACGGCAGTGGTCATGGCATTTATTTGCTGTTTCAAGCCAGTCAGTTCCTCAGCTACCGGATTAAGGGCAGCCTCAGCATCCTCAGCCCTCTTCAGCAGAGTTGACTTTTCTGTATCCCAACCTGCCCGCTCGTTCTTGAAGCTCTCCTTCAGTTTCTCCATTGCTGTTAAGGCACTGGTCAGTTCCTCCTTGGCTTTGGAGGTCTCGGCTTGTTGCGACTTGATATTTTCTTGAAGGTCGGCGATTTGAGATTCCTTCTTGTTAAGATCAGCCTGCAAGAGACATGTAATTAATTACATAGCAGTGCATATTCAAAGTCCCAAGCACATAACAAGTAATATACTTGGCACTTGGGGGCTAATGTCTATTGCTTCTTATCAAAAAAATTACAAGTCCCAAGCACATAACAACTATCAGCTTGATGGTCAACCGGATTATAAAGGTCCTAAGTAAGAATTTTGAGCCTTACAGCATAATTAGTCTCAACTTAACATATTTGTTAAGTCGACCCTTGGGTGCTACACAGGCGAAATTGAAGGTTTATTCTTCTAAAGTCCCAGTTCATATTGGCATTATAAACCGGCCCTTGCGGGCTAGTGGAGTTGATCTATATGGCTCTTGAAAGTTTGCAAAACATTCTATTCTTTTATGTCCAGTAAACTTGGTGGCTAAGGGAAGAATATTTATGCAGAGTTAACAGCATTTACCTTATATTGCTCCTTCATCATGTTCAGTAAACCGGCTTCATAATCACGGCTTGTGTACAAACGGTTTAAAAACCCAGAATGAATATCTTGGGCGCTGAGGTGGGCATAGCTTTCTAAGTCCGCCTTCCACTTGCCCTTGTCAACAGCAGAAAAATCTTCTTTGGCACTATGTTTTGACAGAGCAGTGGGATTGCCTGGGGCTGTATAACTGACACCGGTAACTACAACGTCATCCGCTTTATCATCAGCAGCCTTAGTGGGGCTTAGCGGTTTATCAGCATGACCCATCGGATCAATTTCCATCTGCTCAACAAAGGTGTCATGATCTTGCGGTGGCGGATCATCAAGAATAGCTTCAGTATTTGTTTCAAACTGTTTCGGGTTCTTTTCCGGATCAGTTGGCGCGCTGCCATCAGCCGGTTTGTTCAGTTTGGCCTTTTTACTGGGTCTGGCCTTGGCTCTGACAGAGACGCAAATAACAGGTTAGTATAATGATCAAGCATAAGGTATAAGGGGTTAGTTAAAAATGCTCACAAAGGAACAGTTTTGAGGGTTGGAAGTTGTGTCCCTGTGGACTCGCCAGAGGATGAAAGGGAAGTTCCCTGATAGTTTGAATCAGACGGATTAAGAGGTTGTCGGAAATAACCCGCCTTGGGATAAGATGTGTCAGAAATAGAAGAGACCTCTGGGCGGCGTTTACGAACTGGCGAGTTCGGTAAACCGAAAGAAGTGACCACATGGCCACTATACCGGGTTGTGCGGCGAGCTTCGTGTTGCTGCTTCTTCAAAAGAAAGTTTGGATCCAAGTAAGCTAGGGGGTGAGAAAATCTTACTTTCCGGCTTGATTGTCGGGTTTTCTGTGTGGGCAGAGGTTCTGAACCGGATGAGAGAATAGTTACCTCTACGTCATTTGCGCGGCTAGCTTCTGCGTCGTCCTGATAGAAATCATCGTCAATGAGATGTCTGAAAAAAGAGCCAAGTGAATCAAGTTCTACCTCTGACTCCGGATTATCATCGTCAATGTTTAACTCGGTAGGCTCGGTGTTTTTCTTCTTAGCGGGCTTCTTGTTGACCTTGGTCTTGACACGAGGTGTTTTGGCCGGTTTATCCTATGGTTTCTTCTTCCAAAACGGATCATCACCCTGTTTAAAGATTGAAAAGATCATAAGGGAGTATTAAGAATATGGATTAAAGCAGGAATGGGGCAATTCTTACAGCTGGCGGTTTATTTGAAGTGCAGAAAGGACTAAGTCCTGTTTTGCTACAGTCGGTCATCGGTTCATCCAACATCTTCTTGACAGATTCAATAATTTCAGCATCAGTCAGCTGAATATCAGTGTGGCGTTGAGGGTCTTTCACATCCCCTGTGTACTCACACATTAAACTGGGGCGATGGCTTAAAGGCAAAATGCTCCAAGATACCCAGCAATGGACAAAATCAATGCCTGTCAAACCGTTTGCCATAAAGGCTCTGAGCTTTGAAAGCTGTGGTGCATATTTGGACCGTTCCTTTGCATTGAGTCTTTGGGGGAATGGATGTGCATCGGTAAGCCGGTGAGCACGGTAACCCGGCAGAGGATTCTCGCCAGCTGGAGATGTATCTTGGCAATAGAACCAAGTTTGATTCCAATCTTTGGGATGGCTATGATGCTTAGCGTGAGGGAAGCTGACATCTTTTCTCTTCTGAATTGAAACCCCGCCAAGTTCAGTATTGGGCCCATCCGTAAATTCAGTACGGCGGTTTAAATAGAAGAAATCTCTGAACAGGTCGACTGTGGGCTCTTCTTGCAGGTAGGCTTCACAAAACACTTGAAAATTGCAAATATTGGACACGGAGTTAGGCCCAATATCTTAAGGGTGAAGTTGGAAGAAGTGAAGCACGTCACGGAAATTTTTTGATCCGAGAGGGCTGAACCCTCGACTCAGATGATCAACAAAAACGATCACTTCCCCATCCTTGGGCTCAGGAGGATTTTCTGGACCGGGGGCTCTCCAGTGGATGTCTTCCTTTTTCGCTAAAGCGCCGGTTGCAACACAACCGTTCAGTTCTTCTTCTGTAACCCGGGATGGAACCCAGTTACAGGAATAAAAGGATTTGGCCATTTATACGATAACCTGGAAAAAGATTTGTGCCCGTTTAAGGTTCATGGTTAACAGGCAGAAAGTGTTGAAGCATGCATAAATGTTAAACCGGACAGTGACGTTATTAAATTACAAAGACGAGCACTTGGCGGTTTAAGAGGGGACTAATGGTACCTGGCAGGTTATTATTTTCTGAGGTTAAACCGCCTACACGGATATTGAAAGTATAGATCTGAAGTTGGAAAATGGCTAAGTGGTGAAAAACAGGTTTCACAGATTGGTGTTATAATTTTGGATCTACAGCAGTTCAGATAATGAAGAAAAATTCTAACATAAAGTAGCGGCAGCAGGACAGTTCACGTGCTCAGATGAGATCTCCTATGGAGGGGAGGTGTTCAGATATTAAAAATGAGTGCTAAACTGCTATCGCACAAGATTGGTACTATACTTAGATCAAAAACTACATGGTCTATGGAGGAACAAAGATGAACCGAGATGAACTCTGAAGAACTCAAGCAAACCCTAATGGAGATCTGCGGTGAGGAAAAAAGGGGGGGCTTACCAGGGCTCTTGGACAGCGGTGACGCGAGGCGGTGCTCTGGTGCGTTCAGGACGATGCAGCGGCCGGAGTGGAGGCAGCTCGTGAGGTCGACAGCGGCGGAGCTCGGGCGCGTGTGGCGTGGCAAGGAAGAGGATGAAGATGAGGAGGCAAGGGGGGAAAATGAGAAGGACCCCTATCCCTATTTATAAGGCAGTGGATAGATGGCATGCGTGGGAATCAAGGTGGCTGAGATTTGGGCCTCATGCGATATTAATGCAAGATGACGTCATGGCGGGTTAGCACAATGCTGTGAGTAGACGTCGTGTCAGGTTATAAATTTTCATAAGGACTGATGATGAAGGATTTTTTTCTAAGTCAAGTATTGAAGATTGATATGAACAAGTTCACATCAACCTGGGGCCTAATGTTGGGGATATAACTATTGAGTATAAACCGCCCAGGAGGGGCTGGGTTATGCTCATAATGATTTACCTGTATTGAAGCCCATGAAGACATAGAAGATGGCGACTTACGAAGGAGACTTAATAAGAAGGCCCAAAGCCCAAAGGCGAGTTAGGGCCCATAGATGTAAACTGCCATTGGTATATGAGTTGTATTGTAAGATAGGAAATAGTGGATACCGAGCCGGACACGTTTATGAGCCAGCCGGGATTCTGTGAACTGCCAGGCGTCAACCTGTGTATATAAAGGGACGACCCGGTGGCGGTTTAGGGACAGGAAACAACAGATCGAGAGCCAGGTTAAGCGTATTCGCTCCTTGGTCATCGAAACCCTAGCAATACCACATCAAACTGGATTAGGCCTTCACCTTCACCGCAAGGGGGCCAAACCAGTATAACTCCCCGTGTCCTTTATCCCGATTAACCCCTTTAAACTAACCTCATTGTGATGGCTCCACGACTAAGTCCTCACACTAGGACATCTGCCGTGACTATTCCACACAGTAGAACTTCCAGAAGGCATAAAGCCCATTGGTTGTAAATGCATTTTCAAAAGAAAAACAGATGCAGATGGTAACATTACTATCCGTAAATCTAGACTTATCGTGAAAGGGTTCACGCAAGTTCCAAGAGTGGACTACGACGAGACTTTCCCGCCGGTAGCTATGCTTAAGTCTGTACGGATATTACTAGCAATTGCTGCTTATTTCGATGATGAAATATTGCAAATGGATGTCAAAACGTCTTTCCTAAATGGAAACCTCAAAGAGGATGTATACATGATACAGCCTGAAGGTTTTATCGATCGTAAGGATGCTAAAAAGGTATGCAAGCTTTAGAGGGCTATTTATGGTCTGAAGCAAGCATCAAGGAGCTGGAACATTCGTTTTGATGAAGTAGCCAAAGAGTTTGGCTTCATTAGAAATGACGAAGAATCTTGTGTTTATAAGAAGTTTAGTGGGAGCGCAAAAGCATTTCTAATCTTATATCTAGATGACATATTGTTGATCAGAAATAACGCGAAGCAGCATACGTATTGGGCATCGGGATCTATAGAGATAGATCAAGACGCCTGATAGCGCTTAGCCAAAGCATGTACATTGACAAGGTATTAAAAAGGTTTAATATCGAGAACGCTAAGATGGGCCTACTCCCAATGTCTCCTAGCACGGTACTGAGCAAGAATCAGTGTCCTCGGACTCTAAATGAGCGAGTACAAATGAATGATGTTCCATATGCTTCGGCAGTTGGTTCAATTATGTATGCCATGCTATGTACAAGACCAGATGTTTTCTATGCTCTAAGTGTTAGCAGCAGGTACCAACGTGATCTAGGATTGGAAAACTGGGCCGCAATCAAAAATATTCTTAAGTACCTCAGAAGGACCAAGGATTTGCTCCTTGTGTACGGAGGTGATGAAGAACTCATTGTAAATGGTTACACTTATACAAGCTTCATGGCTGACCCAGATGACTTCAGATCTCAATCAGGCTACGTTTTCATTTTGAACGGTGGCGCAGTTGACTGGAAAAGTTCCAAAAAGAAAACTGTGGCGGATTCTACGACGAAGGCGGAATATGTTGCGGCTTTAGAAGCCTCCAAGGAGGCGGTCTAGATTAAGCAGTTTCTTGAAGACCTTGGTGTGGTTCCAAGTGTGTTGGACCCGGTGGAGATCTATTGTGATAATAGTGGCGCCGTGGCTCAGGCAAGGGAGCCATGTTCCCACCATAAGACAAGACATATTGAGTGCAAATACAAACTCATTCGACATCATGTTGAAGCGGGTTTAGTGAAAGTGTACAAATTTCACACGGATCTGAACGTGTCAGACCCGATGACAAAGCCTCTACCACGAGCAAAGCATGAGCAGCACCGGATGACCATTGGTGTCAGGGAAGCCATGTAACTAGATTATTAACTCTAATGCAAGTGGGAGTCTGTAGGAGATATGCCCTAGAGGAAACTATAATAGTTATTTTGTATCTCCAAGTTTCTAATTAATGTTTATGTTCCATGCTATAACTGCAATGACTCTCGAGTCTGCGATAACCACGAGGCTCAGAGGGAAACTCATGTGCACGTGTGGTATAATAAATGGTAAAATGTATTCCTAGTCATGCCTCTAAGACTAGCTCAAGTGTTGCATGATGGTCCTGTTTTCCTGATCATGGGCATGACTATGCCGGCAATTTTGAGATCACAATGTTAGAATAACACGTGTGTTGGGTCGACCCGAATTGATGTTATGCTATGAGATACATTCGTCACAAGTAAATGGTTAATAACACATAGAAAGTTAATGTTTGCATAATTCCTTAGACCATGAGAGTATCGAGTTCCTTCGTGCTTGCTTCGCGAACTTTGGGGTTTGTTAAACGTCATCTGTAACAGCGTGGCTATTACGGCGGCTTACGGGTTCACGGAAAAGTATGACAAGGAATTTGATAGCTCAAGATTGGGATTTGCTCCTCCGACGATGGAGAAATATTCTTAGGGCCCTCTTGGTGTTACGATATCCGTCATCATCTGGCCAGACACAATGTGATTTGATCACAGGGATGCCAGAACGCGAGAACGAGAAAAGAAAACAAAACCCTTAACGAGGTAAATGGCATAGTGGACAACTTGTCGATTCACGGGGATGCCAATAAGTCTCACCTCGGGTGTTTGTAACATATCGCGAAGCAACAGGAATAGCACACGGCAACTACAGGTTCACTCGAATATTCATTTGTGTGGGTATAGGGATCAATATGGATATCCCTACAGTTCCGCTATTGATCATTGATCGAAAAGTGTTCCAGTCATGTCTATACTTCGCCAAACCTACAGGTTCACACACTTAAGGGTCATCTATCTGCTGAGTACTAGACAGGGAGTTCGAGAGGAAGAAACCCGAATAGTTCTGGAGGCAACGAAAAAAAGTTTCAGAGAGAAAAATCGAAAAAAAATCGGTGAAACCGAAAAGTTGTTTCGAAGTAAACCATCGAGCCAAATAGGTTTCTACACACGCCTAGAATTTTTGGAGGGTGCCAAAAATATTCTGGGACCTTCCGGAATTTTTCTAGAGAGATCTGGCGCGAAAAACTCTATGTTCCCCGATAGGGGACAAGATCCACTATTCATGGGCTGGTTTTAATGGGGTTTCCTTCTAGAAGGTATTCACTATTTTGGAGAGAGGATAAGGTGGAAGAAGGGTGGTGCCCCCCCAAGGAGGTATCCAATTTCGTTCATGGGCTTGGGGCTTCCTTCCACCATTTGGTGGATAAGAACAAGCCCTCCTTATGTGGCATGGTGAAAAGATCCAAGCCCCTTTTGGTCTTTTCACCCATGGGCCTCTACCCTTGCTCACCCTATAAATAGAGGTGAGGGCTATCCAAAATCAGAATTCTCTCTCAAAACAAATGCCATGCATGATCTGGCTTTCTCTCCTTCCTCCCACGGAATAGTTTCATATTGCCGAAAGGCTGTCTAGTCTCCGATAGGAAATAGTTCTGGACGGAGAAGCCCTGCCGGATAGCTAACACCGTATGTGTGCAAACCCGTAGAGCGGTCGTAGGTTCGATCTTTTGCACGAGGGGCTGTTCGAGGGTCCTCCTGAAGGGTTGTCTGAGTGACCGTCCGAGATTCTGAGAGTGCCTCCCGAAGGGCTGTTCGTGACACCGTCCGAGGGACTGTCCGACCACCTCCCGAAGGGTTATCCGAGGAGCTGACAAGGGAGAACATCCTCGTGGTTGGGAGGTTGTAAATCCTAGTTGTGGGGATCTGCACTGCCGATCTTCATCAACTCTATTTCTGCTGCGCTACGAGTCGATAATGATCAGATCAAAACCTTGTATGCATCTCCATAGTGATCCTAGGCGTGTTCGTAGTGCGGAATTTTTTGTTTTCTGTCGCATTACCCTACAGTAAGCTCTAAGCAGCACCGAGCCTACCTCACGAACCATCTTGGTGTTTTAGCATCAACAACTGTACATGTATGTTCTCTCTCTATTTCAACTTATTTTCAACAATTAGTAGCACAAACAAATGATTAATATGTCATTCTGTCCTTTGTCCAGGGTGAGGAACTTACACTGTCACAGCGAGGTGTTATACAAACGGTTTTTAACCCCTTTCCGTGACGGCATTTTAAACCGTCGCCTAGTGAGTGTGAGCGATAGGGGGGTCCTTTCCACACGAGCCAGAAACCGTCGGGGATAGGGAGTAGGAATGCATATGTTTTCCAGAACAAAGCGTATGCGATGCCCGCACCTATCCCAAACGTGATTCTTCACACAACTTTTTGGGATATATCTAATATCCCAAACGCTCCATCCTTGCTACTCATGTGTGCTGGCATTACCATCGCCGTCGGACTTCTGTGGTTTTACCTAATACCAGGCGCAGTCCAGGCACGAGATTTTTTCAGGCACGTACCAAACTGGCTCTACGTTTACGATGCGCACCATATCACAAACAGTTCTTGATTGTAAACCGTGTACATTGAAAGCCCATATATAATGTACTAAAATTAACCGTTCAGCTATCACTCCTTCGACATACTCTATTTTAGACATTAACTGTTTTCAATCTTCATTTCTATTTAGGTACTAGCACTTGGAGAAAAACGTATAACCAATCTATGGGTGAGGAAGCACAAGGATTTTCTCAGATCTCATGACATTCGTTTGAAGACAATAACATTGGAAGGATATGCATCCAACCCTGCAAACACTAGCTTTGTCACATTCTTCATGTTGAATGCGAGGTTACTATTGTCCGTGAGGATTAAGTTTTTCAACAAGAATTTTCTCACAGATGGATATGTTGAACAGCATAAAAAGAAGTTTCAGGTGGACCTAAGTGCTTCTGAACATGCTCGGCTTCTATTTACAACAACCTGTCGTCATCATGAACCAGTAGAATTTTTGTGCTGGGATCTTGATTTTATGGATCAGGCCGATCCATTTTATTGTGACTGCCCAAAACTTTGTTGTAGTTAGAAGTTATTGCCCTGTTCAATCTGGGTTTTGTCTAAACCCGATGAACAATTAATCCTCATGCTTTTGGACCGTTTGTAAGGTGGAGTTAGATATTGTTGCCCTTTTCAACTCGGCTTGGACCCATATTTTCTTTCATACTGGGCCAATGGCTTTCCATTTCTTTAATTAAGACATAAATATATAAGAAATCACAACATAGGGAAAGAACATCACTATCGCGGGATCCTTGAGATCATTGTTCATTACAGAACCCGCAAGTTCTTAGCACCCGCCAGCACCCACAAACTCATTTTCAGCTAGCACACCAAATGGGATGTAATTCTTAATAAGAAAAGCTGCATGGTAGTGACAGATTTGGATTCTGACATTTGGGACCCACGAGGAAAAAGCCTATCCAGGGCAGTGTCGACTCGACAGTAAACATTGAGAAACCTACTTTTAAAATTACTGTAAATCCAAAACTCACCTCAAAATCATGAAACTTGGCATGGTGTTATGACATGGCACCAACATGCTATGGTAAAAAATTAGTCCAATTTGGGACAAGTTTTGGTATAAACTTCTTACAAACCGGAGCTTCTCTCAATAAGCCTCATGGTTCCGAGAGGGAACTTGTCACCTATGTGTGCGAAACGACATACGCTGTCTCTTCCCATCTTGATTTATTTTATAGAGGCAACATGAAACTATAGGAGCGTCATCCTAAGAATATGAAATTATTCAGGGTTCGTTTTGCCTTTTTATACATTATTTGAGTTTTCTAGGCATTTTGGAACATACTTTGGTGTGTGCAAAGGTCATGTGTGTACTAGCCATCTATGTAATTGGATATTCAATTTGGTTATGGAATCAAGTCCTTATAAGTTATAAGTACATATATTGTTGTTCTGTATGCAATGACATCGCACACGGACCATACTAGGGAACCCATCGGTGATGAATTCATCAATCGCTGACAATTGTATACGAGCAAGCGTTTGCCCACAACACACACGGCTTATTGGGAGAAATTGTCTGTGTTATTATGGGTCTTCACACACATTTCTGATTAGGAACCTATTTGCCGCATATCACACACATCTTGTTAAGTTGAACCATTTCTGTTGTGTTGCCTAATCGAAAACAGTTCATCCGAGTGAACTGTATGTCATATATCGCACACACCTTGATCTGGGTGACTGTTTCTATTGCATTCCCTAATCGCAAACAGTTCATCCGAGTGAACTGTATGACGTATATCGCACACACCTTGATCTGGGTGACTGTTTTTGTTGCGTTCCCTAATCGCAAACAGTTCATCCGAGTGAACTGTATGCCGTATATCGCACACACCTTGATCTGGGTGACTGTTTCTGTTGCGTTCCCTAATCGCAAACAGTTCATCCGAGTGAACTGCATGCCGTATATCGCACACACCTTCATCTGGCTGCCCGTTTCTGTTGTTCTGCCTCATCGCAAATAGTTCATTGGAGAGAACCGTATGCCACGCATCGCACACGTAACTATAATATGAACCGTGTTTGATGTCTCCGCCATCACAAACACTTGCATCATTTTTGATGGTTTTATTACATCACCATTTGCGATTAATGCATCGCTCACAGTTTCGTCGAAGGGTCTCTGATTGTAGTGTCGCGTTAGCAGCATCCTGCAGTAGTGTTAGTAAGTAAACCAGTGTCGCAGCATACATCCGCCTAATGAAACATGCATCAATGACTTTGCCTAATGTCAACAACCGCATGTGTTGGTCAGACATACCAGCAGAAGATAAAAAGCTCAACCACGTGCTTGAAGATCAGGGATATTTATATGAGATATATGGCTGCCTATACAGCTTGCTTTCTGAAACAAATGTAAATAAGCTATCACGAACATCACTCACAACTTTGTTTTGGACTATCATGCTATCATACACTGTAATATATAGCGTATGTATGACCATGCTACCTAGGTATCTATTTCCTTATACTTCAAAGATTTTAGGGATTTTTACATCTATGCCCCTGGTTCCTTAGCCATACTCATTCATCCCCACGCTCTTAACATTTGCTCACTTTTCCCCACTCTCTTGTCTGAAACACTCAGAAATGGTCACAAACGGTGGATGCCGTCGGGTCAGTACTTAGACCGTTAACTCTGACGAGTGTGGCCGCGCTGACTGTTTCGCCCGTTGGACCTGATGAGTGGGGTCACGTCGGACGGTGCCGCTATTCGCCCGTTGGGCCGTGGTTAGACTGTTGGGCCCTGCGCGCGCCGCAACGACAGAAGCCTGTTATGCATGCACGACATGTCCAGCTAGCCTGCTATGCATGCACGTAGCTAGCCTACCTGCATGCGCCGCTGCCCGCCGCCACGATGCGCTGACCGGCCTCTTTCTGCACGCGAGCCGCCACGGACATTGACCGGCCTCTTTCTTCACGCGAGCCGCCACGGACGCCGGGACGGTCGCTGCCGCTGGTTCGTCTCATCTCGCACGCTTGTCTCCTCGGTGTAGAGCATTGTTTCACACTTTTCGATCCACTCGCATCTATTCAACATGGCAATTAAAACCTGTTGGCAATTAAAGTGGCATATCGATCAACGTGGCTCGTTTGAACGTAGCAAATCCAAAGCGCGGCCGGTGCCACTCCCCTTCCCTTCCCCTTTCCCTATTTAAACCACCCACCCCTCCACCTATTCTCCACACATCCATTTGCGCCACCCCCTACTCTTCTTCACCCAAACCCAGAGCACTCTCAAAGCTAGGCGAGGATGCAGTACAACGGCCCCACCTCCGAGCTCCCACCGACCGTGCCGGAGAGACGGTATCCGGCCGGCGTCGTTGTGGAGACGACACTCCACGTGTGGGCGTTCTCACGCTGGGGGGTGCAAGGGAGTTTGCCCAGTGGTTCCTCAGTGCGGGCTTCGCCCACCTCCTGGCGGGCTCGCCGGTGATGTTCCGACTGGAGGAAGTGCATCCAAACTCCAGCACTCCGCCGATAGGGCTCATCGTCAACTTCACCAACAGATTTGATGCATACTACCTCCTCGGCAAGGTGTTTTGGTGTGGATGCGAATTCATCGCATTCCCAACCCACAACATCTTCACAAACTTCGACTGCATCTTCCCCACCCGCGACGGTATGCACAGCCTCCCCTACTACCTCGGCAAGGACAGCATGGAGGAGGAGCACTGAAGAGAAGGTGTAGTGAAGATGGTGGTGAAGGCCCGGCCGGTCTCGTGAAGCTTGTCTTGCCCGTTAGGGCTTTTTATATATTTTATGTTATGTCGTTGGTTGTATCGTGAACTCTTTTATGTACAACGTGTTATATATTTTTATGTTATGTCGTTGGCTACCCTCGAAGCTGAACTATGTGCGTGTATGGAGGGTTTGTCGTTATCTCTTCCAGTTATGATCCAGATGGACTCCCTTGTTGCAGTGAAGTTGATCCAGGCAAAAGAGGTGGATAGATCTATCTACGCATCGCTTATTAAGGAGATTAGATACTTTTTGTCTCTTCGTGAATCTTGTATTACTCAATTCAATCGTAGCCAAAATAAAGTTAGTGATAGCTTAGTTAAGTTTGCTCGTTTAGAAGGCAGAACTATGACTTGGATAGGGTCGGGGCCTTTGGTAGCGACAGAGCTAGCTGTCATTGATTGTTTGAACCTTTCGTGATGAGTAATACATTATTTCACCCGCAAAAAAAATGTTTTAGGGCACCCTATGTTTTATGTAAGAACTATGCTATGATTGCTACTTTCTATGTTATGGATGTATGCTTGCTACGTGAGATATTGTTAGATGGATATGGTGCCGTAGCCGAGCCCTAGACATGCTCTCTAGATGGATATGGTGTCGTAGCCGAGCCCTAGACATGCTCTCTAGATGGATATGGTGGCTAATGGTGCCACCGGACTTTATTTTAGACGTGGTTTCTGATGGATATCATGATCTACATAATTAAATCTGACATGCTCTTAATAATAAATTTGCCATGTTCTACAAAAAAAATCGTGTATAAAATAAAAATAAAAAATCGTGTATACAATATTTTTCTTGCAACAAAAACATGTTTATAATACCCGCATGTCAAAAAATCAAAGTGTTGTGCCGTAGGCTATATACAGAAGGAAATTGCCACAATATGTACAAATAAATTTAACATGGGCAAGTTCAATAAAGAATTTGTCATGGTATCTACACTAACAATGACATGGAAAAAGTTATTCTTAAGTTCGCCATGGCAATTATCTATACAAAAATGCCATGGGACAAAAGTTGTACTGCTAACAATAAATCGATTTACCATTATGCACTATTTTTGTTCGGCATGGCAATAAATGGATTTACCATGGCAATAATCAAGCAAAAAAAATAGAGCCAGTGCGTGCACTATTTTCTAGGCCTCTTTTATCTTTGTGGGCCCTAGAACGCAATGCGATGGCCCAACCAGAGCTTAGTTTCAATTTGGGCCCTAGAACTATGTTTTTTTTCTTCTGCGGTCGGTGTTGTCTGACGAAACTGAAGAAACTGAAAGTGTACAAAACTGACGAAACTGACATGATCCACAAATTAAGCAACACAGAGCATAGAGCACATGATCCACAAATTTAAGCAAATCCTAGAGCACATGATCCACAAATTTAAGCAAATCCTAGAGCACATGATCCACAAATTTAACCAAATCCTAGAGCACATGACACCACACTAATAACATCTCTAACGAGTGATGACCAGCAAGTAAGCAAATCCTAGAGCAACTATACAAAAATAAAATCCTAAAGCTATTAGATTCGCCTGCTTGTTCAATTGAATCATCTGCTTCAACTTCTTGTTAATCTTCTTTAATTTCCCCTTCAGATCTGCATCCCCAACTGTCAGAGCAGCACTTTCAGAGACCAAATTGTAACACCCCCAGTGGTTAGCTACAGTAATCCCCCTTTTTATAATGCCATGTCATCATGATCAGCAGTGCTTAAACATCAATTGGATCATATCTCTTTTCAATTTAAATTCAAAATGGAAATTCAGACTTAAGTGAAACTAAAAGTTGTTCAAATTGGAAAACAAAAATGTGCATCATGTTGCAAATATTCCCATAGCATTTATAAAAATGATTGCAACATTTATTGGAATTGTAAAAAGTACTCAAAGAACAAGAAACAGCAGCAAAATAGCACTATTTAATCCTTTTTCAATTAAATAAAATCCAAACAAAAAGATATGGACATCAAACCAATTTCTAGCAGTGACAAATTTTGCACTGTTAATATTTGGACCAGTCTCATATTTTACAAAAGTGGTTTGAAATAAAAACAAAAGACAAAACAGAAAACAAAGGAGAAAACAGAAAAAGAAATAAAGAAAAGAAAAAGGCCCACAACACTGGGCCTAAGTGGCCACAGTGCGGCCCAGCCCGCCTAGCCTTCCCCCCTAATCTCCCGCACTGCTCCTCCCCCGCGCCGCTGTCGAACACACCGCGCGCACGCGCGCGCGCAGCCAGGCCCCCCTCCCCCTCGCTCGGCAGCGCGTCGCCGCGCACACCGTGGATAAGAGCAGCCTACGGACCCCCCTGGCTCCTCCCTCGCCTCGCTCGCTCCCTCCCTACCTCGATCCCCAACCTCGCCGAGCGCCGCCATGACCGCGGCACCGTGAAGCTCGCGACCACCATGCTCCTCGTCGCCTAGGACCCTGTCCAGGAGGCTCGCCGGCGACTGCTGCTTCGACTATGCCAACGATCCCGAGCCAAGGACGCCTCCTTCGTCGGAATCGAGCCACCGCTTCCCTTCGGCATCTCCGGCAAGTTCCGGTGACCATGGCCTCCCTCCGCACTCCTAATCTTCCACGGGCCACCTTGCGCCGCACGGTGAGATCGCCCTCCTCTCCCCTCCATTTGCGTCGTCTCCCGTAGCCCATAGGCGTGCCGCTGCGGTGCCATGCTCTGACCGCCGCTGCCGCTGCCATTAGCGCGCTCCCGAGCCCCTACGGCTCGAGCCAGTGGCTCTGGCGAGCTTCTGGAGTGCTACTGCCGCTACCTAGCTAGCTAGCTCGAGCGCTGGCGCCGCGCTTCGCTGGTTCCGCAGACCCCCGAACTCCGGCGCCGCCCGTGAGCTCGCCGCCGAAGCCACACCGCATCCCCGGCCACGGCACCGCCACGGTTAGACGCGGCATTGAACGCCCGATCGAATGAGCTTGACCCCGCGTCGAACGGACCATCGTAGACGAAATCCGATCGCCGCCCGAGCCGTGCCACCGTGAAAACGTACTCGCCGGCGTTTAAACGCCGGCCGGCCGACGTGGCACATCGGGCCCCACCTCAGAGACGCTGACGCTGGGCCCCGCGGGCCCCAGTTGACCTAGTTGACTGGGTCTACCGTCGACGTGGCAGCGTGGGCCACTGACATGTGGGTCTCGCGCAGTTTAAATCAATTTTAAAAGTAAATAAACTATTAATTAAAATGTTAATTAATTAATTAGTTAAATAATCACTAATTACTCACTGACAGGTGGGCACAGTAGCTTAATTAGCTAATTAGTTAAAATTAACTCTGTTTAGACTAATCAGAGGCTGACATGTGGGTCCCACTAGACCCACAGGTCAGATTTTGACCCTGGTCAGTCGACCGTTGACTGTTGATGTTAGCATTACGTCACGATGATGTCACCCTGTACTGTTCTGGATAATGTTGATTTAATTAAATCCAGAAATTCCAGAAATTATTAAAAACTTTAGAAAATCATATCTTTTAATCCGTAACTCCGATGAAAATAGTTTATATATGAAAGTTGATCAGAAAAATCCCACGAATCCGAATATGCCCTCCTTTCATCTGTCACATGCTCCTAGCATGATGAATATGGAACTTCCCTCTCCGGATCGTTTGTCCGATAAATCCAAAGACCCGGGAAATATCGTCAGATGTTCTCCCGCTCCGTCTTATACGTGTAGTACTGCGTTAGACTACCCCTAGCACTGCATATTGTCAGGTCGTACATCGTGTTGCTCATGTTTGCTGTATATTTATACTGTTTCCTCCCCCTCTTCTCTCTCGTTAGACCCCGACGCAGTTCCCGGTACCGATGCAGCTCCGGAGCCCGACGCCACCATTGACGACCTTGCCCTTGCCGCCGAGCAACCAGGCAAGCACCCCCCTTTGAGCATACCAATATTGCCTATTCTTTCTCTCTCATGCTTGCATTAGAATTGCTGCTGCTATTGCTTTACCTATTCTGATGCATAGCCTGTTTATTGTAACCTGCTATTGAAACCTTACCTGCTTATCCTAAACTGTCTAGTATAGGCTGGGTAGAGACCTATCAGTGACCCCACTTGTCCTGACTGCCCCGCTGGATTAACAGAAGACCCGATCAACAGGATCGAAGACAGGCCCCGGCACCGCACATCACCCCCTTAGTTGTAACGACACTGCAGCGTTACTATCGAGTGCCGAGGGTGATACCTCGTGTAGCACTTCTGATGTTAACTCTGTAGAGTAGCTATTCGGTCGTGGTCATCGAGGGTGATTCCTCCTTCTCCACTTCCAATAACGACGCTATCGTGACACACCTCAAGTGTGAACCCATCGAGGGTGATTCCTCCGAGTTCACCTTGATGGATACGTCGAGTAGGAAATCCAACGAGGGTGATACCTCGGATTCCCTGATGTTATGGACACACAGATACTTGGACTGTACTATTGTTACTTGGAAAGGCGGGTCGACCCTGAGGGGTACCCACATGTGATGTGAAGACGGGTTGCCTGTATGGTGCCCGAGTGATGAATACGAGGCGTGGCCAGGCATTCTTGGCCCTTGCCGCAAGTCCTCGAGACGGGGCGACGGGTCACATCGATCGTGAGTCTCTGCTCGTTACCGCACCCCCAAGGTACTAACGATTTGGATATTTGATCTGAGTGGGCCTTTGGCCCGATAGCACTAACCATCACGTGGGAAAAGTTATGGGCACTCTGCATCGTGACATCAGCCGAAAGTTTTGTCAGACGTCTAGTTCAGCATTGTGGCACGGTCGGATCGTGCCGACCATCCGAGGCGGTGCTGGTATCCACCCTGCACACAACGACCCGGAGTGCACATGGCGATGGCCCAAGACCCCCTGAGTGCTTAGGATGTAGACCGGCGGGGACCTCTCTGCTGAGCTTTAGGTAGGGCTGCGGTGTGTCGTTTGACCGAGGTCGGGCATGACCCGGAAAAGTGTGTCCGGCCGGAGTTAAGGGAGCGTGGTGGGTAAGTTGGTGCACCCCTGCAGGGAAGAACTAATCTATGCATAGCCGGATCCTCGGTAACGGACACTCGGAGTTGTATCCCGATTGATACAATTAGAATTGGATACTATGGCTCTGGGATTGCTTCTCGCAGGGAGTCGAGAAGAGATCTCCGGACGAGGTTGATGACTGTATGGCTCTAGGATTGATTTCTCGCAGGGAGTTGAGAAAGGATCTCTGGGTGAGGTTGAGACTTAATGATACTACTACTTTATATGGTACTAATCTACACTCTTCTAATGCTGCAAGACCTCTGAAGATGCTAGTCTTCGATAGGACTAGGCCTTCTCTCTATTCTGGCATTTCTGCAGCCTAGTCCACATATACAGCCTATCTTTGATAATGTTGCATATGTAGTGTAGATCCTTGCTTGCTGAGTACTTCGGATGAGTACTCACGGTTGCTTTGCTTTCTTTTTCCCCATATCCTTTTGATGCGACCAGATAACAGAGCCCCGGATACCGCTGCCCCCGCCGACGATCGCTACTACTACCCCGAGGGTGGATATTACTACGAGCTTGTCGTCGACCAGGAGTAGGATCGGAGGGTCCCAGGCAGGAGGCCTACGCCTTTCGATCGTAGTGTTTTTCTTTTGTCTCGCCTTCTTAAGGCCTTTCTGTGTTTTCTTTTATATCTGTACTCAGATATCTGATGCTTCCGTTGATGCTTGTATGCGAGCTTATGTATTCGAGCCCTCGAGGCCCCTGGCTTGTAATATAAAGCTTGTATGACTTATTTATGTTTTAGAGTTGTGTTGTGATATCTTCCCGTGAGTCCTTAGGCTTGATCGTGTGCATTTGCGTGTATGATTAGTGCACGATTGAGCCAGGGGCGTCACAAGTTGGTATCAGAGCCGACTGCCTCTAGGAATCCCCCTTTCCAACTCCTTGGCCGAAGTTGAGTCTAGTAACCGAAAACTGTTTTACTAACTTGGCTGTGTGGGTTGCGGGCCCACGTCGCCAATTGGGTGGTATTAGGATCTTTTACTCCTCGACCTTTACTCTGGGACTCTGATCTCTCTTCTATTCGGGTTAAAATTTTACTAACTCCAACATTAGGTTCTCGTGATCACATCCACCCGGAGTTCTAAAATATTCCCCCTTACTTCAAGATTGTGGGCCAGGTTCTGCTTGCAGGATCCTTTTATCGAGGGCACCCTGTGTTGTCACTTGCAGATTCCTCGCTCCAGCAGTTTTCTCCGACGTGGATGTAGCCTTTGCTATGTCACGTTGTTATAATCCTCACCGCGTGCCTGCGCGCCGCCTAGTTTGTCTAGCTGCAAGCGTTCCCGTGCGCGTACTATCCGTTTGAATCCAACTCTGTGCATGGATTGGTATGTCTTTGACGACTACTATTATATATCTAATGCCTTTCCTATTCTTTCCCGTGTTACATCATGAATAACTTCATACACCTGCAGTTTTAATTGCTAAACTGCCCCTGTTGAATTGGCAGGATGGCTGACGATCCCCCACCTCCACCTTATATTGCCGAAATGATGCAGTAGTTTGAACTGAACCGTCAGGTTATGACCGGGATATTGGCTCAGTTTCCAAACCAGAATGCTCATCGACAGCCTACCCCAATAACACTGCCAGAATTTGTGCGCCTCAATCCATCCACTTTTTGCAGCTCGACTGATCCAATGGATGCTGATGATTGGCTCCATGACATTGCCTTCCAGATGAAGTCGGCCAATGTTATCCCTGACAGTTACGTCACCTATGCAACGTATCACCTGAGGGGATCAGCTGCTCAATGGTGGGAAAGCCACAAGGGTATGTTGCCTGCTGAAACAGTAACCACTTGGCAGCAATTTCAGTCAACTTTTCATGCATGGTACATTCCTCAAGGTCTGATCGACCAGAAGAAGCAGGAGTTTCGCAAACTCACACAGGGCACAATGACTGTGGATGAATATCATAGGAAATTTCTTGAATTGTCCCGCTATGCTAAAGATGATGTCTGCACTGACGCCCGCAAGCAGGATAAATTCTGTGAAGGACTGCGTTCCGAAATACAGCTCGTACTTGTTGTTCAGGATTGCACAGACTTCGCAACGCTTGTCAGCAAATCTTTCCAAGTTGAAACAGCTCTGACTAAGTACCAGGAGTTGCTCAAGCGTACTCGAGATGTCGGCTTGTCTTTGGGTTGACCTGTTCAGAAAAGTCAAGTCTAGATTCCCCACAATGTTTACCACCGACCTGCTCCAACATCAAGGCCGTCATATGTTGCACCTCGTCTGCCTTCACCCCCGAGACAGCTAATGGTTCCTGATGGACCGCCTGATGCTATGGCTTCTCCTCAAGTTGCGCCACGTCCTCCTAGTGGTCGTAAGAAGAGTTGTCGAAACCGCCGATTCAGAAACCATAATATCATATCGTCTGCTGTTGTACTTGGCCATGCTAATCACGTCAATGCTGAAAAGGCTCAGAAGGAACCGACTATCGTGCTGGGAACACTCTCTGTGAATTCAGTACCAGCCTCTGTTCTCTTTGATTCCGGAGCATCGCATGCTTTTGTGTCCCAACAATTTGCTCAGTCACATGAGTTATACTTGGAAGAATTACCCACTCCTCTAATGGTTTAGTCCCCGAGATCCAAGTGGCAAACCACAATGCTAAGCCCTCACAACCACATCGAGATTGGAGGACTACTTTTTCCGGTTTCTCTCATTGTACTTGGACCTTCCGACATAGACATCATTCTCGGTATGGACTGGTTGACAGCCCATAATGCTTTGATTGATTGCGCTACTAAGACAGTCCAGCTCACTCACCCATCTGGCCAGACAGTCAAATACTCAGCCCGAATAGCTCAAGATGCTGAGAGCCAGATATATGCTCTGAATGCATTGAATGCTTCACCTCTTGAAGGCATCAAGAACGTTCTAGTTGTTCGTGATTTTCAAGATGTCTTTCCAGAAGAACTTCCAGGAATACCCCCTGCTAGAGCTGTCGAGTTTGTCATCGACTTGAAGCCTAGCACAACTCCTATTGTGAAGCGTCCTTATAAGATGCCTCCGCACCACCTTCTCGAGCTTAAGGAAG
This sequence comes from Thinopyrum elongatum, assembly GCA_011799875.1. Classification (NCBI taxonomy): domain Eukaryota; kingdom Viridiplantae; phylum Streptophyta; class Magnoliopsida; order Poales; family Poaceae; genus Thinopyrum; species Thinopyrum elongatum. The sequence goes on from CM022299.1 coordinate 544,311,744, forward strand.
AAATCGACAAGTCACTTAAGATAGGTTTCATCCGTCCCAGTTCCTCTGCTTGGGGAGCACCTTCACTCTTCGTTAAGAAGAAGGATGGAACTAACCGATTGGTTCAGGATTATCGGCCCATTAACCAAGCCACAATCCAAAACAAATATCCGCTTCCTCGGATCAATGATTTGTATGATCAACTTGCTGGATCATCGGTATTCTCTAAGCTTGATTTGAGGTTGGGTTATCATCAGATCCGTGTTCGTGAAGAGGATATTCCGAAGACTGCATTCGTTACTCGCTATGGCTCTTATGAGTACACTGTAATGTCTTTTGGCTTAACCAATGCTCCAGCCACATTCTCCCGTCTGATGAATTACATCTTCATGGATTATCTCGAAAAATTTGTCGTGGTATATCTGGATGATATTCTGGTCTATTCGAAGAATAAAGAAGAACATGCCGAACACCTCCGTCTTGTACTGGAAAGGCTCCGACAACACCAGTTGTATGCCAAATACTCCAAATGTGAATTCTGGCTTTCTGAAGTAACTTACCTTGGTCATGTGATTTCCAAGGATGGAATTGCCGTTAACCCGGAACGAGTTCAAGCTATTCTTGACTGGACTCCTCCGAAGAACGTCAAGCAAGTCAGAAGTTTTCTCGGCCTTGCAAGTTATTGTCGTCGGTTTGTTGAGAATTTTTCTAAGATTGCTAAGCCTTTGACTGATTGCTTCACAAGGGCGTTAAGTTTGAATGGACAGACAAATGTCAGGAAAGTTTTCAAACACTCAAAGACAAGCTAACATCTGCCCCGGTACTTGCTCCTCCAGATTCTCGCAAAGACTTCGTGATTTATTGTGACGCATCCCGTGAAGGATTAGGCTGTGTCCTAATGCAAGAGCGTAAAGTGATTGCCTATGGCTCTCGTCAGTTGCACCCACATGAAGAGAATTATCCGGTACATGATCTAGAACTAGCTCCTATCATCTATGCACTGCAGTTGTGGTGACATTACCTTCTCGGTAATCGTTGCGAGATCTACATGGATCATAAAAGTCTAAAGTACTTGTTCACCCAGCCATCTCTAAACCTCCGTCAGCAAAGATGGATGGAGGCCATTGCGGACTATGATTTGGGTATTTCCTATACCCCTGGCATGGCTAACGTGATGGCTGATGCCTTAAGCCGCAAGTCCTATTGCGACAACCTCATGGTTAGGCGAGCTCAACCTCGCCTTTTTGAAGAACTGTGCAAGCTGAATCTGCGTATTGTTCCACAGGGCTCTCTTAATAACCTTGTGATACAACCAGATCTCGAGAAAGCTGTTAAGAATGCGCAAGCTAAAGATGCTGAAGTTAATCTGATGAAGAAAAATCTTCACCTTGAAAAGTATAGGGATTTCTCGCTATCTGAAGATGGAACCTTGTATTTCAGAAACCGCATTGTGGTACCTCGCTTCGAGCTTATGACTGACAAAGTCATGAAGGAGGCACATGATACCCCGCTGTCTATTCATCCGGGTAGCACCAAGATGTATCGTGATCTCCGTCAAAGGTATTGGTGGTCTAAAATGAAGCAAGATATTGCTCGATATGTTGCTGAATGTGATGTGTGTCGTCGCGTTAAAGCAGAACATCAGAAGCCTGCTGGAATTCTGCAACCGTTACCTATTCCTTTATGGAAATGGGATAAGGTTCAGATGGATTTCATTACAGGACTTCCCAGGTCACAGAAGGGTCACGATGCTATTCTTGTCGTTGTCGACCAACTTTCTAAAGTTGCACACTTTCTGCCCGTCAAGGAAACTATCACTGCTAGTCAGTTAGCAGAGTTGTATATCTCTAGAATTGTTTCACTCCATGGTATTCCGAAGGAGAGCAGTTCGGACCGTGGCGGCCTTTTCACGTCCAAGTTCTGGGAAAGTTTACAAGAAGCTATGGGAACTCATATCACCTGGAGTTCAGCTTATCACCCCCAATCCCAAGGCCAAGTTGAGCGAGTCAATCAAGTGCTTGAAGACATGCTGCGAGCTTGTGTCATATCGTTTGGTAAGAAGTGGGAAGAATCTCTTCCATATGTCGAGTTCTCTTATAATAACAGCTATCAAGCCAGCTTGAAAATGGCCCCCTTTGAAGTTCTATATGGACGTAAGTGTCGAACCCCTCTGAATTGGTCAGAAACTGGGGAACGACCGCTCGTGGGTTCGGATATTATTTAACACGCCGAAGAGCAAGTCCGTATCGTTCGAGAAAATCTCAAGGCGGCTCAAGACCGCCAGAAGAGCAACTATGATCGCAAACGATGGGGTTTGACTTATCAACCCGGTGATCAAGCTTATCTTCGTGTCACTCCTATGAAGGGCACTCACCGTTTTGGAATCAAGGGCAAGCTAGCTCTGCGCTACATTGGTCCTTTCCGCATTATTGCTAGACGTGGTCAGGTGGCATATAAATTGGAGTTGCCGCCGCAATTCTCCCATATCCACGACGTCTTCCATGTGTCGCAACTTCGTCGTTGCTTCAAGGAATCTCCGCACCGCGCAGTGGATCACGAGATGCTCGAATTGCAAGATGATCTATCTTATAAGGAGCATCCGATCGGCATTCTCGATGAAGCTGAACGTCGGACCCGTCAGAAGGTTACCAAGTTCCTCAAAGTGCAGTGGTCAAATCATACTGAAGATGAACCCACTTGGGAACGCGAGGATAATCTTCGTGCGGAATACCCCGAACTTTTTCCTTCTACCTCTTAATTCTCGGGACGAGAATTCTTGTTAGTGGAGGAGATTTGTAACACCCCCAGTGGTTAGCTACAGCAATCCTCCTTTTTATAATGCCATGTCATCATGATCAGCAGTGCTTAAACATCAATTGGATCATATCTCTTTTCAATTTAAATTCAAAATGGAAATTCAGACTTAAGTGAAACTAAAAGTTGTTCAAATTGGAAAACAAAAATGTGCATCATGTTGCAAATATTCCCATAGCATTTATAAAAATGATTGCAAAATTTATTGGAATTGTAAAAAGTACTCAAAGAACAAGAAACAGCAGCAAAATAGCACTATTTAATCCTTTTTCAATTAAATAAAATCCAAACAAAAAGATATGGACACCAAACCAATTTCTAGCAGTGACAAATTTTGCACTGTTAATATTTGGACCAGTCTCATATTTTACAAAAGTGGTTTGAAATAAAAACAAAAGACAAAACAGAAAACAAAGGAGAAAACAGAAATAGAAATAAAGAAAAGAAAAAGGCCTACAGCACTGGGCCTAAGTGGCCACAGTGCGGCCTAGCCCACCTAGCCTTCCCCCCTCACCTCCCGCACTGCTCCTCCCCCGCGCCGCTGTCGAACACACCATGCGCACGCGCGCGCGCAGCCAGGCCCCCCTCCCCCTCGCTCGACAGCGCGTCGCCACGCACGCCGTGGATAAGAGCAGCCTACGGACTCCCCCTGGCTCCTCCCTCGCCTTGCTCACTCCCTCCCTACCTTGATCCCCAACCTCGCCGAGCGCCGCCATGACCGCGGCACCGTGAAGCTCGTGACCACCATGCTCCTCGTCGCCTAGGACCCTGTCCAGGAGGCTCGCCGGTTACTGCTGCTTCGACTACGCCAACGATCCCGAGCCAAGGACACCTCCTTCGTTGGAATCGAGCCACCACTTCCCTTCGGCATCTCCGGCAAGTTTCGGCGACCACGGCCTCCCTCTGCGCTCCTAATCTTCCACGGGCCACCTTGCGCCGCACGGTGAGATCGCCCTCCTCTCCCCTCCATTTGCGCCGTCTCCCATAGCCCGTAGGTGTGCCGCTGCGGTGCCGTGCTCTGACCGCCGCTGCCGCTGCCATTAGCGTGCTCCCGAGCCCCTACGGCTCGAGCCAGTGGCTCTGGCGAGCTTCTGGAGTGCTACTGCCGCTACCTAGCTAGCTAGCTCGAGCGCTGGCGCCGCGCTTCGCTGGTTCCGCAGACCCCCGAACTCCGGCGCCGCCCGCGAGCTCGCCGCCGATGCCACACCGCATCCCCGGCCACGGCACCGCCACGGTTAGACGCGGCGTTGAACGCCCAATCGAATGAGCTCGACCCCGCGTCGAACGGACCACCATAGACGAAATCCGATCGCCGCCCGAGCTGCGCCACCGCGAAAACGTACTCGCCGGCGTTTAAACGCCGGCCGGCCGACGTGGCACCTCGGGCCCCACCTCAGAGACGCTGACGCTGGGCCCCGTGGGCCCCAGTTGACCCAGTTGACCGGGTCAACCATCGACGTGGCAGCGTGGGCCACTGACATGTGGGTCCCGTGCAGTTTAAATCAATTTTAAAAGTAAATAAACAGTTAATTAAAATGTTAATTAATTAATTAGTTAATTAATCACTAATTACTCACTGACAGGTGGGCACAGTAGCTTAATTAGCTAATTAGTTAAAATTAACTCTGTTTAGACTAATCAGAGGCTGACATGTGGGTCCCACTGGACCCACAGGTCAGATTTTGACCCTGGTCAGCCGACCGTTGACTATTGACGTCAGCATTACGTCACGATGACGTCACCCTGTACTGTTCTGGATAATGTTGATTTAATTAAATCCAGAAATTAATAAAAACTTTAGAAAATCATATCTTTTAATCCGTAACTCCGATGAAAATAATTTATATATGAAAGTTGATCAGAAAAATCTGTCAGGATCGGTTTTCTAGGATATTAATTTCCCAGTAAATGGCCCTTGTGCTCACCAGCCCCAGGATTACTGTTAGCTGATGAGACACAAACTTGATACGGAAATTCCAAGCAAAAATACAAAATATGAAGTACAAGACCATTCTGGCCTATGAGTACAACAAATGGTTTCTAGTGGTTGATGGCGGAAGCGGTTTGCGGTTCATCAGCGTCTATGGGACTCCATTTCCCACAGGAACAGCTGACCTGGATAACTCCTATCCTCGCGAGGCTGCTATCATCATTGCCTAGGTTCCGGGGCTGTCATCGCAGCGCTCCTCTCCAAGCGAGAAATCTGGCCAAGACAATAGCCAGGGACAAGCCAGTGAGTACTTTGAATGTACTCGCAAACATTATGAACACAAGTATAATATAACAGATGATAATCATGCTCTGAAATATTCTCATGATCACTTAGCCAGTCGTGAAATAAAATTCATGCCGCATGCAAGCAGGCCATTCAGAATTAAATATGAAAAAGCAATTAGATAATAAGAATAAAATAAACCGATCGGGTGTCTGAAGCGACACCTCGAAAGGATAATAATATAAGACATGCCACAGTCGGGCGTCTGAGCGACGCCACATAAAGGGCTTATAAAGAAATAAATAGTAGGCATGCCACAGTCGGGCGTCTCAGTGACACCACATAAAGGGCTTATAAAGAAATAAATAGCAGGCATGCCACAGTCGGGCGTCAACAAACGTGCCACAGTCGGGCGTCTGAGCGACACCTCATAAAGGGCTTATAAAGAATAATCAAAGTGAATATCCAGGAGGTAGAACCGTCCCAGGGATACTCAATAATTCAACAAATGGTTAGTCCATAATAATAATAATTATTATTATCATATGTCACATGTCATGATCAATGTTCTGGTTTAGCAGTTTTTCCTCCGAAGACCGACACTAAGAACGACACTTGACCCATCCCAGACTGTAGTCCTTAACCATGGACATGGCTATTCGAATAGATATAAACTCTGCAGAGGGTGTACTCTTTACCCACAAGTAACGGATTCCTTTAGTCCACCGGGACTAATTCCGTTTACGGTCTTTTACTTGAAAACACACCTGACCCGCACACACCAGCTTAACTTACCGGTGTCTGGAATCACCCTCGACACCCGTTAAGCAAAACTCTAAGTGGGGAGGCTACAACCTCGACTAGCATGGGATCACAAAATTTATAACGCGCGCAAACTAGGGGAGCTACCCCTTCGGCTCCAACCGGAAACACCCATGCCCCCAGACCAGGTGGCATGTCTACCGGATGCAGCCGGTATCTTCCACCATGGCCTCTCTGTACGGTGTGTGCTAAGAAAGGGGTTGACAACTTACTGAACCGTACCCTACCTAAGGCAGGGACAAGTGGTAGCACGAAGCAAGTATGGGGGTTACTGGCACAAGACTCGATCTATGGTCGTCTCAGGAGGTTTAGGTATTTCCTGCATGATTAGCATAACAAATATATTTCACACCAACCGACAGAATCACCACTCATCATACCTTACCATGCCTTACTGAATCTACTCGTCTCAGCGAAGTATCAGTAACAAGCTCGTGTCCACCCAAGACAGAGACTTTCCCGGATTCCTTCCGGTAGGCATGAAAGGCATACGAGGGTGAATACTGTCACCAGCATATCGATTCCAACAGCAAGGAATTTTCATCATGCACACAGGGACATGATCATAACATCACATGAAATAATACATGTTTCCAATCAGCTCGGTGTTGTAGCCATATCAAAACAACACACGACAAATATTATACTAGGGTTCAGAATGCTTGCCTTTAGTGTGTGGAGAGGCAGGGTGCACTTTTGAAAGTTTTCATCTCTCTCCATTTCCTATTTTTGAAAAGATTCAAATCAACACGCCATTCAAAAATAGTACAAAAAAGTTGTTCGGAAAATTTTCAAATAAATATGAAAATAAACTAGACAAAATTTGAGAATCAGCAGAAAAAGAATCAAGTCAAACGGAGTTGTATTTTAAAAGTTATAGCCAGTCAAAGTCTAGTCAAACTCTGTTTTTAAAATAAATCAGAAAAAGAAAACGGTTCGAAACAGAATACGCTTTCGAGATGGAGAAGACGTACTTCGGGGGTTTACGTCTTCACTTAAACCAGCGCGGGCCGACTCGTGGGTCACTGACAGTGGGTCCTTTGGGCCCACTGGTCAGGTTTGACCAGTCGCCCTCGCCTCCTTCCTCCTCTGACCGAAGGGAGGCGGGGCTCCGGCGATTGCCGCCGGCGAACAGCGGTTCCCCACGGGATTCTGAGGGCGGGGATGGATCCGTCGGTTCAGGGCGGTCCTCCCAGTAGTCGAAAGGCTAGCGGGGACGAAGGGGGTCGCCGGCGGCGAGTTCCACAGCGGGCGGTGGCTTACTGGTGGATTGGGGTCTCGGCATACGATGGCTCCCGACCGATCTAGCGGGGTTGGGAGGCTCTGTACGGTCAAGGGGAATCGGATGGTGGCGCTGGAAGGACTAGGGAGGCCCTGCTCATGACGAATGGGACCGGAGTGCGGCGGCGGCCGAAGCTACCGGAGGCATGGAAGATGGCCTCCCTCCGTCGATTGCTGGCTATGGGGGCTCTAGAGGGATGGCCCGAGGTCGCCTGAGGGTCTGGTTGAGCACGGGGAGTCTCCTTTTATAGTGCAACTAGGTCGGTTCCGCGGCTAGAGTGGATAAGAACGCCGGCGACTGTCACCGGGGCGACGTGGTGGTGATTGGAGCTGGTCGGCGCATTCCGACGAACTCCCCACTGCTCAAGGGGCTAGCTGGTACACGCGTGTGGCTTGGGCGGCGCTGCCAAGGCCGGGGCCTGCTGCGGCCGTTCGCTAGCTGCCATGGCCGACCTGACGGTGGCGCTGCGGGGCTCCAGGAGGTGTCCAGGGCGACTCTGCGACGAGAGAGGGGTCGGGGCACGTTGGCTGCGAGCGGAAATGGATCAGAACGGGCGCGGGGAGGCGGCAGCGGGACGCGGCGACTCGGGCGCATGCACGTGCAAAACGCGCGTTCTGCTCGCGCCCAGAACAAGCGCGCGAGGTGCTCGGCGAAATGCCAATGCCTGCCAGGGAGCTCCTCTGCCCACGGGGCTCTACAGGGATGGCTTGATGGCCAAGGCAAAGCTAAGGGACAAACTGATAAAGCCAGATGAGCTAACCTCCAATGCAAAGCAAAAATCATGCCAAAACAGTTCATGCACTCCAACTGTTCGACAAAATGCTAGGGGCATCCAGAAGATTTTGCTAGTGACCAAAATTTCCAGATCATGTGCTCTTTAGATGATAAAGAGGATGGCAAGGTGATTTTGAGAAAAACAGAAACTAGTTAGTGCAAGTTTTGCAAATCTTCAGTTCTGGACAGAAAATACAGGCCATTATTGCATGTGTCAAAAATATTCTAATGGGTCCAATCTTCTGGACTTAAGGGTTTGGTAGGGTGGACTACAAGCAGGAAAAATACCAAGGCAACAAGAGCAAGATAAAATATGGTTGCAGTACAAAACACCAAACTGGACCAGAATGAAGATGAGGATGGTTTGCTCAAATTTTCCAAAACACATACCTGGGTTTTTGCATAAAAGTGATCCAGGGACATCACATGTCATCCCCAAATTTTTGTGGAATCTTTAAATGAAGTTATCAAATGGTTGCAGTGCAACTGAGGCTCTTAAAATAAATGACAAGCCATTTTAAAAGAAACAAATTAGGAGAATAATTCTAGAAGTATTTACCACTGATCATCAATAAATAAAAGAGTTGCTCTCGAGAAGGTATTCAAGTCCTACGATATTTTTGAAAGGTTTTTATTTGGAGGGAAAACTCCACAATCTAGAAGAAAAGAGTGGTTCTGAAATCAGAAGATAATCCAGAGAATAAAAAATTTAATTTCCTGGCGAAATTTTTATTAATAAAACATGGTCAAAATTTTGGGGTGTTACAAAATCCCACGAATCCGAATATGCCCTCCTTTCATCTGTCACATGCTCCTAGCATGATGAACATGGAACTTCCCTCTCCGGATCGTCTGTCCGATAAATCCAAAGACCCGGGAAATATCGTCAGATGTTCTCCCGCTCCGTCTGATACATGTAGTACTGCGTTAGACTACCCCTAGCACTACATATTGTCAGGTCATACATCGTGTTGCTCATGTTTGCTGTATATTTATACTGTTTCCTCCCCCTCTTCTGTCTCGTTAGACCCCGACGCAGTTCCCGGTACCGACGCAGCTCCGGAGCCCGACGCCACCATTGACGACCTTGCCCTTGCCGCCGAGCAACCAGGCAAGCACCCCCCTTTGAGCATACCGATATCGCCTATTCTTTCTCCCTCATGCTTGCATTAGAATTGCTGCTGCTACTGCTTTACCTATTCTGATGCATAGCCTGTTTATTGTAACCTTCTATTGAAACCTTACCTGCTTATCCTAAACTGTCTAGTATAGGCTGGGTAGAGACCTATCAGTGGCCCCACTTGTCCCGACTGCCCCGCTGGATTAACAGAAGACCCGATCAACGGGATCGAAGACAGGCCCCGGCACCGCACATCACCCCCTTAGTTGTAACGACGCTGCAGCGTTACTATAGAGTGCCGAGGGTGATACCTCGTGTAGCACTTCTGATGTTAACTCTGTAGAGTAGCTATTCGATCTTGGTCATCGAGGGTGATTCCTCCTTCTCCACTTCCAATAACGACGCTGTCGTGACACACCTCAAGTGTGAACCCATCGAGGGTGATTCCTCCGAGTTCACCTTGACGGATACATCGAGTAGGAAATCCAACGAGGGTGATACCTCGGATTCCCTGATGTTATGGACACACGGATACTTGGACTGTACTATTGTTACTTGGAAAGGCGGGTCGACCCTGAGGGGTACCCGTGTGTGATGTGAAGACGGGTTGCTTGTATGGTGCCCGAGTGATGAATACGAGGCGTGGCCGGGCATTCTTGGCCCTTGCCGCAAGTCCTCGAGACGGGGCGACGGGGTCACATCGATCGTGAGTCTCTGCTCGTTACCGCACCCCCAAGGTACTAACGATTTGGATATTTGATCTAAGTGGGCCTTTGGCCCGATAGCACTAACCATCACGCGGGAAAAGTTATGGGCACTCTGCATCGTGACATCAGCCGAAAGTTTTGTCAGACGTCCAGTTCAGCATTGTGGCACGGTCGGATCGTGCCGACCATCCGAGGCGGTGCTGGTATGCACCCTGCACACAACGACCCGGAGTGCACAGGGCGATGGCCCAAGACCCCTGAGTGCTTAGGATGTAGACCGGTGGGGACCTCTCTGCTGAGCTTTAGGTAGGGCTGCGGTGTGTCGTTTGGCCAAGGTCGGGCATGACCCGGAAAAGTGTGTCCGGCCGGAGTTAAGCGAGCGTGGTGGGTAAGTTGGTGCACCCCTGCAGGGAAGAACTAATCTATGCATAGCCGGATCCTCGGTAACGGACACTCGGAGTTGTATCCCGATTGATACAATTAGAATTGGATACTATGGCTCTGGGATTGCTTCTCGCAGGGAGTCGAGAAGGGATCTCCGGACGAGGTTGATTACTGTATGGCTCTGGGATTGCTTTCTCGCAGGGAGTCGAGAAAGGATCTCTGGGTGAGGTTGAGACTTAATGATACTACTACTTTATATGGTACTAATCTACACTCTTCTAATGCTACAAGGCCTCTGAAGATGCTAGTCTTCGATAGGACTCTGCCTTCTCTCTATTCTGGCATTTCTGCAGCCCAGTCCACATATACAGCCTCTCTTTGATAATGTTGCATATGTAGTGTAGATCCTTGCTTGCTGAGTACTTCGGATGAGTACTCACGGTTGCTTTGCTTTCTTTTTCCCCATATCCTTTTGATGCGACCAGATAACGGAGCCCCGGATACCGCTGCCCCCGCCGACGATCGCTACTACTACCCCGAGGGTGGATATTACTACGAGCTTGTCGTCGACCAGGAGTAGGATCGGAGGGTCCCAGGCAGGAGGCCTACGCCTTTTGATCGTAGTGTTTTTCTTTTGTCTCACCTTCTTAAGGCCTTTCTGTGTTTTCTTTTATATCTGTACTCAGATATCTGATGCTTCCGCTGACGCTTGTATGCGAGCTTATGTATTCGAGCCCTCGAGGCCCCTGGCTTGTAATATAAAGCTTGTATGACTTATTTATGTTTTAGAGTTGTGTTGTGATATCTTCCCGTGAGTCCTTAGGCTTGATCATGTGCATTTGCGTGTATGATTAGTGCACGATTGAGCCGGGGGCGTCACACAAATTCGTTGGTGCTGACGACAGATTGAGCTCCCGGGTTGGGGCCCCATTGAATTGAATCCGCTTAACGTAGTCATCCAGCCATTCAAAATGTGTGCATTTCTTCACGATCAGAAATGAAAACATGAACCCTAAATCCCAGATCCAAGGAAAAAGAATTAAAAGCAAATAGAAAAAGAAATCAGAGAAAAATCATGAGATCTAACCTGCCCCTCTGGCTTGCTCTTGCATTTCACGAACTCACGCCCATAGTTGCCATTCTTGATCTCCTTCGAAGTCAACCGTATCAGTGGCGCGCTGCGTGGGCAGTCAGGACATCGCTCCATGGGAAGTGGACCATACTGGGTCCACGAGGGGCGGGAGGCTGAAGTGGAGCTCGACATATCGCCCAAAGTCACCTGAGAAGAAGAAGCAGAGGAGTGGCTCCTCTCGTCGCCGGAGAAGAAGAAGAAGCAGAGGAGTGGCTCCTCTCGTCGCCGCAGAATAAGTAGCAGAAGAAAGGGGAGGCAAGGGTGGGCGAGCACAACCAACAACTCTCGCGGATCGCCTCTCGCGAATCGCCCCACGATCCAACGATGCGGAGCCGTCCATGTGATCCAACGGCGCGGAGCCTGCACGCAGCCTGCCCTCGGAATTCCTTCTAGAAGACCACATCTAAGGACTGTCGCTTGGCGCTAGGGTATGATTGGACGGCTAACGTTCAGAGCTAGGGTTAGGCGAAACCCCGCGGGGTTTTGAGGGGTTTTGAGCTGGTCAACGGGGTTTCCAAGGCTTTGACTGAGCATAACTAATTTTAAAAAAATCGAAAAAATATGAAACCTTCGTTGTTCGTCGTTTTATAAGACACACTAATGAGGAAAAATACTAAACTTGGTATATGGACATTTACAAAAAAAAACATAGCTGGCACGATCGAGGTCAAAAGAGCACCATTAATTTAAAAAAAATCAAAAATATATAAAACCTGGGCACAATGTTGTCTTGTGTGACATGTTACCAACCAAAACTCATAAACTTTGTCTATGGACATTTTCATGAAAAAACCTTCACACATATGAGCTATCACGTACAACATTTCATAGAGTCCAAGGAGAGGAGGTAGGGTTCCCTTCGGTTTTTGAAAATTTAAAAAAAATAAAAAAAATCACCAAAGCTTGATTTCAAAGTGAATAAGAAGGATCTGAACTTAGTTTTCCATTTTCATATTTTAAACGTGTTTTTAATGGTTTTCTATTAAAGTAATTTTTTCCAAAAAAATATAAAAATATGAAGATTAATTCAATAAATAGTGATGCTTCGAATCTACACTATATAGATTGAATAGGTGTTAATAAAAAATATTTGGCTCATTTAGAGTAGGTCCAAAAAAAACTTGATTACAAATGGGGTTGTTTACCCTAGCTTGGGAGCTCATTTGGAGCACATTTCTTATGACTACAAGTTTTACCACGCAAAAGAGATCGGATTGATCACCTAACGTTTATAATAGTTTAGCAAACTTTGCAACTCACACCACAGGGCAATGGACTTCAAGTGTTGGTTCAAATTCAAAGTTTACCTAAAATTCAAATTTTGCCTCAGTTTTGTATTCTATCTCAAATTTCACATCAAATTACAAATAGAATTATTACACCTTACAAGTTTTCACAGTAGTTCAAATTGATGACAGAATCCTTATTACAAATCCTTAAAGTTCAAAGTTTATGACTTGCATTCAAGTTCAAATTCAAATCTTTGCCTTGCTCCTTGTGTTCCGGGATGGGTTAACCATCTTGCTCCTGGTTTCCCTAGCTGGGATATTTTGTGCTTTTGAAAGCTTTGTCTTGTTTCTTCTGATCTTCACTTCTAGTGGTGGCGGTTTTGTTGAGACTTGATTGATCGAGCAAGTGATGACCAGTTGACGGTCATCTGTGGATTCACTAATCCTTAAAGGAACTTTAGACAAAATAACTTCCTCCTCACTTATAGCTTCAAAACCTTCATAAGCCATGGTTTCAAATTCTGCATCAGATGATGGTTCAACCAAAGTTTCTTCCTCTCTAGGTCTTTTCTGTCCTGTGCCTCTAATTATCCTAGAGCTGGGTCAAACAGAAATAAGCTTAGCCATCGATAAAAAAGAGAACAAATGCAAAAAAAGGGAAAGGTTGCACACATACCAAGCTGCTACTTCAGTTGCTTCATTCTCCTCTAAACTTGGTGCATTCTCCTCTAAACTTGCTGCATTCTCCTCTAAACTTGCTGCATTCTCCTCTGCTGCTGCATTCTCCTCTGCATTTGCTGCTGCCCATTGTTCCTCTTCTCCAAATGATGCATCAACTAGATTGGTACAAATCCTAGCAATATGCCCTAGGATACCACATTTTTTGTACTTACGCTGTTTTTTTACATGACCCCCTTCACCAGTTCTTATCCTGTTTTTCCTTGGTCTTCCTGGTGGTCTAGTCAGTACAGGAGAATGGAGTTTGAACCCTGGGTCTACTATGTTCCATTGGTCTTTTCCCAAGAGTGCAGGCACATTTTCAGCATAAGCAGCCCTAAATTTGGCAACAGAGAAATATTCAGAGCAATACTGATCAACTTCACCATCTTCACCTCCAATAATAGTCAAGAGATGTAGGGCATGTATGCACGGCTTCCCGCGGATCTGCCATTGCCTACAACTGCATTCCTTAGTTGCAAGGTTCACTGGATATCTCCATTCCCTATTTTTATTGTCAGTGTATGTCACCTCAGCCTCGTATGTCGACGGTCGAATGCATTTCATCCTTAGTCCTCTTGCCTTGGCATGCAATGCCTTAATCAGAGATGGGAGCATAAGATGGCCAACATATTGTGTTTCTGTAATTCTTTTACGAAGAGCCATCTTTATCATGATCATGTGCCTGATCTTATCAAATGCTTGCCACAACAAAAGCCCTTTCACTGACTTGAACTTTGCCTTGAAACACTCAGCGAGGTTATTGGTCACATAGTCTACTTTGCAGATTTCATTGAATTTGCTTCTTGACCACACCTTCACCAAAGGATTGTGAGCATACAACACTCTCAAATGGTGCTCGTGCTTCCTCAAGATGCATGTGTATGATGTTGGCCATAGGTTCTCATCATAAACTTTGCCTTTGAATTTATTTTTAAAATTCTGCGCTAGGTGTCGCATACATTCCCTATGTTCCACTCCAGGGAATACAATTTCTACTACACTCTCTAAACCCTTGCAAGCATCTGTGTGTATAACTAAACCTGAGGGTGTACCTATAATGTTGCGCAACTGCTGCAGAAACCAGACCCAACTCTCCTCGAACTCTGCCTCCAACACACCAAATGCAACTGGGAATAGCCAGTTGTGTCCATCAACTGCAGAAGCTGCTGCTAGCTGGCCTCTCCATCTTCCATTCAAAGCAGTTGCATCGACAGCCAAATAGGGCATACAACCATTCAGAAACCCCTGCCAGCAAGCCTTGAAACAAACAAAAGCCCTCCCGAAGCACTCCTTCTCTACTATCTTCCCTTTTAATTTGTACTGAACTGTATGCTTGTCAATCTCTACAACACTCCCTGGACTAGCCGTCTCCACTTCAGCTTTGAAGGTGTAAAGCAACTGAAAACTCTTATTCCATGGACCATTAATCCTATCAAGAGCCATTTCCTTAGCATAGAAAATCTTCATGTAAGGTATATTAATCTTGTACTTCTCAAATAGCTTCCCATGGAGTGTTGTTGGACCAATTGTTGGTGTTTCCCTCACCCAATCCAAGATTGCATCTGCCACCCACCTAGTCTTTGCAAGCTTTGATTTGTCCTTTCCCCCTCCCCCTCCAGGTGGGCAAGTGTGCCCGTGTGTTTTTTTTTTATCTGAAACAAAATGAAAAATGATGTCAAATACAATTAAGAAACAGTACACATGATCTGAATATAGAATGGATAAATAATCTGAAAAAAAGATTCAGTTGTAATACCTGAATCAATTTGCTCTTTAGCATAGTTGATGCATGCAACCTCCACCTACACCTATCATAAGGGCAATGAACAGTGAATCTTCTTGGCTCACTCCTATCAACCTCATAGGAGTTTTCAGTGAGAATGCAATATGTAGTCACTGCATTACGACAGTCCACCATCGATTCGAATACGGTTCCTGGAGTAAGCTGAGGATTCTCCCTATTCCACTCAATTGTTGGCATGTCCTCACCATAATATTCTTGTAAAACTAAGGAGTCGATGTTCTCCTCCCTCTCTTTATCGTCAGTGTCATCAAATCTAGCACGGCTGCTAGGCTCCTCTGGATATTCATCTTCCATTGCCTGTTGACTAATTCTATCTACCAGTTCAGGGAATAGAGTCTCATCCTCATCATCATGTCGAGGCACTTCCTCGTCAGGCTCTGCATCTACTTCTACATCAGGTGCAGAAGGGAGAGGAGAAGTGGCAGAATTAGCGATAGCCGACATGTTGTGGCTTTCAGAACCACTAGGTTTACTTGGTCTCGACCTACAAGAAGTGCGTGGATGCTCGCTATTAGCAGAGACAGATGATGTCTGAACACCCTTCCCCTTCGGGATACGTTGTTTGCGTGCCTGAAGCACACCGTGATACGTCTCCAACGTATCTATAATTTATGATTGTGCCATGCTGTTATATTATCATTCTTGGATGTTTTACAAACATTTTACAATCATATTATATCATTTTTCGGTACTAACCTATTGACATAGTGCCCAGTGCCAGTTGCTATTTTTTGCATGTTTTTTACATCGCAGGAAATCAATACCAAACGGAGTCCAAACACAGCGAAACTTTTTGTGGATTTTTTTGGACCAGAAGACATCCAGTGGGCCGGAGAAGCACCTGGGGGGTGCTCCGAGGGGAGCACAACCCACCAGGGCGCGCCTAGAGGCCCAGGCACGCCTAGGTGGGTTGTGCCCACCTCGGGGGCCTCCCGCACCGCCTCTTTGCTCTATAAATACCCCAATATTCCAGAAACCCTAGGAGAGTCGACGAAAATCAATTCCAGCCGCCGCAAGTTCCAGAACCACCAGATCCAATCTAGACACCATCACGGAGGGGTTCATCATCCTCATTGGTGCCTCTCTAATGATGCGTGAGTAGTTCATTGTAGACCTTCGGGTCCGTAGTTAGTAGCTAGATGGCTTTCTCTCTCTCGTTTGATCCTCAATACAATGGTCTCTTGGAGATCCATATGATGTAACTATTTTTTGCGGTGTGTTTGTTGGGATCCGATGAACTTTGAGTTTATGATCAGATCTATCTTTTTATCCATGAAAGTTATTTGAGTCTTCTTTGATCTCTTATATGCATGATTGCTTATAGCCTCGTATTTCTTCTCTGATATTTGGGTTTTGTTTGGCCAACTTGATCTATTTATCTTGCAATGGGAAGAGGTGCTTTGTGATGGGTTCGATCTTACGGTGCTTGATCCCAGTGACAGAAAGGGAAACGACACATATGTATCATTGCCATTAAGGATGACAAGATGGGGTCTATTTCTACATAAATAGATCTTGTCTACATCATGTCATCATTCTTATTGCATTACTCCGTTTCTCCATGAACTTAATACACTAGATGCATGCTGGATAGCGGTCGATGTGTGCAGTAATAGTAGTAGATGCAGACAGGAGTCGGTCTACTAATCTTGGACGTGATGCCTATATAATGATCATTGCCTGGATATCGTCATGAGTATTTGAAGTTCTATCAATTGCCCAACAGTAATTTGTTTCCACCGTTTGCTATTTTTCTCGAGAGAAGCCACTAGTGAAAACTACGGCCCCCGGGTCTCTTCTTTAATATATTTGCCTTCAAGATCTATTTTGCTATTCGCTCTTTTATTTGTTTGCAACTTTTATTTTCAGATCTATTTATCCAAAAACCCAAAAATACCTCGTTGAATTTTATTTGCTTTTATTTGCATCTTTCAATCTACTACAATTCTATCTATCTCGTTACCCGAAAGGGATTGACAACCCCTTTAACACGTCGGGTTGCAAGTATCTGTTCTTTGTGTGCAGGAGCTGTTTACGTGGTGTTGCGTGGTTCTCCTACTGGTTCGATAACCTTGGTCTCATCACTGAGGGAAATACCTACCGTCGCTGTGCTGCATCATCCCTCCCTCTCTAGGAAAAAACCGACGTAGTTCTAGCAGACATCACACTGATATGGATTTTACCGAAACGGCTATCAGCATTCAAACTAAATAGCAATCCCAGATGCTCATCACAAGTTAATGGGAAAAATCTCTGCTCGGTACTGTCTAAATATCTCAGTTCAACAGCATCGGCAGGGCTCCATGGATACTCACAACAGAGTGCCTCGCGGAAATCTGTGAACGAAACGCTGGTTTCTACCACTTTTGGATAGAAAAATCCAGAAATCAGAATGGTTTAGTTCCACGCAGCTCGCTAGTTTCCATTCTAACCACCAGTCGAAAAGCAAGTGCAGGATCAACCCTATTCGATTGAAATAAAGGGCACAGTTAGGCCGAAAATTTTCAGAAAAATTACACTGATTCACGCCAACGGTGGTCAAATACAGCCTAATTTACGGATCTCCTAATTAATTTGAAAGGAAAACGATGCTTACCCAGGTGGAATCCATGAATTATCCGCCTCTGATTCGACCCAATCATCTCCACGGTCGATGGGCCGGACGGGGTGCTCCCCCGACATCGCTTCCTAATCCTAGATGGGGAGAGAGGATAGATGCGGCGGAGGCGGCACGACTGCGGCAGAGGCGGCACGACGGCGGCGGAGGGGGCGGCGCGGAAGCGACTCGATCTGATTCAGGTTACAGTGAGTGTCAGTTTTGCGGCCCCACTCGTTAGCACGTAACGGTCAAAATGTGGACTCGGCCCTACGCGGCCCCACTCGTCAGAGTTAACGGTCAAGCCATTGACCCGACGGCAACGTCCGCTGTGACCAGTTCTGAGGGTTTCGGGCAAGGGAGTGGGGAAAAGTGAGCAAAAGTTAAGAGCGTGGGGATGAATGAGTAGAACTAACGAACCAGGGGCACAGAAATAAAAATCCCAAGATTTTATTACCGGTCTTTAAACAAATATTATTTGCATGGTTTGAATACTTGGTTTGCTCTCACCTTTTACGCCAGAGCCGCAACGGGTCAACTTGTCGATACAACTTTACAATTAGAAAACAAATGAGTATTATTGGGGATTGGGTGATGATATAGAAGGCATTTCCGCTTTGGCCAATGACAGCCCACCAAATACACCCACCATAAAGAGCTGCTTTGACCATGAGGCCATTTTCCATACCGATGGCACCGACAGTGATGACTCCACCTGATCTAAATGACAGTATATCTTAGTTGTTATAAGCTAGATGACCAAAACTATATATATAATGCATCTCTACCTTACCATGAACCGATCTCATGCCTCTCTTTGCGAGATCACGCAAAAATTTGGTTTTCCTCTTTGCCTTGCAATAGTATCGATTCTTGGAGTAAGTGCAAGGATGCTTTTATCACTAAGTTTTTTCCGCCCGCGAAAATCATTTCCCTTAGAACCCAGATCATGAATTTCAAGCAACTTGAGCATGAACATGTTGCACAATCTTGGGAAAGGATGAAAATGATGCTAAGGAATTGCCCAACTCATGGGTTAAATCTTTGGATGATCATATAAAAAATTTATGCGGGATTGAATTTTGTTTCTCGTAATCTTTTAGATTCCGCCGCGGGGGCTACTTTTATGGAAATTACTTTGGGTGAAGATACTAAATTGCTAGATAACATCATGGCAAATTATTCACAATGGCATACCGAAAGGGCTCCTACTAGTAAAAAAAGTCAATTCGGTAGAAGAAATAAATTCTTTGAGTGAAAAAGTTGATGCTCTTATGAAGTTGGTTGCTAATAAAAATTCTCCTATTGATTTTAATGATATGCCTTTGTCTACTTTGATTGAGCAAAATAGTGATGCCATAGATGTGAACTTTATTTCGCGAAACAACTTTAATAACAATGCTTATAGAGGTAATTTTAATCCTAGGCCTTTTCGTAGTAATTCCTCTAATAATTATGGTAATTCCTATGGTAATCCTTTTTATAATAATAATAGGAACACCTCTGATCTTGAGAATAATATTAAAGAATTTATCAATACTCAAAAAGTTTTCAATGCTACGATCGAAGAAAAGCTGAATAAGATTGATGATATGTCTAGAAGTATTGATAGAATCTCTCATGATGTGGAAAATCTCAAGATGAAAAATTTTGTGCCTAAGGTTGAGGAATCTATTAAAGCTCTTTATGTTTCTATGGATGAATGTAAGAAAAGAACCGCTATGCTTAGAGCTAGACGAGAATTTTTAGAAAAAGCGTTTTCTAGTGATTGCTTTCATAAAAGTGATGAAGATCTTAAAATGATTGGTGTTTCTTCTATTGATTCCTTGTTTAGTAAAATTAAGATTGATGATAAAGGGGCTGGAGAAGAGTCAACTTTAGCTAGAAGGCGTCCCGATAATTTGGAGGGTGAAAATCTTGTTGAAAATTTTGGTAAAAGTGGGTTTGAAGAGGTCAAGACTTTAACTAGTGATGTGCCCACTATTTTGGATTACAAAGACTTTAATTATCATAGTTGCTCTTTGGTTGATTGTATTTCTTTGTTGCAATCCATGATAAATTCACCCCATGCCTATGAACAAAATAAAGCTTTTACTAAACATATTGTTGATGCTATGATGAAAGCTTTTGAAGAAAAGTTGGAATTAGAAGTTTCAATTCCTAGAAAACTACATGATGAATGGGAACCTACTATCAAAGTCAAGATTAAAAATTATGATTGTTTTGCTTTATGTGACTTGGGTGCTAGTGTTTCTACAATTCCTAAATCTTTGTGTGATATGCTTGGTCTTACCGATATTGAATAATGCTCTTTAAATTTGCACTTGGCGGATTCTACTATTAAAAAGCCTATGGGAAGAATTAATGATGTTCTTATTCTTGCAAATAGGAATTATGTGCCTATAGATTTTATTGTTCTTGATATTGATTGCAATCCGTCTTGCCCAATTATTCTTGGTAGACCGTTTTTACGTACTATTGGTGCCGTGATTGATATGAAAGAAGGCAATATTAAATTTCAATTTCCACTAAGGAAGGGTATGGAGCACTTCCCTAGGACAAGAATTATGCCACCTTATGAATCAATCATGAGGGCATCTTATGGATCTCGAAACAAAGTTGACAACACGTAGATCTTTTGCGTTATGCCTAGCTAGGGACGTAAAACGATAGCGCTCGTTGGGTGGCAACCCAACTTGTATCTTTTGCTTTTTGCTTTTCTTGCTGTTTTCAATAAAATACCCAATTATACCTCTGATTATATGTGTTTTGTGGTTTAAATTAGTGTTTGTGCCAAGCAAAGCCTTTGGGTTGATTTGGGTGATAGTCGATTTGACCTTGCTGAAAAACAGAAACTTTTGCGCTCAGGAAAACAATACTTATTTTTAACAGAAGAGTGTTTTTGATTTGATTCTTTTTGAATAAGATTAATAAACAAATTTCTCACGTTGTCCTAATTTTTCAGAATTTTTGGAGTTACAGAAGTATTCGAAGTTTTCAGATTGCTACAGACTGTTCTGTTTTAGACAGATTCTGTTTTCTTTGCGTTGTGTGCTTGTTTTGATGATTCTATGGTTTTCTTTGAAGAGTTTTTGCCATAGAAAAGTTGGAATACAGTAGATATAATGCAAAAATAAAATATGAATGGGTTTGCAACAGTACTTAAAGTAGTGATTTGTTTTCTTATACTAACGGATCTCACAAAGGTTTTGTTGAGTTTTGTGTGATTGAAGTTTTCAAGTTTTGGGTGATATTATGATGGATGAAGGAATAAGGATTAGCAAAAGGCTAAGCTTGGGGATGCCCGAGGCACCCCAAGATAATATTCCAGAAGTATCAAGCAACTAAGTTTGGGGATGCCCCCGAGTGGCATCCCCTCTTTCTTCTAACGACCATCGGTATTTTACTTGGAGCTATATTTTTATTCGTCACATATCATGAGTTTTGCTTGGAGCGTCTTGTATGATTTGAGTCTTTTCTTGTTTTTTTTTATTTTAAGTCTTGAATCCTTGCTGGACACACCTTTTTGAGAGAGCCAAAAACTATGCTATGCTTGCTCCTATGCTTCACTTAAATTTTTAGAGCCTTGGAATTGCTCTAGTGCTTCACTTATATCTTTTTGAGCACGGTGTGCTTTGTTATTTTTGAAGAAATGCTCTCATGCTTCACTGAGATTTATTTGGGAGTTAGTTAAATTTTGAAGAAATTCTCTCTTTCTTCACTTAGATTAATTTGAGAGAAAGAAATATTATGCTCATGTTCTTCACTTATATTTGTTTGAGCTTATTAAAAGCAACATATGAAACTAGTCCCAAAGTGATAGATATCCAAGAAGGATATAATAAAAACTTTCATGAAGATCATTGGACAAAATAAACTTGGTTCTTTGTAATAGTTTTGAGATATGACGATATAATATGTGAGCTATGTTGATGAGTAATTGTGCTTTAGTAAGAATATTGGTGTTAAGGTTTGTGATTCCCTAAAGTACGAAAGTCAATAGTTATGCAATGAAATTATATCTTACTTATGGTGCATTATTCGGTGTTACTTATGCTTAATGCTTGCTTATGAGATTATTCGTTTCTTGGTTGGGCGCTTCTCAATCTTTTTGCTAGCCTTCATTTGCACCAAGTATTATCACTACTTGTGCATCCAAAACCCTTTAAACCAGTTTTGCCATATGAGTCCACTATACCTACCTATATGTGGTATTTCCGTGCCGTTCTAAGCAAATTTGTATGTGCCACCTCTAATTTTCAAAATAAATTTCTCTTTTGTGTGCTCGTACCGCTCGCGAGGCGGTGAGGGGTGGCCGATATTTTCCATGCTAGATGTGTTATTCTCACGATGAGTGTTTATCCACTTGTCATTGCACGAGAGTACGGCAAAGGTATTAGGGATGCCCAGTCCCGAAATGAAAAATGAATTTACTTTATGTTGTCAAATAATAAATTCCTTGGAAAGTGTTGGTATGGAGGACACCCGTGGATACGGCTAGCCATGGAAAGTGAAAGAAATGATGAAAAAAGGAATAAACTTTATTTTCTGTTTGGGAACCGCCTATGATATATCTAACATGGAAAGTGTTGGGAACTCTAAGTCGTTTTCGTTGGTGGGAAAAGTATGCCTCTCAAAATGTTTTTATCTCTAAATTTAAGCTTTGAGCTCTGGCACCTCTACAAATCCCTGCTTCCCTCCACGAAGGGCATTTCTTTTACTTTATGCAATTTTTATTTTTAATTTGAGTCCCCATCTTCTCTTACAAAGCACCAACTAAGGGGCACTATGATCATACTTGAGCATTGGGTGTAGCTAATATTCGAGTGTGTTTCATGAATAGATCAATGATTGAGCATGACGGGCTAGGGATAACTTGCTTTAGCGTTGATATTTTGAAAGACATGGTTGCTTGTTGATATGCTTGAGTATTTAAGTTGTCATGTCAAAACTAGACTATTGCTTTGAACCATATAAAAATCCAAATGTCCATGCTAATAAGAAAAGAATATGTGATGAACATGTTAGGCAGCATTCCACATCAAAAATTCTGTTTTTATCATTTACCTACTTGAGGACAAGCAGGAATTAAGCTTGGGGATGCTGATACGTCTCCAACGTATCTATAATTTTTGATTGTTCCATGCTGTTATATTATCATTCTTGGATATTTTACAATCATTTTATATCATTTTTTGGTACTAACCTATTGACATAGTGCCCAGTGTCAGTTGATGTTTTCTGCATGTTTTTTATATCGCAGAAAATCAATACCAAACGGAGTCCAAATGCAGCGAAACTTTTTTGTGAATTTTTTTTGGACCAGAAGACATCCAGTGGGCCGGAGAAGCACCTGGGGGTGCTCCGAGGGAGCACAACCCACCAGGGTGCGCCTGGAGGCCCAGGCGCGCCCAGGTGGGTTGTGCCCACCTCGGGGGCCTCCCGCACCGCCTCTTTGCTCTATAAATACCCCAATATTCCAGAAACCCTAAGAGAGTCGACGAAAATCAATTCCAGCCGCCGCAAGTTCCAGAACCACCAGGTCCAATCTAGACACCATCACGGAGGGGTTCATCATCCTCATTGGTGCCTCTCCGATGATGCGTGAGTAGTTCATTGTAGACCTTCGGGTCCCTAGTTAGTAGCTAGATGGCTTTCTCTCTCTTGTTTGATTCTCAATACAATGGTCTCTTGGAGATCCATATGATGTAACTCTTTTTTGCGGTGTGTTTGTTGGGATCCGATGAACTTTGAGTTTATGATCAGATCTAGCTTTTTATCCATGAAAGTTATTTGAGTCTTCTTTGATCTCTTATATGCATGATTGCTTATAGCCTCGTATTTCTTTTCCGATATTTGGGTTTTGTTTGGCCAACTTGATCTATTTATCTTGCAATGGGAAGAGGTGCTTTGTGATGGGCTCGATCTTACGGTGCTTGATCCCAGTGACAGAAAGGGAAACGACATGTATGTATCATTGCCATTAAGGATGACAAGATGGGGTCTATTTCTACATAAATAGATCTTGTCTACATCATGTCATCATTCTTATTGCATTACTCCGTTTCTCCATGAACTTAATACACTAGATGGATGCTGGATAGCGATCGATGTGTGGAGTAATAGTAGTAGATGCAGGCAGGAGTCAGTCTACTAATCTTAGACGTGATGCCTATATAATGATCATTGCCTGGATATCGTCATGAGTATTTGAAGTTCTATCAATTGCCCAACAGTAATTTGTTTCCACCGTTTGCTATTTTTCTCGAGAGAAGCCACTAGTGAAAACTACGACCTCCGGGTCTCTTCTTTAATATATTTGCCTTCAAGATCTATTTTGCTATTCGCTCTTTTATTTGTTTGCAACTTTTATTTTCAGATCTATTTATCCAAAAACCCAAAAATACCTCGTTGAATTTTATTTGCTTTTATTTGCATCTTTCAATCTACTACAATTCTATCTATCTCATTACCCGAAAGGGATTGACAACCCCTTTAACACGTCGGGTTGCAAGTATTTGTTCTTTGTGTGCAGGAGCTGCTTACATGGTGTTGCGTGGTTATCCTACTGGTTCGATAACCTTGGTCTCATCACTGAGGGAAATACCTGCCGTCGATGTGCTGCATCATCCCACCCTCTCTAGGGAAAAACCGACGTAGTTCTAGCAGACATCACATCGATATGGATTTTACCGAAACGGCTATCAGCATTCAAACTAAATAGCAATCCCAGATGCTCATCACAAGTTAATGGGACAAATCTCTGCTCGGTACTGTCTAAATATCTCAGTCCAACAGCATCGGCAGGGCTCCACGGATACTCACAACAGAGTGCCTCGCAGAAATCTGTGAACGAAATGCTGGTTTCTACCACTTTCGTATAGAAAAATCCAGAAATCAGAATGGTTTAGTTCCACGCAGCTCGCTAGTTTCCATTCTAACCACCAGCCGAAAAGCAAGTGCAGGATCAACCCTATTCGATTGAAATAAAGGGCGTAGTTAGGCCGAAAATTTTCAGAAAAATTGCACTGATTCACGCCAACGGTGGTCAAATACAGCCTAATTTATGGATCTCCTAATCAATTTGAGAGGAAAACGATGCTTACCCAGGTGGAATCCATGAATTATCCGCCTCTAATTCGACCCAATCATCTCCACGGTCGATGGGCCGGACGGGGTGCTCCCCCGACATCGCTTCCTAATCCTAGATGGGGATAGAGGGTAGATGCGGCAGAGGCGGCACGATTGCAGCAGAGGTGGCACGACGGCGGCGGAGGGGGCGGCGTGGAAGCGACTCGATCTGATTCAGGTTACAGTGAGTGTCAGTTTTAAGGCCCCACTCGTTAGCACGTAAGGTCAAAATGTGGACTCGGCCCTACGCGGCCCCACTCGTCAGAGTTAACGGTCAAGCCATTGACCCGACGGCAACGTCCGCTGTGACCAGTTCTGAGGGTTTCAGGCAAGGGAGTGGGGAAAAGTGAGCAAAAGTTAAGAGCGTGGGGATGAATGAGTAGAACTAACGAACCAGGGGCATAGAAATAAAAATCCCAAGATTTTATTACCGGTCTTTAAACAAATATTATTTGCATGGTTTGAATACTTGGTTTGCTCTCACCTTTTACGCCAGAGGCGCAACGGGTCAACTTGTCGATACAACTTTACAATTCGAAAACAAATGAGTATTATTGGGGATTGGATGATGATATAGAAGGCATTTCCGCTTTGGCCAATGACAGCCCACCAAATACACCCACCATAAAGAGATGCTTTGACCATGAGGCCATTTTCCATACCAATGGCACCGACAGTGATGACTCCACCTGATCTAAATGATAGTATATCTTAGTTGCTATAAGCTAGATGACCAAAACTATATATATAATGCATCTCTGCCTTACCATGAACCGATCTCATGCCTTTCTTTTGGCCTATGAACCTATCATCAATGTAATATGTATGACATTGTGTATGAACATCATAGCTAAATATCTATTTCCTTATGCTTCAAAGATTTTATGAGTGGTTTCTAATTATTTTAACTTGTATGGTTTGAAAGCTTGGTTTGCTCTCGCCCTTTGCGCCATCGGCGTAAAGGGTCATCTAGTAAAGTAGAAACCCTGGACAAGTTCAGGGGCTAATTTGAAATTCTCTTGAGAAACAAAGCATTTTCCCGTTGTGAATCATTTTTCTGTTGCGAGGTGAAGACCCAGGCAACTAGGGTTAGCTGGCC
The DNA here is from genome assembly GCA_011799875.1 of Thinopyrum elongatum. Classification (NCBI taxonomy): domain Eukaryota; kingdom Viridiplantae; phylum Streptophyta; class Magnoliopsida; order Poales; family Poaceae; genus Thinopyrum; species Thinopyrum elongatum. The sequence continues at coordinate 544,337,552 of CM022299.1, forward strand.
CGCTGCCAGCCGCCTCCTTGGCGGCGGCGCGGCTGCCGGCAATTGCTGTCCCAGGATGGCGCCGTTTGACATCGTGCCTGGTCTCTCTCTCTCTCTCTCTCTACTACGAGATCCTGGTTGTCTTTGCGCCAGGTCTCCTATAGTAAATGTGTTTTTTCTGCTCCATCATCTTGATCGAAGGAGCATGCTGTGCAAGGGCTTCTGATTCAACGAGGAGAAGTTGAGCTCCATCCATCCCATTGGATGTGGTGAAGTAGTGAGGGGTTGTGGTAATCTTTGTTGGTGCAGGTTCCTTTTTTCCTAGGTTTGATCGTTCAGGAAGAAGAAATGAATATTTTGATTTGGAATTGTCACGGATTTGGAAACGCCCCGGCGGTTCATGCGTTGCTGGATGTCCAGCGAAAATGCCATCCTGATGTGTTGTTTTTGTCAGAGACACACCTAGATAGCTATCCAGCTGAGTGTTTGAGGAGAAGATTGAAGATGGATCAAAAACTCGTGTGCCCTACTGATGGTAGGAAGGGGGGCTTGTTGCTGCTCTGAAATAATAACATTAGGCGGACCGGGATAGAGCTAGATCCCACGTTCATTGATGTTAAGATTAAAGAAGGAAATGACATAATCTGGCGCTTGACAGGGATATATGGAGAATTCAGGTGGGAAAATAAATATAAAATGTGGGACCGTATGAGACAGTTGCACCAAAATCATAACCTCCCATGGATTATGATTGGAGACCATAATGAGATACAGTTTCTGCATGAGAGGGGGGGTGGTAATCCCCGTTCGCAACAGTACATGCAGGCCTTCCAAAATGCCATTGATGATTGAAAGTTGAGGGACCTGGGTTTTGTGGGTGACCCGTTTACGTGGAGAAGAGGACAAATCTGAGAAAGGCTTGACCAAGGGTTGGTAAACGACGCTTGGTCACTAATTTTTCCCAATGCCACTCTAGAAAATATGGAGTTTAACCACTCGGATCATAGACCACTATTTGTGAACACTGAATTTTATAATCAACCAATTGTTGTAGGGGCAAGTGGACAACCGAAGAGGTCTGAAGCTCGCTAGTTGCGAGACGAGAAATTTAATCAAACTGTCGTGGATGCTTGGGCTAAGGTTGTTGCCGATCCTTTGGTGACTTGTGTGTACGAGAAGTTGAACCGTATGCACACACCATTTCATGATTGGGATCAAAGAGTGTTAAAAAAGCCAAAGAAAAGGCTCCGCGGGCACAAAAAGATCTAGAAAAGGTGATGGCAGGTTCCATGACATACGGTAACGAGGAAAAACGAAAGGAACTACCTGAACTGATTGGATACTTGCTTGAATTAGAAGAGATCTAAGTGATGCAGAGGTCGCGGACGACATGGCTGAAAATCGATGACCGCAACACTACATCTTTCCAAGCGTTTGAATCCGCAAGAAGGAAGAAAAACTTTGTGAAGAAATTAAAAGATGATAGTGGTCAGTGGCTGGAAGGGACAGCGGCGCTAACTCCCATATCCAAAATTATTTCAGTCACCTGTTTACCTCGGAAGTGCAGCATACAGAGTCAGATTTTTGCAAACAGTGGAGAAGAAAGTGACATAACACATGGATAATTTCCTTATGGCCCCATTCAACGAGGATGATGTTAAAAAAGCAGTTTTCAGCATCAGGGATTTGAAGGCCTCTGGCCCGGACGGTCTCCATGTAATATTTTTTAAAGTATTGGCACATTTTTGTAGTAGAAATTACCTAGGAGGTTCTGTTCGCGATTAATTCAAGACAAATACCTGCAGAGTGGAATTACACCACTATTATGATGAAGATAGACACCCCGGAACTGGTAACACAATTTCGTCCAATAAGCTTATGCAATGCCTTATATAAAATCATATCAAAGATGTTGTCTTTGCAGCTGAAAATATCCTCCCTGATATTATCTCGCCAACTCAAAGCGCCTTTGTACCAGGTAGATTGATCTCAGATAATGTTCTTATTGCATATGAGTGTGTACACAAGATCAAGAATAAAAGGGCAGGACAGTTTGGCCTTTATGCAGTTAAGCTAGATATGCACAAGGCTTATGACATGGTTGAATGGACCTTTCTGAAAGATATGATGATTAAGTTGGGGTTCCATGAACAGTGGGTTGAGATGATTATGGAATGTGTATGTTCGGTAAGATACAAAGTGAGGTTTAATTCTCAAGAATTAGACACTATTATTCCAACTAGGGGCATTAGGTAGGGGGTCCTCTCTCTCCTTACCTATTCCTGATTTGTATAGAAGGCATGTCTAGCCTGTTGCAGTTTGAAGAAGAAGATGCTATCTTCCTTGTTTGATCCCTCCTTGTATGGCATACACCCTACACTTTTTTTGGAAGGGCTTGCCGGTGCGCGCACCCTTGCCGCGAGCGCTTTGAGGAACGGATCCTTAGCAGCCTGCTGGGGGTGTCGCTGCCGGCAAGACACCTTGCCGCTCTTAGTGCAGCCACTTGAACTGTTGAGCGGACTCGAAACAGAGCAAGGACGCAACCAATCGCGACGAGGTTCCTTCACGTGCAGGTTTTCCATACAAGAATTGAAATCGTTCGAGGAAAATAACTTTGTATTTAAAGAAAAATTCCTCAAGGTTTTACAACTTAGCTTTTTTGCTGTTGTACTCTTTCCCGCAAGACGCCACTTCGAACGTCGCCTGCTGATGCCCACACTCTCTATCCTCCCCGGCAAACTTGTATGCGAGGGAACCTTCTGTCCTTTGAGAAAAAGAAAGATGAGAAAATAGGAACATGGAACCTTGGTGGTTCATCAGTACTTGCTGGAAACGAACATAGCATAATATCATGGACAGGCATGCATATGAATAAACATGGAAATCAACAAGAACTATGCATACTTAAATTTATTCAACTGCGCACAGGGTCTGCGCCTGGCTCTGTACATAGGGTCATATGCCTTGTCGGCAAAGCTAGTACAAAAAGGGGTTCCGGGGATCCCGGCAAACACGCCTCACGGGTAAAACTTGCGAAGATGTTTGATATTCCAGGAGTTGCTCACTGGAATGCCATCTTCGGTCTCCAGCCGGACTGCGCCGGGCCTGGTGACTCGTATTACCCGATAAGGGTCTTCCCACTTTGACGTCAACTTGTTGGAATTCTTGGCGGATTGAACGCGCCGAAGAACAAGGTCACCTTCCTCAAGGCTTCGGGCATGAACCTTGCGGCTGTGGTAGCGGCGCAAGGCTTGCTGGTAGCGCACAGCTCGCACAGCAGCCTGAAGACGATCTTCCTCAAGGAGCGTAGCATCATCTTGCTGCAACTGCTCTTGCTCAAGCTCATCATAAGCGAGCACTCGAGGTGACCCGTATATGTGTTCTGTGGGGAGAACTGCTTCCGCCCCGTATACCAGGGAGAAGGGTGTCTGGCCAGTGGCTCGATTCGGTGTCGTCCTGATTGACCAAAGAACCGCCGGCAACTCATCAATCCAGCGTCTTCCGCACTTGTGCAGCCTGTCAAAAGTTTTTGTTTTGAGGCCTCGCAGCACTTCAGCATTTGCCCTTTCTGCCTGGCCGTTGCTTCGCGGATGTGCAACGGAAGCAAAACAGATTTTGCTGCCGAGGTCCTGGATGTACTGCATGACGGTGCGGCTCGTGAACTGCGTGCCGTTGTCGGTGATGACTCTATTTGGCACACCAAAACGGCAAACTAGTCCCTTGAAGAACTTGACGGCTGATTGTGCCGTCACCTTTCTCACTGCTTCCACTTCTGGCCACTTTGTGAACTTGTCGATTGCGACGTACAAGTAATCAAAGCCCCCGACAGCACGGGGAAAGGGGCCCAGTATGTCGAGCCCCCAAACCAAAAATGGCCAGGAAAGAGGGATCGTCTGAAGAGCTTGAACTGGCTGATGGAGCTTCTTTGAATGGAACTAGCACGCTTCACACTTGGTTACTAGGGCAGTCGCATCCTGGAGAGCAGTTGGCCAAAAGAAACCTTGCCGGAACGCTTTGCCGGCAAGGGCTCTTGATCCTATGTGAGAGCCACATACACCTCCATGTATTTCTGCCAACAGCGCCAGTCCTTCCTCCCGAGGGATGCACTTAAATTTCACGTCGTTCGGTCTTTTCCTGTATAGGACATCGTCCACAAACTGGTACATGCTGGACCGACGAGCTACTTTCTCTGCTTCTTCCTGTTCCTCAGGGAGTTCCCCTGTTTGGAGGAAACGAACGATGTGTTGTGCCCATGTTGGAGCCTAAGGCTCGACGGCAAGGACTAAAGGCGCATCTTCTGCCATGGGAGCAGTTGTCTCTATGGCAAGGGCCTGAGGCCCTGCCGAAGCCTGTGGCCCCCCGGCAAGCTTGGCGTCATCCCCGGCAACCTCCTTGCCGGCGGCTCCTGGGAGCTCGGCGGGAAAGTACTTGCTGGGGCTCAACTTCCTTCGCTTATTCTATCCTGCCGATGGTCCAACGGATGACTGATTTAGTTGGAGCATAAAAGTTCCTGGTTCCACAGGTAACTTGAGGGCAACACGTTTTGACAGGTCGTCAGCAATGCTGTTCTCTGCTCGAGGAACATGCTCTGCTTGTAGACCGTCGAAACGCTCTTCCAACTTCCTCACTTCATCTACATAAGCTTCCATCAACGGGCTCTGATAATCTTTGTTAACCTGCTTGACGACAAGCTGTGAATCACCTCTGACGATGAGCTTCGTAATTCCAAGGTCTGCCGCGATCCTGAGACCGACAAGCAGTCCCTCATACTCCGTAGTGTTGTTTGTTGATCTCTCCCGGGGAAAGTGCATCTGGACCACGTACTTGAGGTGCTCTCCGGTGGGTGCGACAAGTAGCACGCCAGCACCGACGCCTTGCAGCGAGAAAGCCCCATCAAAGTACATAATCCAGTCGCGACTTGTTTCCTTGCTGGGGAGAGTGGTCTCTTGAATTTCCTCGTCAGGCGTTGAGGTCCATTCTACAATGAACTCCGCCAAGGCTCTGCTCTGAATCGTTGAAGTGCTTTCAAACCTGAGACCAAAGCTTGACAGTTCCAACGCCCACTCCACAATCCTTTCAGTTGCATCTGGGTTGTGCAGGATCCGTTGCAACGGGAAGCGAGTGATGACGGTGATCTCATATTCCTGAAAGTAATGACGCAGCTTCCTCGAGGCCATAAGGAGGCCGAAGAGTAACTTCTGCACCCCAGAGTATCTTGATCTAGCCCCTTGAAAGAGGGAGCTGACAAAATAAACCGGGTGCTGCACCACCTTCTTCTTCTGTATCACTTTGTTTGTTTGCGCAGATCCTGCCTCGCCGGCACCAGACTCTGCCGGGGGACCTGCCTTGCCGGCACCAGACTCTGTCGGGGGTCTTGCCTTGCCGGCACTAGACTCTGCCAGGGAGAGCTCCGGCTCGTCATCCGGCGGTCTTGCCACTGCCATTGCTTTTTCATCAACTTCTCTCTGCGCCACTAGCGCAGCACTGACCAATTGATTCGTTGCCGCTAGATACAGCAACAACGGCTCTTGCGGTTTAGGCGCGACTAGTGTTGGCGTAGAGGAGAGGTACCTCTTCAAATTTTGCAGCGCTGCCTCCGCTTCTGGAGTCCATTTCATTGGACCTGCCTTTTTCAAGATCTTGAAAAAGGGCAGGGCGCGCTCAGCAGATTTGGAGATGAACCTGCTTAGAGCAGCAACACAACCAGCAAGTCGACGTACATCCTTGACTCGTCTTGGTGCTTCAATTTGCTCAATTGCCTTGATCTTGTCGGGGTTCGCCTCGATCCCACGCTGAGACACAAAGACCCCGAGAAGCTTGCCGGACGGAACGCCAAACACACACTTCTCAGGATTGAGCTTGAGATTGATCTTGCGCAAATTTGCAAATGTTTCTTCTAGATCTTGTATCAGTGTCGTCTTGTCCTTGGTTTTGACTACTATGTCATCCATATAAGCTTCCATATTTCTATGTAGCTGGGGCTCAAAACCTATCTAAACTGCTCTAGCAAACGTTAAACCAGCACTTTTCAACCCGAAAGGCATTCGTATAAAACAATACGTACCACATGGGGTGATAAACGCGGTCTTCTCTTCATCTTCCTTTGTCATGAAGATTTGGTGGTATCCAGAGTATGCGTCAAGAAACGACAGCAAGTCACACCCGGCCGTGGAGTCCACGATCAGGTCGATGCGCGGCAAGGGGAAAGGATCCTTTGGACAGGCTTTGTTGACATCTGTATAATCAATGCACAGCCTCCATTTCCCATTCGCCTTGCGCACCACAACCGGATTGGCCAACCACGTTGGGTGGAGCACTCCCCTAACCAAGCCTGCTGCTTCCAACTTCCTGATCTCTTCAATAATAAACTCTTGCCGCTCCAAGGCTTGCTTCCTGACCTTCTGCTTGACGGGCCGCGCATGAGGACAGACGGCAAGATGGTGCTCAATCACCTCCCTGGGAACGCCGGGGATGTCAGATGCTTGCCATGCAAATACATCGACATTCGCCCACAGGAAGGCAACGAGCGCGCTTTCCTATTTGCTGTCGAGGGTGGAGCTTATGGTGAAAGCTCTGCCCGTGCCATCCTCCTTGACGGGCACCTTCTTGGTCTCTGGTGGGGCAGCCTTGGATTTCTTGCTCTTGCCGATGGAGCTCTCTAGCACTTCCTCGACGGGAACGCAGCACTCCGAAGAGGTGCGCTTGCCGGAGTAGGTGCAGGAGGTCTTGCCGGGCCAAGAGGTCTTGCCAGTCTTCTTCTCCTCAGGAGCTCTAGTGGCAGGAGCAAGTGCCTTGGCGGCAGGTGCTCCAACTGCCTCCCGGTAGAGCTGATCGGCGCAGATGAGTGCGTCTTTCTTGTCGCAGTTGACTGTGATGATGCTCAACGGGCCGGGCATCTTCAGCGTGTTGTAAGCATAGTGTGATGCCGTCATAAACTTGGCCAATGCTGGCCGGCCAAGGATCCTGTTATACGGCAACGGGATCTTGGCAACATCAAAAATGATCTTCTCTGTCCTATAGTTCAGCTCACCACCAAACGTAACTGGTAGTGTGATCTTACCCTTCGGCTGGCTTCTTCCCGGATTGATCCCTTGAAACGTGCCCGTCTCTTCGAGATCTCCGTCGGGAATTTGTAACCTCTTGATCACATTGGGTGAGATCAAGTTCAGACCGGCCCCACCATCTACTAGCATTCTTGTCACCTTGAGGTTGCAAATTATTGGGGAAACCAACAATGGCAAACACCCGACCGCGGTTGTGCGATCAGGGTGATCCTCGGCGTCAAAAATGATAGGCGTGCGGGACAATTTCAGTGGCTTCTGGGCATCGATCGACGGCTCTGTCGCATTAATCTCGCGCGCCCACTGTTTAAGTTGGCGGTGAGAAGAATGCAACGAGGCGCCACCATCAATGCACATGGCCTCCGTAGCTTTTTGAAACTCATGCTCACTGGAGTCGTCGTCATCTTCGTGGTCAATATCCCCCTCCTTTTTGTCGCGGCCTCGAGCAGGCCTTTCTTGTTGTTTGTCTTTGCCGCGGCGGCCCCCTCGGCCACCACGCTTCTTGTTGGACCCTTCAGCACCATCCTGGCCCTTCTCCTTGTCTCGCCTTTCATATTCGGCCTTCTGCCTCTCGACGAGCAGCTCAACCTGCCGGCAGTTCTGGAGGTCATGGCCCTTGGTGCGGTGGATCTTACAGTATTGCTTGTCGGAGCCCTCCGGCTTGTCGGCAGCCGCCAAGTACTGGCAAGCGGCGCACCCGGCAACCTCCTTGCCGGGGTCGTCAACCTTGGTCTTCTTGGCGGTGTCGGGGTTGCCGGATCCCTCGACGGCAAGCACGGTTTTGCCCTTGCGCTTCCTATTACGCCGTCGGCCCTTCTTTGCCGGGGCGGCGGCGTCTTCATCTCCGGAGTCAGTTCCCGCGCCGGCATCTTCGCCGGGGTACTTCCTTCCTTCTTCAGCCCGAGCACATCTGTCGGTCAAAACATAAAGCTCGACAACATCCGTAATCTTGTTCATCGCCAGCTCTTCGCGCATCTTGCGGTTGCGCACATTCTGATGGAATGCGCTGACAACAGCGGCAGGATGAACATCCGGGATGTTGTACTGCACACGGCTGAACCTCTGTATGTATTTGCGTAAGCACTCGCCATCTTTCGGGGGAATGATATGTAAGTCACTTGCCTGCCCAGGAGCTTGGTGGCCTCCGGTAAAGGCGCCAGCAAACTCGTGGCACAGGTCCGACCAAGAAGAGATGGAATCTACTGGTAGGTGCATCAACCACGACCTGACGTTGGGCTTGAGCACCAACGGGTAGTGATTGGCGAGCACCTTGCCGTCGCGAGCCCCGGCAGCTTGCATCGCGATGGTGTAAACGCTCAGGAACTCGGACGGGTGAGCCTTGCCGTCGTATTTCTCCGGGACCTCTGGTTTGAACGTGCGGGTAGTGGGCCACTGGAATCGCCGCAGCCCACGGGTAAAAGCTGGACAACCCACCTCGTAAGGTAAGTCACGAGGATCCCCCGGCGCAGGCTTTTCTACAGTGGGCCCTGCGCGCCTATTCGATTGATGGCGCGCTTCCCGCCGCCGCTCGATGGTAGTTCGAGCGTCTTCTTTGACCCGTTCCTGAAGAACTTGATGTTGGTCGCGGCGAGCTCGCGGATCGGACGACGCCGTGGATCCATCATCGCGGGCATCGACCCGTCGAGCTGGCGACCGCTGTCGTCGTGGTGGAGGGGGTGCACCATGGCCGCGGCGCCTCCGTTCTTCCCGTCATCGACACGCGCCGGCTCAGTGGACCGCCGCCGCGAAGGCTTCGCCAGCTGCGGCCCATCTCTATTGGCGAGACCGATGAGACTCTGGATCACAGCTCTCCATTCGTCTTGCTTCTCCGCAGCGGGAGGAAAATCCAGGAGGAGCTGTGCTCGCGTCAACGCTTCGGCTGGTGTAGGTGGCAGCGACAGGCGCGAAGAACGAGGGGTGCTCGGACTTCTAACCGCGTTAGAAGGAGCCCCATCACGGTTCCGCGGCCGTGCGCCGTTTCCACCAGCATCTTGGCGTGCATGCCGGCCCTGTGCATCTCGAGAATGATGCTGAGGGCCCTTTCCGTGGGGACGCTCGGGACCCCCATCATTACGGTGCCGCTCATCACACACGGCCTAGGAAGACTGCGGCGCACGCGCCGGTGGGGGTGTCTTGGAGGTCGTTGCGCCGCCCGTAGGCAGCACGGCCCCGCCCCCGGACCCAGCGGCGCGCGGGTCGTCGTCGTGGCTGCGGATGATGCCACTCCCCTGGCTCCGCTCGCCGGAACGTCGCGGATGCTCGTGATGTGCACTCCCGCCGCCATTCGTGTCTACACCGTCGCCCGTCCGTGCTGGCACAGGCAGATCGGCCGTAGATGAACCGATCGCCGTGATCGTCTTCTTCTTGGGAGCCATGGTGATCGAGAAACTGACGCGCTAACCGCTAGATCAAGTTTGCACAACTTCTCTTCTCCCCTACCCGGCGCGCCAAAGATGTCGGGGAAACGACACCTATAAGATCGAGTGGATCCCTTCTACGGTTTGACAGGGAAGAGGGGTGCACAAAGAGCAGATCTAACGATCAACACGAGGGATTTTTACCCAGGTTCGGGCCGCTGGGAAGCGTAAAACCCTAGTCCTGCTTTGTGTGTATATTCTGTGTTCTGGAGCTTCGGCTAACTGCTAAGCATGTAAGCTGGGCCGGAGAGTCCGAATCCTCCTCCAGTATGCCTTGGGCCTCCTTTTATACGTCCAAGGAGCTGCCACAGTGGCACACAGGAGGTGTAAAGTAGCCATGCTTATAACTGACGTCCTGGGGCAAAACGCATTAAATGCGCTGGTTACGCCTCCCTAGCTTTATCGGGGACGGGAATAGAGCCCGTCCCGTCCGTCGCCGCCTCACTCCGCCTTGACACGTATACAGGCTGACGAGGCATGCAATGCCAGGCTGGCTAGCTAACCGCTGCGCTGGAACAGTGGCAGGATCTTCACGAAGATCTGCATGCCACTACGCACGTGCCCCTTGTGCCTTGGTCTTGACACTGTCGATGGTGTCAGAGCTCTTCAACCTCAAGGGTGGTGTTCTTGTCAGTGCTTCGCAAGTCGTCCCGACAAGGATCTTGCCGGGGCCTCGCGAGCCGCCTCGGCAAGGATCTTGCCGGGGCTCCAGCATATCTTCTGCTCCCTGGTTACTGGCTTGGACGCCGTCTTCGTTGTCTTGCATTCTGCCTCCAGCTGTCCCCGTCAAGCCTTGCCGCGGGCGCGGCTACAACTGCCCGCGCACAAGTAAGGGGTACTAAAAGGGTCCAAACTTTATTACACCGACAGTTTTCTTGTCTTTTACGATATTTCGCAGATTGCGAACATTTTTGTTATACAGCTTAACTGTATTTCCAACGCACAGTGGGCAGCAAACTCATCTAAGTAGTGCTCACTAGGCTTGCCTACCAATTTTCACAGAACTATAGTATTTAGTATTTGTCGGAGGAGTTGCTGCAAACAGGAAAGTAATAAGAGTTTTTACCGCGAGTAATGTATTTTCCAGCTTTCAAATGGATTTTTTTCCCTTTGAACTTTGGGACTGACCCGGCCTTGCGATGAATTTGTACAGCCTGAGGCCAGTATGTGCCATGCCATGGCTATGCATATGATTTACCTGCATAAAGTAAGATCAACAGAATAATAAATACATTAAAATCTTTAACTTTTGAAGCTTAGACCATTCACGAGGCCTCCCGTCAATATCCTGACTAAAGTGTGTCACGCAGATGAAGGCGGACTAACGGATCTTGGTTCTAAATTTGTGGAGGCTACCCTATTGCGTCATATTTTCTCTCTTCAGCTAAAACTCATTAAAAGCATCCATGTCCTCACTTGATAAAATAATCTGGTGTTTTGTTACCTCTCTGTTCTCTCAATGATATTTCTCTCAAGAAAATGCATGCAGCAAAAGTGCATATAAGAAACAACAAGTTGAAAGAATTAAGCTTACTGGCCATAAAGGTACAGGCAAAATAAAAGCAACACATAAAAACCTAGCTATAAAATGCAGTTCAAACAAACCAAACAACATGAAGCAATAAGAAATAAAACAAAACCATAATATGGCAATATGTTGGAATAGGTAGGGTTACATTTGCAAAGTTTATTGTTGTCTGTCTTATCAATAAAGTTTCAGTGACAGAGAGATTCAATCTGACAAATCAAATAATAGTCCTGATGGGATGTACCTTGGATTAACTAAACAGGGACCATCTAGCACCATGCAATGGACGAGCACACATGTAGAATTGACGAGAGAATAAAAAATAGGTCTATGAGGTAGTGAAGATCCATGTGAGATGTCGCAGCTAATCGATCAGAGAAACAAGCCCAAGCACCTTCTGGAGCAATGAGCGAGTTCGTCGACGAAGCTGGAGTTGCAACCTGGTGTTCCTGTAGAAAAATAGAACAACAGTGTTATCTCTGTTTGCATATTTTAGACGAAATTGCTCCAGAAGAACCTAATTTCAGTGAAGGAAAGTTGTAGCCATAGACCTGGAGATGAATTTTGTGTTCAATACACTGTAAATTGATTTTCTGTTTATGGAAGATGAATTTAAAAATGAGAACTGCAGCTATGTTGCCACTATTTCCCGAGGGTTCTGAGAATGATATGACTTTAGAAATGAAAAGAGAAATGAGGTCTCTGGAGGTAAACAAGCGATGGAAACACACATATGGATAATAATATTACTTTTTAGCAACTGCTAAACTAACAACAAGTCAAGTCACCAAATATATATGTAGTAAACCCAAACCTTTTGATTGGTACAAAACTAAGCAGGTAATATTGAGTAAACAAAAATCTTGAAAAGGAGCACTCACAGAAGCATGTTCCTGCATAACCAGTGGGCATCGGGGTTGCAGTATGCCGTAGTCGAGATAGTCAGTGGAGTTGACGAAGTCGAAGTGGAGCCATCGGTCGAATTGGTGGCACGTGAGATCAATACGGCCACCAAGAGTAACAGTCTCTGCTAATAAAAGTCCCCCTCGGGGATATATAAGAATCTAAAATGAGAAAGATCTAGTAATGTGCCAATCTTGCGGAGATACTACCAGATCGAAGAAAATCAAACCACTTCAAATAAAAAAAATACTCTTATGAAATTGTGCTCCTCTTAGAACATACACACTTCCTGTGCATATGGTTGCAGGTTGTATCCATGCCAAGATAGCACCTTGTATGCATAAGATGGACCATATGTTGAATATACGAACAATCAATTTGTTTAGTTTTCTTGCTGTCAGAATAAGACCATGAAACCAACTTCCATCGAACACATATCTGTAGCATCTATACTATGTATAGGGCGCAGATATATATATTTGTTGACCAAGCAATTCCTTTCTTCTGAGACAAAGACCAAATATATGACTACATATCCCCCCAATGTCCTCTATTTTTTATTGCAACATAACATATTGAGGTATTCTCAGTTTTCTAATCTCGGTGTAATCTGAAATCAGACTGCTAACATAGATGCCTTTATTCACAAAAAAGCAAGCAGTGTAAGTAAAGAATGCCTAAAACAAATGAAAAATGCAATTACTGCCAACAAATAAATGGCCATTTGTATTCCAGGTAACAGTCCTGAAAAGAAAGAGGATGATGGACCTGAGGGGGAACGGAGGCATGATAGCATTGTGGATGGCTATGCTGAGGCGGCTGTTTATCTGATCCATGGTGTAGGAAGCGTCGGTCAGCACAGTGGAGCTGCGCCATGGGAGGGTGCTGGTTTGGAGATCCGCGTGACTATCCGAGCGCTAGTCCACCTCAGAATGGAAGCAAGCGGTGCTTTGCGGGTGCCTCGCCATGCCATGGCAGTGCCCTGTACGAAACCATTACGCATTACATTTTTCATGACCATGAAAAGATAAACATGAAGGTCGGGCATACGCTATAATTTGATGATGCATATAAAGGATGATGTCTAAGAAAGATTATGTACACATGGTTCTGAATGTAACGATTGGTGAGCAATTTTCCTGTTTGGCATTCATTGTTCACCCATATATATGCAACACAAACTGAAGGCATGACACTACAAAAACATAAATTTAGAAATAGACAACCTCAAGTGGATTTGCTCATTTCAGTTTAGAAATGTGTGAGTTAAAATTTAGTGACCTAATGAAGCTGCTGATCATAATCACAGAATATAAAAGATCCCATAGACATTTCACTAAACATGAGAGGAGCAATCAATTTTCGCAACCAATGGACTGTAGCGCTAACTGTCCAAGTATCATTTTTCTCAGCACCTTTTATCTTTTCCTTTTTTATCTCCCTCTGAATTTCTCTTTCACTTATACCAGCGGACATACATACATCATTTTCCTCAGCAAAAAGTATACTTGATGTCACTGACATTCTTGTCAGCTCCAATGTCTATCCTATGGCACAAACAGTAGTTCAAAGACAGAAAAAAGGATGGTTATCTTATATGTATTCAAAATCCTTCACAGCGATGGAGATGATGGTGCGCAAAAGTCTCAGAATTACAAACAACAATTCAAAGAACAGAAGAAGGATGGAATGCGTATTAAAAATATCGTTTATATGTATGAAAACAATTAAAACAAATTGTAGACCAAGATTTGCATATGGTAAATGGGGGAACGAAGGCATGCCTGCAGGAGAAATTCGTCGCATCATGTTGTGAATTTCTTAGAGACATGAGCATCACAGAGCAATATTTTCTTTCACATATAATATTCACAAATGGAGTTTTTACACATTATTGATTATCTACAGATTCATCTTAATAATATGTTTTCCTGATAGACAAGCAATTATAAGACTCAACATTGTTGTGTTGACACCAGTAACATATTAAAAGTATCAATAAATTTAGGGAAATGGGTGAATAATGGCTAAATTGACAAAAGCAAATGAGGTCCGGAAATCCGTGCACATACGAAAGCATATTTCCTGCCAATAACCCACTAGGGAGCTGCTCAGATATAGCAATATGCATGACGAGGAAAGCTTAAGGCACAATACATATTTTCTAGATCTCTAATCTATGACAAATTTCACAATAAATCTTCACATAAAACTGACAAAAGGCCCAAGCACGCATTGTACTGTCTGGATAGTACACGTCTTTTTAACCCAAAATCATAGGTGCTAGCAGATTGTGAAATTCTGAACATATAATTTATACTACATCTTAAAGTTCACGTGAACATTTGCCCATCAACCTAAATTACTCCTCATTTCCATAAAAATTCTCCGCATGCTATCGATTTAAAGCATACAGGAATAGAATTACTCCTCATTTAAAAGAAAAAACCTAGAAAAATAATGAGGCAATGAAATAGACATAACTGAAGAAGTGCATACCACACCATGCTGCACATCGTCAGGTTTGATCACAAGGCAGGCCTGCTAAACTTCGTGCACAAAAAAGCTGAGTTAGGAAACATTTCAAGTTAATGAGGAAGGAAAGACTCGAATGGAGAACTACATAGAATTTGATAGCACACCTATGAAGCAGTCATCCTTTAAATGCAGAGACGGAATTGGGCATCAATTATTATTTCTATGCCTCCGTAGCCAACACATATATTGGTAGCATCAACCCATGCCTTCTCTGTTTGAAGTTTTAAAAGAGACAAAACCGTGAGAACATGAAGAGAGAAAGAAAGAAGAAAGCAGCCAATGTATACCTTTAATCAAATAGTCGAAGGAGCTTATGCACCAGTCATTTGTATGTCCTAATCTGCAGCTAGCACATAAAAATTCTTAAAATGAATATGGAGAAAATTAGAGTAGATACAGCACATACACACTACCATTATTCAGCAAGTCCCGTATATTATAGAAAAACTACTGCAACGAGCACCACATAAAAAACTTTGACAAGAGTCAAGCAATTTTCTCTGAAACTTACATCCATTGACTTGTATCCCGTGCAGCCTGAAAACTCATGAACTCCACAGCCTTGCCTCGCCACATCCTGATGCCTCGCCAGTCGCTACTGCATACTACAGCACTCGGGTGTTATTTACGCCTCAACAGTCAACCAAATGTGGTGTCTCGTCAACTCGTTATCTCATAGAAAGCTGTTTCTACATCCGTCAAATACAAACTGAAAATCTAGAGCCAAATGTATGCCTTAGTTACTCCCTCCCAAGTTCCAACATTACCCTAATCTAGAGCGAAAGCATATGATTTTGTATAGCTACAGACCAAAGCTTCAAGCATGATTGAAAATCAAGAGCAACGTGATAAGGTGGGAATTAAGTAGGACAACCGACAAGTCTAGCTAACAAAGATGACGATGACACATTACCAAGCACACAAAATATGTAAACTTCTGGTTGTGTGTCCATTCTTTAGCTTCTCATCATCTAATAGCAAAATAAACATCAAAGACATGTGAATGAAGATTGTAGGGAGTAAACAAGGTCATGTTACGCACAACAGTTACAAGCAATGACCAATCCTAAAGCTTCCAGAACTGTATGTATCAAAATTGATGACGACAAAGCATCGAAGGTGCTAGGTTTGAGGGGAGCAATAGGGTCACCTCAGAAGAATCTGGGCCTTGGACGGGGCACCTCGGCAAGACTTTTGCGCCAAATTCGTGTTCTTCTATTTGGCCTTCTTCTCAACCACAGAGAGAGAGGAGGTAGAGGTTAGCCATTGACCACCGTTGGCTCCTTGCTCCTGCTGCTCCGGCCGTCGAACGACCTCATCCTTCCACTCCTCGTGGCGCCCCTCTAGCCGAAGCCCTCGTCAATCAGAAAAGGGGGAGGGGTGAGTGAGACAGGGAGGATGGAAAGGCAAACCGTGAACCAACTCGAGCTCCCAGCCCCCGTTAACGACCCCGTCTGCATCCGCCGTATCCACCAACTCCTGCCGCTTCAGCCTGCACGCGCCGGATCCGTCCAGCATCCTTCCCTCCGCTGCAGCTCCAACCCACCATGAAGACCTTGCCGCTCATGCTCTCCACTACGACGAGCTGCGTCGGAGGTGAGCGGGGAGGAGGAGGCTGTGTGGTGGAGCAACGAGGGGCGCGGAGTGGCGCGGGGGTGCGACGGCTGTGGGGTTGGGGAAAACCGACGCCGGTGCACCCCCCTCTCTCTCTCTCCAGCGGATCGAATCCAGCGCCTCCGCCGTCGCCGCGAAGCTCGCCTCCTCACCCCGGGCGGACGACATGCGGGGGCGAGGGGAGGGGAGGGGGGAGCGAGGGGAGGCGTGGGGGGCTGAGGTGGGAGAAGGAGGGGGCGGCGGCTAGGGTTACGCGGGCTCTCGAGAAGGACGCGGGCTGGCTCATTCCTTTTTCGCTGCCGCCCTCGCTGCCTTTTTTTTTTTCGCTCGCTGCGGCCCTTGCTTCGCTGAACTATTCACAGCCTACGTGCACAACGAATATTT
Source organism: Thinopyrum elongatum (assembly GCA_011799875.1). Lineage (NCBI taxonomy): Eukaryota > Viridiplantae > Streptophyta > Magnoliopsida > Poales > Poaceae > Thinopyrum > Thinopyrum elongatum. The sequence goes on from CM022299.1 coordinate 544,353,976, forward strand.
TCTTTCGCATATAATATTCACAAATAGAGTTTTTACACATTATCGATTATCTACAGATTCGTCTTAATAATATGTTTTCCTGATAGACAAGCAATTATAAGACTCAACATTGTTGTGTTGACACAAGTAACATATTAAAAGTATCAATAAATTTAGGGAAATGGGTGAATAATGGCTAATTGACAAAAGCAAATAAGGTATGGAAATCCGTGCACATAGGAGAGCATATTTCCTTCCAATAACCCGCTAGGGAGCTGCTCAGATATAGCAATATGCATGACGAGGAAAGCTTAAGACACAATACATATTTTCTAGATCTCTAATCTATGACAAATTTCACAATAAATCTTCACATAAAACTGACCAAAGGCCCAAGCACGCATTACTGTCTGGATAGTACACGTCTTTTTAACCTAAAATCATAGGTGCTAGCAGATTGTGAAATTCTGAACATATAATTTATACTACATCTTAAAGTTCACGTGAACATTGGCCCATCAACCTAAAATTACTCCTCATTTCCATAAAAATTCTCCGCATGCTATCGATTTAAAGCATACAGAAATAGAATTACTCCTCATTTAAAAGAAAAAAACCTAGAAAAATAATGAGGCAATGAAATAGACATAACTGAAGAAGTGCATACCACACCATGCTGCACATCGTCAGGTTTGATCACAAGGCAGGCCTGCTAAACTTCGTGCACAAAAAAGCTGAGTTAGGAAACATTTCAAATTAATGAGGAAGGAAAGACTCGAATGGATAACTACATATAATTTGATAGCACACCTATGAAGCAGTCATCCTTTAAATGCAGAGACGGAATTGGGCATCGATTATTATTTCTATGCCTCTGTAGCCAACGCATATATTGGTAGCGTCAACCCATGCCTTCTCTGTTTGAAGTTTTAAAGGAGAAAAAACCATGAGAACATGAAGAGAGAGAGAAAGAAGAAAGCAGTCAATGTATACCTTTAATCAAATAGTCGAAGGAGCTTATGCACCAGTCATTTGTATGTCCTAATCTGCAGCTAGCACATAAAAATTCTTAAAATGAATATGGAGAAAATTAGAGTAGATACAACACATACACACTACCATTATTCAGCAAGTCCCGTATATTATAGAAAAACTACTGCAACGAGCACCACATAAAAAACTTTGACAAAGAGTCAAGCAATTTTCTCGGAAATTTACATCCATTAACTTGTATCCCGTGCAGCCTGAAAACTCATGAACTCCACAGCCTTGCCTCACCACATCCTGATGCCTCGCCGATCGCTACTGCATACTACAGCACTCGGGTGTCATTTACGCCTCAATAGTCAACCGAATGTGGTGTGTCGTCAACTCGTTATCTCCTAGAAAGCTGTTTCTACATCCGCCAAATACAAACTGAAAATCTAGAGCCAAATGTATGCCTTAGTTACTCCCTCCCAAGTTCCAACATTACCCTAATCTAGAGCCAAAGCATATGATTTTGTATAGCTGCAGACCAAAGCTCCAAGCATGATTGAAAATCAAGAGCAACGTGATAATGTGGGAATTAGGTAGGACAACCGACAAGTCTAGCTAACAAAGATGACGATGACACATTACCAGCACACAAAATATGTAAACTTCTGGTTGTGTGTCCATTCTTTAGCTTCTCATCATCTAATAGCAAAATAAACATCAAAGACGTGTGAATGAAGATTGTAGGGAGTAAACAAGGTCATGTTACGCACAACAGTTACAAGCAATGACCAATCCTAAAGCTTCCAGAACTGTATGTATCAAAATTGATGACGATAAAGCATCGAAGGTGCTAGGTTTGAGGGGAGTAATAGGGTCACCTCAGAAGAATCTGGGCCTTGGACGGGGCACCGCGACAAGACTTTTGCGCCAAATTCTTGTTCTTCTATTTGGCCTTCTTCTCAACCACAGAGAGAGAGAGGAGGTAGAGGTTAGCCATTGACCACCGTTGGCTCCTTGCTCCTGCTGCTCCGGCCGTCGAACGACCTCAGCCTTCCACTCCTCGTGGCGCCCCTGCAACCGAAGCCCTTGTCAATGAGAAAAGGGGGAGGCGTGAGTGAGACAGGGAGGATGGAAAGGCAAACCGTGAACCAACTCGAGCTCCCAGCCCCCGTCAACGACCCCGTCCGCATCCGCCGTATGCACCAACTCCTGACGCTTCAGCCTGCACGCGCCGGATCCGTCCAGCATCCTTCCCTCCGCTGCAGCTCCACCCCACCATGAAGACCTTGCCGCTCATGCTTTCCACTACGACGAGCTGCGCCGGAGGTGAGCGGGGAGGAGGAGGCTGCGTGGTGGAGCAAAGACGGGGCGCGGAGTGGCGCGGGTGTGCGATGGCTGTGGGATTGGGGAAAACCGACGCCGGCGCACCTCCCTCTCTCTCTCCTGCAGATCGAATCCAGCGCCGCCGCCGTCGCCGCGAAGCTCGCCTCCGCACCCGGGGCGGACGACATGCGGGGGCGGGGGGAAGGGGAGGGGGGAGGGGAGGCGTGGGGGGGGGGGGGGCTGAGGTGGGAGGAGGAGGAGGGGGCGGCGGCTAGGGTTACGCGGGCTCTCGAGAAGGACGCGGGCTGGCTCGTTCCTTTTTCGCTGCCGCCCTAGCTGCCTTTTTCTTTCGCTCGCTGCCGCCCTCGCTTCGCTGAACTATTCACAGCCTACGTGGATAGCGCGAGCCTGCCTAGCACCCCAGCAGGGTTTATATGTTCAATTCGCTGCCTTTTTCTTTCGCTCGCTGCCGCCCTCGCTTCGCTGAACTATTCACAGCCTATGTGGATAGCGCGAGCCTGCCTAGCACCCCACCAGGGTTTATATGTTCAATAAAGCGAGCCATCCCGCTAAAAAAATAGCTAGCCCCCCCCCCCCCCCCCCCCCCCCCCCCCCCCCCCCCCCCCCCCCCCCCCCCCCAAACCCCCCCCCCCCCCCCCCCCCCCCCCCCCCCCCCCCCTTTTTTTTTGAGGGCCCCTTCCTAAAAAAAGCATTTTCCACCGTTTCCTTGGGCCGTTTCTGCTCCACTTCACACACAACACCACGCCCAGGAACGCTCAACAGCCCAAAGCCCTCATCGGCTCATCCCCACCGCAACGACGCTTCCGGCGGCGGCGGCCATGGAGGCGGCCATGGCGGAATTCCAGAGCCTAGGGTCGCTCGGCCCCATATGCGCGGTGGCGAACGAGTTCCTGCGCAACCAGACGGCGCACAACGAGTACGAGGCGGAAGAGCAATGCGACCGCTTGTTCCACCCCACCCAATACGACATGCCCGTCAACCGGCTCGTCTCCGCCGCCGCCGCTCGCTTCTTCGCGCTGCCTCCCAACGACGACGTCGACCGCGTCAGCCGCCTCCCCGACGCGCTCCTCCGCGACGTCGTCTCCCGCCTCCCCGTCAAGGACGCCGCGCGCACCGCCGCGCTCTCCCGCCGCTGGCGCGGCGTCTGGCGCTCCACGCCGCTCGTCCTTGCCGACGCGGACCTCCTCTCCGACGCCTCCTCCGTGTCCCGCGTCCTCGAGGCGCACCCGGGGCCCTTCCGCTGCGTCCACCTTACCAGGACCCGCGCCGAGGGCTTCCACGGCCTGCTCACGCGCTGGCTCCAGCTCCTCGCCGCCAAGGGCATCCAGGAGCTCGTCCTCGTCAACGCCCGCTGGCCGCTCGACTACTTTCTCCCCACCAACCTCCTAAGCCTGACCAGCCTCACCCGCCTCTACCTCGGCATGTGGAGGTTCCCCGACACGGCCGGCCTCCGGCGCGCCACCTGCTTCCCCAATCTCCGTGACCTCGGGCTCTGTCACGTCCTGGTGGAGAGAAGGGATCTGGACTTCATCCTCGACAGGAGCCCCGTGCTGGAGACGCTGTGCGTCCAGGGCAATGTGCTCAAGCTTCGCATCCGGCTCATCAGCCAGAGTCTCCGGTGCGTGCAGATCGTCGGGTCCTTCATCGAAGAGATCTTCGTGTTGGACGCCCCACGCCTTGAGCGGTTCATCCATTCGGAGGCCTGGAATCCTGCTGGCAACTGCACCACCACGGTCAAGATCGGCCATGCCCCCAAGCTGCACTTGTTGGGATACTTGGCGTTGGACCCACGAAAGCATGTCCTACATGTCGGCAACACTATCATCAAGGTGCCTGGTTTCTCCATTGGTTCAATCCTAGAGTGCCAATGCAAATTTGTGTGATCTTTCTTTTCTTAATTGGGTGAGTTGTGAATCTGTGATTGACAGGCTGGGACAGGGATGAGCCCAAGCACCATGCTACCAGGTGTGAGAATCCTGGCTTTGGAGGTGCGTTTCGCAGCCCGCAATGATGTCAAGATGATCCCCAATGTCCTCAGGTGCTTTCCGAATGTTGAGACGCTCCACATCATGGTGAGGCCCCGGAAGCTTCTATTGGCATCCATTTGCACCATCTTGCACTAGCATCATGTTGCTAATTGCTAATTGGTATCAATAGCTGATGGACTGCACATGCTTTTCTCTACCAATTTTTCAGTCTGGAAAAACTGATCAATCCACTGGCAAGGTCAACCTGAAGTTCTGGCTCGAGTCTAGTACCATAGAATGCATAGAGTCGCGCATCAAGCTGCTGGTTTTCCATGGTTTCCAAGGGGATCGAAGCGAGCTTGCCTTCCTCAAGTTCTTCTTCGAGAGCGCCTTGGTGCTGGAGGAGGTGGTGGTTCTGTTGGCCGCTGATCCTACGGATGAGATGATACGCAAGGTGGTGTTTCTGAAGTACATGGAACGGTCCAGTGAAGCCTCCATACTGTCGGTCGGCCGTTCTGGTCCTCAAGGCTTTGCTCAGAGCGCCAGGAGAGGATCTGATTTCTCCCTCGGTGACCCTTTTGCCAACTATTGTCGCAGCGACTTGTATCGTATGTCATCATCCCGCCCCTTGTACCTGTGCTAGCCTGATTAGCTTCAGCGTCGAAGTTGGCAGTATCATTGTTGCGGCCATTGTTCTACTGGTTGGCAATTACGGACCACCGTGTATGTGTTTCATGCGATTTCGTTAGCTAGGCTGTGATCTTGATGACAGCGGTGTTGCATTGCACGGCTTTGGCTAAAAATATGTTTATTGCCATTGTGACAGTGGTGTTGCATTGCACGGTTTTGGCTAAGAAATGTTTGTTATGACATTATCTTATATCCTTGATCAGATCCTCTTCTTCATGCTGTGGTACGTTGCTTTGCTTTGCTTTGTGTCTTGTGCGTTGTGCTGTGTTTGTGTGCATATTTCCTTCATGCTGGTTGGCAATTACAGACCGCTGTGTCTGCGTTTCATGTGATCTCACTACCTAGCTGTGATCAGACGACAGCGGTGTTACATTGCGTGATTTTGGCTAAAAGATGTTTATTGTGAGAATGGTGTTACATTGTACTTTTGGCTAAAAAATGTTTATTATGGCACCACCTTTTCTTTGATTAAATTTTCTTCATGCTGTGGTAGCGTTGATTTGCTTTTGTGACTTGTGGGTGTGCGTTGCGCGGTGCTGTGTGTTGCCCGTTCACGAGTAATTCTGTCTATAGATGTGGCGTTTCTTCTCTGCAAAATAGAAGGATGGGGTATTGCTTGGGTGGCTCACAGTTGCAGAAACAGGATTGAAGCAGATGTGTATGCACGGTAATCGACGGTTTTGAATTTTTTTGAATGTGTTTGCTGTTTGCAAGGTTTTATGTTTGGCGTTGGCTATTACAGACCAGTGTATCTGTGTTTCATGCGATTTCATTAGTTAGGCAGCTAGCTATGATCTGATGACAGTGGTGTTGCACTGCGCGGTTTTGGTTCAAAAATGTTTATTATATCATTGGTGTTACAGTGTAATGTTGGCTGAAAAAATGTTTATTATGACATTACCTTATCCTTGATCAGATTTACTGCATGCTGTACTACGTTGCTCTGCTTTGTGATGACTTGTGCGTTGTGCTATGTGTGCATATTTCTTCAGGCTGTAGTGCTTGTTCAATGTTCACCAATACTTGTGGCTACAGATGGGGTATTTCTTCCCTGCAAATGGAAAGATATGCGCACTTTGCCGGCAATTGATATTGCAATTGCGGAAACGGAATCAAAGCAGATTTGATATGCGCACTTTGCCGGCAATTGACGGTTTTGAAATTTTTGAGTGTGTTTGCTGTTTGCAAGTTCTTGTGTTTGGCAGGTTAACTTTCGTCAGGGTTAGTTTGATTCATCAAGTCCCAGTTGAAACATACATATGAGATGAGCGATCAATGGACTCCCAGGCATAAATAGGCCCCAGTCTGCCTTATTATAGGACCATCAACAACGAATTGCACATCCAACAATACACAACCAATTCAGTCTCACACGCCCACAACACCGGAAACAAAGCTCTCAACCCTGGACAACCACCAAACTAACCCCAAATTATAGTACACCACCCAAACACGCGCCACCGCAATCAGGACCTCGTCGACGGTCAAGCGCTGGTTCGGGTAACGGCGGCGAAGATGTCCGTGTACCCCACCACGCCGACGAGGACGTCATCCTCCTCAGCCTCCGCGTCTGTCACCCACACATGCGTCGCCCGGTGGGACAGCATCTGCGCCATAACGGCCGCGAGCGAGCTCGTGCTCCGGCACATCAACGGCGAGCTCCGGCCCCGGTACATGCTCCGCACCTGGTTCGCCTGGCTGTTCAGGAACCCGATGTTCCTGCTGCTGAACTTCTTCAGCAGCCTGGGAGAGTGCCCGGGCTCGGCCTCCTCCGACAGCGACGAGCTGATGGAAGGCAACCGGAAGGCAGAAATGGGGGTCGACCCGTTCTCGTCAGCGCCGATGACAAACTGCCCCGCCGACAGGTTCGCCAGCGCCCACGCGGCCGCCACGTAGTCGCACTTCCACAGCTTGTAGGCGGAGATGTCCCCGATGATCTTGCGGACCCCGTCCGGCGTCGTCTCGACCACGGCCACGCCGCACGGGTCCCCAGGGATCTTCTGGATCGCCTCCATGGCTGGCGCAGGCGCCTCGACGTGGCAGTAGTGCGGGTTGATGGCTCCGAGGGTACAGATTGGAGACAGTGGGATGGGCGCAAGGGCGCCGAGGCACCCGATCAGGAACCGGAGGATGTCTTCCCTTGACAGGCAGCAAAACTTCTCCGCGCAACTGATAAATGGGGACAACTGCATGCTGCTGCTGCCAGCTGAGCTTGGGGATCCCGATTCCGAGTTCTTCATCCATTTCCCGTTGTAAAGCATCGAAAACCGCTTGGTGATGCCTGTCCAGGAGCCGTTCTTGCGGACAAGGAAGCGCTTCACTCCATTCCTCATCAACTCCAGCGCATCGATCAACCTTGCAAGACAATCAAACTTGGCTGAATAACAAAATACATATGTCAAACATCACATCTTTAAAAATGAACTTGCTTGAAAGGCAAAGGACTAACTAAAAAAGCAGAGCAGTATGATTGGTAGATGCATCATCCAGCTCAGACTCTTATGTCCTATTGAACTTTTTATTTGCGGGCAACTATTATGTCATCCCTAAGAATGTGACATTGGCTCACTACTTGTGCTGCCAAATCATTTCGAGACATGATTGGACTGCCTCGCATGTGTCATGTATGGCTCAGTTTATTTAAACTATTGTCTTGACTCATGAATCCCTTGACAGCCAGCACAGCTTCCACATGGATTGCTGCCTTCCTGATTGCGACGTTACATTGCCAAATGGAACCATGTTCCCACTTTGTTCCTCTTATGACAACACAATCAGGACAAGTTCTGCACCATGTGAAAGCCATCTGGCTTGTGTAAGTATTGGAATGAACTGGAGACACTTCATGATACTGGAAGATAGCGTAAAATACAAGCTAAATTGTAGAATGGTCAGTGTACTCTAGGAATTGAGAAAAATCAAGAATATCCACAAATACTGATAGATGAAAACCTAGCAAATCTATCCTATTGGTAATGGTTATGAGTCACAGTTTTTCAGTCTCGAGGAGTTATGTGAGTCTTTTAAGTTGACGTCAACAAATGATCCCTAAAGGGGCAACTAAACTGGTGTCTAATGAAGAAAGCATGACCAGTTGTGGCATTTCTTTGGGTACTGAAAGAAAAAAAAACTGTGCACACAGGGAGAGAGTAACTTAAACTTGAGCAGTGGTTTTGTGACCAAGGCTCATGACCCCGCAAAACAATACTCCTATCTAGATTGCTATACATTATTTCTGTGCGGAAGTTTCATCCAACTGTTTTCATGAGCAGGAATGGAATTCAGTGACTATTTAATAAGTAGAATTCAGCGAGTCATAAGCATCAATCTTAAGCTCACACAAATTAAGTATGAATTAGGATCTGTTTCGAAGGCAATTAATTAAACTTTCCAGTTTTACCCAAGCATGTCGGGCTCCAACGATCACGCCTTACCCACTATGCTTTCTTCTGAAAGAGATTGTGTTAAATACAACCACCATCTCAGTTTCAGCATCCACTGAGCACAGGTTCAGGCAGCTTCACTGAGCAATACTAAGCAATTCCTGATTTGCACCAACAAGAGAAGCACCATAGAAGAGTGATTTATTAACCCCAAAGGCACAAACCCCCAGTGATCTCTTACAGATGCATAAAGACCCAAAAACAATTTTGTACTACCCGCAGATTTGTCCAGAGGTCAAACTGGTACGAACATGCATAAAAGACAAAGATCACCAACCAACCAGACCGCATTCAGAAACGGAGGCTTGTGCATCAGCATTCAGCTGCAGTGAAGCATCCCAGCAGGCGGGGACAGATCCGAGCTGAGCACGAGTCAACAGAGCCATAGTGCATAGACTGAATTACCACTGCCTACGACTATGAAACCGCAGACGAGTGATGCCTAAAGACTTGGAGATTGGGTGGGATTCCTGATGGGAAGGGCGGGGACACGACGGCGGTGAGAAGGGGCGCATCGAGGAACAAGAACTGACCTGGTGCCGGGATCGACCTCCCGGAGCAGGTCCTGGTTGGGCTGCACGACCTCGCCGACGGCGGCGCGCATGGCCCGGTCGCCGGCGCCGGCGGCGCCGGCGAGGAAGGCGGCGATGTCGACGGCGGAGATCATGCCGAGGAACCGGGCGCCGGAGGGCGGCTCGTCGGGGGCGGCCCGCGCGCGCCAGACGGGCACGGCGCCCTCGGGGCTGCCGGCGATGGCCCGCGCCGCGTCGTCGAGGGTGTCGGCGTCGCTGAGCTCGGCGATCTCGGGCTTGCCGACGGTGAGGTCGCCGACGACGTGGTGGTAGAAGACGGCGGCCATGGCCTGGCTGGCGGGGGGCGCGGGTTATAAGAGCGACTGGGGGAGGAGCAGGTGGAGGAAGAGCCTGGAGGGGCCGACGGCGGGGGAGGAGGAGGAGGAGGAGGTGAAGGCGGAGGCGGGGTCACCGGCGGCGCGGGTGCGGGGGTCGCCGGCCATGTCGGAGGGAGGGAAAGCCCATTAAGAGGACGGGGAGCAGATGGAAAAATTGAAGCCGGGTGCGCGCGTGGGGTGGGTGTGGGTGATGAGGGGATATGCGATGAGATGGGAGGAGAGACCGGCTGGATGGGGTTAAATCAGCTCCGTGTGGCCTTGCTTTGAGATTCGGGGTGGTCGGCTGATGGATCACCATTGTGATTTATGCATTTATTGTGTGCCATGTATAGTCTGTAAAACTGGCAGAATGATCGATCAACCACGTGGCATACATATTTTCAGCTGTCAAAATCTAAATAGCCCACCATGTTCAAGTCCTATAAAGTCGACACTCGTGCTCGCATTTATTTCAGGCTTTTCGACGACGTCCGTTTAGTGCGAGGAGATGTTTCCGTCGACTAAGAAGGCGTCTTCGACGACTTCATCAATCTTAAGATGATGTGCCGGCTTAGTCTCTCGAAAGTGGTCATAAGGGTAGGGTGTTCGTGCGTGCGTTTATATGAGTGAATATATGTGTGTATGTATTTTCGACAAAGGGAATTTATTAATATTGCGAGGTACCAATTACACTCAGTCTCTGCAACAACGCAATACCCTAATGGTACTACAGATGGCGAACCAACCTGTGGTTAGATGGTTAGAGGGACTATGATATCCCCAGCCCACCAGGGTTCAAGTCCTGGTGCACGTATTTATTCTTGGATTTATTTTAGAATTTCCGGCGATGCGCATCCAGTGGGAGGAGACGTTCCCGTCGACGACGAGGTGCCTACGGCGACTTCGTAAATTTCAAGATGATATGCCGGCTCAATCTTTCGGAGGTGCTCATAAGGGTAGGGTGTGCGTATGTGCATTCATAGGGATGAGTGTATGCGCGTGTATATGAGCGCTTGCGTCTGTACTGTGTTCAAAAAATGGGGCACTACGGATGCACACAGCCAAAAAAAGAAAAGTCTCGCTATAGTGATCTAGTCCTTGAAACAGCAGTACAAACACCATGAAGACAACACCTGAAGTACAAATTCTCCAAAAGCGACGCCTCCAAGAAGGAAACAGTGCATACGCGCAGTCTTCACCCGACTATAAACCATAGGTTTTCACCTTGGAAAGTCCATGCTCTCAAAACAATGTCTTCAAAAAGGCCATTGCCAGGCACAATCAATTAAGGCCAGCCCTTGGATTTTCACCCTGAAAGGTAAGACGTTGAACTTCTCTTGTGCGGTCGCCCCCACTTGCATGCCGCTGCTATGAATCCTCAAACACCAAGCAAATTCCTCATCACCGCAAAGACTCGAACCGCCATTACTAGTCCTCGGATCATAGCTTCCACAACATTCTCTGCCTCTGACTTCGCCATGGAACGGAAAAGAAATGTCCCATGATGGCAACAAATAGGCAGAGCTTCACGCCAATCCCTCCAAAAGCCAAACGGTCGGAAAAAACATGGGTGCGCACCACCGAATCTCATCCGATCCAGCAATCTCCAGGCATTAGGCGCCCATGGGAGTTCACCGGCGGAGCCTTCCGGAACTTTACACTCCGGTCAGTTCAAGGAGGACAAGTATCAAGCATATCTTTGTTTTGGTGCGAGAGGAACCCTAGGACCGTCACATTTATTAGGCAGAACGACGGCCCCCATGTCGTTCCCCGCCGGCTCCCAACAGCAGGCCGCCGTGCCACCCTCACAGCCACAACGGTCGCCGAAGAAGACCGGGGCCACCACCTCGACGTCCGTCTCCGTCGCGTGCACCTGGACGTCCAGGGCCGCCGATTTGCAGCAGCCGGAGATCCCGCCGCGTGGGGATGAAAGGCTCGCCCCACCACTCGCCTCGCGAGGAGATGAAGGCCCACCGACGCCGCCAGGCGCGCAGGCTTAGCCCGGTGACTTCCTCAGGCGGCGACGGGGGACGGAGGTGGAGGGGTGGGGGCTGCGGCAGCTGAGATCTGGATCGCCCGAGCCGCCCCCTGGAGCGATGCGAGCGAGCAGATTTCTCTCCTCCTAAACCACACGTCTACCGTACGATTTTGGTTATGTGCATATATACGAGTGTCTGCATCTGTGTTGTGTTTATACAACAATCTAATAGAAGGACCGAAGGTTTGTGAGGGTGAGTGTTGGTGCGTATACGAGCGTCTGCCTTTGCACCGTGTCTTTTTTGAAGGAAAAAAGAAGATATAATCAATGAATGGCTACCTGGATAACCATATCCACAGTGTTTTGCTTTGCAAACGATCCGAACTTACTAACCTATTGGACAAAGCACATCAAATCGAATAACTGAAAATTGCATGACGCCAAAGATACATAACAAAGCTAAAGTCGCATGAAGTTTTCTTTTGGAAGCCGGCGTCTCTAGCTACACAAAAGACTAAACATGCATAGGTTCGACTAATCTCCAATGTTTCGAGGAGTCGTGTCGTGTGATATGAATAGTCCACACCAGTATGTAGGAACTTGAGGTGACTGGACACATTGTTGCTGAAGACACAACCACCGCAAGAGAACCACTAATTCGTCGTCAGATTGTAATCGGAGAAGACCGAGAGCACCACGAAGATATCAAGATGGAAGAACCTCTCGCTAATGCACACACGACACGACATATGACACTAGCTCTAGTGCCACCACCGCCGAGATAAAACGAATCAGCTAGCAGATTTTTGATTGGCCTCCTGCGCCCAGTGGCTAGCCTGATTGTTGATGTGATGGTCGATTAGGGCTGGAAACAAAACACGTAGCTCGTGAGATTAATAAGCGCTTGATAGCTCGGCTCGTTAAGCTCGTAACTCGGCCCTTAATAAAAAGGTCAATCACATCTTAGTATGTTAAACTTAATGAGCTTAATAATAAGCTAACAAGCTCGTGAGTACACCATAACACATATTCTTATCTTACATGATAATATGTATATTGTACCTCAACCCGTAGTCAATCTAATCGACTCATCCCAATTCATAGGAGGCAACAAACTAGCGCACCTCTTCCTGTAGTTACCATCTTCCTTTATAAAAGTTGCACATATACTCTCATTTTATATGCTATAACACATCGTAGTATATTAACAAGCGTCATGAGCTTAACGAGTTTTAAACGAACATAAGCCAAAAAATGATTTTTTCTCTCTCTCTCATTAGGCTTAATGAGCTAATCGAGCCAATCAGCTCGTCAGTCTCGATGGACCACCAACCTGATACCACCACTACCACATGCGCGCGTGCGGTTCTAAAATCAATGCTAGGTGCTCAAGGAGGTGCTTAAAAAAATAAACCGATAAACCCAATCAGCGGGCAGATTCTTGATTGGCCTGCTTCTCCCAGTGGCTACCCTGATTGATGTGATAGTTGATTAGGGCTAGAACAAAAGCACGTAGCGCGTGAGATTAATGGCCGCTCGATAGCTCGGCTCGTTAAGCTGGTAACTCGGTCCTTAGTGAAGAGGCAAATCACATCTTAGTCCGTTAGACTTAATGAGCTTAATGAATGAGCTAACGCTCGTGAGTACACCATAACACATATTCTTATCTTACATGATAATACTCTCATTGTATCTCAACCCGTATAGTCAATCTAATCGACGCATCCCAACCCATGGGACGCAACAAACTAGCGCCACCTCCTCTTGTAGTCATCATCTTCCTTTCTAAAAGTTATGTCTACACTCTCATTCTATATGCTACTCCCTCCGTTCCTTTATGTAAGGCGTATTTATTTTTTCAAAAGTCAAACGAGTGTTTGTTTAATAAATGATAGCCTATGGCAGCCCACAACATCATTCACATTAGGCTGGTCATAATGGGAGTATCATAGCTAGTATCATGCATATCAACTACTCCCTCCGTCCCAAAATAAGTGTCTCAACCTTAGTACAACTTCTAAAATAAGTGTCTCAACTTATTTTAGAAGTTGTACTAAGGTTGAGACACTTATTTTGGGATGGAGGGAGTAGACAATTGTGATGAGATGTCGTAGAATTAAATGAAAAAATAAATGGTTGAGTATCATATTATGATACCATATCATAATAAATTTTATACTACTCTATGACACCACCTATGATACTATGCACAACGGATATACTAGTATCACATACTAGTATCATATGCATGATACTAAGTTATGATACTCTCCACTACAACCAGCCTTACACATATTCCGTACTGGAGTACTCACTCCAGACCCGCCGGCTGATGGATCACTATTTTTATTTATGCATTTATTGTGTGCCATGTAAAATCTGAAATCTGGCAGAATGATCAATCAACCACATGGCATACATACTTTTTTTTCTGAAATTACGTGGCATACATACTGAGCAATCAAAATCTAAATATAATGGCTAAGGTTTGTTGGGTGAGTGTTCATATGTATGCTTGTACCAATTTTTTTTTTTTTTTAAAATAAAGAGTCCGACAAGTGAGCAACTGAAACGTACATGAATCACGGCAAAGGTACATAACAAAACCAAAAGTTACATTGAGATTTTGGAAGCCGTCATGTGCTTCATTTTTTTATCTGAACTTTCCACCCATGTAAGTAAATAAACTACACAAACGTTAAACATGCACAAAATTCAACTAGTCTCGAATGCTTGGAGGAGACGTATGAAAAATCCACCCCACTAGGCAAGAAACTTAAGGCGAACGAACACGATCATGCTAAGAACACAACTATCATAAAAGGCAAGGCATTGACACTAGTAGAAAACAGGGCTTTGTCCAGGCCAGATAAGGGCATTAATCCCGGTTCTCTTATGAACCGGGACCAAATGGTGCATCAGTCCCGGTTCGTGAGGCCAGGGCGCCGGGCCTTAGTGGCCATTGGTCCCGGTTCTTCTGACCCCTCTCATCCCGGTTCCAGATAGGGCTGGGCGTTCGGTTTATATGGTTAATTCGGTTCGGTTTATTCGGTTTTCTATAAATTCGGTTTTGAGAAAATGAACACCGAAATAGTTACATAAAATTTAGACACCGAACCATATTAACCGAAATATATCGGTTTGGTTTATTCGGTTAACCAAAAAACCGAATTACATGCACCCATCAGTCTAAGTGTCATGACTAATGTGTAGTGTGGGCATTGTACAGAATGCACAAAATAACTAGATCCATGAGACATACATACGCACATTTACTTTTCTTCACCAACTATATTTTTCCGGGGATTCACTAGCTCGTTGACCATCATTTTTTTTACGGGGTTCTCTTTGACCATCGTTGCATCCGAAACAAAGATAAAATATTCCAAATGAATTAAACTAATCATTAGCATGGTGTCAGTATAATTATGAGATTGAAACTAAGCATTGTATGGTGTTACGTATATTGACATATAAGAACTTTCATTTTAGAATGTTTTAACACATTCGAACTTGACGAAGCCAGGGAAGTATACGTGACCGGCCGGCCGGATGTCGTGGCAACCGTATATTAGTTTTCGTTAGGAAAACATATATTAGTTAAATATATGATTGTGGAGCAGCTATTGGGTTAGGCTGATCAGCACATTAACTCGGCTGCTGGCTGTTGCGCTTGCATTTATGGTAACTAGCCAAACTAGGATACGGACAGATCAGTTTCTTCGGTGAATTCGGTTTCTTAGCGATGGAAACCGAACATGACACCGAACACCGAATAGCGACCATATTTCATACCGAACCATACAACCGAACACCGAATAAACTGACAAATCGGTTCGGTTTGGTTTGGTTTTTCGGTCTTCGGTTTTGAAGTGCCCACCCCTAGTTCCAGACACGAACCGGGACCAATGGGCCTCGCTCCTGGCGCAACACCTTTAGTCTCGGTTGGTGGCTGGAACCGGGACTAAAGGTCAGTCTTCTGTCCCGGTTCTGGCCACCAACCAGGACTAAAGAGATGCCTATATATACCCTCGCCCCTGCCCACCCTCTCATCTGTTTTTTGGCAGTGTGGGAGGTGTGCATGCGCTGCTCTGTTCTCCCTTCTATGCATGCACATGAGGTGTTCGATGAAAAGCCCGAGCCACACTTGAGCTTTCTCCTCTCCAAGCTCGACCTCCAAGCTCTATTTTCCTCAAGATTTGTCTAGGTTTGGCGGTCCGTCCCATCCCGTCCCCGTCCTCACCGTCGTCGATCGCCCGCGCCGATCTCGTCGCCGGCACCACCGTGGTGAGCCTCTTGTTCTTATCTTCTTTCTAAAAGAATTTTTTTTTTACTTTTAGGATTTAGATAGATATATACTTGTATAATTTTCTTACTTTTATTATTGTTTGTTATTATATAGTGCCATGGTTTTGGTATCCGCCCCCGTCGGTCCTCGTCCTGTCTATGATTCGGATGTGGTATATTATCTTTTATAACTATTTGTTTCATTTAGTGTTTTTGACAATTATGCCGACCAACGTGACATAGATGTTTTTATCTAGGAGGTATGTGAACCGGAAATTCCAACCGACCCTCTTGTCGAGAGGTTAAATTTAGTTGAAAAAGAAAATAATTACTTGAAGAAAAAATTGAAAAGAATTGAGGAGGAGAAGATGGAATTGGAGTTGCATGTTGCGGATGTCGTCGATGATCACAAGATCAAGATGGATGCAATGCACTTGAAGATTAGAAAGATTTGAAAATATGCCATTGATACTGAGGCTTGGTATCATTATGCCGTTGGATCAATTGTTACCTTAGTTGCGATTATGATCGCATTTGTTGTTACATTAAAATGTTTTACATAGTTTCAATGTATGTTTTAATTAGATGCTCTAGAGAGCTATATGTTGTTCAATGAGAACTATGTATGAACTTTATGTATTTATTTTTTCAGTAATAACATTTGATCACTACTGTACTTTGGTTTTAATGTGATGATGAAGTTGTATTAATTTGGTCACTTCTCTATTCATGATGTTCTGTAATGGTTTTTGATACACTTAATTATATAATGCACGCAGATGAACCGGCAATGGATGTACGATGACAGACGCACCTCCGAGTACATTGAGGGCCTGCATAATTTTCTCGAAGTGGCTGAGGCAAACAAACAGAATGGTTTTATGTATTGTCCATGCCCTGTCTGTGGGAATACGAAGGATTACTCTGACTCGAAAACCCTTCACGTCCACCTGCTTGAGAAGGGTTTCATGCCACACTATAATGTTTGGACCAAGCACGGAGAAAGAGGGGTTATGATGGAAGACAACGAAGAAGAGGATGATGACAACTATCCCCCTGAATACGGTGATACTGCAACGGGGGAAGCTGAAGATCAAGAGGAACCAGACGATGTGCCCGATGATGATCTTCGCCGGGTCATTGTTGATGCAAAGAGACAATGCCAAAGTGAAAGGGAGAAGTTGAAGTTCGATCGCATATTAAAGGATCACAAAAAAGGGTTGTACCCAAATTGCGAAGATGACAACACAAAGTTCGGTACCACACTGGAATTGCTGCAATGGAAGGCAGACAATGGTGTATCTGACAACGGATTTGGGAAGCTACTAAAAATAATGAAGAAGAAGCTTCCAAAGGATAACGAATTGCCCGACAGTACGTACGAAGCAAAGAAGGTTATATGCCCTCTAGGATTGGAGGTGCAGAAGATACATGCATGCCCTAATGACTGCATTCTCTACCGCGATGAGTACGAGGATTTGAACGCATGCCCGGTATGCGGTGCATTGCGGTATAAGATCAGACGAGATGACCCTGGTGATGTTGAGGGCGAGCGCCCCAGGAAGAGGGTTCCTGCCAAGGTGATGTGGTATGCTCCTATAATACCACGGTTGAAACGTCTGTTCAGAAACAAAGAGCATGCCAAGTTGATGCGATGGCACAAAGAGGACCGTAAGAAAGACGGGAAGTTGAGAGCACCCGCTGATGGTTCGCAGTGGAGAAAAATCGAGAGAAGGTGGGGGGACTTTGCAGGTGATGCAAGGAACGTATGGTTTGGTTTAAACGCAGATGGCATTAATCCTTTTGGGGAGCAGAGCAGCAATTATAGCACCTGGCCCATGACTCTGTGTATCTATAACCTTCCTCCTTGGTTGTGCATGAAGCGGAAGTTCATTATGATGCCAGTGCTCATCCAAGGCCCTAAGCAACCCGACAACGACATTGATGTGTACCTAAGCCATTAGTTGAAGAACTTTTACAGCTGTGGAATGGAAAAGGTGTACATGTGTGGGATGAGCACAATCAGGAGAAATTTGACCTACATGCGTTGCTGTTTGTAACCATCAATGATTGGCCTGCTCTCAGTAACCTTTCAGGACAGACAAACAAGGGATACCACGCATGCACGCACTGTTTAGATGACACCGAAAGTATATATTTGGACAAATGCAGGAAGAATGTGTACCTGGGACATCGTCGATTTCTTCCGACCAACCATCAATGTCAAAAGAAAGGCAAGCATTTCAAAGGTGAGGCAGATCATCAGAAGAAGCCCACCCTCCGTACTGGTGATCACATACTTGATATGGTCAATGATTTACAAGTAATCTTTGGAAAGGGTCCTGGCGGACTATCTGTTCTGAATGACGCTAAGGGACGCGCACCCATGTGGAAGAAGAAATCTATATTTTGGGACCTACCATATTGGAAAGACCTAGAGGTCCGCTCTGCAATCGACGTGATGCACGTGACGAAGAATCTTTGCGTGAACCTGCTAGGCTTCTTGGGCGTGTATGGGAAGACAAAAGATACACCGGAGGCACGGGAGGACTAGCAACGTGTGCACGAAAAAGACGTCATGCATCCAAAGCAGTATGAAGGTCCTGCCAGCTACGCTCTTACCAAAGAAGAGAAGGAAATCTTCTTTTAATGCCTGCTCAGTATGAAGGTCCCGTCTGGCTTCTTGTCCAATATAAAGGGAATAATAAATATGGCAGAGAAAAAGTTCTAGAACCTAAAGTCTCATGACTGCCACGTGATTATGACGCAACTGCTTCCGGTTGCATTGAGGGGGCTTCTACCGGAAAACGTTCGATTAGCCATTGTGAAGCTATGTGCATTCCTCAATGCAATCTCTCAGAAGGTAATCGATCCAGAAATCCTACCAAGGTTAAAGAATGATTTGGTGCAATGTCTTGTCAGTTTCGAGTTGGTGTTCCCACCATCCTTCTTCAATATCATGACGCACGTCCTAGTTCATCTAGTCGACGAGATTGCCATTCTGGACCCTGTAATTCTATACAATATGTTCCCCTTTGAGAGGTTCATAGGAGTCTGAAAGAAATATGTTTGTAACCATGCTAGGCAAAAAGGAAGCATCTCCACGGGCCATCAAACAAAGGAGGTCATTGGGTTTTGTGTTGACTTCATTCCTGACCTTAAGCCGATTGGTCTCCCTCAATCGCGGTATGAGGGGAGACTGACTGGAAAAGGCACGCTAGGAGCGAACTCAATAATATGTAGGGACGGGCATTCTTGGGCTCAAGCACACTACACAGTTCTACAGAATTCTACCTTGGTGACGCCGTATGTCAATGAACACAAGAATATTCTGCGCTCCAAACACCAGGAGCAGTGTGACGACTGGATTACATGTGAACACATCAGGACTTTCGGCAGTTGGTTGCAAACACATCTCATAGGTAACACCACTGTTGCAGATGAGCTGTACTCGTTGGCCAGGACACCATCTTCGACTGTATTGACTTACAAAGGGTACGAGATAAATGGGAATACATTTTAGACGATCGCCCAAGATCAAAAGAGCACCAACCAAAACAGTGATGTCCGCTTTGATGCAGCAACCAAGAGGGGAAAGGACACATATTATGGTTACATAGTGGACATATGGGAACTTGACTATGGACATGATTTTAAGGTCCCTTTGTTTCGGTGCAAATGGGTCAATCTGTCAGGAGGCGGGGTATAGGTAGACCCACAGTACGGAATGACACCAGTGGATCTGAACAATCTTGGGTACACAGACGAACCATTTGTCCTAGCCAATGATGTGGCGCAGGTTTTCTATGTGAAGGACATGTCTACCAAACCGAGAAAAAGAAAAGATAAGGAAGCGAATACATCATACGATGAGCCAAAGCGCCACATAGTTCTTTTAGGGAAAAGGGACATCGTGGGAATGGAGGGCAAGACAGACATGTCTGAAGATTATGAAACGTTTCATGAAATTCCTCCCTTCAAAGTGAAGGCTGACCCAAGCACCCTGTTAAGCGATGAAGATTATCCATGGTTACGGCGCAATAAGCAAGGGACACACGCGAAGAAAAAGTGAAGGAGGATACGATGATGGCTCTGATTACGCAAAGAAAAAATGAAATGTCTTTTGTAACAGATGAGTTTTCGTCCGAAACCCTGATACTTCGAAAGAGATTGTCCATTTTGTACACGAAGTGCATCCAGTTTTTGCCGTAACCCTCTCAACTTTTTAGCACATGTTATCTGGGAGAAATAATGATACCATGCCAACTTTCAACATTTTCAGAGTTCATTTGTAGTTCTTTTCAATTTCAAGGTCATTTAGCTAAAAAAATCAGTAAATGCATGAAAAATACCAAATGAAGTCAGAAAGGGTTGAAAATTGATGATGTGGCTTTGAATGGTGCATGTTGAACGCACAAAAAGTCTGGAGTTGAAATAAGTTCAAAAAAATGAAATCCCTTTTGTAACAGATGAGTTTTCGTCCGAAACCCTGATACTTCGAAAGAGATTGTCCATTTTTGTACACGAAGTGCATCCATTTTTTGCCGTAACCCTCTCAAATTTTTAGCACATGCTATGTGGGTGAAATGATGATACCATGACAACTTTCAACCTTTTCAGAGTTCATTTTGTAGTGCTTTTCAATTTCAGGGTCATTTAGCTAAAAAAATTAGTAAATGCATGAAAAATACCAAATGAAGTCAGAAAGGGTTGAAAATTGATGATGTGGCTTTGAATGGTGCATGTTGAACGCACAAAAAGTCTGGAGTTGAAATAAGTTTAAAAAATGAAAGCCCTTTTGTAACAGATGAGTTTTCGTCCGAAACCCTTATACTTCGAAAGAGATTGTCCATTTTGTACACGAAGTGCATCCAGTTTTTGCCGTAACCCTCTTAACTTTTTAGCACATGCTATGTGGGTGAAATGATGATACCATGCCAACTTTCAACCTTTTCAGAGTTCATTTGTAGTGCTTTTCAAAAGAATGAACTAAAAAGCTTTTATAAAACTCTAATAGCAAAAAGAATGAACTAAAAAGCTTTTATAAAACTCTAATAGCAAAAGAAATGAACTAAAAAGAATCAATTAAAATATTTTGTTATGATCAACTAAAACAAAACTATAATATTCTTCAATAGCAAAAAGAATCAACTAAAAAGATTTTATAAACCTCTAGTTATTATCAAAATAATATTAACTTAAAATTATATAAAATTTATGCAACTAAAATTATCAAAGTATTTTTTGTTAAAAACTTTAATAGCAAAAAGAATTTTCATAAAGTATTTTATGTTAAAAACTTTAATAGCAAACTAAAATGACATAAAAAATAACAAAATGCCGCCTACTGGGCCACCATGGCCTGCATACGACTAGAAACCCATCTGTACATGGGCCAGGATGCCGGCCCGCGGGCCCAACAGGCCCAACATGGCAGTGACAAAGGTTAGGCAAGTACTGCCTGCATTAGAGAGGAGCTCGAAAGCTCAGCCGCAGCGCGCCTTATAAACTAGTGTCGCCATCTCTCAACTAGCGAGGTGGGACTAAACTCCCACCACCCCGCGCCAGTGCCAGGACCAGGCCTTTGGTCCCGGTTGGTGGCACCAACCGGGACTAAAGGGGGCCCTTTAGTCCCGGTTCGAGCCACCAACCGGGACCAAAGGCATGTGCTTCCCACCCTTTGGGCTGCTGAAATACACCTTTAGTCCCGGTTGGTGGCTCAACCGGGATTAAAGGGGGGCCTTTAGTCCCGGTTGGAGCCACCAACCGGGACTAAAGGTCTTTGTATATAACCGCGCACTTAGAAAAATTTCAAACACAATTCACTTCGATCCTCCTCTCCCCCGACGGCGCCGACGACCACCTCGACGCCGCCAGGCTGCCGAACCTCGCCGTCGACGCCCTGCCCTGCCCCGACGCCCCTGCCCTGCCCCGACGGCGCCGCGCCCTGCCCCCGACGCCGCCGCTCCACAGCTAGCCGGCCGTCCAGGTACTCCCTCCTCCCTCCCACCCCTCTCCTCCCTCCTTCCTCCTTGTATGTATAAAGTTGCCCCTGTTCAGAGAGTTGCAAGGTTTCATAGAGTTTGTTGAAATGTGTTTGCCATGTCCACAAGGTGTTTGTTGAAATGCTAGGGCTAGCTAGGAAACTTTGTTGTATGTGAAACTTGGCAGGATGATGTCTCCTTGGATGTTAGAGATGATGGTCAAGTTGGTTTGATAAAAGGAAAAACTTGTTAGTGCAAGTTTTATTAGAATTTAGTTCTGGGCAGAAACTACAGGGAATTTTTTGGTGGACTTGCAAGATGAAATTGGGGCTGCCCTTCTGGACTTAAGGTTTAGTTGGAAGGACTATAAGATGCAAAAAATTCAGAATTATTGGAGCAAGGAAAAATAGGGTTGTAGTTCAATGCCAAGATTGGACCAAAATTGAAAAATGGAAGTTGTGCTCAAAATTTTCAAATGACCAAAGTGGCTTTTTGCATAAAAATGATCTATAGGCATCAGAGAACTTCTCAAAAAGTTTGTGGTATTTGAAAAGAATTATTTGAAATAGTTCTAGTGCAACAGGGTCATTCTAGAGTTTGAAAATACTAATAAAAGATTTTTTTTGAGGCCAAATCATTATGAAAATAATTACTTCTGATGTTTATAAGGTAATTAAAAGGATTGGGAGAAAATTTTAAAACCCACATTAAAATGATTGTTTACAAATATACTTCTTTTTTGCTTTATGTGATAGCTAGTTTGAAGTGTCAATGCTTTATGTGTGACCTAGTTTGATGTTCATTGTGATGTATTAAAACTTGGTCAATATTTTGTCTTTAGAGTTGATTTAGAGTTCATTTTGATGTTCATTGTGATGTATGAAAACTTGGTCAATATTTTGTCTTTAGAGTTCATTTTGATGTATGAAACTTTGGTCAATATTTTGTATTGTGGATGCCATGCCATGCTATTTTTCTCTAAGTTTGAAACTTGCTTTCAAATTGGTATCTAGCTAGCTACAATTTTTTTATCAGGTTGTGGTGTTACATTCATGTCATGCCATTTGTTGCCATGCTAATTTTCACTCTCAGTGGAATTACAGGTTGTGGTCTTGCATCTCCGTGGAGTTGGTCACTTATCGTCCCTCCGCTGTTCAACAAAAGGTGTCCATTTGTTGTATATATGTTGAGTTTTGTTCATAGGATGATGGTTGGTTCATTTGTTGAGTTGTGCATTCATCTTGTGTATAAATCTTGTATTCATCTTGTGTATAAAGCTTGTATTCATCTGGTCGTTAAAACATGAGAGAGGGGGTCGTTAAAACATAACCCCGATAACTTCGACATGAGGGGGCCGGGGGGGTGGTTCATGTCAAGTGTTGTATTTTCTCTCGAATGTGAAGCAAGTCTTTTTTTGCCATGTCAAGTGTTGTATTTTCTCTCGAAAACAATCTCGATAACTTCGGACATGAGGGGGGGGGGGGGTCGGGGACGTCGACATTGCATGAGACATGAGGGGGGAGTAGTCCTCGACGATCGTCTGAAACTGACTGTTATAAAACTTGTCAACTTTGCCATGTTGAGGGGGGAGTAGTCCATCTCTCATGTTTTTATATTGCCATGTTGTAATATTTGCAGGAACTATGGACAGAGACTTCGAAAAAGAAGAGTTGTTGGGGGATATAATCCGTGACGGAGGTGATCCCTTGTCATTTCTCAACGACACCGATGGTCAGGAAGGAGAGGATGACGGCTCCGGTGATCCAACAATGGAGGAGGATGGAGATCATGAC
Source organism: Thinopyrum elongatum (assembly GCA_011799875.1). NCBI lineage: Eukaryota > Viridiplantae > Streptophyta > Magnoliopsida > Poales > Poaceae > Thinopyrum > Thinopyrum elongatum. The sequence goes on from CM022299.1 coordinate 544,377,308, forward strand.
GGCTCCGGTGATTGAATGGCGGAGGAAGGAGATCATGATCACGGCTCCGGTGACCGAACGGAGGAGGGAGCCTTAACTGTTGCAAAGTCCGGCGAGGTATATATATATATATATATTAATTAAGCCTCTGCTGACTAGATGCATTAATTGTTTTGTATGTACATATATTAACGCTTCTTTCTTCTTTTAGCCCTCCGGATTGAGCCAAACTTTGGTAAGGAGACGAGGCCCGAAGAAAAGGTTGCGCCAGGATGAAAGGTTCACGATCACAGAAGTCGCTTGAGATGGTCAACCGATTGCTCCCAAGCGGACCAAGGACACATTTATACATCAGTGCGGAGTTGTTGTTAGGGACAGCGTCCCGATCAGCATCCAAGAATGGAATAAGAAGAAGGACCCTGAAGTTTCTTATGTCCAGGATAGACTGAAAGATGATCTTTGGACCTCGCTGATGACAAATTTCAGCCTACTACCAGAGGAGGATCCGAATAACCCAGTTATAGAGCGAAAGGTCAAGGCGTTTGCTCTTAAGAAGATGGCAGAACTATTCAAGAACTGGAAGAAAGAGTTGAACAAAAAGTTTGTCGAGAAAGATGAGACTCCAGAATTCATCGGTCGATATGAGAAGATAAGAGATCATTGGCCCGCATTTGTGGCCTACAAGAAATCGAACAAGGGTAAGCAAAGGTCACTGATAAACAAGCAAAATGCTGCAAAGAAGAAGTATCACCATACCACGGGGTCAGGTGGCTACAGCAAAGCCCGGCCGTTGTGGGACAAAGTTGAGCAAGACCTGCTTGCTAAAGGGGTCCAACTAGTGACATTGCACTGGCCAGATCGGGCAAGGACTTGGTTCTTCGGGGTTGGGGGAACTTTGGACCCAGAATCAGGGAAGTGTGTTTGGACGAACGATCAACTTGCAATACCCATCAAGAAGCTTGAGGAAGCAATCCAGGCAGCACAGGAAGGGATGTTCCGGCCCGATAGAGAGAAGGACGAGCTGACAGAGGCCCTCGGGAATCCTGAACACCCTGGACGAACACGAGGCACTTCAGGCTCCGTTCCGTGGGTGCATGGGTTTCCCGACAGCGGTGGTTATAGAAGCCGACAGAGAAAGAAGCAAGAGGAAGCAAGCGAAATGCAGAAGCTCAATGCAAGATTAGCGAAACTAGAGGAACTTGAGAGCCAGCGAGCTACCGGCCAACCATCTCAGTGGCACGAAGATCCTTCCTTCGACACTGTCCCAGAAGCTACCCCACCATCTCAGCGGAGAAGCAGCGTGGCTTCCACGGACCTCGTTCAGCCTGATTTCACGGCTCCTCGCTACCCCGTGGATAGTATCACGAAGGCTGAACATTATGTGCTAATGATGAAATGCCAGAACCTGACCTTGAAGGCGGCGGTCGGCTCTGTTGTACCTCCTCGAGCTGAGGGAACTTTCCATTGCCGTCCGATTCCACATGGCTATGCTATTGTCACGGTGGATGAAATAATGGAGGGATTTGAGGGGCTGGAGCTTGACCACCCTACAGGTGAAGGGGATATTTTTCTGGAAAATGCTTTAAGGAGTACATGTCTATGGAGAAAGGAGAACATCAAGCTTCCAAACTGGACGCCGCCTCAGCAGACTCAGCCGGATGAGGCCCCTCAACAGACTCCTCACAGTCCAGCTCAGCTGCCTGAGTCGTCTCCGGCGCGTGAGCTGTCTCCGCCGCCTCAGCCGCCGTCTCCGGCGGAGGAGGCCCCTTGTAGGATCGAAAGTAGGTCTAGAGGGGGGGTGATTAGACTACTTGACCAAATAAAAATCTAGCCTTTTCCCAATTTTAAGTGTTGGCAGATTTTAGCAACTAGTACAAGTCAAGCAATCAACCTACACATGCAATTCTAAGAGTGTTGCAGCAGAAAGTAAAACATTGCATATGAAGGTAAAGGGAAGGGTTTGGAGAAGGCAAACGCAATGTAGACATGGAGATTTTTGGCGTGGTTCCGATAGGTGGTGCTATCGTACATCCACGTTGATGGAGACTTCAACCCACGAAGGGTAACGGTTGCGCGAGTCCACGGAGGGCTCCACCCACGAAGGGTCAACGAAGAAGCAACCTTGTCTATCCCACCATGGCCATCGCCCACGAAGGACTTGCCTCACTCGGGTAGATCTTCACGAAGTAGGCAATCTCCTTGCCCTTACAAACTTCTTGGTTCAACTCCACAATCTTGTCGGAGGCTCCCAAGTGACACCTAACCAATCTAGGAGACACCACTCTCCAAAAGGTAATAGACGGTGTGTTGATAATGAACTCCTTGCTTTTGTGCTTCAAATGATAGTCTCCCCAAGACTCAACTCTCTCTCACAGATTTGGATATGGTGGAAAGAAGATTTGAGTGGAAAGCAACTTGGGGAAGGCTAGAGATCATGATTCTTGTGGTAGGATTGGAATATCTTGGTCTCAACACATGAGTAGGTGGTTCTCTCTCAGAAAATGAGTAGTGAAAGTGTAGGCACGTTCTAATGGCTCTCTCATAAATGGAGAAGGGGGTGGAGGGGTATATATAGCCTCCACACAAAATCCAACCGTTACACACATTTGACCCAACTCGGTCAGACCGAATAGAAGAACTCGGTGAGACCGATTCAGTTCAAAATGTGAACGTTAGAAATCTCGGTGGGACCGACTGGAACAACTCAGTGGGACCGATGTGCAAGGGCTAAGGCAAAACCTCATCTCGGTGTGACCGATTGCTTGAACTCGGTGAGACCGATTTCAGCAACGAGCAAACAAAGAGTTGGTCAAGCAAACTAGGTGGACCGATTGCTCATTTCGGTGAGACCGAAATGTTACAAAGGGAAACAGAGAGTTTGTAGGGCCATCTCGGTGAGATCGAGATCCGTATCGGTGTGACCAAATCGTTTAGGGTTTCTGGTAGTGGCTATGTCAATTGAACTCGGTGGCGCCGAATAGATCAAATCGGTGGGGCCGAGTTTGACTTGGAAGTTTTGGACATATGTGGAAATGAGGAAGTGGTTGAGGGTTTTGGAGCAATATCACTAAGCACTTTGAGCAAGTAGACCATTAAGCAATACCTCATCCCCTTTTAATAGTATTGGCTTTCCTATGGACTCAATGTGATCTTGGATCACTAAAATAAAAATGAAGAGTCTTGAACTTTTGCCAATCTTTGTCCTTAGCATTTTGAGGGGTCCACATCTCTAGTCCATGCCATGCCAATCATTGAACTTTCTGAAATATTTAACTTGAATGGATATTAGTTCAATAAGCTATATGTTGTTACGAATTACCAAAACCACACGGGGATTAGTTGCACTTTCATCCCTCAGCAGAGTCCTCTTCCTCCTCCGCCTCCTCCGGCGCATCAGCAGACTCCGCCTCCTCCGGCGCGTCAGCGGACTCTGCCGCCTCAGCAACGGCGAAAGAGAGCCGCCGCCGCTCCGGCGGCTAGCAGTACAACAGGCGGGAAGAAATTCAAATTTGGTCCAAGCCTCAAGCCTCTTCCAAAGTTACCATATAAGAGGACTGACGAGGAAAACAAGTACATCATGGATGCCGAAGTGAGAGCCCATTTTGAACGGAAACGTCCACCTCCGAAGGAAACAGTAGATCCGGTGAAAGCGAAGCGCACTCTGGATGCCCTTAAGCGACCACCACCGCCTCCGCCGCAATCCAACTATGACTGTTGTATTGAAAAGACATACGATGAAGCGCGGCGGTCGGAAAGTACTACCAGTGCTGCAAGACGAAGAAGTGGGAAAAAAAATTCCCCAGCTCGGCGAACAGGAGAAGCAATCGTGCCCCCCGCTCAAGGTGTCTAGCGATATCGTCGCTAATCATCCGGGGCTACTGCCCGGTACCACTCTTGGTGATTACGTGGGTGATGATGTACAATTTGAAACGGCTGAGGTAGTAGAGCAATTTAGATACGAGCACGGGAAGCCTGTCGTCAAACGTGATCAGCTCCCGCATCTACCAACGATGATGCGAAGATTGCATGAATGGTACTTGGAAACCTGCAGAAAGTCTGGGACCGACAGTCTGATGCTGGTAATTAAAGATGAGCACGACTTCATTGGAGTCGACCTGATGCCTGTTGAATTTGTGGAATTATTTCAGTTATTCAATCAACAGGCCCTCGACAAACAACTCATGACTTGCTACTGTCTGTAAGTATTATTTCTGTGATTAAGTCTCTAGCTCAGCTCGTTCATTGCATGTATATATAATCATCCTCACTATATATATTATGCAGATTGAAGATCGTCGAATGCAAAAGAGGACAAATCTATGACATTGGGCTCATTAGCCCAAATACCGTAAATGAATGGTCGGTAAAAAAGAAAGCCAAAGATACCAAGAAAAACTTGCTAAAAGCGTTCCTTCGACATCAAAACAAAAGGGAAATACTCTTTCCTTACAACTTCAAGTGAGTGTTACTATCTTGTGCATATTCTGTTTCGCTTACTCGAGGTTAAGTGTAATTGATGAGTTATGCGTGCGCAGGTTCCACTTTATTATGTTATCCATAAAGCTTGACGGGGCAGTAGTAACTGTCTTAGACTCAAGACGTAAAGATCAAAAGGAGTGGGCGGACATGAAGGAAATGCTCCAGAGGTAAGTTCAATCATTATCGCACAATATCGATCGGCAACTTTCGTACAGTTCCTGATATCAAGTAATTATTTTCTTTGCCGGGCAGGGTTTGGAAAATATTCACCGGAATGGTCCCGGGTCTGAAGAAGGAGCTCAAATTTACACAACCCAGAGTAAGTAGTACTAGCTAGTTTCGTGCATCTCTCATTGATTCTAGTTTCATCAATACCATTATCATGCTTGATTATCAGTTTGATTGAACTCTATTCTCGTAAAATGCTTGTGGCAGGCACCCGGGACCGATTCATGTGGATACTACGTTTGCGAGTTCATTCGCAACTCGACCCTTGAGCGGGGCTTCTCTGACGAACAATTTGAAGTACGTAAACAATATTCACAATTCCTTTTTATTACCATCATTTGTGTTGAGTTTCATTCATATATATGTATTGACCCCTTCTTTAAATTAGATCTGGCGGATGCAGGATGAACTCCTACCACATGATCGCATACGAGCAATTCAATAGGAATTGATTTTTTCTTGACCACGTCATGCCTAAAGACGGAGAATACCATATGGAATTGGAAATGGATTTTAGGTAGATGATGTTAGCGATTGTAAGAGATGTTATATTGTATATATGTAATAGCGTCGGATAGATATACGAAAACTTGTTGTTCGATCAAGCATGAAGAAAGAGAGGTCACTTCTATCTATATATGTTAATGACGATGTTGTGTAATTAATGGTTCCTTCATTTGCTTACTAGCCAGCGTCGAGTTCTCTCTATATGTAGTAGCTAGCTAACACAATATGAAACCCCTAAACCCTCCAAAACCCCTACCCCCCCCTTTTTAAAAACAAAAAAACAAAAACCCCAGCGCCTGCGAGCTGCTGACGCGTGTCTGCCTTTTAGTCCCGGTTGGTGTTACCAACCGGGACTAAAGGTCCTCCTGCCTGGGCGCCCCACAGCGGCCACGTGGAGCTGCTTTAGTCCCGGTTCGTAAGCCAACCGGGACTAAAAGTAATGGGCATTAGCCCCGATCGTTTTGTCCCGGTTGCATAACCGGGACTAAAGGCCCTCTAAAACCGGGACTAGTGCCCTGTTTTCTACTAGTGTGAGTCACTGGTTCATCATGAAAATATAATTGAAGAAGAACAAGAGTACAAAAGATCAAAATGGAACAACCTCTCACCAAAACACACATGACATTACCACTGTGCGCCAAATACTGCTCCGATCTGATGCTCTTGGTTGCCTCATCTGCCCATAATGCGAACTAGAACACCTTGTTCCGACAAACATTTGGCCTTGGGAGACGTTAGCTTGGACTGAATTGCGGGCGGCCATCCCGTTGTCGCTGCCAGGGTCCCCGACGGTGTGCCTTCGCACCTGGCACGTCGGGGCTTTTCTCTGCCGGCTCGGCATATCGTGCCCTATGTCGCACGCCGACTATTGCGTGAACCACTCCTCTAAGCGTCACTTATGCTAAAGATCAAGATATTTGTGTGGCAGCTTCTGCAGGATCGTCTCCACTCGGGGATAGAGGTGGTAAAGCGGAGTGAGCCCGACGATTGCCTTAGTCCCCTTTGTAGGGTCCCCGAGTCAAGACCCACATTTTCTTTACCTGCTCCGCTGCCCCGCATCCTATGGTGCTTTATCCACGAGGCTTTGGGACCTTATAGTGGAAGGCCCCGAACATGAGCGAGTTTCTTAAGGTTCATGTTAGTCATACTGACAGGAGGAGACATCCCTTCTAGTTAGTGTTTACGGCGATGGTCTGGACCATGTGGACAATGCATAATAAGATGGTCATCGAACGTCTCTTTTTACTGCGTGCTATTGGCTTTGTGTTTATATTACTGTCCTTCCTGCAACAATAACACCGGCCCCCTCTCTAGGCAGCACGGCGGTGGTATGATTGATGATCTTATAGTGGTAGACCGCCGACTCGCTTCACCTTCTAGCCGTTGATCCGTTGGCTCCTTAAAACCGTGTATCGCCTTTTTCTTTTCTTTTGCATGTTTGTGTTGTTGCCTCAGCATGCATTCCTGTACTCATACTTGTTGTGTGGACGTAGTGATTTGATTTATATATATATAATGAAAGGTAGGGCGAAAGCAAGATTGAAGAGCGGAACTACTTGACGGACGATTTTTTGTTGAACGACGCATGCACGATAGCTCATCCAAGCGCCTACGGCTGCTCAGACTTCCCGGTGGATAGTCTATGATGTAGTGTCGTGCACATTTCGGCTAGCAAGCGTCGTGTGTGTAACACTGCTCATTGAAGAGACATTACCACTTGGGCGGCCACCGCCGAGATAGTCCAAGGGTAGATTTCTGATTGTCACCCTGTAGCCCGATTGTTGATCTGACCCTCAGAGTAACTTGACACCACCACCAGTGGCGGAGACAGGGGGGGACCAGCAGGGGCCCTGGCCCCCCCTAACTTCATGTATTTGCTTCATATTAGCTGATGAACAGTGGGAATTTAGTGATGATTTACTGCTAAGTTAATGGTTTGGCCCTCCCCAATTAGTTTTAAGTGCACTTGGCCCCCCTATAGAATTTTTCTGGCTCCGCCACTGACCACCACCACCACACACGCGCAGAGCGCAGGTCTAGAATCAATCTGACGCACGTCTGGTCGCGATTTTAGTCATTCACAGCATGATACCCAGATCGGATCTGCATCCATCTTTCCATCGAGGATCCAGCAGATGCATGATGTGTCCCTTGTAATTGTAGCCTTGTGCTTGCATCCCAATCAAACATCGGCCGGTCCATTCCGCACGGCGAGCGCGCGTCTCGTCTCGCCTCGTGCTCTCGTGGTGGTTAACCCGCGACGCGTCGCAGTCTCACTCGCTTGCTGTACCCCGGTTCAGATGCAAACTCCTGATTCGCGTTCTTCTCTATCGTTGTTAGTCCATGTCCACTGTTCGTGCGCGTGTGCACGGCACGGCACGGCACGGCACGCGCCGATCGGGGAACCGGGGAAGGGAAGTGAAGGGCGTCGTGTATGTATACATGAACGATGACGACGGACGACGAGAGTACAGTACAGAGTAGTACTTAGTAGTACGTAGAGGGAAGCTGACTCGGGGAGGTCCGAAAGGGCGCTAGCTTTTGGCTTGGCATCTGCTGGGTGCTGACCTGGCCGGGGGGGCTATCTGGACTCCGGATGGTCACAGCGCGCACAATTACTCCCGCCCAACGACCAAGCGTACGTACGTACCGGGTACTGGCCAGCGGCCATGATGAATTGATGATCGTTGATGGGAAGACCCAGTCGGAGACAGAGACGGATGCATGCATGCATGTGCGGGGAAGAAGAGCACAGTACCGTGTACTCGTAGTACGTCCTACTACTACCTGGGAGGGACGAGCGGAGACGCACGTACGTACGTGTTTTCTTCCTGGGAGTTGCCTTGTATGGCCGCACAGATTTCTCAAGACTGAGATCAGCGGCGTCGTGGTGGCAAAATTTCGTGTTTTGATCCTTTTCTGAAAGTTAATCGAGATCTGACTCTAATTTGTAAAAAAATTAGAATCTGACCCTTTTGCTACCGCCAGGCAGTGACGAAGTTAGCATTTGACATCAGGGTTGTCCGCCCTAATTTTTTTTTGATAAGCAATTTAACTAATTATCAATATCACAAAAAAATAGATCAATATGGTCTTTCGAACACAGTAAAATTCTTAATTAAACCTTAGTTTCACATAAAGAAGCCTACGTAGTAAATACTACATGGACCATAGTACATACCTTGAGAAGTTTAAAAAGACTATGTTTCTGGCCTACGCTTTTGCATTGATCAATTCTAGCCTACACTGTTGGCTCTTGAGTTTGCTCTTAAATCACAACCGGCAAACACACAAGTTCTCCGGTTTGCTCTTCGGCCACATCCGGCATATTCCCTGCCTTCTTCTTCTTCCCTATCTTAATAGCTTCTTTTTGGAAAAGAGAAACAATGTCTCCGGCCCTCTTCATTCTTCAACAATTCTGTAATAAAAATTACTTTCTATCAATACACAATACACAAGTAAATTGAGGCATTATGTGCAAAATGAAAGTAACTGAGGCAGAAGTAATAGTTGGCTTCATTCAAGCCAACTATAATGAAAGTAATTCACGCAGAATTCAAGCCTCTGTGGCTTCATTCAAGCCAACTATAATTTCACATCATTTCTGCATATAGACTGATTTAAGCAAAGTACTTGTGCAAAATTATGTATGTGTTCATGTACAGAAAATTGGGGTAAAAAAGCAAACCCTAAGTCTGAAATTATTTGGGATCCCTAACCGGTCAATTTGCTCACTTGTAACCAGGGGGCGGCCGTGCTGAGGCTTTGCAGGGGGGCGGTTGGGCCGGCGGGAAGCCAGGAAGGGGAGGCGCCGAGGCAGGACGCCGGGGCAGCGGGAGCACAGCCACACGCAGGGAAGAGCAGCGGTGCGGCTGGACCGGGCCGACGGCCGGGCGGGAAGCCGGGAAGGGTAGGCGGCCAGGCGGGAGCCTCCTGGGTGGCTGGGCTCCTGTCTCCGACCGGCGACGCCGAGGCGGCCGGCCGGCCGGGTGTCGAGGCAGTGTCGGGGTCGGACAACAGGGCAGAGGAGCTGCTGTGCGAGGGGACGAGGGTTTTGGTCGTGCTCAATGTGCGCACTGGACATGCCATGGCTCCATTCGTCCCTGGATACATTAGTGGGCCGCTTTTTTTTCTCCCAGGCCCAGTTAGAGATATAGGTATATAAGTAGATTCAAAATCCCAGGGTGGGCCGTTGCCCACCCTGGCCACCTTGTACATCCGCCCCTGCCGCCAGGGTCCATAGCGGTAGGAAACACCCCTACCGTCAAGCAGGCTGGCGGTAGCCTGTACAATACTAATGCCAAGGCGCCCGACGGTGCGAGCATGCATGTGTTCCATACTTAGAAAAAAAAATACGATAAGGCGTGCAACCCTACCGCTAAAGACCTTGGCGGTGGGCTGTTATACCCTACCGTCATGGATCCTGACAGTAAGAAAATGGTCAGATCCTAAAGTTTTTGCAAGGCAAGGTCAGATCTCGATCAAGTTTCAAAAAAGGGTCAAAAACACGAAATTTAGCCCGTCGTGGTCGGGCTCGGGTGGGGCCAAGATGAAACGCCGATGATTGTAGCAGACTAGGCGCCACGCATACGTGAATGAATCCGTAAACTCACCAGGATCAATTATACTCGACCTCACAATATCTGGCTACTTATTAATCAATCGCGAGATTCGTTTAAAGAAATATTTAATCAATCGCGAGATGGGATCTGCATCTGTCGATCCAGCTAGCGAATGGCGATGGGTCGCTTCTTCTTCGCCGCAAAGACATCGTCCTAGCTAGCCATAGCCAGCCATCGACCGGCCGGACAAATTTGTGCGCCACTAGTCTCGTGGCTATTACCCGCCATACCAGTCGCCAACTTGGAATTGCACTCTTCTCGTTAGTCTCTCTTTTTTTTTAGTAAAACTCTTCTCGTCAGTCAGTCCATGCGTACCATGTTCGGAGGCCAAGGCCCGTCCGGAAGGGAACAACGACAAAAACCATGGAACAAAGGAAGTACATTAATAGTACTAGCACAAATGCCCTTGCGTTGCAACGAGGCATGCATATTCTATTGCACAATACCAATTTTGTGTGACATATTTTTAGAATACATATTCTATGGTTCGATATCAATTGTGTGTATCACATATATTTTTGACTATCACGTACATCAGGCGACAATGCCGACCTTTTTTACTGTTGAATTACTCCTTCCTCCACCCTACATATATGTCTCTTTGTGTTCTGCATCATCTTAGAACAACTCTCTTTCTCTACCGCGTGATCTTTCGATGACTCTCTAGAGACGTTCATGTTAGCTGGGGTTGCTCGTCTTGATTGGGTATTGAACGATGGAGGTTGCCTCATGTTGTAAGAAATGTTGAAGTTCCATTTTTTCAGTTTTCTTTTTGTCCAAGGGTGGTTGGTAAATGTGTGTACCGGGTAGCAACCTCGAAAAACCGTCTGAGTATTGTAGGAGTACCAAGGCACATCTACAATAGCTTTATGAGATAGCTTAAGCCACTATTGAATACAAAATAAAATTTGACAATCACTTTAATGGAAAATTTTACAACAATGCACTGGCCCTTTAGAAATGTAAATATTCCCTCATACCTTTTTTTTGCGAGTAAAATATTCCCTCATACCTGGTGTAGAGTATGCAAAGTTCATACATTAAAAAAAATAGGTTTCTACGTAAATTATCAAATATATAACTGAAACATTCATGTAATGACATGCATGAAAAAAATTATACAATAGAGCGGGGGTGATCGATTGTCTCTTCAACTAAGGGAAAATGAGATAGCAAAGAGATAGATTCCCAAACTATGATTTTAGGCATGGAATGCTATTACTGTTCATCAGATAAAATAACATTTCATATGATAATATAAAATCACAATAATTAGCCAAATCTGTAAGTAAGAAGTGTTCTGATGTTGTACAGATATTTAATAATTGAAAATCATATTCAGCAGCAAACTTGTGTGCCTCTAATTCCATGCTTGTTCATTTTATAAGCTCCACGATTCAATTGCTCCTCATACGCACGCGGCCCCAGCCTGAACTCTTTTTGCGTGTGTGTATGTGCGCGGGCCATGCGTGTTCCTCGTCCTTAAATCTGAATCCATATCTAATCCTCTGATTGCTGCTTGTTGATTCTGGTACAACTCACTATGTATATAAATTGATGGGATTTGATGTAAAAAAGCGATGCGCGACTAATTAATTTAGAAAAGTGCCTGTTTTTCTAACACAATTGTAAGCCAACTCGGTTTTTTTTAGCAAAAGCCAGCTCAGTTCGCTTTGTCCTCCCCGCAGGAATACTTATTTTTTGCTGCAGACCAGGCCCAACATCGGCCCATGTGAGGGATAGAGGGCCCATAAGTTTGTTTGCATTAAGTAGTGATTAACTCTAGTTTCCATTGCAATTTTAGAGCTAGCTCAACTGGTTATAGTCATAGCGCTAGAGCGGGAGCTTTTGAGTTCCACTCACATCGTACGCGCTGACGGACGAAAAATTAGCTGACCTACGAAAGGACCTGATGACGAAAAAAAAGTGGAGAAACAATCCTCCCTTTAATATTAGGTAAAGATAAGCTCCAACACCTAATTGAGTCTTTTTTTAAGACACACAAAAAAAGACTTTCTTTGGTTGTGTAGCATTTCTTCAAGTTGGCGAATAAGCTCGAGAAGAGGGAGTGCCTCTAGCATGTCACGTTTCCTTTGAATTTTTAGCGAGATTTTATTTACGTTTTTTGATGTCAACCATTATTATATTTTGCTTGCATCTAGACAGACAATTACGTGACGCTTTTAACAACAATGGGAGGGGAGACCATTACCTAATTATAAAAAGATGGAGTGAATTTTGTGAAGATTACTAGAACTCTTTTACACCGAGGGGAACCAAGAAATCCATCCTTTCTTTACATTGTTCTCCAATGTCATATAGTATAGGGATGATCACCCATTGAGGTAATTTGATGCAAGACAAAAGGTATGCCAAGTGGTCGCCGGGGCTGAGGTCTCGAGGAGTATATCCAAGGCTGAAGATATAATGTCTAAGCGGCCTGAAGCCCGATGGTGAATATCTAAAAACTAGAATGCCACTACACTAGTATAAAACAAGGAACTAGTCCCGGTTTCAGAGGGCCTTTAGACCCGGTTCTGGAACCGGGACAAAAGGGTCGGGACTAAAGCCCAAAACCTTTAGTCCCGGTTCGCTTACGAACCGGGACAGAAGGGGCTCCACGTGGCCGCTGCGGGGCGCCCAGGCAGGAGGACCTTTAATCCCGGTTGGTAACACTAACCGGGACCAAAAGGCTGCCACGCGTCAGCAGCTCGCTGGCGCTGGGGTTTTTGTTTTTTGTTTTTTGAGGGGGGGGGGGGGGGGGGGGGGGGGTTCAGGGGTTTTGGAGGGTTAATTTAGGGGTTTCATATTGTGTTAGCTAGCTAATAAAGAGAAGTGACCTCTTTTTCTCCGTGCTTGGTCGACACTAGCTACTATACATATAGAGAGAACTCGACACGCTAGCTATTAAGCAAATGAATGAACCATATTAATTACACAAAATCGTCATGAACATATACAGAGATAAGTGACCTCTCTTTCTCCGAGAGATTGGTCGAACAATAAGTTTTCGTATATCTATCCGACGCTACTACTACATATATACAATATAACATCTCTTACAATCCCTAACATCTAAAATCCATTTCAATTTCCACATGGTATTCTCCCTTCTTATTTATGACGTGGTCAAGAAAGAATCCCGTCAATTCCTCTTGAATTGCTCGTATGCGATCATGTGGTAGGAGTTCATCCCGCATCTGCCATATCTAATTTAAAGAAGGGGGTCAATATATATATATAAATGAAACTCAACACAATTGATGATAATAAAATAACATTGTGAATATTATTGTTTACGTACTTCATATTGTTTGTCAGAGTAGCCCCGCTGAGAGGTCGCGCTGTGGATGAACTCGCAAACGTATTATCCACATAAATTATTCCCGCCGAGAGGTCGCGCTATGGATGAACTCGCAAACGTAGTATCCACATAAATTATTCCCGCCTTCCTGCGATAAGCACTTTACGAGAATTGAGTTCAATCAAACTGATAATCAAGCATGATAAATGGTATTGATGAAACTAGAATCAATGGGAGATGCGCGGAACTAGCTAGTATTACTTACTTTCGGGTGTGTAAATCGCAGCTCCCTCGGCAGTCCCGGAACGATTCCGGTGAACTCTTTCCAAACCCTGCCAGACAAAGAAAATAATTACTTGATATCCAAAAATGAACAAAGTTGCCGATATGATATGGTGCGCACCAATAAGCGATAATGATCGATTGAACTTACTTCTGGAGCATTGCAGTCATGTCCGCATAATTATTGGGATCTTTTCGTCTCGAGTCTAAGGCAGTTACTACTCCCCGGTCAAGCTTAATCTCTAGCAGAATAAAATGGAAGCTGCGCACGCATGCATAACTCATCAATTACATTACTATAACCTCGAGTAAGCGAAACCGAATATGCACAAGACAGTAACACTCACTTGAAATTGTAAGGAAAGAGTATTTTCCCTTTGTTTTGATTTCGAAGCAACGATTGTAGCAAGTTGTCCTCGGTATCTTCGACACTGTTTTTAACCGACCATTCATTTATGGTATTTGGGTTAATGAACCCAATGTCATAGATTTGTGTTTTTTTGCATTCGACGATCTTCAGTCTGCATAATATAGTGAGGATAATTATATATACATGCAATGAAAGAGCTGAGCTATAGAGACTTAATTACAGAAGTAATACTTACAGACAGTAGCAAGTCATGAGTTGTTTGTCGAGGGCGTATTGATTGAATAACTGGAATAACTCCACAAATTCAACAGGCATCACCTCAGTTCCAACGAGGTCGTGCTCCTCTTTAATTGCCAGCATCAAACTATCCTTCCCAGACTTCCTGCAGGTATCCATGTACCATTCATGCAATCTTCGCATCATCGTTGTTAGAGGAGGATGATCAGGTTTGACGAGAGGCTTCCCGTACTCGTATTTGAAGATATCTACTACCTCTAACATTTCAAACTGTACATCATCGGCCATGTAATCAGCAGGATTGGTACCGGGCAGTAGCCCCGGATGATTAGCGACGATATCGCTAGACACCTTGAGCGGGGGGCACGATTGCTTCGCCTGTTCGCCGAGCTGGGGAATTGTTTTCCCACTTCTTCGTTTTGCTTCTCTTGCAGCACTGCAAGTACTTCCCGACCATTGCGCTTCCTTATATGTCCTTTCAATAATGCGCTCATAGTTGGATTGCGGCGGAGACGGTGGTGGTCGCTTAAGGGCACGCAGAGTGCACTTCACTTTCACCTGATCTATTGTTTCCTTCGGTGGTGGAGGTTTCCACGCAAAATGGTCCTCCACTTCGGCAGCACTGATTTCCGCGTTTTCCTCGTCGGTCCTCTCATATGGTAACTTTTCCAGATGCTTGAGGCTTGGACCGTATTTGAAATTCTTCCCGCCTCTTGTATTGCTAGCCGCCAGAGCGGCACCGTCTCTCTTCGGCCGTTGCTGACGCGGTGGAGTCCGCTGACACGCCGGAGGAGGCAGAGGAGGAGGTGGAGTGCTCCGACACGCCGGAGGAGGCGGAGGAGGAGGCGGAGTGCCCTCACGCGCCGGAGGAGGCGGAGGAGGAGGCGGAGTGCCCTGATCACTCACCGGAGGAGGAGGCGGAGGAGGAGGCGGAGTGCCCTGACTCGCCGGAGGAGGAGGAGGAGGAGAAGGAGGAGGCGTCCAGTTTGGAAGCTTGATGTACTCGTTCCTCCATAGACAGGTACTCCTCAAAGCATAAACCAGATGATTCTCCCCTTCATCTGTAGGGTGGTCAAGCTCCAGCTCCTCAAATCCCTCCATTATTTCATCCACCATCACAACAGCATAGCCATGTGGAATTGGAGCGCAGTGAAAAGTTCCGTCAGTTTGAGGAGGTGCAACAGAGCCGACAACCGCCTTCAAAGTGAGGTTCTGGCATTTCGTCATTAGCTCACAATGTTGAGCCTCCGTGATAGTATCCACGGGATGGCGAGGAGCCATGAAATCAGGCTAAACGAGCTCCGTGGAAGCCACACTGCTTCTCCGCTGAGATGGTAGGGTAGCTTCTGGGGTAGCTTCGTGCCGCTGAGATGGTTGGCCGGCAGCTACAAGTTCCTCTAGCTTTGCTATTTTTGTATTGAGCTTCTGCATTTCGCTCACTTCCGCTTTCCGCTTTCCTCTTTCTCTCTTGGCTTCTGTAACCACCGTTGCCGGAAAACCCAACCACCCACGGAACGGAGCCTGGTGTGCCTCGTGTTCGTCCAGGGTGCTCAGGATTCCCGAGGGCCTCAGTCAGCTCGTCCTTCTCTTTGTTGGGAATGAACGTCCCTTCCTGCGCTGCACAGATATATTGCTGAAGCTTCTTGAAGGGTATTGCAAGTTGCTCGTCCGTCCAACGACACTCCCCTGTTTCTGGGTCCAAAGTTCCACCAACCACGAAGAACCAGGTCCTACACCGATCTGGCCAGTTCAATGTCGCTGGTTGGACCCCTTTAGCAAGCAGATCTTGCTCAGCTTTGTCCCACAACGGCCGGGCTTTGTAGTATCCACCTGACCCCGTGTGATGGTGATACTTCTTCTTTGCAGCATTTTTCTTGTTTGTCTCTGACCTTTTCTTACCCTTATCCGATTTCTTGTAGGCCACAAATGCGGGCCAGTGATCTCTTATCTTCTCATATCGGCCGGTGAATTCTGGAGTCTTCCCTTTGTTGACAAACTTTGTGTTCAACTCTTTCTTCCAGTTCCTGAATAGATCTGCCATCTTCTTAAGAGCTAACGCCTTGACCTTTGGCTCTATAACTGGGTTATTCGGATCCTCCTCTGGCGGTAGGCTGAAATTTGCCATCAGCAAGGTCCAAAGATCACCTTTCTGTCTATCCTGGACATAAGAAACTTCAGGGTCATCCTTACTCTTATTCCATTGCTGGACGCTGTCCCTAACAATAGCTCCGCACTGATGTACAAATACGTCCTTGGTCCGCTTGGGTTCAATCGGTTGGCCATCGTCCGCGATTGCTGTGATCGTGAACATTTCATCCTGGCGCAACCTTTTCTTCGGGCCTCGTCTCCTTACGGAAATTTGGCTCGATCCGGAGGGCTATAAAAGAAGAAAGAAGCGTTAATATATGTACATACCAAAACAATTAATGCATCAAGTCAGCACAGGCTTAATTAATATATATACCTCGCCGGACTTTGCAACAGCTCCCTCCACCGTTCTGTCACCGGAGCCGTCATCATGGTCTTCTTCCTCCGCCATTCGGTCACCAGAGCCGTCATGATCTCCTTCCTCCTCCCTTGTTTGATTACCGGAGCCGTCATCCTCTCCTTCCTGACCATCGGTGTCGTTGAGAAACGACAAGGGATCACCTCCGTCACGGATTATATCCCCCAACAACTCTTCTTGTTCTAAGTCTCTGTCCATAGTTTCTGCAAATATTACAACATGGCAATATACAAACATGAGAGATGGATATATTAGTGGCAAACATAGACCTAGCTAATATCACAACAAGGAATCATATGCATATATGAGCAATGGATTAGTTGCGGACCGCCTCTCTCATGCATGTCCGACGTCCCCCCTCATGTCGAAGTTATCGGGTAGGGGCGGGAGGGGGTAGGAGATCGACAACGCTCTTTCTTCTAGGAGAGGACACTTTGCAAAAAATAATCGCTATGTAGGAGATCAAACTATCCATGCATTCTCCCCCATTGACCTTTGCCGGCAATGATAGATCGACAACGACGCTCTTTCTTCTAGGGTTTGGGGTGGCCTCGACAACGCTTCTAGGGTTTGGGGTGGCCTCGACAACGCACTTTTAACTTGGTAAATTTGGGTTGGCCTCGACAACTCTTCTAGGGTTTGGGGTGGCCTCGACAACGCTCTTTTAACTTGGTAAAATTGGGTGGCCTCGACAACTCTTCTAGGGTTTGGGGTGGCCTCGACAATGCTTTTTTAGTCCCGGTTTGGGTGGACTCGAGAGTTGGCCGGGCGAGAGGGGGTTGATCGACGTCCCCCCCTCATGTCAAAGTTACTTGAGCACAAGAGCTCCGATCGAGACGATTCCGGATCCGTTGGAAAGCTCTCAGGGAGCCGATGCCAACGTGATGATAGGGGGCCGGGGTGCTCCCGTGGCCTTGTTGATAGATAGAGCCGATGCCAACGTGATGATAGAGCCGATGCCAACATTTTCATTTAACAAAAAAACTACCTTCAAAAAAAGACTTGCTTCGCCGTGGGTGCTCGGTGCGACGTGGACTCGGTGGAAAAACTTTGTAAAAATGCGGTGGTGGCCGGGCCGGGCGGTTTTCCTTTCCTTCTTCATTTTTTCCTTTGTTTTTTCTTATATGTTTGTTTTCGTTTCCACTCTACATTTTCGTACATATGAAAAACAACGAAGTTTGTATACAAAAGTGAACATATACATCTCATACATGAACATATACACATGAAAATTTATCTATCTATCTATCTCATCTCATACATGAACATATACACACATATACATGAACATATACACATATACATGAAAAAAACATATACATGAAAAAAATAGAGCACGGTGCTGCCGGCCGGCGACCATGGAGCAGTGGCGACGGGGAGCAGGGGACATGGGAAGGGGGGCTCACTGTGGGGGGGGGGGGGGCGCAGCGATGGCGAGGGTGCGGGCGAGGGCGTCGACGAGACGGCGGGCTCGGGGGGGGGGGGGGCAGCACGCGCGCGGCGAGGACAAGGCCGGCGACGAGGAGGCGGGCTCCGGGGGGGGGGAGGGGGGCACGCACGCGCGCATCGAGGACGACGGCGCGGGCGAGGGCGCGTCGGCGAGGGCTTGAGGAGGAGAGCGCGTCGGCGAGGGCGAGGGCGAGGGCGCGGTCCGGCAGCCTGCCGGCGTCGTGCTGTTCGGCGCGGCGTCGGGGGAAAGATGAACTGGGACTGGAAAACGCTAAGTGTTGGCTTATATAGCAGAGCCTTTGGTCCCGGTTCGTGGCACAAACCGGGACCAATGCCCCCTTTAGTCCCGGTTCGTGCCACCAACCGGGACCAAAGGTCACTTTTCGTCAGCCCAAAGGGCGGGAAGCAGAGACCTTTGGTCCCGGTTGGTGGCACGAACCGGGACTAAAGGGGGGCATTGGTCCCGGTTGGTGCCATGAACCGGGAACAAAGGGGGTCATTGGTCCCGGTTCTTGCCACCAACCGGGACCAATTGCCTTGCATAGCGGCGTGGTGGGAGTTTAGTCCCACCTCGCTAGTTGAGAGAGAGCCGCACCTGTTTATAAGGCGCGCTGCGCCTGAGCTGTCGAGCTCCTCTCTAAAGCACGCTTACGGGCCTAAGCACTTTGTATCTGCCTGTGGGCCTAATGGGCCTTCTGCAGGCCTGAATCCTGGCCCAACTAGCTGGTTGGGTTTCTAGTCGTATTCAGGCCATGGTGGCCCAGTAGGCGGCATTTTTTTTAAAAAAAATTCCAGTTTTTTTGTTTTTTGCTTTATTTATTTTCTTTTGTTTCTACTTACAGCTAAATACTTACAGTTTTCAGTGATTCTTTTTGCTTTTAGGTCACAAAAATTATAAACTTTCTGTTAGTGCCATTAGTTTTCAAATTTGAATAGTTTAAATTTGAATTCTTTGAAATTTATGTGAATCACTAGTTTGTGAATAACTTTACTTTAAAAATAGATTTTTGAGTGATTCTTTTTCCTGCTATTTAATATTAGTGTGTTTTATCATTATATTCAATTTGGAAAATTTTAGGTTATTTTAAATGGGTGTTTTAATCAAAAACAGATTTTGTTATTTTAGTTTGCTATTATAGTTTCTAACAAGAAATACTTTATGTAAATTCTTTTTGCTATTAATGTTTTGAACAAAAGAATATTTTAATTGATTCTTTTTAGTTCAATCTTTTTTGCTATTAGAGTTTTATAAAAGTTTTCTAGTTCATTCTTTTTGCTATTAGTTCATTCTTTGAGCTAAATGACCCTGAAATTGAAAAGCACTGCAAATGAAGTCTGAACAGGTTGAAACAAGGCATGGTATCATCATTTCACCCACATAGCATGTGCTAAAAAGTTGAGAGGGTTACGGCAAAAACTGGATGCACTTCGTGTACAAAATGGACAATCTCTTTCGAAGTATCAGGGTTTCGGACGAAAAATCATCTGTTACAAAGGGATTTCATTTTTTTGAACTTATTTGAATTCCAGACTTTTTGTGTGTTCAAAATGCACCATTCAAAGCCACATCATCAATTTTCAACCCTTTCTGACTTCATTTGGTATTTTTTATGCATTTACTGATTTTTTTGAGCTAAATGACCCTGAAATTGAAAAGCACTTCAAATGAACTCTGAAAAGGTTGAAAGTTGGCATGGTATCATCATTTCACCCACATAGCATGTTCTAAAAAGTTGAGAGGGTTACGAAAAAACTGGATGCACTTGTGTACAAAATGGACAATCTCTTTCGAAGTATAGGGGTTCGGACAAAAACTCTCTGTTACAAAGGGATTTCATTTTTTGAACTTATTTGAACTCCAGACTTTTTGTGTGTTCAAAATGCACCATTCAAAGCCACATCATCAATTTTCAACCCTTTTGACTTCATTTGGTATTTTTCATGCATTTACTAATTTTTGAGCTAAATGACCCTGAAATTGAAAAGCACTACAAATGAACTCTGAAAAGGTTGAAGTTGGCATGGTATCATCATTTCACCCAACATAGCATGTTCTAAAAAGTTGAGAGGGTTACGGCAAAAACTGGATGCACTTCGTGTACAAAATGGACAATCTCTTTCAAAGTATCAGGGGTTCGGATGAAAACTCATCTGTTACAAAGGGATTTCATTTTTTTGAACTTATTTGAACTCCAGACTTTTGTGTGTGTTCAAAATGCACCATTCAAAGCCACATCATCAATTTTCAACCCTTTCTGACTTCATTTGGTATTTTTCATGCATTTACTGATTTATTTTGGGCTAAATGACCCTGAAATTGAAAAGCACTTCAAATGAACTCTGAAAAGGTTGAAAGTTGGCATGGTATCATCATTTCACCCACATAGCATGTTCTAAAAAGTTGAGAGGGTTACGACAAAAGCTGGATGCACTTCGTGTACAAAATGGACAATCTCTTTCGAAGTATCAGGGTTTCGGACGAAAACTCATCTGTTACAAAGGGATTTCATTTTTTGAACTTATTTGAACTCCAGACATTTTGTGTGTTCAAAATGCACCATTCAAAGCAACATCATCAATTTTCAACCCTTTCTGACTTCATTTGGTATTTTTCATGCATTTACTGATTTTTTAAAAAGCTAAATGACCCTGAAATTGAAAATCACTACAAATGAACTCTGAAAAGGTTGAAAGTTGGCATGGTATCATCATTTCACCCACATAGCATGTGCTAAAATGTTGAGAGGGTTACGGCAAAAGCTGGATGCACTTCGTGTACAAAATGGACAATCTCTTTCGAAGTATCAGGGTTTCATACGAAAACTCATCTGTTACAAAAGCCATTTCATTTCTTCACATGTAACTGCAGTGATATTCTAGATCAAAGACATCATCATAATAGTTGTGGAAAGAAAGTCTTCACTTTTTCTTCGCTTGTGTCCTTTGCTTATTGCGCCGTAACCATGGATAATCTTCATCGTTTAACAGGGTGCTTGGGTCAGCCTTGACTTTGAAGGGAGGAATTTCATGAAACTTTTCATAATCTTCACACATGTCTGTCTTGCTCTCCACTCCCACGATGTCTCTTTTTCCTGAAAGAACTATGTGGCGCTTTGACTCATCGTATGATGTATTCGCTTCTTTATCTTTTCTTTTTCTCGGTTTGGTAGACATGTCATTCACATAGAAAACCTGTGCCACATCATTGGCTAGGACGAATGGTTCGTCTGTGTACCTAAGATTGTTCAGATCCACTGTTGTCATTCCGTACTGTGGGTCTACCTCTACCCCGCCTCCTGACAGATTGACTCATTTGCACTGAAACAAAGGGACCTTAAAATCCTGTCCATAGTCAAGTTCCCATATGTCCACTATGTAACCATAATATGTGTCCTTTCCCCTCTTGGTTGTTGCATCAAAGCGGACACCACTGTTTTGGTTGGTGCTCTTTTGATCTTGAGCGATCGTGTAAAATGTATTCCCATTTATCTCGTACCCTTTGTAAGTCAATACAGTCGAAGATGGTCCCCTGGCCAACGAGTACAGCACATCAGAAACAGTGTTGTCACCCATGAGACATGTTTGCAACCAACTACCGGAAGTCCAGATGTGTTCACATGTAATCCAGTCGTCACACTGCTCCGGGTGTTTGGAGCGCAGAATATTCTTGTGTTCATTGACATATGGGGTCACCAAGGTAGAATTCTGTAGAACTCTGTAGTGTGCTTGAGACCAAGAATGCCCATCCCTACATATTATTGAGTCTGCTCCTAGCGTGCCTTTTCCAGTCAGTCTCCCCTCCTACCGCGATTGAGGGAGACCAATCTTCTTAAGGTCAGGAATGAAGTCAACACAAAATCCAATGACCTCCTCTGTTTGATGGCCCGTGGAGATGCTTCCTTCTGGCCTAGCACGGTTATGAACATATTTCTTTAAGACTACCATGAACCTCTCAAAGGGGAACATACTGTGTAGAAATACACGGCCCAGAATGGCAACCTCGTCGACTAGATGACCTAGGACGTGCGTCATGATATTGAAGAAGGATGGTGGGAACACCAGCTCGAAACTGACAAGACATTGCGCCAAATCACTCCTTAACCTTGGTAGGATTTCTGGATCGATCAACTTCTGAGAGATTGCATTGAGAAATGCACATAGCTTCAATATGGCTAATCGAACGTTTTCCGGTAGAAGCCCCCTTAATGCAACCGGAAGCAGTTGCGTCATAATCACGTGGCAGTCATGAGACTTTAGGTTCTGAAACTTTTTCTCTGGCATATTTATTATTCCCTTTATATTGGACGAGAAGCCAGACGGGACCTTCATACTGAGCAGGCATTCAAAGAAGATTTCCTTCTCTTCTTTGGTAAGAGCGTAACTGGCAGGACCTTCATACTGCTTTGGAGGCATGCCGTCTTTTTCGTGCACACGTTGCTAGTCTTCCCGTGCCTCCGGTATATCTTTTGTCTTCCCATACACGCCCAAGAAGCCTAGCAGGTTCACGCAAAGATTTTTCGTCACGTGCATCACGTCGATTGCAGAGCGAACCTCTAGGTCTTTCCAATAGGGTAGGTCCCAAAATATAGATTTCTTCTTCCACATGGGTGCGCGTCCCTCAGCGTCATTCGGAACAGATAGTCCGCCGGGACCCTTTCCAAAGATTACTTGTAAATCATTGACAATAGCAAGTATGTGATCACCAGTACGGACGGCGGGCTTCTTCTGGTGATCTGCCTCGCCTTTGAAATGCTTGCCTTTCTTTCGACATTGATGGTTGGTCGGAAGAAATCGACGATGCCCCAGGTACACATTCTTCCTGCATTTGTCCAAATATATACTTTCGGTGTCATCTAAACAGTGCGTGCATGCGTGGTATCCCTTGTTTGTCTGTCCTGAAAGGTTACTGAGAGCAGGCCAATCATTGATGGTTACAAACAGCAACGCATGTAGGTCAAATTCCTGCTGGTCGTGCTCATCCCACACACATATACCTTTTCCATTCCACAGCTGTAAAAGTTCTTCAACTAATGGCCTTAGGTACACATCAATGTCGTTGCCGGGTTGCTTAGGGCCTTGGATGAGAACTGGCATCATAATGAACTTCCGCTTCATGCACAGCCAAAGAGGAAGGTTATAGATACATAGAGTCACGGGCCAGGTGCTATGATTGCTGCTCTGCTCCCCAAAAGGATTAATGTCATCTGCGCTTAAACCAAACCATACGTTCCTTGCGTCACCTGCAAAGTCCCCCCACTTTCTCTCGATTTTTCTCCACTGCGACCCGTCAGTGGGTGCTCTCAACTTCCCGTCTTTCTTACGGTCCTCTTTGTGCCATCGCATCAACTTGGCATGCTCTTTGTTTCTGAACAGACGTTTCAACCGTGGTATTATAGGAGCATACCACATCACCTTGGCAGGAACCCTCTTCCTGGGGCGCTCGCCCTCAACATCACCAGGGTCATCTCGTCTGATCTTATACCGCAATGCACCGCATACCGGGCATGCGTTCAAATCCTCGTGCGTACTGCGGTAGAGGATGCAGTCATTAGGGCATGCATGTATCTTCTGCACCTCCAATCCTAGAGGGCATAGAACCTTCTTTGCTCCGTACGTACTGTCAAGCAATTCGTTATCCTTTGGAAGCTTCTTCTTCAATATTTTCAGTAGCTTCTCAAATCCGTTGTCAGATACACCATTGTCTGCCTTCCATTGCAGCAATTCCAGTGTGGTACCGAACTTTGTGTTGCCATCTTCGCAATTGGGGTACAACCCTTTTTTGTGATCCTCTAACATGCGATCGAACTTCAACTTCTCCTTTTCACTTTCGCATTGTCTCTTTGCATCAACAATGACCCGGCGAAGATCATCATCGTGCACATCATCTGGTTCCTCTTGATCTTCTGCTTCCCTCGTTGCAGCATCACCGTATTCAGGGGGCACATAGTTGTCATCATCCTCTTCTTCTTCGTTGTCTTCCATCATAACCCCTCTTTCTCCGTGCTTGGTCCAAACATTATGGTGTGGCATGAAACCCTTCTCAAGCAGGTGTTTGTGAAGGGTTTTTGAGTCAGAGTAAGCCTTCGTATTCCCACAGATAGGGCATGGACAACAGATAAAATCATTCTGCTTGTTTGCCTCAGCCACTTCGAGAAAATTATGCAGGCCCTTAATGTACTCGGAGGTGCGTCTGTCACCGTACATCCATTGCCAGTTCATCTGCATGCATTATATATAATTAAGTGTGTCAAAAACCTTTACAGAACATCATGAATCGAGAAGTGACCAAATTAATAGAAGTTCATCATCACATTAAAACCAAAGTACAGTAGTGATCAAATGTTATTACTGAAAAAATAAATAAATAAAGTTCATACATAGTTCTCATTGAACAACATATAGCTCTCTAGAGCATCTAATTAAAACATACATTGAAACTATGTAAACCATTTCAATGCAACAACAAATGCGATCATAATCGCAGCTAAGGTAACCATTGATCCAACGGCATAATGATACCAAGCCTCAGTATGAATGGCATATTTTTTAATCTTTCTATTCTTCAAGCGCATTTTATCCATCTTGATCTTGTGATCATCGACGATATCCGCAACATGCAACTCCAATTCCATCTTCTCGTCCTCAATTCTTTTCAATTTTTTCTTCAAGTAATTGTTTTCTTTTTCAACTAAATTTAACCTCTCGACAAGAGGGTCGGTTGGAATTTTCGGTTCACATACCTCCTAGATAAAAACATCTATGTCACATTGGTCGGCATAATTGTCATAAACACTAAATGAAACAAATAGTTATAAAAGATAATATATACCACATCCGGATCATAGACAGGACGAGGGCCGACGGGGACGGATACCAAAACCATCGCACTATATAATAACAAACAATAATAAAAGTAAGAAAATTATACAAGTATCTACCTAAATCATACAAGTAAGAATTTTTTTTCTTTTAGAAAGAAGATAAGAACAAGAGGCTCACCACGGTGGTGCCGGCGACGAGATCGGTGCGGGCGATCGACGGCGGTGAGGACGGGGACGGGACAGGACGGAACACCAAACCTAGACAAATCTTGAGGAAAATGGAGTTTGGACAAGGAGCTTCGAAAGGAGAAAGCTTAAGTGTGGCTCGGGCATTTCATCGAACACCTCATGTGCATAGGAGGTGAGCTAGAGCACCACAAAGCTCTCCCACGGCCGGCCAAAAAAACAGAGTAGTGGCTCTGCTCGCGGGCAGGGGCGGGGGTATATATATATAGGCCTCTCTTTAGTCCCGGTTGGTGGCTAAAACCGGGACTAAAACATTTGGTCCTGGTTCCAGCCACCAACCGGAACTAAAGGTTGTGGGCCAGGAGCGAGGCCCATTGGTCCCGGTTCGTGTCTGGAACCGGGACCAAAGGGGTCAGACGAACCGGGACCAATGGCCCCCGAGGCCCGGCCGGCGCTCTGGCCTCACGAATCGGCACTGATGCCCCCTTTGGTCCCGGTTCGTGAGTGAACCGGGATTAATGCCCTTATCCTGGCCTCAACCAAATCCCTGTTTTATACTAGTACTAGGCCTAGGGAGCCATTCTCATTGATTTCATGATACCTCACATTCCCTAAATTTAAGCTTCTAGTGGTCTTTTCTTCTTCCCTAATTCCGTTCCTTCAAGCCAGTGATTGATAGCAACAGAAGTATGCCCGTGGTGGGGTGTTCTCCTACCTGAGTGTGGATGAGAATGGTTATGATGACACACACATATATAGGAACACAAACATACATGACATTGAAGGCATGTTTGAAGGTTGGCCGATGGAACTATAGTATCATATACTATTTATCATGGGACGCGGTGTTTTGGCTCCTAGATGTATATGCACCCATTGTCGAAATACACATTTTGAAAAGTTGAAAAATTCGGAACAAAAATCCCGCGGGTATATCTGTACATTCTATGTGCATGCACAAAGTTTCGGTGAAAAACGACGCATAGAATGTCCGGATATACACGCGGGATTTTTGTTCGGAATTTTTCAACTTTTCAAAATGTGTATTTAGACAATGGGTGCATATGCACCTAGGAGCCATTGCCAATTTCCACATTTATTATATCGATTTCATGTCAAAAATTGCTTTTTGGACATGATCTCTAGCAAATGTTGGGTCGCGTATTTTTGCTAGTACAACATCCTAGCGAACCATACATCGGTCAGACATCTGTATGGGTGGATGCACCTCCTGATTTTATTTCTAATTTTTGAGCGGATGATATGAATGTTATTTGATGTTAAATAAAGCTAGCCGTGAAGGTTTTCTCGTGAAAAAAAAACGCATCGATCAGCCGGACACAATTGTACGGCATAGGCTAGTTGCCCCCTAATCTCGTGGCTGTTATCAGCCCCGTACATCTCCACGTTTGCTACAGGTTGCTGCCACAGCACAGTAGCCAACTTCTGATCGCACTCTTCTAGTTAGTCAGTCCATGCGTGCCATGTTCAGAGGCCAGGGCCGGCCGGAAGGGAACACCGATGACAGTGATGGATAGCCCAGTGGGTGTGTTTCGTTGGGAGGATGAGACTGGACGAGAATGGTTCAAGTGATCACGTTACCTCATCCAATTTTATTCCCTCCTTCCAGGTTCATTCCAGTTTATATACCTTTTATTTTGGAAAAAATGGTAAGCATAAGTTACATGATTTTTAACATACGCACTGTTCACTATTAAATCCATGGATTAGTCTTCTTTTGTGTAGCTCACGTCGTGAACCATTTCATGGTGAAACGTTATACACATGTAGAGCACATCTATATGTATATGTGTTTTTTTAGATGTTTCTGATACTTCAAAGTGTGAAATTTGTTTTCTTTTTTTTTAAAAGAGACTCCGCGCCACGGACATCTTTTCCCCTTGAAATGTGCTGCCCATTCATCTTTCCCAAGAAAAAAAAGTTAGGCGCAGTTCGTAGCCGAGTCATGAACTTTGTTGGGAGACAATTTTTTTATTTGAAAGATCCAACATGTTGCTGGCGTTCAATTAATTGTCGGGAGACAATTAATTTTTAACCTGCGGGTGTTCGCACACGAACATGTCACCGTGTACCTCAAACGCCGAGGGTGATGCACCGTAGCTCACGTCGGAGGAGTCCTGTTCGGAAGCGCGGTACGCAAGCAATCCGGCGGGCGCTTTTGAGGACCCGAAACCCCACGCACCCGGGAGGGACCCCGTCAGGGCGCGCGGCGGCTATGATCTGCCCTAGGTCAACCTGATCGCCCCTAGGGCCTCGAGGTTCGCCGCCCTGCAATGAAGAAGAACAAACGAAGAACGAGGAAGAAGAAGAACAAGGGAGGAGGAAAAGTAAAGGTAAAAGATGTAGATAGATTTGTTTGATTGTGTGTTGCTTTTCAATCGGCCGTCACCTCTTGTCTATATAAGAGGCGGATGGACTTCCCGTACAAGAAAAGGACTTTCCTAGCCGTCCAAATCATAAAAACCTAACAAAACACGGACTAATCACGACCTCCGGGCCGGATGTCCGACTCAAGGCCCGGATGATCCGGCCAAACCCAGTTTTGTGACAACAGTCCACTAATCGGGCTGTAACTTTTTTATACGAACTTGGATTAAGATTATTTTTATATCAAAATCAACCGTTTCGACGAGACGCACAACTTTTCTGTTGAACACTTTTCGAGTTTAGGTCATCTTGAAGGTGTTTCGGGCAGTTTTCTAAAGTCTGCAGCAGAAAAATCGTCCGGACGTCCGGACTCTCGCCCGGATTGTCCGGCCTCCACCCGGATCATCTAGGAGTAGACCCAGATCATCCGGCTTTGTCGTAAACCTTCTGTTGCCTCGGTCATTCGTGCGGCCTCCGGCCGGATGATTTGGACACCGGCCCGGATGTTCCGGCCAAACATTGCTGCTGCGCACGGTTTTGGCTGTAACTTTTGCGTATGACCTTGGATGGAGACGTTCTTTATATCAAAATCGTCCGTTTCGACGAGACGAAGAACTTTGCAGTTGAAACTTTTTTCATCCGAGGCCATCTTAATTAGGTTTCATGTCATTCTTTGATCTAATGTCAATACGAGCATCTCTAAGATTGTCATAACTTTTGCGTCCGAGCTCCGTTTTGGACCATCTCTATATCTATTTCGATCGGCTTGAAGAGAGCCGTCCAATGGTGACATGAAATCATAAATTTGACCTCATCTTGCTACAGCCTCAAGTCACTCTTTGCGATCATGCCCCCCTGTTTTTCGGCAAAGCTTGTGTGCCAAAAAACAACTTGCACGAAGTTTGTTCTAAGCACGATGTCAACACTTCATCGGCCATTTTGTACGTGCTTAGGACGATAAGTATATATCGGCCATTTAGATTAGCAACAAAAGTGAAGCTAATTGAACATATGATGATTTGGTAATACCCTTTCATGATGTAAGAAATTATATTGCATCCATGGATTAAAATAAGCCCATTGAGGGTAGTCAATCATACCTGATGACGAATTCCATGGCATAGGCATCAACGGCATAGTTGAATAATATGGATAATGTGTGGACCGAAGATCTTGAAACCTTCGGCTTGGTTCTTCATAGTTTTCACTCTTTTCCTTCTTCATCTTTGCCGCACTTCTTGTAATGCAAGCTTGCACATAATTCTTATTTTGAGTACTTCCTTTGGGAATCCATGCTATGTTCCTTTCTTCAAAATCTTGTGCACTAAATTTTTGTAATTTCTTCTTTTGCCAATATGATAAGCCGAGTGAGCAACCCGGCTGTGATTTTGTTTGAAGCAATGGCAATTCCTATTTTACCTTGTGCACTCTCAACTTCTTCTCATCAGATTTGGCACTTGATTGACTTGTCTCGTTTCCTTTAGTAGCCAATGTCAACACTTTAATTGGCTCTTTTTCATTTGAGATCGAATCTGAAGTAGCACTCTTACGACCATCTTTTTTAACACGGTAAACTTGCTTGACCACCTCTTTCTTGTACCATGAGCTCCGGACCGATTCCTTATGATTGAAACGGTCTTTGACATGTGCTTGTTCAAATGTTGATCTTTTTGGAGCTGCATAATGTTTGTGAGATGGTCTAAAATAAGATGAAGAATGCGCCCTTGTATCATACCTGTCACATGATGGATATAGATTTACATGATCATAGGAAGGTACCCATGACATTGGCATTGGCGGCACAAAACTGATCCTCGGGTTTGCGCCTAGGGGGTGGTCTTGATGCTCTTGAATTACTTGGCTGATAAACACTATTCTCCTCACTTATCTTCTGATATTTTTCCAATAGTTGTGCGAAAGTGACTTTCGACTTTTTACCTTTGTGCTTACCTCGGCCTTTGCTTTTTTTGGTTGTGCTTGCATCGATCTTTGGATTTTCTTGTTGCCTCCCAGTACTTAGCGTCTTTTGCGCAACCTCGATGGAATTTTCGCCCTCAAGAATATTATCATTGTGCTCTTGAACAACTTCCTTACTTGAAAGCTTGATCCCATTATCCGCAGTTTTTACCTTCTCATGTTGAAATGGATCGGCTTGAAGCAGTTGATGCAAAAATCGTTTGCCATCAGGACCAATCGGAATAGACTGGTCATCTCTTGGTGTCTCAACAAATTTCAATCGTCCTCTATCAATGGCCGATTTGACGAAACATGTTGCAATCCTCAAAATTATGCTTGGACGAATCATGCAACTTACAATACATTCGTCCTTTGATTGATGGCTTGACATGGTGATCAAAAATTCTAATGTAATTATTTTTCAGCAACAAATCAAATATTTGATCACACATGCTTGAATTGAAGGTATACTTCTTGTTTTCTAGCCGATCTTGGTGTGCGAACGGCTTTGGAGTTAAGCAAACGAATGGTTCAAATTTGGAATATCCCCATTCGGCTATGAATTGTGTTTTGCACCCTATCTCCGATATATTTGGATAAGATATTATATTAGCATCGGATTTCTCAAAAGAATTTGACCTTGACTTTAAATTTCTAAAATAGTTAGAATACACATGTCTCAATTGAGACCAAGTGCAAGCCAAGTATGAAACAAGTAAAGCTACCAAATTAGATACGAAATTTTGATAAAGCAATGGGGAAAACTTTGGCTGCAATAATAGGTCACTATCGGTCTTTATAAATGGCACAATAGGTTGACCGATATGTTCTATATCAGTTTTATTGCTAACAAGTAAATTTCTCTTCTTCATTGGTCTTTCAAAATTACTTATGAATTTTTTTCTTATAGAAGCATCAACAATAAAGTTGCGACCAAATCGGAAGATAGGTAAATCACTTGCTAGACATACCTTTTCAAACACGTTGGGAGAGCATGATGGTTGCGTTACTTGAACGATATGTTGTTCCTCTTTCGAATAGCTCCCCAACATCTTGTCGTCCTGTTTTTCTAGAACAGATTCGGCATACATAATATTTGATTCGGTCTTTTCAATAGCCGAATTAACTTTGTTATCCGAATCACCACTTTTTTTGATAATTCTATCCACACCCAATGCTTTCTCTTTTTGACATAATCTAGTTTGGATTGCAGCAGAATTAATAGGCTTTCCGTCTTTTGTTAATTCATGTAGAACAACATTGCATTTGTCCCAAAAAGACGTAATATTTTTCTTAATGACCCAATCTGGATAGAATTGCCCCCCGACACTTTTAGACACTTTCGGTAACGAGATGTCACCGAAATTCTGTAATTGTGTAGGGAAAACATTGTATGCTACGATACTTGGTGAAGACACATGTGATCCTATAGAATTTTCACTTATTCGGCTATTAGCGTGAAGGTGCGAAGCCGAATTATGAATACCTATAGTTGCATATGGTGCCAAAAAATTAGTAGCATGAGGTGTAGCATATGATGATTGAGAGTAATTGGCCGGATAACTAGTAGTAGCATGGCCAATTCCCCTATCCACCGGCATGTTTTGATTAACATATTGCAAGCTAGTTGCCGATGAATAAAAAGGTGAAACACTTCGTTGCATACTATCGGAAGTTCCTATGTGAGGTGTTTCAACTTGATTAACCGAACTCATAATGTTGTTCATCGGCATATGGATTTGTGGGGTTGCCGATGCATGGGAGTTGGAATACATATGTTGTATGTTGCTAAAATTATATGAGGTAGAAGCATGAAGATTTTGTTGCATCGG
This sequence comes from Thinopyrum elongatum, assembly GCA_011799875.1. NCBI lineage: Eukaryota > Viridiplantae > Streptophyta > Magnoliopsida > Poales > Poaceae > Thinopyrum > Thinopyrum elongatum. The sequence continues at coordinate 544,408,454 of CM022299.1, forward strand.
CTCTTGCACATAATTAGATGCATGATTGATAAAGCTAGGGCTAGCCGATACATTATGATCATTAGATGATCTAGCAACAACATATGCATTATTTGCATCTACATATATGAATTGGGTATTCATATTACCTTTGTAGATTACAAACCCTAGATGACGATCTCTTCGTAGCAAGAACGGGCCGGAGGCCGTTCAAAGCTTCGTCCCTAGCGGAGTCGCCAAAAAGTGTGTTCGCACACAAACACGTCACCGTGTACCTCCAACGCCGAGGGTGATGCACCGCAGCTCACATCGAAGGAGACCCGTCCGGAAGCGCGGTACGCAAGTAATCCGACGGACTCTTTTGAGGACCCGAAACCCCACACGCCCGGGAGGGACCCCGTCAGGGCGCGCGGCGGCTATGGGCTGCCCTAGGTCGACCTGATCGCCCCTAGGGCCTCGAGGTTCACCGCCCTGCAATGAAGAAGAACGAACGAAGAATGAGGAAGAAGAAGAACAAGGGAGAAGGAAAAGTAAAGGTAAAAGATGTAGATAGATTTGTTCGATTGTGTGTTGTTTTTCAATCGGCCGTCACCTCTTGTCTATATAAGAGGCGGATGGACTTCCTGCACAAGAAAAGGACTTGCCTAGCCGTCCAAATCATAAAAACCTAGCAAAACACGGACTAATCACGACCTCCGGGCCGGATGTCCGGCTCAAGGCCCGGATGATCCGGCCAAACCCAGTTTTGTGACAGCAGTCCACTAATCGGGCTGTAACTTTTTATACGAACTTGGATTAAGATGATTTTTATATCAAAATCAACCGTTTCGACGAGACGCACAAACTTTGCTATTGAACACATTTCGATTTGAGGTCATCTTGAATGTGTTTCGGGCAGTTTTCTAAGGTCTGCAGCAGAAAAATCGTCCGGACGTCCGGACTCTCGCCCGGATTGTCCGGCCTCCACCCGGATCATCCGGGAGTAGACCCAGATCATCCGGCTTCGTCGTAAACCTTCTGTTGCCTGGGTCATTCGTGCGGCCTCCGGCCAGATGATCTGGACCCCGGCCCGGATGATCCAGCCAAACATTGCTGCTGCGCATGGTTTTGGCTGTAAGTTTTGCATATGACCTCGGATGGAGACGATTTTTATATCAAAATCATCCGTTTCGACGAGACGAAGAACTTTGCAGTTGAAACTTTTTTCATCTGAGGACATCTTAATTAGGTTTCATGCCATTCTTTGATCTGATGTCAATATGAGTATCTTTAAGATTGTCATAACTTTTGCGTCCGATGTCCGTTTTGGATCATCTCTATATCTATTTCGATCGGCTTGAAGAGAGCCGTCCACTGGTGACATGAAATCATAAATTTGACCTCATCTTGCTACAGCCTCAAGTCACTCTTTGCGATCATGCCATTTTCGAGCGTCAACAGCGGGTTATTAGTCATGAGTACCCTTCATCAAAAGATCTGTAGATAAAGTCCCAATTTACCTGTCAATCATTTCCACTAATTTTGTTTAATTTCCTTTACAGAAAAATATCGTTTCAGTTTATCAATTTCGTCCATTACATATTTTTGACGCAAGACATAATTTCGTCGGGACTGATTTAGTAAGGGGCCTACCTCGCTGGAAAGTGATACATTGAGAACATCAAGAAGATAGAATGCCGCTTGGCCCAGAGAGCATTTTTCATTGCTTTCCTGGTGCCTCATATTCCCTAAAGTATTGTTTTCTTCTTCGCTAGTTCCGATTCTTCGAGACCCGGTAATTGATATCAGTGGATGTATGCATGTGATTGGACTATGTTTTGCTGGAGTGGGTGAGAGTGGATACACGCACGCGCACGCACGCACGCACGCGCGCGCACACACAGAAGGACGTGAACATGCACAACACTTCAGGCATGTTCAAAGGGCGGCCCATGGAAGTATACTATTTATTTTATTTTAAAAACTACATTTTAGATATGCAGGATTTCATGGTCTGTCATAACTTACATTAAGTGTGACTTCTGCGATTCTAGCTTGAATGGTCGACATTGCCTTTTCTTTGCATGGAGGTCGACACTGCCTCAGGCATATATATATCGGACATACTCTTCGGTGTATTATACCAGCAACTTGAGAGAGAGAGAGAGAGAGACTAGTAGAAAACGACCCATTTGTCCCGGTTCCAGAGGCCCATTAGCCCCGGTTCTGGAACTGGGACTAAAGGGTCGGGACTAAAGCCCAAAACCTTTAGTCCCGGTTCGCTTACGAACTGGGACAGAAGGGGCTCCACGTGGCCGCTGCGGGGAGCCCAGGCAGGAGGACCTTTAGTCCCGGTTGGTAACACCAGCCGGGACCAAAAGGCATCCACGCGTCAATATTTGGCAGGAGCTGGGGTTTTTGTTTTTTTTAAGGGGGGGGGGTGGGCGGGGGAGGGTTAGGGGGTTTTGGAGGGTTAATTTAGGGGTTTCATATTGTGTTAGCTAGCTAATAGAGAGAAGTGTCCTCTCTTTCTCCGTGCTTGGTCGACGCTAGCTACTATAGTATAGAGAGAACTCGACACGCTAGCTAGTAAGCAAATGAAGGAACCATTAAGTACACAAGATCGTCATGAACATATACAGAGAGAAGTGATCGACCTCTCTTTCTCTGAGGGATTGGTCGAACAACAAGTTTTCGTATATCTATCCGATACTACTAGCTACATATATACAATATAAGATCTCTTACGTACAATCCCTAACATCTAATGTCAAATTCCACATGGTATTCTCCGGCTTTATTTATGACGTGGTCAAGAAAGAATCCCACCAATTCCTCTTGAATTGCTCGTATGCGATCATGTGGTAGGAGTTCATCCCGCATCTGCCACAACTAATTTGAAGAAGGGGGTCAATACATATATATGAATGAAACTCAACACAAATGATGGTAATAAAATAAAATTATGAATATTATTGCTTACGCACTTCATATTGTTTTTGAGAGTAGCCCCGCTTAGAGGTCGTCGCGTTGTAGATGAACTCGCAAATGTAGTATCCACAAAAATCATTCCCGGCTTCCTGCCACAAGCACTTTACGAGAAATAGAGTTCAATCAAACTGATAATCAAGCATTATAAATGGTATTGATGAAACTAGAATCAATGGGAGATGCGCGGAACTAGCTAATAGTTCTTATTTTTGGGTGTGTAAATCGCAGCTCCCTCGGCAGTGCCGGAACAATTCTGGTGAACTCTTTCCAAACCCTGCCAGACAAAGAAAATAATTACTTGATATTAGGAAATGAACAAAGTTGCCGATATGGTGCGATAATGATCGATTGAACTTACTTCTGGAGCATTTCAGTCATGTCCGCATACTCCTGGGGATCTTTTCGTCTCGAGTCTAAGACGGTTACTACTCCCCGCTCAAGCTTAATCTCTAGCAGAATAAAGTGAAACCTGCGCACGCATGCATAACTCATCAATTACATTACTATAACCTTGAGTATAATAAGGGAAACCGAATATGTACAAGACAGTAACACTCACTTGAAGTTGTAAGGAAAGAGTATTTTCTCTTTGTTTTGATTTTTAAGCAAATATTGTAGCAAGTTGTCCTTGGTTTCTGTGACATTCTTTTGAACCATCCATTCATGTATGATATTTGGGTTAATGAACCCAATGTCATAGATTTGTGCTTTTCTGCATTCGACGATCTTAAATCTACATAATATAGTGAGGATAATTATATATACATGCAATGAAAGAGCTGAGCTATATATAGAGACTTAATTACAGAAGTAGTACTTACAGACAGTAGCAAGTCACGAGTGTTTTGTCGAGGGCCTTTTGATTGTATAACTGGAATAACTCGTCAAATTCAACAGACAACTGATCCATTCCAACGAGGTCGTGCTCCTCTTTAATTCTCAGCGTCAAAGTATCCTTCCCAGGCTCGCTGCAGGTTTTCATGTACCATTCATGAAATCTTCGCATCATCGTTGTTAGAGGAGAATGATGATCAGGTTTGACGAGAGGCTGCCTGTATTGGTATCTGAATTTGTCCACCTCCATTATTTCAAACTCTACATCATCGCTTAGGTAATCAGCAGGATTGGTACCGGGCACCATCCCCGGCTGATTAGCGACGATATCGCTAGACACCTTGAGCGGGGGGCACGATTGGTTCGCCTGTTCGCCGAGCTGGGGATTTTTTTCCCACTTCTTCGTTCTGCTAACCTTGCATGACTGCAAGTACTTCCCGACCGCTCCGCTTCCTTATATGTCCTTTCAATAATGCGCTCATAGTTGGATTGCGGCGGAGACGGTGGTGGTCGCTTCAGGGCATCGATAGTGCGCTTCAGTTTCACCGGATCTATCGTCTCCTTCGGAGGTGGAGGTTTCCGTGCAAAATGTTCATGCACTTCGGCAGCACTGATTTTCGAGGTTTCCTCGTCGGTCCTCTCATATGGTAACTTTTCCAGAGGCTTGAGAGATGGACCGTATCTGAATTGCTTCCCGCCTCTGCTTGTACTGCTAGCCGCCGGAGCGGCGGCGGCTCTCTTCTGCCATTGCTGACGAGGCGGAGGAGGAGGCGGAGTGCTTCGACGCGCCGGAGGAGGCGGAGGAGGCGGCGGAGTGCCCTCACGCGCCGGAGGAGGCAAAGAAGGAGGCGGAGTGCCCTGACTCGCCGGAGGAGGAGGAGGAGGAGGCGTCCAGTTTGGAAGCTTGATGTACTCCTTCCTCCATAGACATGTACTCCTCAAAGCATAAAGCAGCTGATTCTCCCCTTCACCTGTAGGGTGGTCAAGCTCGAGCTCCTCAAATCCCTCCATTATTTCATCCGCCGTCACAACAGCATAGCCATGTGGAATCAGACGGCAGTGAAAAGTTCCGTCGGGTTGAGGAGGTGCAACAGAGCCGACAGCCGCCTTCAAAGTGTGGTTCTGCCATTTCGCCATAAGCTGGCAAAGTTGAGCCTCCGTGATAGTATCCACGGGGTAGCGAGGAGCCGTGGAATCAGGCTGAACGAGCTCCGTGGAAGCCACACTGCTTCTCCGCTGAGATAGCGGGGTAGCTTCGTGCCGCTGAGATGGTTGGCCGGTAGCTGCAAGTTCCTCTAGCTTTACTAGTCTTGCATTGAGCTTCTGCATTTCGCTCAGCTCCGCTTTCCTCTTTCTCTCCCGGCTTCTGTAACCGGCTGCGCCGGCAAACCCAACCACCCACGGAACGGAGCCTTGTGTGCCTCGTGTTCGTCCAGGGTGCTCAGGATTCCCGAGGGCCTCAGTCAGCTCGTCCTTCTCTCTGTCGGGAATGAACGTCCCTTGCTGCGCTGCGGTGTTATAAGCCTGAAGCTTCTTGATGGGTATTGCAAGTTGCTCGTCCGTCCAACGGCGCTCCCCTGTTTCTAAGTCCAAAGTTCCCCCAACCCCGAAGAACCAAGTCCTTGAACGGTCTGGCCAGTTCAATGTCGCTGGTTGGACCCCTTTAGCAAGCAGGTCTTGCTCAGCTTTGTCCCACAACGGCCGGGCTTTGTGGTAGCCACCTGACCCCGTGTGATGGTGATACTTATTCTTTGCAGCATTTATCTTGTTTGTCTCTGACATTTTCTTGCCCTTCTCCGATGTCTTGTAGGCCACAAATGCGGGCCAGTGATATCTTATCTTCTCATATCGGCCGGTGAAATTTGGAGTCTTCCCTTTGTCGACAAACTTTGTGTTCAACTCTTTCTTCCACCTCCTGAATAGATCTGCCATCTTCTTAAGAGCACACACCTTGACCTTTGGCTCTATAACTGGTGTATTTGGATCCTCCTCTGGCGGTAGGGTAAAATTTGCCTTCAACGAGGTCCAAAGATCATCTTTCTGTCTATCGGTGACATAAGAAACTTCAGGGTCGTCCTTAGCCGGCTTATTCCATTTCTGGATGCTGATCGGGATGATGTCCCTAACAATAGCTCCGCACTGAGCAACAAATGTGTCCTTGGTCCGCTTGGGTTCAATCGGTTGGCTATCGTCCGCGAGTTCTGTGATCGTGAACCTTTCATCCTGGCGCAACCTTTTCTTCGGGCCTCGTCTCGTTACAGAAGTTTGGCTAGATCCGGAGGGCTATAAAAGAAGAAAGAAGCATTAATATATGTACATACCAAAACAATTAATGCATCAATTAGTCAGCACAGGCTTAATTAATATATATACCTCGCCGGACTTTGCAACAGCTCCCTCCTCCGTTCGGTCACCGGAGCCGTCATCATGGTCTCCTTCCTCCGCCATTCGGTCACCGGAGCCGTCATGATCATGTCCTTCCTCCTCCATTGTTCGATCACCGGAGCCGTCATCCTCTTCTTCCTGACCATCGGTGTCGTTGAGAAACGACTAGATATCACCTCCGCTGAGGATTATATCCCCCAACAACTGTTCTTGTTCCAAGTCTCTTTGCTCCATAGTTTCTGCAAATATATATTACAACATGGCAATATACAAACATGAGAGATGGATATATTAGTGGCAAATATAGACCTAGCTAATATCACAACAAGGGATCATATTAGTGGCCTCGACGCTTCTACGGTTTGGGGTGGCCTCGACAACGCTTCTAGGGTTTGGGGTGGCCTCGACAACGCTTCTAGGGTTTGGGGTGGCCTCGACAACGCTCTTTTAACTTGGTAAATTTGGGTGGCCTCGACGCTTCTAGGGTTTGGGGTGGCCTCGACAACGCTTCTAGGGTTTGGAGTGGCCTCGACGCTTCTAGGGTTTGGTCGGGCGAGAGGGGGTTGATCGACGTCCCCCCTCATGTTGAAGAGTTATCGGAGTTTTCTATGAACAAAAAAAATACTACCTATCACATGACATGTCCGGCGACTGGACCGGACCGCCTCTCTCATGAATGTCCGACATCCGGACCGCCTCTCTTATGAATGTCAAACAAGGGATTCTCTTAACCTTTAAGGGATTTAACAAAATGGCGCCATTCTGGATGTGCAGAAAATGGTCCATATTTTTTCTGATCTCATCTACCCTTCTATATGTCACGTTGTCTAGTGTCAAAGGATTCAAGAAAACCATGGCTTCATTATTAGCCAGAAGTAACAGGCGCATGATGGTACGAAGCTCTCCAAAGTTGTTTTGGAACGGAGTCCCGGATAAGATAATTCGCTTTTTGGTACGAAGTTCAGCAAGAGGCTTCCGAATATCGCTATTTGGAAGGCCTTTGCTGAACTTTATACCAAAAAGAGAATTATCCTATCAGGACTCCGTTCCAAAAAAACTTTGGAAACTTTTATACCATCATGCGCCTCTTACTTCCGGCTAATCATGAAACCATGGATTTCTTCAATACTTTGACACAAGAGAACGTGCACATATAGAAGCGTAGATGAGATCAGAAAAAATATGGATCAACTTAATTATGCACATCCATAATGGGGGCATTCTTGATAAATCTCTTATTAATGAGGGCATTCTTGATAAATCCCTCGACAACGCTTCTAGGGTTTGGGGTGGCCTCGACAACGCTCTTTTAACTTGATAAATTTGGGTGGCCTCAACGCTTCTAGGGTTTGGGGTGGCCTCGACAACGCTTCTGGGGTTTGGGGTGGCCTCGACGCTTCTAGGGTTTGGTCGGGCGAGAGGGGGTTGATCGACGTCCCCCCTCATGTTGAAGAGTTACCGGAGTTTTCTATGAACAAAAAAAAATACTACCTATCACATGACATGTCCGGTGACCGGATCGGACCGGATCTTATTAATGGGGGCATTCTTGATAAATCCCTTATTAAATGTTGCATATGTCAAAATTCAAACTTTGACATATGATCAAACTTTGACATATGATCAAATGTTGCATATGTCAAAATTCAAACTTTGACATATGATCAAACTTTGATATATGATCAAATGTTGCATATGTCAAAATTCAAACTTTGACATATGATCAAAATTATTGCATCTAGTTACATTGGATCAAATGTTGCATCGTGAAATATGCAACATTCAAACTTTTTTCAATATGACAAACTTTTAATACATTTAAACATCTAAAACATCAAAACATACATATATACATCTAAAACATCAAAAATTCCTACTCAATAAAACATCAAAACATAAAGTATATCATCATATCATCAAGTTTTCATATATCATCATATCACCAAGTTTTCATATATATACTACAGAAAAAATAGACCAAGTTTTCATATATATACATCTAAAAAAATACATCTAAAAAACATGTAAAAACATCTAAAATATACAAAAAAAGGAAGCTGGCGGAGGGGCACGGCGGCGGCGGCGGGGCAGGGCAGGGGCGCAGGGCAAGGCAGGGGCGCAGGGGCGCGGGGCAGGGGAGGGGCGCGGGAGCAGGGCATGGTGCTCACAGGGGGCGGCGGGGCACGGCGGGCGGCGTCGGGGCGGGCAGGGGCGCGGGGAGCGGCGCCGGCGTCGGGGCAGAGGGCGTCGGCGGCGGCGGCGACGTTGAGCAGCCTGACGGCGTCGGCGGCGGCGGCTTCGGCGAGGTGGACCAGAGGAGCAGGGGCGTCGGGCGGCGACGGCGATGAGAGGAGCAGGGGCGTCGGGCGGGGAAGAAGTGACTGCTAAGTGCTGGTTATATACCCGGAGCATTGGTCCCGGTTCGTGGAACCAACCGGGACCAATTCCTACCTTTGGTCCCGGTTCGTGCCACCAACCGGGACCAAAGGTCACCTTTGGTCCCGGTTCGTGCCAACCTTTGGTCCCGGTTCGTGCCACCAACCGGGACCAATGGTGTGCTTGCACAGCGGCGTGGTGGGAGTTTAGTCCCACCTCGCTAGTTGAGAGGGTGCCGCACCTGTTTAAAAGGCGCGGTGCGCCTGAGCCTTCGAGCTCCTCTCTAAAGCAGGCTTACGGGCCTAACCTCTCTATATATGCCTGTGGGCCTACTGGGCCTTTTGCGGGCCTGAATCCTGGCCCACCTGGCTGGTTGTTGGGTTTCTAGTCGTATTCAGGCCGTGGTGGCCCAGTAGGCGGCATTTTTTTAATTTTTTTCTATTTTTTTGTTTTGTATTTTGCATTATTTATTTTCTTTTTTTTTGCTTTATTTTTTTAATTCTTGTTGCAGTTAGGTCACAAAAATTATAAACTTTCTGTTAGTGCCATTAGTTTTCAAATTTGAATTCTTTGAAATTTATGTGAATCACTAGTTTGTGAATAACTTTACTATAAAAATAGATTTTTGAGTGATTCTTTTTCCTGCTATTTAATATTACTGTGTTTTATCATTATATTCAAAAACAGATTTTTTTATTTTAGTTTCTAACAAAAAAATTCTTTATGATAATTCTTTTTGCTATTAAAGTTTCTAACAAAAAATTCTTTATGATAATTCTTTTTGCTATTAATGTTTTGAACAAAAAATACTTTGATAATTTTAGTTGCATAGATTTTTATAAATTTTAGTTTAAAAAATACTAGAAGTTTATAAAATATTTTTAGTTGATTCCTTTTGCTATTAGAGTTTTATAAAAGCTTTTTAGTTGATTCTTTTTGCTATTGAAGAATATTATAGTTTTGTTTTAGTTGATCATAACAGAATATTTTAATTGATTTTTTTAGTTGATTCCTTTTGCTATTAGAGTTTCATAAAAGTTTTCAGTTCATTCTTTTTGCTATTAGTTCATTCTTTGAGCTAAATGACCCTGAATTTGAAAAGCAATTCAAATGAATTGTGAAAAGGTTGAAAGTTGGCATGTATCATCATTTCACCCACATAGCATGTGCTAAAAAGTTAGAGGGTTATGGCAAAAACTGGATGCACTTCGGTACAAAATGGACAATTTCTTCGAGTATCAGGGTGTTCGGACGAAAACTCATCTGTTACAAAGGGATTTCATTTTTTGAACTTATTTCAACTCCAGACTTTTTGTGAGTTCAAAATGCACCATTCAAAGCCACATCATCAATTTTCAACCCTTTCTGACTTCATTTGGTATTTTTCATGCATTTACGATTTTTATGACTAAATGACCCTAAAATTGAAAAGCACTTAAATGAACTGTGAAAAGGTTAAAGTTGGCATGGTATCATCATTTCACCCACATAGCTTTGCTAAAAAGTTGAGAGGGTTTGGCAAAAACTGGATGCACTTCGTGTACAAAATGGACAATCTCTTTCAAAGTATCAGGGTTTCAGACGAAAACTCATCTGTTACAAAGGGATTTCATTTTTTTGAACTTATTTGAACTCCAGACTTTTTGTGTGTTCAAATGCACCATTCAAAGCCACATCATCAATTTTTAACCCTTTCTGACTTCATTTGGTATTTTTCATGCATTTACCGATTGTTTTGAGCTAAATGACCCTGAAATTGAAAAGTACTTCAAATGAACTGTGAAAAGGTTGAAAGTTGGCATGGTATCATCATTTCACCCACATAGCATGTGCTAAAAAGTTGAGAGGGTTACGGAAAAAATGGAAGCACTTCATGTACAAAACGGACAATCTCTTTCGAAGTATCAGGGTTTCGGATGGGAACTCATATGTTACAAAGGGATTTCATTTTTTTGAACTTATTTGAACTCTAGACTTTTTGTGTGTTCAACATGCACCATTCAAAGCCACATCATCAATTTTCAACCCTTTCTGACTTCATTTGGTATTTTTCTTGCATTTACTGATTTTTTTAGCTAAATGACCCTGAAATTTAAAAGCACTTCAAATGAACTGTGAAAAAGTTGAGAGGGTTACGGCAAAAACTGGATGCACTTCGTGTACAAAACGGACAATCTCTTTCGAAGTATCAGGATTTCGGACGGAAACTCATCTGTTGCAAAAGGCATTTCATTTCTTCACATGTAACTGCAGTGATATTCTAGATCAAAGGCATCATCATAATAGTTGTGGAGAGAAAGTCTTCACTTTTTCTTCGCTTATGTCCTTTGCTTATTGCGTCGTAACCATGGATAATCTTCATCGTTTAACAGGGTGCTTGGGTCAGCCTTGACTTTGAAGGAAGGAATTTCATGAAACTTTCCATAATCTTCAGACATGTCTGTCTTGCCCTCCAATCCCACGATGTCTCTTTTTCCTGAAAGAACTATGTGGCGGTTTGGCTCATTGTATGATGTATTCACTTCCTTATCTTTTCTTTTTCTCGGTTTGGTAGACATGTCCTTCACATAGAAAACCTGCGCCACATCATTGGCTAGGACGAATGGTTCGTCTGTGTACCCAAGATTGTTCAGATCCACTGTTGTCATTCCGTACTGAGGGTCTACCTGTACCCCGCCTCCTGACAGATTGACCCATTTGCACTGAAACAAAGGGACCTTAAAATCATGTCCATAGTCAAGTTCCCATATGTCCACTATGTAACCATAATATGTGTCCTTTCCCCTCTTGGTTGCTGCATCAAATCGGACACCGCTGTTTTGGTTGGTGCTCTTTTGATCTTGGGCGATTGTGTAAAATGTATTCTCGTTTATCTCGTAACCTTTGTAAGTCAATACAGTCGAAGATGGTCCCCTTGCCAACGAGTACAACTCATCAGAAACAGTGTTGTCACCCATGAGACGTGTTTGCAACCAACTGCCGAAAGTCCTGATGTGTTCACATGTAATCCAGTCGTCACACTGCTCCGGGTGTTTGGAGCGCAGAATATTCTTGTGTTCATTGACATACGGGGTCACCAAGGTAGAATTCTGTAGAACTGTGTAGTGTGCTTGAGACCAAGAATGCCCATCCCTACATATTATTGAGTCCGCTCCTAGCGTGCCTTTTCCAGTCAGTCTCCCCTCATATCGCTATTGAGGGAGACCAATCTTCTTAAGGTCAGGAATGAAGTCAACACAAAACCCAATGACCTCCTCTGTTTGATGGCCCGTGGAGATGCTTCCTTCTGGCCTAGTACGGTTACGAACATATTTCTTTAAGACTCCCATGAACCTCTCAAAGGGGAACATATTGTGTAGAAATACAGGGCCCAGAATGGCAATCTCGTCGGCTAGATGAACTAGGACGTGCGTCATGATATTGAAGAAGGACGGTGGGAACACCAGCTCAAAACTGACAAGACATTGCGCCAAATCACTCCTTAACCTTGGTAGGATTTCTGGATCGATCACCTTCTGAGAGATTGCATTGAGGAATGCACATAGCTTCACAATGGCTAGTCGAACGTTTTCCGGTAGAAGCCCTCTCAATGCAACCGGAAGCAGTTACGTCATAATCACGTGGCAGTCATGAGACTTTAGGTTCTGGAACTTTTTCTCTGGGATATTTATTATTCCCTTTATATTGGACGAGAAGCCAGACGGGACCTTCATACTGAGCAGGCATTCAAAGAAGATTTCCTTCTCTTCTTTGGTAAGAGCGCAGCTGGCAGGACCTTCATACTGCTTTGGAGGCATGCCGTCTTTTTCGTGCAAACGTTGCTGGTCCTCCCGTGCCTCCGGTGTATCTTTTGTCTTCCCATACACGCCCAAGAAGCCAAGCAGGTTCACGCAAAGATTCTTCGTCACGTGCATCACGTCGATTGCAGAGCGGACCTCTAGGTCTTTCCAATAGGGTAGGTCCCAAAATATAGATTTCTTCTTCCACATGGGTGCGCGTCCCTCAGCGTCATTCGGAACAGATAGTCCACCGGGACCCTTTCCAAAGATTACTTCTAAATCATTGACCATAGCAAGTATGTGATCACCAGTACGGACGGCGGGCTTCCTCCGGTGATCTGCCTCGCCTTTGAAATGCTTGCCTTTCTTTCGACATTGATGGTTGGTCGGAAGAAATCGAAGATGCCCCAGGTACACATTCTTCCTGCATTTTTCCAAATATATACTTTCGGTGTCATCTAAATAGTGCGTGCATGGGTGGTATCCCTTGTTTGTCTGTCCTGAAAGATTACTGAGAGCAGGCCAATCATTGATGGTTACAAACAACAACGCATGTAGGTCAAATTCCTGCTGGTCTTGCTCATCCCACACACGTAGACCTTTTCCATTCCACAGCTGTAAAAGTTCTTCAACTAATGGCCTTAGGTACACATCAATGTCGTTGCCGGGTTGCTTAGGGCCTTGGATGAGAACTGGCATCATAATGAACTTCCGCTTCATGCACAGCCAAGGAGGAAGGTTATAGATACATAGAGTCACGGGCCAGGTGCTATGATTGCTGCTCTGCTCCCCAAAAGGATTAATGCCATCCGCGCTTAAACCAAACCATACGTTCCTTACGTCACCTGCAAAGTCCCCCCACTTTCTCGATTTTTCTACACTGCGACCCGTCAGCGGGTGCTCTCAACTTCCCGTCTTTCTTACGGTCCTCTTTGTGCCATCGCATCAACTTGGCATGCTCTTTGTTTTAGAATAGACATTTCAACTGTGGTATTATAGGAGCATACCACATCACCTTGGCAGGAACCCTCTTCTTGGGGCGCTCGCCGTCAACATCACCAGGGTCATCTCGTCTGATCTTATACCGCAGTGCACCGCATACCGGGCATGCGTTCAAATCCTCGTACGCACCGCGGTAGAGAATGCAGTCATTAGGGCATGCATGTATCTTCTGCACCTCCAATCCTAGAGGGCATAGAACCTTCTTTGCTCCGTACGTACTGTCGGGCAATTCGTTATCCTTTGGAAGCTTCTTCTTCAATATTTTTAGTAGCTTCTCAAATCCGTTGTCAGATACACCATTGTCTTCCTTCCACTGCAGTAATTCTAGTGTGGTATCGAGCTTTGTGTTTCCATCTTCGCAATTTGTGTACAACCCTTTTTTGTGATCCTCTAACATGCGATCGAACTTCAACTTCTCCTTTTCACTTTCGCATTGTCTCTTTGCATCAACAATGACCCGGCGAAGATCATCATTGGGCACATCGTCTGGTTCCTCTTGATCTTCAGCTTCCCCCGTTGCAGCATCACCGTATTCAGGGGGCACATAGTTGTCATCATCCTCTTCTTCTTCGCTGTCTTCCATCATAACCTCTCTTTCTCCGTACTTGGTCCAAACATTATAGTGTGGCATGAAACCCTTCTCAAGCAGGTGGATGTGAAGGATTTTCGAGTCAGAGTAAGACTTCGTATTCCCACAGATAGGGCATGGACCGCACATAAAACCATTTTGTTTGTTTGCCTCAGCCACTTCGAGAAAATTATGCACGCCCTTAATGTACTCGGAGGTGCGTCTGTTACCGTACATCCATTGCCGGTTCATCTGCGTGCATTATATATAATTAAGTGTGTCAAAACCCATTACAGAACATCATGAATACAGAAGTGACCAAATTAATAGAAGTTCATCATCACATTAAAACCAAAGTACAGTAGTGATCAAATGTTATTACTGAAAAAATAAATAGATAAAGTTCATACATAGTTCTCATTGAACAACATATAACTCTCTAGAGCATCTAATTAAACCATTTCAATGCAACAACAAATGCGATCATAATCGCAACTAAGGTAACAATTGATCCAACGGCATAATGATACCAAGCCTTAGTATGGATGGCATATTTTTTAATCTTTCTAATCTTCAAGCGCATTTTATCCATCTTGATCTTGTGATCATCGACGATATCCGCAACATGCAACTCCAATGCCATCTTCTCCTCCTCAATTCTTTTCAATTTTTTCTTCAAGTAATCATTTTCTTTTTCAACTAAATTTAACCTCTCGACAAGAGGGTCGGTTGGAATTTCCGATTCACATACCTCCTAGATAAAACATCTATGTCACGTTAGTCGGCATAATTGTCATAAACACTAAATGAAACAAATAGTTATAAAAGATAATATATACCACATCCGAATCATAGACAGGACGAGGGCCGACGGGGGCGGATACCAAAACCATCGCACTATATAATAACAAACAATAATAAAAATAAGAAAATTATACAAGTATCAATCTAAATCATACAAGTAAGAATTTTTTTCTTTTAGAAAGAAGATAAGAACAAGAGGCTCACCACGGTGGTGCCGGCGATGAGATCGGCGCGGGCGATCGACGGCGGTGAGGACAGGGACGGGACAGGACGGACCGTCAAACCTAGACAAATCTTGAGGAAAATGGAGTTTGGACAAGGAGCTTTGAGAGGAGAAAGCTTAAGTGTGGCTCAGGCATTTCATCGAACACCTCATGTGCATAGGAGGTGAGCTAGAGCACCACAAAGCTCTCCCACGGCCGGCTAAAAAAACAGAGCAGTGCACTGCTCTGCTCGCGGGCAGGGGGTATATATAGGCCTCTCTTTAGTCCCGGTTGGTGGCTAAAACCGGGACTAAAGGACCACATTTGGTCCCGGCTCCAGCCACCAACCGGGACTAAAGGTTGTGGGCCAGGAGCGAGGCCCATTGGTCCCGGTTCGTGTCTGGAATCGGGACCAAAGGGGTCAGACGAACCGGGACCAATGGCCCCCGAGGCCCGGCCTGCGCCCTGGCCTCACGAACCGGGACTGACGCCCCCTTTGGTCCCGGTTCGTGAGTGAACTGGGATTAATGCCCTTTTCAGGCCTGGACCAAAGCCCTGTTTTCTACTAGTGAGAGAGATTGGAAACTCTTCAGTGTAGAAACAACGAAAATAGGAATATATACCTGCACACATAGCCTACTATGGAACCGTCATCCAAATCGGTTGTATGTATCATGTGCCATCGTCTCTACCATCTCTCATTGGTTACACCCATAGTTCATAAGCTCTCCCCTTCGCATGGTGTAGTAAAGACCACTTACGAATCCATTCTGTAGCTCGGAAGATAACCTGCAAAAAAATGTGTATCCTTACTCTATTAAAAATACAATCATTTAAGCAATTTCATAAAACCGAAAACAAAGCGCAAACTCCCACACAGATTCGTGACTTGGCCTTATGCTCAACTTCACCCAACCAGTGGCCAAACATATCTGACATACTAGTAGGCGGAGGCAGGTTAAAATTCACATGAATCATGAGCCACAGTGACTTAGCAAGCGGGCAAGAAATAAATAAATGATGTACTACTTTCTCCTGATCAAGGAAGCAACATTGTTTACTACCTTGCCACATTCGCTTTGTCAGGTTATCCTTAGTGAGAATAACCCTCCAATGCACAAACCACATAAACTTTTTAATCTTCAGTGGTACTTTACTTTTTCATATATGCTTTGAACAAAAAACTCATCCAGAATCAATTAAATCCATATGCATGGATTTACCAGAAAACAAATCAGAAGAAGTCAACCTCCAAAGAAACATGTCTGGCTCATTGGTTAAGGTGACCTCCGTCAACATCCGTACAAAATGTAATCAGGCAGTCAATTTATCGCCGACCAAAGCTCCTCTGAACAGGATATTTATGGGACTCCTTATGTTGCACAGTATTGTAAGAGACAGATATTGTAAGATCATCTACTGCCGGACGTCCCAAATACGCCTCAAACTCCCGGGCGGATGGCCTGGTCATTGAGCGGTCACAAAAATACGACTCGGATGGGCTCCTTAAACGGGCCTCAAACGCTCGGGCTGATCGGCACCCCTCATATCCAGTTCAAATATGGGGTAGATATGGGGGCGTCCGGGTGCGTCCGCCACGTTGGACTGATGCTGAGGTTCCACAGGAAAACAGTCTGAAACCCGACGGTCCGAAACTCGTCTCCTCCGTCGAACCGATAGTGTTGCGTGGTGCAGCACCGGCGGGCCGCGTAATGCCTAGCCCGGCTATTTAAGCCGACCGCCGGCACCAAAACCCTACCCTTCCACATTTCCCCCCTCCCGTCTGCCGCCGCTGCCACTTTCTATCTATTCGCGGTCCGCCATCACTAGTAGCCATGCCCCCCACACCGTCGGGTAAGGAGCTACCCATATCTAACACCGGAGCGCCGGCTGCAGCTCCTTGAGCAGATCCGGTCAATGCTCGAAGCCCGGATCTCCGCGGGGCTACCTCCGGATGCGGTGGATCCGAAGGAGGACTTGAAGGAGGAGGAGTGAAAGATCGTGGATGTCGCCTAGAGGGGGGGGGGGTGAATAGGCGCTTTAAAATAATTACGGTTTAGGCTTGAACAAATGCGGAATAAACCTAGCGGTTAATTTGCCAAGCACAAAACCTAAAACAACTAGGCTCACCTATGTGCACCAACAACTTATGCTAAGCAAGATAAACAACTAAGTGATAGCAAGATATATGACAAGAAACAATATGGCTATCACAAAGTAAAGTGCATAAGTAAAGGGCACGGGTAAGAGATAACCGAGGCACGTGGAGACGACGATGTATCCCGAAGTTCACACCCTTGCGGATGCTAATCTCCGTTTGGAGCGGCGTGGAGGCACAATGCTCTCCAAGAAGCCACTAGGGCCACCGAAATCTCCTCACGCCCTCGCACAATGCAAGATGTCGTGATTCCACTAAGGGACCCTTGAGGGCAGTCACCGAACCCGTACAAATGGCAACCCTTGGGGGCGGTCACCGAACCCGTACACTTTGGCAACCCTTGGGGGCGGTCACCGAAACCAGTCAAATTGCTCGGGGTGATCTCCACAACCTAATTGGAGACCCCGACACTTGCCCGGAGCTTTACACCACAATGATTGAGCTCCGAACACCACCAACCGTCTAGGGCGCCCAAGCACCCAAGAGGAACAAGCTCAAGGGTACCAAGCACCCAAGAGTAATAAGCTACTCAACTTCACTTCCACGTATCACCGTGGAGAACTCAAACCGATGCACCAAATGCAATGGCAAGGGCACACGGAGTGCCCAAGTCCCTCACTCTCAAATCCCAGCAAAGCAACGAAAGTTATGGAGGAAAATGAGAGGAAGAACAAGAAGGAGAACACCAAGAACTCCAAGATTTAGATCCAAGGGATTCCCCTCACATAGAGGAGAAAGTGAATGGTGGAAATGTGGATCTAGATCTCCTCTCTCTTTTCCCCTAAAAACTAGCAAGAATCCATGGAGGGATTGAGAGATAGCAAGCTCGAAGAAGGTCAACAATGGAGAAAGAACATGAGCTAAAAGGATAAGGCTCAATGGGGAAGAAGACCCCCTTTTATAGGTGGGAAAAAAATCCAACCGTTATGTGCTCAGCCCGCACCGCGCGGTACTACCGCTCAAGGGAGCGGTACTACCGCTTGGCAGCAACGGGCGGTACTACCGCTGGGGACAGAGCACATAGGGAAGAGATAGAGAGAAACACCACGAGAGGTACTAGGAGCGGTGGTAGGCGCGGTACTATCGCTCCTACTGCCGCTGAACCCGATATGAAAAAAATCGCAACACCAAAAGCAACGGTACCACGCGTGGCACTGCCGCCCAACTCAGCTGAGCGGTACTACCGCTCGGCTAAGCGGTACTACCACTTGGGGTGCTACAAATAAGCCCAAACAAACAGATGGAAACAGTAAAACCTGAACTGCCATAACTTCTGCAAATGAGTTCCGAATTGAGTAAACTCAAGCTTGTTGGATAGAGAACGACAAATACTATCCAACAGCGACTGGTTATAGTAAGAAGAGGCAGGGGAGGTATGCCAAACATATAGAAGAGTGGAACCTCCAACAGAGAAGAACCGGCATAACCTCCAACATCGAAAACATCATAGAAGATGCATGTGAACTCCGTTTTCAATGAACTCGAGCTTGTCATCAAGATGACCATAAGCTCTACAACTCACAAAGAGAAACCAAACAAGAACCAAGAAAGATAATGCAGATATGCAATGGTTTGAGCTCTCTACGAATGATACGATCAAGCTACTCACTTGAGAGCCCCCCTTGATAGTACGGCAATCGATCCTATAACCCGGTCTCCCACAACTACTATGAGACCGGTAAAATAGAAAACCTATCAAGGGCAAACCTTTGCCTTGCACATAGTCCACTTGAGCTAGATGATGACGATCTTGACTTCCTCAAGTTGGACCACCTTTCTTGATTGCGTTGGCACGATGAAGACTAGTAGATTGCTCCCCCGTACTCCACTATTGGTGAGCCACTCTTGGGCACATCTTCACAATTCCATTGCCACCACAATGGACGGCAAGCTTCAAGCATATGATCTCTTCGCGATGATCCACTTGAACTTGCACACCCCAATCTTGATGACGATCACCACTTGATGTCATCTTCTCCATGGGTTGTATGGTATCTTCCTCTTGACGCAAGCCCATGGAACATACCTAACCCCACATAGAACTCTCACGTAGACCATGGGTTAGTACACAAAGCGTAATGAACAATGCTTACCATACCATGGGATCACTTGATCCCTCTCAGTACATCTTCTACGCTTTGTGTGTTGATCAACTTGAATCACTCTCTGTACTTAGTCTTGATCAATCTTGAATCTTTCCAACTCTCTTCATTTGGATGATGTCTTGAAGGTAAACATGAATGATCACAGAATCTTCTTCTTCAAGACATGCTTGCAATAAGCTCAACACTCACATGACCAATATTTGGATAATTCCTTAATAGCACCTTGGTCAACTCATAAACTCCTTGAAACCAACACATGGACTTCAAGAAATGCCTATGGACAAATCCTTCAAATATAACTCAATGCAACCATTAGTCCATAGAGAATGTCATCAATTACCAAAACCACACATGGGGGCACCGCATATCCTTTCAAGGAGGATGAGGTTGAGGAGGAGGAGGAGCCGAAGGACGAGCCGGAGGAGGATGTGGGGACACTGGTGACGCGGATCTGCAGGCGGAGCAGCAGGCCATCCTCGATTCCCTCCACTCGGAGTCGGATGCGGAGGCCAGACGCTGTCATCGGCAGGAGATGGAGGCGAAGCACGCCATGGAAGTCGAAGAGATGATCGCATACATGGATGATGATGAGGAGGAGGACGAGGAGCTGGAGCCCTCCTATGCCCCCGTCCACCCAACGCCCGACACCGACGTCGTGGACATCTCCGACGACGAATCGGTAGCTAGGGTGTCATAGTACGTAGGTTTATGTTTCATGGTTTGTATGAATCCAGGGGATGAAATATGAGAGACTAGGATGCAGAGGAGCAAATTTGAGACGTGACCGGTCACTGTCCGTGGACGCGCGCAGTCGCGTCCGCTGGCGTTGGAGGGGTCCGATTTGCCAAGCCCGACCGTAGATGCTCTAAGGCTAAAGGTGTATCCTAAGCCAGGTATCCTCCCAAAAGCGCGTTGTTCGACCATTTTCAACTTTAAATTTACCTTATTAAACAATACAACATTTGTCATCTTCAAACCCTTTCAAAAGGAAGAATAATTTGTTTGTCCATAACTTAGGAAAAAAATTAGAGTGAAGATATTTGTTACGCAATAACTGAATCCACACTCCATCATCCAAGCAAGCCTGAAATCCATTTACTCATCAAATATTTATTTTTAATATCAAGATCCTCAATGTCCTGCCCCCTTGCTCTTTAGGCTGGCACAAGATATCCCACCTCGCAAGTCGATATTTAGCATTATATTCAGCACTCTACCAGAAAAATCTGGAACGATAACACTCAAGTCTTGATCAGATGACAGGACACTATTATCTCTAGCAGCCTAAGCACCCGTCAAGGCAGACCCAAGCATAGAACAATGATCCATATGATGGAGGACTGTTCATCGACGATGCTGTCTCGAGAAAATACACAAACATGATAAAGGAAACAGTAAACTGTTCTCTAGCGTCAATAATCTGTGGTTCACCTGAACACCCGATTCTTGAGAGACCGCCAGAGACGGTAGCCAGAACGGAGTTCCTCTCCTCCAGCGAGGAACAATTCTTTCACAACCCAATGTAGATTTGTCATCATTTGTGATATGACCTGCACCATGTAGCCTGATTGCTACCGATGATCGATGGGTGTTGCAGCCACACAGCTCATAGAGTCATTGTACTACGAACTATGCGTCATAGGATAGAAGGATTATTCGTATACCATCGCCACACACGCACAGTTGAAGCTAGAACTTAGGGCATCTCCAACGGCGAAACGCAAATTTTCTCCAGCAGCATCCGTCCGTGGACAGGGGTACCAGTTAGCGAACATTGATACCGGATGTCGCCATCCAACACTGCCCGCATATATTCAACGGCAATTCAAGCTAACCGGACGAAATACGTTCAAACACGACGGAATTCATTCAAGTTCGGTTATAATTTACATAAAAAGATCGATATTTCGACCGTTTAACAAAATAACTAAGAAAAAACCTAAACCCTATACCGAAGGACCACCTCGTACGCGTGACCGCCCTGCCCTGCCGCACCGCCGTCACCGTCAGTGCCGTCGTCGTCGTGGTCCATCCAACGGCGGAACGACGCCGAAGGGCCGCGGCTGCCTGCCGCTCGCGGAGGAGCCACTCCGCCTCCTGCTGCGCAGTGCGGTGTGCCACCGCAGCCATTGCCGACATTGCCCTCGGAGCCCTGGCGGCGGCCATGCCGCAACCGGCGTTGGCGGAGCAGTCGCTAAGCGACCGCTCCTCACCGATCATGGCGAGCTCGCCGTCTAGGTGGCGGCAACGCCTGGTAGCCTTCTCCGCGGTGGTCACGGAGCGGTCAAGCGTCCACGCGGCGGCAAGGTCGGGGTCGTTGCAGACCCAATCCGGCGCCACATCGCTCTTGGCGAACGCGAAGCGGTGACCGCATTGCGCCGGTCGTACCTCGCCTGCTGCCTCGCGACGCTCTCTGCCTCGGATATGACGACCCTCGAGCCCGAGGCACCACCGTAACCGCCTCCTCCGAGGTAGTGGAGGACGCGGCCACGCGCCTTCGCGATCGCGGGCGGCAGCTCCTCCTTGATGGCGATGGGGCAAAAATGGGGAGGCCCGAGCATCCCCAGACGCGTCCGCCATCCACGAGGAAAGCCACGCGTCTGCGGGACACCTTCTTCGGGTTGGTGCAGACGTTTTCATGGCGCCGGCCCGCGCATGCCGCCCAATGGACTAGATCCGGCTATTTAAGCCGGACGGCGAGGCAACCCTAGAACCGTCCCATTCCACTCCTTTTCCTACCGTCTACTGCCGCTGCCATTCCCTCCTCTGCACTTCCAATCCGAGCTCACTGACGGCCGCCATGGTCGGGCAGAAGATCACATATTATAAGATGCTCATGCACAAACGGCGGTTGGAGATCTAAGCTGACATGCGCACCACAGAGGAGGTACGCCGCGCCGCCGAGCTTATCGCGGTGGAGGAAAAAGGTGGAAGTGTAGGTGCCGGAGATCGAGGAGGAGGAGGCGGGCGCCGAGGATGTGGACGCAACCATGGAGGAGGACGCGGAGGAGGCGTCGGGCATGGATCCCGACGACTTTAGCATGGCGGAGGCAGATTTCCAAAATGCAAAGCCGTGGAGGCAACGATGGCTTTTGAGGCGGAGCAGACCGTCATCATCGACCCGATTCAGTCCGAGCGGGAGTTGGCGGCCAGCCTCCGCCGTACCACCTCATGGACATGGAGCTGGATGAGGTGTTTGCGTCCCTCTTCGACGAGGAGGAGAGGAATCCCCTGGGAGCCCGCCCCCCCCCCCCCCCCTCCAATGACCATGTGGCCGGTCCGTCCAACACAGGATCATCGACATCTTCGATGACGAGTATAGTAGAAGTATGTTTAGTTTAGTTTATTTTCAATATAGCTCCTTTTGTTATTGTCTGATCTATTACATAGATGAATTACCTTGAATGGTGTAGTATGAAAATAGATATTCGAATTTAAGTATTGTGCTTTGTAGTGCCGGCCAGGTCAAATGAAGGATGACCGGCTCCTGTCTGTGGATGTCTCCGGACGTATAGAGGGTCAAATTTGACCAGTCCGGCAACAGATGCTCTTACGTGTCCGTCCTGTTGGCCCGTGAGGCTGCACCTGCCCGGTCGTGATTTCATTTCCGCTCTGTATATAATTCAAAGATCGGGTTTGCATCCATCCATCCAGCAGATGTTGTAGCTCGCGTAGCCCCGCACCCACATCAAGGATCCGACCGGTCTATTTCGTACGGCAAGTGCGCATCTCGTCTCGTCTCGTGGCGGTAGTCATCGTCCGTGTGCATGTGCACGGCGGTGATCAGGGAAGTGAAGTGAAGTGAAGCGAAGGACATCGTGACATACCAACCGACGGAGATCGACGAGACGAGACATATAAGTCCTGTTTGTTTAGGTTTTTTTCTTCTGCTTTTACAGCTTTTTTACTTTGACCAAAAAACCATAAAAGCTTCTAAATAGGTGTTTTTGGAGCTTTTATGGCTTTTGGAGCCAAATATTTTTATATTGATTCATTAAAAGCTATAAAAGCTCTAAAATCATCTATTTATGAGTTTTTATAGCATTTTGGTCAAAGTGAAAAAGCTGCAAAACCAGAAGTAAAAGCACAAACAACAAACAGGGCCATAGAACGATGACTCGGGAGCTCCGAAAGGGCGCTTTTCGCTTGGCGTGCGTGCCCTGGCTGGCAATCTGAGTTTCTGATGGTCACCGACAATTGCTCCCACCGAACGAACAAGCGTACGTACAGCACTGGCCAGTGGCCATGATGATCGGGAGACGAAGTCAGAGACACAGATGGATGCGGCCAGCGTGCATGTGCGGGCGCAAAGTCTCTTTTACCGGAACCGGTATGTACCGGTGGAGCATCCACCACTCGTTTGCTTTTAGATGTGTGTGTACGTGCTTCTTTTCACATGTATTTCCTCAGGCTTCCCTTTGTATCTCTCTCATTATGTCAAGTCAGCCTGTCTTGTCTATGCCCCACAACACCACTTTATGCCAGAAGGAGAGACAGAGAGTAGCATGCGGCATGTGATTTATCCCCACCTATTTATTCTATTTGGCTTCAAAAATTTAGATGATATATAACTTTTTAACCGAAACACCATTTTTCAAATTTTATACATATTTGAAATTCTGACAACAAGACCTTTAAAACAAGACCAATATTGGATATATTTTTTGAAACGAGATTCACGTATTTCACTTGTTTGAAAATGTTTTGAAATAAGTGAAATTGTATTTTTATAAATGAGCGAAATCTGTTTCATGAAGCGAGTGAAATTGTTTTTTCAATTCATAATTTTTTGAATTGTGTTAATATGTTTTTGGAAATACGTTTCAAGATATTTCATAAATATGAAGTGAAATTAGTATTAGAGATTTTTTTTTAAAGATGAATCGGTTTTCAAATCAGTGAAATGTGTTTTTTCAAACTAGTGAAATACTGATTTTGGAATGATGTGAATTATATTCTTTGAAATGAGTGAAACAGTAAAAGTATTTTTTGAGATATATTTTGTAAGGAGTAAAAACTGTTCTCCAATTCAGTGAAATGCTTTTCTTCAAATATTCTTTGAAATGAGTGGAATTATATTCTTTGAGATATATTTTGTAATGAGATATATTTTGTAATCGGTTTTCTGAAACAAGTGAAATATAGTATTTCAATTGAGCTAGTGTAATGTGTTTTCTGAAATGAGTGAAATAAGTTGTTTCAAAAAAGTGAAATATATCTTTTTGGTGTGAAACGGCTTTTTTCAATGTTCGAAACTAATTTTTCTGCTGAGTGAAATACGTTTCAATTTCTTTTCGTAAATAAGAAGTGGAATTAGTTTTTGAGATATAGTTTGTAATGAGTGAAATTAGTTTTTCAAATCGGCGCAATGTGCTTTTTCAAATTTGTGAAATACTTATTTTGAAACGGCTGAAATTATATTCTTTGAAATGAGTGAAACAGTTTGGAAATATTAATTATTCAAAAAATTCAAATTAGTTTGTTGAAATTAGTTCAAAAATTGAAATATTTTTTATGAAATACCGAAACATTCTTATGTTTTATGAAAGTTATTTGAAAGATAATTGAAATATGTAAAATAAAAAGTAGTTCAAATATATCCAAGATTGATCTTGTTTTGAAGGCCTTGTCACCAAATATTCGAATATATAAAAAGTTTCAAAAATGAACATTTGGTTCAAAACATATCAAGTATTGAAAAATATGATTTTGAAAATTAATCCATGTGAGATGTATGAGAACAAAGACTGCGTGCATGCGTCGTTCGTCTCCACTCTAACTCTCTCTCCTCTGTAAAAAGGCTGAAAAGACAAGCAGTGTCAGTCTTGTCAGTTGTATTCACCGAGTATAGTAGAAGGAATCAATTTACAATTTATACGCAGTCAACAACACACATCTTGAGAAAACTGATGGATGATGGATAGCCCACCGGTACATCCCGCCACCGGTAAATTTACTTATTCGCATGTGCGGGGAAGAAGATTGGTGGCTTCAACTGTTCGTAATCAGCCCGTCGGCCGTCAGTACGCGTACTCCTACCTGGGATATGAGTGTTTGCCTTCTCGGTAGCACGTCAAGTAGTACAGTATATTCTAAGAACTGCCGTTTTTTCCAGGGCCTGGATCAGTGTCATGCATGGTCAAACACTTAATTAAGTCCCCTTAATTACTCCAGTATTCCTTGAAATTGGCATGGTTATAAAGTGGAGACGAGGGTATACCCTCGGGTTTCTTCCAAATTTACAGCCGGATTTTGATTTATAGAGTGAATGTCAAACATTAATAACCATGTCAGGATGGCCGAGTGGTCTAAGGCGCCAGACTCAAGTTCTGGTCCTCTTAGAGCAACTCTAGCAGACCCCGCAAAATCCCGACCCGCAAAACGCGTTTGCAGTTTGACGAAGATCTCGTTTGCGGGTCGAGAACGAGCGCGGCCGATCAGAAACCGTAGATGAAACTGCATAATTTGAAAAAACAGTTTCGCGGGGAGAAATTGCACCATAGTAGTTCATCACATACTACATATATTACATGATCAAACACTACAAACACTAGTTCATATTACATACTACATCAGTACTAGTACTAGAGGGGGTGGGGATCTCACGGCGGCGAGCTCGCGGCCATGGACGCGGAAGCTCGGCGGCGGCGAGAGGCCGCGGTTGGTCTACTTCCTCGCCCCGCGCTTCCTCGCGCCGTCGGACCGGACACGCCGCTCGCGCTCGGGGTCGCTGCCGCCGGCGGATCTGCTCCAGGAGCCGTGTCCGGAGCTCCATATGCGGCCCCACATGGCGGCTGGAGGCGGAAGGGGCTCGCCGGCGGCAAGAAATGTGCGGAGGGGAGTGGGGAATTGCGGAGCTCGGCGGTGGGGGCGGGGGGGGGGGGGGGGGCGATAGGGTTTCGACCCGCAAACGCGCCGCGAACCCGTATATATAGTGGTCGGGGCGGGCGGTTTGCGGGCCGCGGTAAATATTTTTACGGGCCGGGCGAGTATGCGGGCTCTGTTCTGGCCAGAAAATTGGGCCGAGCCCGTATACTCGCCGGAATTTTGCAGGTTTGCGGCTTTTGCGGGGTCTGCTAGAGTTGCTCTTACGAGGGCGTGGGTTCAAACCCCACTTCTGACATTTGTTTTTTGGGCTTTATATAAAGTTTAATTTAATAATTAACCGAAGGAAACAGAACAAACTAGTCAGTCACAGAGACAAAAGATCACCATTTCGATACATTGTTTTGCCACGGTCATAGTAAGGACGATAATGTTTCAAAATACTTTTCAGTTGCGGGATGCCTAGGTGATGCGGGGATTGCAGCAGTTATAGATTTTTTTGTGTGTGTACCTCATGTAGTGAACCATTTCATCGTGGAACATTACACATATGTACTAGAATACAGTACATCCATATGCATATGAGGACTTTTCTTAAAAGATTTTTTGATACTTCAAAAATGTGAAATTTCAATTTCTTTTAAAGAGTCCCTGCACGGCGGACATCCTTTTCCCTTGAAATGAGCTGCTCACCCACCTTGACCAAGATGAGTACGGTGCAGTTTGTAGCCAAGGCATGAACTTTGTCTGGAGACAATTATTTTTGGACCAGTGGGTTCTTAGTCAAAGACTCACAAGTCCCCTTCAGCAAAAGCTCTGTATATAAAGTCTCAATTTACCTGTCAATCATTTCCACTAATATTGTTTGATTTCTTTACAGAAAATGGTTGTCTGAGTTTATCAATTTCGTCCATCGCTCAATTTGTTGCGAGACATTGGTATGTTGGAGGGTCGTCGAGACTGATTTAGTAAGCGGCCTACCTCCTTGTGATGTGTCCCGTTGAGAAGCTGGTAAGATGTTTATCCGCTGACTAAACGAAATGTAGGAAATCTTCTATTGGATTTTTTTTTAGCCAGACAAAGGCAAACCTACAGAAGTTTGGGAGAAATAAGCTGTTCTTGCACTGTCAGCTATGAAAACCAACAAGTAACTGGAGATATATTATAGGATGACCTCATTCTCATTTCCAACATAATTTAGTCTCCTAGGGGTATGTGCGATAATGGTGTCACATACTGAACATCTGGAAGATATAGAATGGTGATAGGCCTAGAGAGCATTTCTTAGTGCTTTCCTGATGCCTCATATTCCCTAAAGTATAATTTTCTTTTTCTCTATTTCCTATCATTCGAGCCTGTCATTGATACCGGGGCGGAAGTATGCATGTGATTGGACTCTATCTTACTTGAGTGAGAGAGAGTAGATGTGACAATACACACATATATATAGCAACGCGAACATGCACAAAACTGAAGGCATGTTTAATGGTTGGAACACTAATTATTATTTTTAATTTATTTCATAAGCTGTATTTTCGATATTTTTTTGTGGGGTAAAGGGAGTTTTATTGCTAGGTAATAATTTTACAGTCAAGAGGCCACAAATCCTCAATATAAGGTGGAGCCGATACCAACCACACAAAAGTTGTACTCTTGGTACGACTATAATTGGCCAGCCGATCTGCAACTCTATTTTGATCACGGCATTGACATCCAGTTCAGGCGGTAGCCACGCCATTTTTGTATGCCATTCAGGTGGTCACCACCAAGCTTGGATCCAATTTAGGGCTGCGACCATGCACTGGCATGTAACTTGGGCGGTCAGCGGAATGGTATCCAATTTCAGACAGTGACCACGCCATTGGCATCCAACTAAGGTGGTCACCACGACAATGACATCCGATTTGAAGAGGTGATCACGGCCATGTGATGGCACCCTAAACTAATAGTAGCCCGCGACTACGAATGGAGGACATGCCATAAACCTGGTTAAATTTTAATATTGGTTTATTATCCAACTGGTTAGGTGCAACTCCGTAAGTGCATCAGGTCCTTGGTTCAACTCCAGGACGTCAAATTTTTCATGCTATTGATTTCTTTTTCATTTGTTTTTATGTCGCTATCAAGTGGCCCCACGCAGAGAGACGTATAGTCACATCAACAAGGGCGCCGCTCTTCTTCCACACTAAGCCATCTTCGCTCCCAATTCCAATTCCAATCCCCAAATCCCCCCTCTTGTCGCCAACTGCCGTGCAGGATTGCCGCCCCCTTCACCGCCTCTCATCTCCGGAGAAGATCTTCTCCTACTGCCGCTGCCGCCGCTATCGACCACCTCGACGACATCGAGAAACTCTGGGCAGGCCGACTCGTGGACACAAAATACAGGTAAATCCTTCTTCACTATCTTTGATTCTGGACTAAATCAAGTGCAAATGTTGTCTGTGTATTGAATTGATTGTTTGGATTCGCAGTGCCCAAAGTGTTTGGACACCAGGGTTTGTGCGAAAATGGCCACGTAATGTATGCCAAAACCTTTCTCATAATACTTCCAGTTGGATTTGAAAACATGATGGTATATTTTTTACGTTGACTATTCTTTCATTCATGGTGGGCCTGAATTGGTGTTAGTTACTTCATGAAATTGTACAAGTGGTCTATGATTTAGGTCTTTGTTAAGGTGATGACCATGGCCGGCCTGGATGCAACTCACTAACAGTCAAATTGATATGTCAACATACTACATGCAGGTTGTTTACATAATTGCTTCATAATTACAAAGGAGTACTGATCAGATTTTAGATCATTCGCATTGTTTTCTGAAAAATCCTAACAGTAGTTATCCATGCATAATTTAGAAAACATGCAAAAAATAGAACTGTGTAGTTCTCTCAATTTTATGCCACATAGTGCACATTTTTTTAATGCTTGAATAGACATAATGATCTCTTGGACATTCATCTAGTTGTTTTGTGCAAGTATGTAAAAAGAGCAAGCCATTGTTAAATTTGTGAACATGCTGACATAAGCCACTGTGAATTAATGGACAATTGGTATATGTACTTATTTATGACTTGCAAGCGTAACTATTCCAATCCTTCCATTTGTGCATAGTTCATTCCCTGCTTTGCAAGGAAAAAAGTTCTGATGAAGCAGGACATTTATTCATTTCAACACTCCTCTCCTAAGGCTTGGCTTAAAACAAATCATGGCTTTCTTTTCTATTGTTGTCTACAAAACTTTGAAGGAAAAATGTTTTTCACTGGACCAAATTGGAGAGAATTTACTAAACTATACAGATTCTAAGTTGGTATGAAGCTGTACTTCAATATTAGCACACATGGACATCAAATCAATGTGAAATTGGACAATGTTCCAACGGTTTGTCCTTGTAAGTGTTATCAGACATACATACCTTGCTTAGGTAGACTTGTGTTTACTTGCATGTTCTTAATAGTCCTAAATATAAATATTTGCACATAATCTCATTCTTGTTTATGTATATCTTCTCAACTTACTATGCGATATCGGAAGAAAAAAACAATAATTGACAACCTGGAACTCACCGTTGGAACCA
This sequence comes from Thinopyrum elongatum, assembly GCA_011799875.1. Lineage (NCBI taxonomy): Eukaryota > Viridiplantae > Streptophyta > Magnoliopsida > Poales > Poaceae > Thinopyrum > Thinopyrum elongatum. The sequence goes on from CM022299.1 coordinate 544,438,016, forward strand.
CATGTACGTGGAAAGACATGCGCTACGTCGTCATTTTTGCTGAAAATATTGAATCTCTTGTGCGATCGTACACACATGAACCAAGTTCTGGACCTTACAAGGTACTGATGCACACTCTGACTGAGACCAATGTTAAGAAACTGCTGATAATAATTTTATTTGTTTCAGCGTTCATTGTACAACATTTGTTATTTAAAATATGCCATCATACCATGTAACAATTGTGTTATTGCAATAGAGACTCCCTAGTCGTGTTATTCCTGATCAGATGGATCGACATGGTGAAATGAGAATTATTATGTTTCTTGAAGCTGACATATTGTCGTTATACTCGACGTAAAAAAAAGATGGATGCCTCGTAGTAATGGAAGGCTGAAAGGATTCACTTTTCTTGTCCAAATTGGCAGTTGGAGACAGGCTGTTCTTCGTGATCCACCATGGAGGTGATGAGGTTATCCTCGTTGTCAAACCCATGATTGGGTAATCTGTGTAATCTGTTGAAGAGTAGTTCAATGTTGTTGATGCACTTCCTGTTGATGCTTGAACACTCCTACTTGTGATGTGTGATACTTTTAGGAATGACGTTGCTGATGTACTAAATGTTTGTTCCATGTCTGAACTTGTAATGCTATATTATAATTTGTGATCATATTTTCCTGTTTCTGTTTTATTTAAGAATTAGTACGTCATCTCATAGTTCAGTAAAATGATAGCATAAACGAAAAAAATGTAATAGATTTCATTACGAGCATCTCAACTAATATCCATTAGGTAAACTCAAAACTTTGTTTTCAAGCCCACTGCACCATTTTTTTTCTTTTCCAACATGCCGAACATCACAAGTAATACCCTGAAAATTTGAATCTAATATGTTATAAACTCTACTATGGAAGAAATTATATGGTACTACGTTATGAACACCAACTCGACATTTTTTAAATCATTTTTCTAACCAGCCGACCTTTTTTTGTGACACCAAACATTTTATGTGGCACTACAAACCGTCCCAGAAAATGGACATGCGTAGTGACGCCCAAATGCGTCGTTGAAAATCAGCCGAGAACGTCGCCAAAGTTGGCTAGGGGGCTGCCCTGGGAGGAAAACACCTCATGACGGTGGACGGTCACAGAAAATGATTTTAGGCGATGGTTCCTGATTTGTCACCATGAATTTTTTCACTGAATAGAGAAAATTTTGTAGTGTTGAACGTGTGTCAATTGTTAGCCTTCTCATGGATCGAACATGTAACACCCCTATGTAACTTAGCACTGTGACACTCTGCTAATTATGCCAAGTCATCTTCATTTGCAGTGTCTATTCACATTGGTTAAAGATTCAATTCTAAACTCTCTCTGAAAATCAACTCAAATTCAAAAGTGCAAAATAAAGTTCCTCAAAACCTGTTGGAAAAATGTTCACTTTATAGAAATTATTCCAAAACCATTTGCTGTTAAGGAACACAACATCAACATCAACTCTAAATGGGTCTATGCATTTTAACAGAGCCAAAACAGCATTTAAAATGCCCTATTCATATTTGAATAAATTCAAAAGGGTTTCAAAAATGCTCAAACTTTTTGTGGCAGTGTGGAATATTTCCTTGAATTAGTGCGAACAAGTTTCACACTTGTACAAATTCACTTGGCAGCTCAATTAAATCAAAAACCCTCTCTGGAAAAAGAAAAATAGAAAAGCAGAAACACAAAATAAAAAAAAGGAAAGAGGCACTGTGCACTGGGCCTAAGTGCACAGTGCCCCGAACCCAGCCCACCAGCCCATCTTCCTCTCTCTCTCACCTGCGTGTCGCCACCGCCTTGGACGCGCGCGCGCGCCGGTGCGGCGCCGACACCACGACGCCGCGGGCGTCCGCGAGGGGATAAGGCCGAGGCCAGTTCCTCCCCCTGGCCTCCTCCATCATTTCTTCCCCCTCTCCCTCGCTCGCTCGCTCTCTCCCCTCTCCTTCTACCCCAGATCTCCCATTGCCGAGCACCGTCGTCGCCGTCCTCCATCTTCACCACGGCCACCGGCGGCCTCGAACGCCGCTACCGTGTCTAGGAGGTTCGCCAAGCTCCGCCACATCGTCTGTGCCTTCGAGTCGGAGCCGGGAGCCACCACAGCGCCGAAACCGCCTCGTCCCCTTTCGCTTCGGTCGCCGGCGATCCCCGTCGACCACGACTCCCTTTGCAGCTCCTAATCTTCCAAGGGCAATCGGCGTGCCGCTCGGTGAGCTCCTCTCCCTTCCCCTCCCTCTGAATGCTCTCGCGCGCCCCTAGCTACCTCCTTCATGCGCGCCCGAACGAATCACCGCGGAGCACGTCGCCGGCGAGCCTCCGACGACCAATTGGTCCTGGGCTCGTGTCCATCGAACTCATCACGCCGCATAGATCACCCCTGGCCGCCTAGTTCGCTCGCGCGCTCACTGCAACGCCGAACCCGAGCACCACCCGTATGCGCCGCCGACTTCGCTCGTCGCCGGCGCCGTTTTCGGCCATCCCAGCTCCGGCCAGTACCACCACGAGACGCGTGACTCCGTCAGCTTTCGAACGCAAGTGGAACCACGCGCTTTGATGCACGAGGGCGAAAACCCGAGCTGCTCCGGTGTTCGGCCGCCGCGTTTTAGCTCGCCGGAGCCAACTCCGACGTGTCTCCGGTCGACGCCGACATGGCTCAGTGGGCCCTGCCCCTGGGTCACTGACCAGTGGGTCCTGGGGGCCCCGTTGAGTGGGTTGACCAAGTCAACGTGCTGACTGGGCAGCCCCCAGCCACTGACATGCGGGCCCCACCGCTTATCAGCTAATTAATATGTTTTTATAACTAAAACTTAATTAGTTAAACTAATTAGTCTATGACAAGTGGGGCCTACCTGCTAAATAACTCTGTTTAGCTAAAATAATCATCTGTTAAAGCCATTGTCACTGACCAGTGGGTCCCACTAAACCCACAGGTCAGGTTTGACCTGGTCAGCGAGTCTGCTGACCGCTGATGTCATCCTTACGCAATGCTGATGTCATAATGGATTTCTGTTAATAAAAATAAATTCAGAAAATGCATTAAACTTCAAAAATTCATAATAATTAAACCGTAGCTCGGATCGAAAAACTTTCTACATGAAAGTTGATCTGAACGACGAGACGAATCTGATCGTGTCGTCTGTTTCCATGTCGAAACCCTCTACGTAGTTGAACCCGCAACTTTCCTTCCATTTCCGGTTGTGAATAGTGCATATAAACCGGTTAATAAATCCCACTTTAATCCTAAAATAACTAATTTGACTTAGACAAATCTTTAGGCAACCCTGCACTGCATCATAGGCATAGCATGCTCTGTGTTGCATATGTTTGCTATGTATTTATTTGTTTTCTCCCCCTCTTCTCTCTCGTTAGACCCCGACACCGACGTAGTCCCCAAGGCAGACGCAGCTCCGGAGTACGACTACGCCCCTGACGATCAGACCCTTGCCGCAGAGCTTCCAGGCAAGCACCCCCCCTTTGAACATTCCGATATCGCCTATTCTCTTCTCTCTTATGCTTGCATTAAAAAGTGCTGCTGTTACTGTTATTCTATTTCTGCTGCATAGCCTGTTTTTTGTAACCTGCTGTTGTTACCTATCTGTTTATCCTAAACTGTTTAGTATAGGCTGGGTAGAGACCCATCAGAGACCCCCACTTTGTCCCGACTGCCCCGCTGGATTATTAGAAGACCCGATCAACGGGATCGAAGACCAGGCCCCGGCACCGCACATCACTTCCCCCTTAGTTGCTCGACACTACTGGGTTACTATCGAGTGCCGAGGGTGATACCTCATCCGCACTTCTGATGTTAACCTTGTGGGTTAGTTCATCGGTTATGGTCATCGAGGGTGATTCCTCCTTCTCCATTCCCGATAACGACACCGTTGTGCAACTCCTCAAGAGTGGACCTCGAGGGTGATTCCTCCTTCGTTCACCTTGACGATAACTTCAGGTGGAATTCCATCGAGGGTGATTCCTCAGGGTTCCCCCTTGGTGTCAGACACACGGTTACTATTGTTACTATGACTTTATACTGAACCATGTTACTAAAGACGGGTCGGCCCTGAGGGGTACCCGCGCGAGCTTAATTGCGAGAGATGTGGAGTCGGGTGGACCTGGATGGTGCCCGAGAGTTGAACACGAGCCGTGGCCGAGCATTCTTAGCCCTTGCCGCAAGTCCTCGAGACGGGGCGGCGGGGTCACATCGATCGTGAGTCTCTGCTCGTTACCGCGCGCTCCTAATCCACTATGATTTGGATATTTGATCCGAGGGGCCTCTGGCCTGATAGCACTAACCAGCACGTGGGCATAGTATGGGTGTTCTGTGTCGTATACTTCAACCGTAGCTTAATGGACGTCAGCGACTGAGCGGCGCGCGTCGAGTTGGACCAGTAATGCCCGCGCTTGTATAAGGGGGCCCGGTCTGCCCTCGACGGCCCCGTAACGTGCAGGAGTTCCCGGGGCGATGGCCCAAGACCCCTGGGGGCATAGGTTTAGTCTGACGTGCAGACCTCTTTGTCAAGTTTTCGGTCGGGTTGCGGCGTATCGTTTGGCCGAGGCCAGGCATGACCCAGTAAAGTGTGTCCGGCCGGAGTTAATCGAGCGTGGTGGGTAAGTTGGTGCACCCCTGCAGGGAAGAAAACATCTATCGATAGCCTGTCCTATGGTAACGGACACTCGGAGTTGTATCCCGATCGATACAACTAGAACCTGACACTTGATATGATAACTGGATAGTATGGCTCTGGAATTGCTTTCTCGCAGGGAGTCGAGGAAGAATCTCTGGGCGAGGATGATAACACTACTATTACTTTACATTATGCTAATCCGCACTCTAATGCTGCAAGACCACTGAAGATGCTGAAGATGCTAGTCTTCGATAGGACTAGGCTTTCCCCTCTATTCTGGCATTTCTGCAGCTCAGTCCACATATTCAGCCTTCTTTTAAAAATGTTGCATATGTAGTGTAGATCCTTGCTTGCTGAGTACTTTGGATGAGTACTCACGGTTGCTTTGCTTTCTTTTTCTCCCCTTATCCGTTCGATGCAACCAGATGTCGGAGCCCCTGAGACCGCTGCCCCCGCCGACAGCTACTACTACTACCGTCCCAGCGAGTTCTACTACGAGGAGCCGTCCGATGACCAGGAGTAGGTTCGGAGGGTCCCAGGCAGGAGGCCTGCGCCTTTCGATCGAAGCGTTTTCTTTTGCCCCGCCTTCTTAAAGGCTTATTCTGTGTTTTCTTTTATATCTGTACCCAGATATATGATGCTTCCGCTGACGCTTGTATGCGAGCTTATGTATTCGAGCCCTCGAGGCCCCTGGCTTGTAATATAAAGCTTGTATGACTTTATTTATGTTTTAGAGTTGTGTTGTGATATCTTCAAGTGAGTCCTTAGGCTTGATCGTGTGCATTTGCGTGTATGGTTAGTGCATGATTAAGCCGGGGTCGTCACAGGTTGGTATTAGAGCCGACTGCCTGTAGGAATCCCCCTTTCCAACTCCTTGGCCGAAGTTGAGTCTAGTGGTCCAAAACTATTTTACTAACTTGGCTGTGTGGCTTACGGGCCCACGTTGCCAATTGGGTGGTATTAGGATCTTTTATTCCTCGTCTTTACTCTCGGACTCTGATCTCTCTTCCTTTCTGGTTAATTTTTTTTTACTAACGGCAACACTTAGGATCTCGTAAATCTTGTCTACCTAGAGAGCTGGATATCTGTGCTTATTCCTTACCATTGATCTTATTAGTCTGATAATCATTTTCCTTTCCATTGGTTTGTTTAACCTTTCTCTCCGAGTTGTATTATACTTCTCATTGTCATCTGACTTTACCTCTGGATTCTCGCAAGGACTTTGCCATATATTGCGACACCTCTCGTCAAGGATTAGGCTGTGTCCTAATGCAAGAACGAAGAGTAATTGCTTATGCTTCGCGTCAACTGCGTTCGCATGAAGAAAATTATCCAGTGCATGATCTTGAACTTGCTGCTGTGATTTATGCATTGAAGCTGTGGCGGCATTACCTTCTGGGTAACCAGTGTGAGGTATATTCTGATCATCAAAGCTTGAAGTATTTGTTTACTCAGCCGGATCTTAATCTCCGTCAACAGCGATGGTTGGAAACAATCACGGACTATGACTGTGGTATTTCTTATACCCCTGGCAAGGCTAATGTGATGGCTGATGCCTTAAGCCGCAAGTCCTATTGTAACAACCTCATGATTAAGCGAGCTCAACCTCATCTTTATGAAGAATTGCGCAAGCTGAATCTGCGTATTGTTCCCCAGGGATCTCTTAATGACCTTGTGGTACAGCCAGATCTTGAGAAAGCTGTTAAAGATGCGCAAGCTAAAGATGCTGAAATTGATCTGATGAAGAAAGATCTTCACCTGGAAAAGTACAGGGATTTCTCGCTGTCAGAAGATGGAACCTTGTATTTCCGAGACCGCATTGTGGTACCTCGCTTCGAGCTTATGACTGACAAGGTCATGAAGGAGGCACATGATACACCGCTGTCTATCCATCCGGATAGTACCAAGATGTATCGTGATCTCCGACAAAGGTACTGGTGGTCTAGAATGAAGCAGGATATTGCTCGCTATGTTGCTGAATGTGACGTTTGTCGTCGCGTTAAAGCAGAACATCAGAAGCTTGCTGGAATTCTGCAACCGTTACCTATTCCTTTATGGAAATGGGATAAAGTGCAAATGGATTTCATTACTGGCCTTCCCAAGTCACAGAAGGGTCACGATGCTATTCTTGTCGTCGTCGACCAACTCTCTAAAGTTGCACATTTTCTACCTATCAAGGAGACTATCACTGTTAGTCAGTTAGCAGAGTTATATATCTCCAGAATTGTTTCAGTCCACTGTATTCCGAAGGAGATCAGTTCGGACCGTGGCGGTCTTTTCACCTCCAAGTTCTGGGAAAGTTTCCAAGAAGCTATGGGAACTCACATCACCTGGAGTTCGGCTTATCATCCCCAATCCCAAGGCCTAGTCGAGCGAGTAAATCAAGTGCTTGAAGATATGCTTCGGGCTTGTGTTATATCCTTTGGCAAAATGTGGGAAGAATCTCTCCTGTATGCCGAATTCTCTTATAACAACAGCTATCAAGCCAGCTTAAAAATGGCCCCCTTTGAAGTACTTTATGGACGAAAGTGTCGAACCCCTCTGAATTGGTGAGAAACTGGGGAACGACCGCTCGTGGGACCGGATATTATCCAACACGCTGAAGAGCAAGTCCAAATTGTCTGAGAAAATCTCAAGGCGGCTCAGGACCGCCAGAAGAGCAACTATGATCGCAAACGATGGGGCTTGACTTATCAACCTGGTGATCAAGCTTATCTGCGTGTCACTCCTATGAAGGGCACTCGTCGTTTCGGAATCAAGGGCAAGCTAGCTCCACGCTACATCGGCACCTTTCGCATTGTTGCCAGACGTGGACAGGTGGCATATAAATTGGAGTTGCCGCCGCAATTTTCTCATATCCGCGATGTCTTCCATGTGTCGCAACTTCATAAATGCTTCAAGGAATCTCCGCACCGAGCAGTGGATCATGAAATGCTCGAATTGCAAGATGATCTTTCTTATAAGGAGCATTCGATCCGCATTCTCGATGAAGCTGAACGTCGAACCCGTCAGAAGACGACCAAGTTCCTGAAAGTGCAGTGGTCGACTCATACTGAAGATGAAGCCACCTGGGAACGCGAGGACCATCTTCGGGAAGAATATCCCGACCTCTTTCCTTCTACCTCCTAAATTCTCAGGACGAGAATTCCTTTTAGAGGAGGAGAATTTGTAACAGCCCTATGTAACCTAGCACTGTGACACTCTGCTATATATGCCAAGTCATCTTCATTTGCAGTGTCTAGTCACATTGGTTAAAGATTCAATTCTAAACTCTCTCTGAAAATCAACTCAAATTCAAAAGTGCAAAATAAAGTTCCTCAAAACCTGTTGGAAAAATGTTCACTTTATAGCAAATATTCCAAAACCATTTGCTGTTAAGGAACACAACATCAGCATCAACTCTAAATGGGTCTATGCATTTTAACAGAGCCAAAACAGCATTTAAAATGCCCTATTCATATTTGAATAAATTCAAAAGGGTTCCAAAAATGTCCAAACTTTTTGTGGCAGTGTGGAATATTTCCTTGAATTAGTGTGAACAAGTTTCACACTTGTACAAATTCACTTGGCAGCTCAATTAAATCAAAAACCCTCTCTGGAAAAAGAAAAACAGAAAAAAAGAAAGAGGAACTGTGCACTGGGCCTAAGTGCACAGGGCCCCGAACCCGGCCCACCAGCCCATCTTCCTCTCTCTCACCTGCGTGTCACCGCCGCCTTGGATGCGCGCGCGCGCCGGTGCGACGCCGACACCGCGACGCCGCGGGCGTCCGCGAGGGGATAAGGCCGAGGCCAGTTCCTCCCCCCTGGCCTCCTCCATCATTTCTTCCCCCTCTCCCTCGCTCGCTCACTGTCTCCCCTCTCCTTCTTACCCAGATCTCCCGTTGCCGAGCGCCGTCGTTGCCGTCCTCCGTCTTCACCACGGCCACCGGCGGCCCCGAACGCCGCTACCGTGTCCAGGAGGTTTGCCAAGCTCCGCCACGTCGTCTGTGCCTTCGAGTCGGATCCGGGAGCCACCACAGCGCCGGAACCACCTCGTCCCCTTTGGCTTCGGTCACCGGCGATCCCCGTCGACCACGACTCCCTCTGCAGCTCCTAATCTTCCAAGGGCCATCGGCGTGCCGCTCGGTGAGCTCCTCTCCCTTCTCCCTCCCTCTGAATGCTCTCGCGCGCACCTAGCTACCTCCTTCATGCGTGCCCGAACGAATCGCCGCGGAGCTCGTCGCCGACGAGCCTCCGATGACCAATTGGTCCTGGGCTCGTGTCCATCGAAGTCATCACGCCGCGTAGATCACCCCTGGCCGCCTAGTTCGCTCGCGCGCTCACTGCAACGCCGAACCCGAGCACCACCCGTATTCGCCGCCGCCTTCGCTCTCGCCAGCGCCGTTTCCAGCCATCCCAGCTCTGGCCAGTTCCACCACGAGACGCGCGACTCCGTCAGCTTTTGAACGCAAGTGGAACCACGCGCTTTGATGCACCAGGGCGAAAACCCGAGCTGCTCCGGTGTTCGGCCGCCGCGTTTTGGCTCGCCGGAGCCAGCTCCGACGCGTCTCCGGCCGACGCCGACGTGGCTCAGTGGGCCCCGCCCCTGGGTCATTGACCAGTGGGTCCTGGGGGCCCCGTTGACTGGGTTGACCCAGTCAACGTGCTGACTGGGCAGCCCCCAGCCACTGACATGCGGGCCCCACCGCTTATCAGCTAATTAAAATGTTTTTATAACTAAAACTTAATTAGTTAAACTAATTAGTCTATGACAAGTTGGGCCTACCTGCTAAATAACTCTGTTTAGCTAAAATAATCATCTGTTAAAGCCACTGTCACTGACCAGTGGGTCCCACTGGACCCACATGCCAGGTTTGACCTGGTCAGCGAGTCTGATGACCGCTGACGTCACCCTTATGCAATGCTGATGTCATAATGGATTTCTGTTAATAAAAATAAATCCATAAAATGCATTAAACTTCAAAAATTCATAATAATTAAACCGTAGCTCGGATCGAAAAACTTTCTACATGAAAGTTGATCACAACGACGAGACGAATTTGATCGTGTCGTCTGTTTCCATGTCCGAACCCTCTACGTCGTTGAACCCGCAACTTTCCTTCCGTTTCCGGTAGATGAATAGTGCATATAAACCGGTTAATAAATCCCACTTTAATCCTAAAATAACTAATTTGACTTAGACAAATCTTTAGGCAACCCTGCACTGCATCTTAGGCATAGCATGCTCTGTGTTGCATATGTTTGTTATGTATTTATCTGTTTCCTCCCCCCTCTTCTCTCTCGTTAGACCCCGACACCGACGTAGTCCCCGAGGCAGACACAGCTCCGGAGTACGACTACGCCCCTGACGACCAGACCCTTGCCGCAGAGCTTCCAGGCAAGCACCCCCCCTTTGAACATTCCGATATCGCCTATTCTCTTCTCTCTTATGCTTGCATTAAAAAGTGCTGCTGTTACTGTTATTCTATTTCTGCTGCATAGCCTGTTTTTTGTAACTTGTTGTTGTTACCTACCTGTTTATCCTAAACTGTTTAGTATAGGTTGGGTAGAGACCCATCAGAGACCCCCACTTTGTCCCGACTGCCCCGCTGGATTATTAGAAGACCCGATCAACTGGATCGAAGACCAGGCCCTGGCACCGCACATCACTTCCCCCTTAGTTGCTCGACACTACTGGGTTACTATCGAGTGCCGAGGGTGATACCTCATCAGCACTTCTGATGTTAACCTTGTGGGTTAGTTCATCGGTTATGGTCATTGAGGGTGATTCCTCCTTCTCCATTCCCGATAACGACACAGTTGTGCAACTCCTCAAGAGTGGACCTTGAGGGTGATTCCTCCTTCGTTCACCTTGGCGATAACATCAGGTGGAATTCCATCGAGGGTGATTCCTCAGGGTTCCCCCTTGGTGTTAGACACACGGTTGCTATGGTTACTATGACTTTACACTGAACCATATTACTAAAGACGGGTCGGCCCTGAGGGGTACCCGCGCGAGCATATTTGCGAGTAATGTGGAGTCGGGTTGACCTGGAAGGTGCCCGCGAGATAATTACGAGGCGTGACCGGGCATTCTTAGCCCTTGCCGCAAGTCCTTGAGACGGGGCAACGGGGTCACATCGATCGTGAGTCTCTGCTCGTTACCGCACGCTCCTAATCCACTATGATTTGGATATTTGATCCGAGGGGCCTCTGGCCTGATAGCAATAGCCATCATGTGGGCATAGTATGGGCATTCTGCGTCGTATACTTCAGCCGTAGCTTAATGGACGTCAGCGACTGAGCGGCGCGCGTCGAGTTGGACCAGTAACGCCCGCGCTTGTATAAGTGGGCCTTGTCTACCCTCGACGGCCCCGTAACGTGCAGGAGTTCCCGGGGCGATGGCCCAAGACCCCTGGGGGCATAGGTTTAGTCCGACGTGCTGACCTCTCTGTTAAGTTTTCGGTCGGGTTGCGGCGTATCGTTTGGCCGAGGCCGGGCATGACCCAGTAAAATGTGCCCGGCCGGAGTTAATCGAGCGTTGTGGGTAAGTTGGTGCACCCCTGCAGGGAAGAAAACATCTATCGATAGCCTGTCCTACGGTAACAGACACTCGGAGTTGTATCCCGATCGATACAACTAGAACCTGACACTTGAGATGATAACTGGATAGTATGGCTCTGGGATTGCTTTCTCGCAGGGAGTCGAGGAAGAATCTTTGTGCGAGGATGATAACACTACTATTACTTTACATTATGCTAATCCGCACCCTTCTAATGCTGCAAGACCACTGAAGATGTTGAAGATGCTAGTCTTCGATAGGACTAGGCTTTCCCCTCTATTCTAGCATTTCTGCAGCCCAGTCCACATATTCAGCCTTCCTTTGAAAATGTTGCATATGTAGTGTAGATCCTTACTTGCTGAATACTTCGGATGAGTACTCACGTTTGGTTTACTTTCTTTTTCTCCCCTTATCCATTCGATGCAACCAGATGTCGGAGCCCCTGAGACCGCTGCCCCCGCCAACGGCTACTACTACTACCCTCCCGGCGAGTTCTACTACGAGGAGCCGTCCGATGACCAGGAGTAGGTTCGGAGGGTCCCAGGCAGGAGGCCTGCGCCTTTCGATCGAAGCGTTTTCTTTTGCCCCGCCTTCTTAAAGGCTTATTCTGTGTTTTCTTTTATGTCTGTACCCAAATATCTGATGCTTCCGCTGACGCTTGTATGCGAGCTTATGTATTCGAGCCCTCGAGGCCCCTGGCTTGTAATATAAAGCTTGTATGACTTTATTTATGTTTTAGAGTTATGTTGTGATATCTTCAAGTGAGTCCTCAGGCTTGATCGTGTGCATTTGCGTATACGGTTAGTGCACGATTAAGCCGGGGTCGTCACAGAACACGTAGTCTTGCGGTAGCTCATTTCTATCGACAAACACAACCACCCTTATACGTGCATCTCACCGTATACGAACTCACTAGAACTCTGATGATGAAAGGAAACAAAAGGCACACTTTTCTAGTGACACAAACACGATACGATTGGCCAGTTGGACCCGATGTGCCTTCTGGTTTTTTTTATTGATTTTGTTTTCTGGAGACTACAGTTCAATGACATGTTGCTATTTATATTCATTCATGTGGCTATGCCTCTGCCTAGTCGGGCACAGACTGACCAAATAAGCAAACCGATTTGTAATAGCTAACCTATTTATACCTGACTCACACATAGACTTAGGTGGTGTTTGGTTGGGCTATGGATTTTTGTAAGAGTTGTGAAAGATCTGTTGTGGAAAAGCAACTGTGGAAAATCTGTTTTGAGGAAGTTATAGGCCATTTGGTAAACTGCCAGTGTGAGCTGTGGTTGTGAAGATACATGTCCGAAATATTCCTAAGAGCTGAGAGATTGGTTGCACGCTGTTTAATGATACTAAGATCATTACAGGTTGATTTAGAGCACTAATAAGACCTAATTAAATATTTATCCATCTCTTATGATCAACATGATATTTTGACATGGCGAAAGAGTAGCATCTTTTTATAAGGATCAATAGGTAGCACACAAATAGAAATAGCAAATAACCTATCAAAGAATTAAATAGCAATCAAACCCATATATTTCATAGCACACAAATAGAAAATAGAAAACAACCTATCACAGAATTAAGTAGCAATCAAAACCATATATTTCATCTTGGATCAATACATCTGTAAATTAGAACACTTGCATTTTTTAGAAGCGAAAGCCCAGCAACTATATTACCAATAGTGGCGCAAAATATTATATACACTTCTACACATATCACAAAATAGAAGAGTAGTTCATCCATGAGCAGATGAAAGAACTCTATGATTTACTCGAGCTCATCAAGGAGTTAGCAATTCTGTCATGGACTCTGTTCATGTCGACGATGTCAAGTCTCGCCGGGACACTATCTCCTCGGATTGGCTGTACTTCCAAGTCGTCATCAGGAACATAATCCTCATCTCATCACATTTTCCAAACTCCACATTGGGCAACGTCGTCTCATGAATGTAGTTGTGCAACTACGTACAAGCAATAATATTTTTTTGTCTACGAGGGTTTAAACTAGGCACACCCTTCAAGATGTGCCATTTAGTTTGAGAACTCCAAAATTATCATTGAACAACATTTCTAAGTGAAGAGTGAGCATGATTATATACCTCATATTTTCCCACCAATTTTCGTCCATTATGAAATTCCGGTATATGGTGTATTTGGCTTCTGTAAGGAGCAAAATATCGTTTACGGATTGAATATCCCGAATCGACAAGGTAATGTTTTCCTATATAAAAAGGCAAGAACATTGTTATATACAATTGATGAGGAGCAAGTAAGTAATGCCAGCAATATGAAAGGGCAGAGTATAAGTAATGGCAACAAGTAGGTAATGGCAACAACATATATTAGTACCTCCTAGGGTGTAGGGAACCTATGTGTATACTTGACCAGTCGATGGTCGTTGAAGATGATTAATAACACAAAAGATCATAACAAAAGACTTCTACCCAGAACACATTACACTATCATCGGTAGCACCACGGTCAAGATAGATCAAAGCGTAAGACAATGCTCCACAAGATCGATGACTGTTCGTCCACACGACGAAGATGTGGCCACCAATAGAATACAAAAAACATATTGTAAGCAAGGACTCTATTCACCGGCGTCAATAATGTGTGGTTCATCTCAACTCCCGATAGCAGAGAGACCGCGAGAGACACGAAGAGACAGACACACCACTAGCGAGAACGAAGTTCCTCTCCTCCAACGAGGGATAATGGATTTCACAACCCCTATGTAGATTTGCCATCATTTGTCATATGACCTGCACCATGTAGTCTGATTGCTATCTCATGGTCAATGGATGTTGCAACCACACAGCTCATAGAGTCATTGTACTACTACTAACTACACGTCATAGGATAGGACTATACTAACTTGATACCACCACCACACACGCGCGGTTGTAGCTAGAACTTCACACGTATGTCGTGTTGCCTCGTGAGGCTGGACCTGCACGTCATGATCTTATTTCCGCACCCATATAATTCCAAGATCGGATCTGCACGGCGGTGATCAGGGAAGTGAAGTGAAGGACATCATACACCAACAATGGAGATGAGAGCACAACACAACTGCATATAGAAAGCTGACTTAGGGATCTCGGAAAAGGGCGCTTTTTGCTTGGCATATGCTGGGTGCTGACCTGGCTGGGCTATCTGAATTCCTAATAGTCACAACACAATTACTCCCACTGAACGAACAAGCGTATGTACTGGCAAGTGGCCATGATGATCCGGAGACGAAGTCAGAGATAGAGACGAAGCGTCTATACACCAATATTATTAATTTTTGTATATGAGTGTTTTCCTTCTCAATGGCATGTCAAGTGTATTCTCAGCGTGTGCACGTCATGCATGGTCAGGCACTTAATTACATGATTGCAGTTTACCTTAAGCTTCGAATTCATTGATAGAATTAGTGTTCATACAAGCCCACAAAGGAGCACACCCGATGTTATAACACAACCGCTAAACGCCAGCCATATCAGTAGCCAGGGGCAATGCAGCTAGGCCGTGCCCGCAGTCGCCCAATGCATGGCTACCATACTCCTGTCAAGGAAGCTAGATAGGCTGAGTTGCACGCCGTTGATGATGACCGCATTGCGGTTCTTCCGGATGCACTAGAGATACACTATAGGATGATCTCCTTCTGATGGCCAACATGATTTAGTCTCCATGGAGTATATGTCATACTCGTGTCGGTGAACATCTAGAAGATAGAATGGCGCTAGGCCCAGAAAGCCTTTTCAATTGCTTTCCTGATGCCTCATATTCCCTAAAGTATGATTTTCTTCTTCTCTAATTTCGATCCTTCGAGCTGGTCATTGATATCGGTAGAACTAAGTATGTGCGTGTTTGGGCTTTGTCTTACTTGAGTGGGTGAGAGTGGATGTGGCAATACACATATATATGGACACGAACATGCGCAACACGGAGGGCATGTTTAAAGGTTGGCCCATGGAACTATACTATTTATTATATTTGATTTATTTCAGAAATCCCGCTTCGCCGCTGCGCCGTCCCGCAGAAAAACCCGCAAAGCTGCCGCTGGCCTGACCACGTTATCTCTAGCGGGCAGAAGCGGACGCGCCGCTCTGTCCAGCGGGCTAGCCGCGTATCCCGCGGAACCCTTCGCTAGTTATCCTATCTGAAGAAAAAAACTTATATCTCCTCATGTGGAATGTTCCCACGGCAGCGCCGCCAACGACGAGAGGCTATTCCTCCGCCTACCTGACGCTCTTCCTCCCTCCACCTGCGGGTAGGGCGTGCGTGGCCACGGAGGGGAACTGGCGGCGCTCGTGGGTGTTCGCGTTGTGGCTCGCGGCGATGGCGGCGCTGTTCGCGTGGAAGTTCGTGGTGATGTGGTACTGCCTGCCGACGAACAAGGGCGCCGCCGAGACGCTCAAGGTGAACATGACGCTCGTCCTCCTCCCCGTCTGCCGGTGTGTGTTGTTAAAAGTAGTTCAATTTGCACATCATAGCGTTTATCAAAAACTCTGGTGTGTCTGTTACAAATAAGGCAAACTCCAACGCACGACCCTTTGTCCGATCTGGGTGTGTTCGTTTTGATCCAAACGAACGAACGACACGGCACAACGCGTGACCGCATCTGTAAAAGATGTCTGTTTCTGGTCCGTCCCGACCCATCTTGAGCGCAAATTTGAACGGGCTTTGCGGTCAAACGAACACGCACGCGTCCTCTCGGCATCCGTCTCGGGCCTGCGTGTCGGCCGTCCAACTACCTCCCACCGACCCCATTTAATCCACATGAGTGGACGGGCCTGCCGGTCAGCCACCCACCCGCTTCCTTTTTTATGGCGAAGTCGTGGACTGGCCAGTCCACCTCCACTTCCCCACACCGTCCCCACTCCATTGCTCCCTCCATGCTCGACACCAAACCCTTGCCGCACCGCCCCACCTCGCTCACCGCTGGCCGTCGCGATGGGCTTCTAGAAGTGGGTTCCATGCAAGAAGGGCAAGCACGACCACGAGGCACGACCCACTCCACCTCGCCGGCCACATTCTCGATCTCCCCTCCAGCGGCTCCGGCGCACTTCCGGCCGTACGTCAAGGTGGACATCTGTCGCCGATACTAGTAGACTGGCACCCCGTTGCCGTGGTTCGATGCCCACCTCCCCAATGGGTGGCATCTGAGTGGGTGTGTTTGGAGGAGATGCTGGCGCTCTCGGCTGCTGGAGACGTCCATGTGCCGGAGCTGGACATCAAGAAGGAGGTGAAGGAGGTGATGGGGGAGGCCATGGAGGACCGGCCGCCCAACCTGGTGTGGAATGAGGCGTTGTACGGGCAGTCGTGGTCGTGGACGACCACGGTGCCATGTAGCCCGCTGCCGTAGCCGCCACCAGCACCGCGGGCGGGGTGGGCCGCAGATATACCATTTTTATGTTTGTTTGTTTTTATAATTTGAACTTGGAAGTACTATGTGCGGGCTGTGATGAAGATGACGTGGACCGTTTAATTAAGTTTCATGTTTTAAGCTATTTTGCAATGTTTTTTTTTAAGTTGCAATGCTTTTTTTGGGACTTTTTTTACAACACGGATAATGTTTGGGATGCGGCCGCGCGTTGGGTGCATAGACTACGGACGGCCCAAACCAAACATAGACGTCCGTTTTGCCGATCCAAACGGATCAATTTCAGACGAAACGGATGTCCATTTGGGATCGTACGTTGAAGTTGGCCAAAGTACATATGACGTGCGACGTGCGACTTCCTGTGGCTGATCGCGTCGGGCTCAGGGAGTACCGGTTCGTAGCCAAGTTCTTCGGGGAGAAGAGAAAGAAGAACGCCTGACTGACTGTGATACATGCAGCTCATCTGTGTGTACGTTTCTGTACAGATCGGCTGCCTGGCGGGCACACGCGGGCTGCCGCTTTGTGCGCTAAAAGCATCTACAGCCGGATTTGGCAAATCCGATCCCCTATACGTCTGTGGATGTGTTCGGGCATGCTCGTGGACACTGATTGAGTACTCCTTATATCCGCGCCTCTACATCTGCGTATCTCATATTCCCTTCCCTATATTCATACTAAACCATACAACGTTGATAAAAACTACATAGATTATGAGCGAACATATAAATGCACAATAGGTTCATAAAAAAATCATAACCGAGCATCAAAAGATAGCCAAAGTTCACATAATACACATAATACGGCGGACAAGTTCAAACTACATCTAAAAACTTGAAATTAAGATGGATCTTCACCACTTCCTCGCCGACCCTTCCCTTCCGGTCACCGGCGCAGCTGTAGGAGTCCGCAGCAGGAGGTGGATCCACGTCGGAGCCGTCGGACCCATCGTCGTCGGAGGAATCGGAAATGACGATGTAACCTTGCAAGCGCCGGACGACGCGGTCTTGCTTGCGCTTGAGATTGGCCACCCTCGCCGCCTCCCGCGCTGCCTCTGCCGCCTCCCGCTCGGATTGCACAATGCCGAGCCGGAGCTGCTTCGCGTTGAGCCTTCGGCGCTGTCGGGCCTTCATCTCCGCCTCACTCAGTGACCGGCGGCACGCCCACTTTAAGAGATGGTCCTCCTCGCCGGGCACCTGGCGACGACGGTCCTCCTCAGTGGCTCATCCATAGTCTAATAGTCAAGCAGAACGGGCTAATCAAGAAATTTTGAGAGGTATTAAGCCCCGGCTTATGGTTCCTTTGGAGCGAACGCCGGGTTGTTTGGTTGAAGAGCTTCCTTCAGTCCTTTGGAGTATCAGAACCACCCCCAACAGATCAACAGGCTATACGCCTTTCTTCATGGTTTATGGCGTAGAGGCGGTTCTCCCAAGTGATATCCATCATGACTCGTCCAGGGTGGCGGCTTACATTGAAGCTGATAATGAGATGGCGCGTCAGAAACGCACTTGATGCTTTGGATGAAGAACGTGATCTTGCAGCGGCCCGATCGACGATTTATCAACAAGGCATGTGTCGCTATCATAGCCGCAGAGTCAAAACTCGGGCGTTTCAAGATGGCGACTTAGTGCTCCGACTGATTCAAGATCAGACAGGCATGCATAAGTTGTCCCCGCCATGGGAAGGACCGTTTGTGGTTAGCAAGAATCTCAACAATGGCTCGTATTATTTTATTGATATACGTGAGCGCAAGAAATCGCATACTTCTGAGCAAGACACCAACAGGCCGTGTAACATTGCTCATCTTCGGCCTTACTACACTTGAATCATTGACTCTCATCATTGTATATACCTTCATTGATGTACATATCTTTTCATAGTCAATTTAATAAAGTCGGCACCCCAAAAATATTCGAGGACTCTGTCGTTTCATCTCACATATTCTGTGCATGAGTCTTTATTGGTTGATCATAAGGTCATTTGGGGCCTTCCTGCTCAATGAACATAGCTATTCTTACCCTCTTGATCGGCTTTCATGCCATATTATAGGTCACTTGGGGGCTTCCTGCTCAATGAGCATAGCTATTCTTACCTTCTTGATCGGCTTTCGTGCCATATTATATGTCACTTGGGGGCTTCCTGCTCAATGAGCATAGCTATTCTTACCCTCTTGATCGGCTTTCATGCCATATTTTATGTCACTTGGGGGCTTCCTTCTCAATGGGCATAACTATTCTTACCCTCTTTACCGGCTTTCATGCCATAGGTCGCTTGGGGGCTTCCTACTCAATGAGCATATATATTCTTACCCTCTTTATCGGCTTTCATGTCATAACTGGGTTAAACCTGCCTGTTTGCAACTTGCTACTCCACTAGGTGACCCGCCGTACTCTTGACAGTCAATCTTTTAAATAAGACCCTGAACTCGTCAAGGTTAAAACGGTGGCTTATGTCACGTGAGAGCCGGCTTACAGAGAGCTAGGATAAACTCACCTGTCTGCTGTAGTCTCTTCGCTATGTGGCCCGTTCGTACTCTTAACAGTCAATCTTTTCAATAAGACCCTGAACTACTTAAGGTTTAAACGACGGATTTATGTCACGTGAGAGCCGCCTTACGGGATGACAGGCTTTCATGCCAAGCTTCTTTGAAGTAAAAAATTGAGTTTTTTCAAAAACCAATGTGTTTTGGTAGTGCCTTACAAGCCGGCTTAACAAATATTTGAGTTATACATACTCTATATCTCTGTTTTGCAGAAGTTTTTACAGATGAGAAGTTGCCGAGTCATATAGATCCGGGTTATATTGCTCTACATTGGGCTTATTGAGGCTATAAGCCGCCAAAGTGATCTTTTCAAAGACTGGACATGGCTATAAGTCGCCCTGGATTGTTGGGTTATTTAACTTGCCCTGGATTGTGACCATAAGTCGCCAGTACAAGACACTGTTGGATCCTTTACAGATTATATATCAAGCTTCAAGAAATTTTGGCAACGTTGAAAGACCAAATGTGCATATATAAGGCAAGATCTACAAGGTTAAGTAGCTGAAGCACAGTTGGCAAAACATGCACGAAGGCATGGCAGGGCAGATAAAGTTTTAACTACGTTATTACGTGGCTGCACCAGGAGCCCACAAATTTCTCAAAGTTTTTCAAAAGTTGAATCACCCTTCTAAGCCAGCCTCTGTGCCATCCGAGTTAGACCCCACCGGATTACTATCATCACGGCGCCTTGAGGTAGAGGCCTCCGGATCATCCCATGCCGGCTCTTCATCGTTTATCATCTGGAGATCACCCGACGTTCAGTCGATGCCAGTTAACACCTCAAAGGTCGCCTCATCGATAAGAATAAGAGAAGGGTCAATATCAGGGGCGAAGATATGCTTACGCCTTTGAGGGGTTAAGTCCACAATCTCATGCGTCAACTGCTTAATACGAGCATTGTTGTTGTCCTAAGCCACCTAGTACTTTGACAGGTCCAACTCCTGTGCAAGTTTACACGCCAAGGGCCGCATCTCTTTGACGCATCTGGTGAAATCCTCCTCTTCAAAGATAGACCCGTCATCGTTGAATTCCGGACACCCGTCAGCCATCTCTTTCGGGTCTAACTCTGATTGCCAAGCTTTGGCCCGGCTTAGGGCAACAATGGCCCCTGCACGGGCGGCTGATAATTTGAGATCCTCAATTTGCCCTGGCACTGTTGAAAGATGATCTAGCAGAGTCTTCATAAGTGTTGGAGGCTTCTTGCCGTTTGATATGGCTACAAGGGTTCGCAGAGTGCCAGCATATAACTTCTCAGTTAAAGAGTAAACTGCCTTCAGCTTCATCACAACGTTCTGGCCAAGGCTAGCACTCTTGGCACCTGTTAAGTAATTTCACGCATGAGTCGGCAGGCGGGTTAATAATTATATTGCAAGTCGCCAGGCGGGTAAATGCAGTAAAATATATGTTTTCCTTACCGAAGATGGCGGCTGTCATTTGAGAGATATGTTGTTTTAAGCCGGATAGCTCTTCAGTCACTAGTTTAAGCCGAGCCTCAGCATCTTCTGCTCTCTTTAGAAGATTGGCCTTCTCAGTTTCCAAGGCGGCTTTTTCTTCATCAAATTTGGCCTTGATCTTCTCAATGTTTTCCAATAATGATTTTAGGCTTAATTCAGCCTTGGCGCGTTCACTTTGTTGCGTCTTCAGGTTTTTCTTCAACTCGGCGATGTTTGACTCGCCCAAACTCAAAGATTCCTGCCAAGGGTGACAAGCAATGTTAAGATGGTCAAGTTCATATTCAACAATGGTATTTAAATTCCAAGCACATTGCAAGCAATATACTTGGCACTTGGGGGCTAATGTAGGTCATTTTAATTTATATTATGACCCGGCTCAAGATAAGCCGGCCCCTGGGGGCTACATATTTGGTTCTCACAAGTGATTGTAAGACCCGGCTCATCTTATCAAAATAAGTCGGCCCTTGGGGGCTACATATTTGGTTCTCACAAATGACTGTAAAGATCCGGCTCATCTTATCAAGATAAGTCGGCCCTTGGGGGCTACACTTTGGAAATTTTCACAAGTCCACGAGGGCACCTAAGTTCTTTCACGAGGGCATCTGTCGTGACAAAACCACGGCTATGTTGATGAAGATTAACCCTCCCTCGATGAGAGGATCGTTGGTGATGACGATGGCTTCGATATCCGCCTCCGGGAGGGAAGTTTCCCTGGCAGAATCGCTCTACCGGAGCCCTAGATTGCTTCTGCCCAAGTTCCGCCTCGAGATGGCGGCGCTTCGTCCCGAAAGCTTCCTTCTTATTTTTTCTAGGTCAAAACCTTTCATATAGCAGAAGAGGGGTACCAGCCGATGGCCAGGGGGCCCACAAGCCCTAGGGGCGCGCCCTGGGGGGGTAGGGCGCGCCCCCCAGGATTGTGGCCACCTGGTGGGTCCCCTCTAGTAGTTTCTTCACCCAATATTTTTTATATATTCCAAAATAATTCTCCGTAAAATTTTAGGACTTCTAGAGTTATGCAGAATAGGTATCTCAGTTTTTCTCCTTTCTGATCCAGAATTCCAGCTGCCGGCATTCTCCCTCTTTGAGTAAACCTTGTAAAATAAGAGAGAAAAGGCATAAGTATTGTACCATAATATGAAATAACAACCCATAATACAATAAATATCAACATAAAAGCATGATGCAAAATGGACGTATCAACCCACGCCAGCAGGAAGGGTGGTGCGCCCCCCTAGGGCAGCCGCCCCCCTGCTTGGGGGCAAGGCACCTAGGGGGGCGCCACCCAAACCCTAGGCGCCCCCATCTGGTGGCCGCACCCCCAAGGAGGAAACCCTAGGGCGCCCCCTCCTCCCTTCCCCCTATATATAGAGGTGGAGAGGGAGGGCAGCCGCACCCATCATTGCCACTGCGTTGCCCTTCCTCTCCCTCGTAGTCCATCTTCTTCTCCGCTCGGTTGGTGAAGTCCTGCTGAGATTTCTCCACCACAACTGCCACCGTGCCGTCATGCTGCCGGAGAACTTGAGCTACTACTTCACCATCGCTCGCTGGATCGAGGAGGTGAAGGCGTCATCAAGCCGTGCGTGTGTTGAACATGGAGGTGCCGTCCGTTCGGCACTTGATCGGGAGTTCGTGGAAGGATCGTGATTGGATCGCGAAGACGTTCGACTACATCAACCGCGTTTCTTAATGCTTCCACTTAGCGATTTACAAGGGTATGTGATGCAATCTCTCTCGTAGATGTTCATCTCCTAGATCGATCTTGGTGAGCGTAGGAAATTTTTTGTTTCTCATGCAACGTTCCCCAACAGGTCGTGGAGTTGTCGGATGGTAGGGCGACGGCCGGGACGGTGGGAGGCGTGGCGTTTGTGGGCGGAGCGTGCGTCTCAGGTGCAGGCGGGTAATCATGGTTACACGGGTGGCCTGGTTTCTTGTGGTCGACGGTGCTAGGGTGTGATGGAGGGTTGTGGGCACTGGGGCACACCACTCGCCCAATTTTACTGGCCGGCGATAGCGCCGACCGTCGTTGTCGTACCCTTCCTGAAGGTACCGTCACGGTGTTCCCACTCCTCGTCTTGCTCCGGGTGAAAACCTGACCTTCGGGATCGAGCGGTGGCGGCTATCCATGGTCATTCCCTTCTTGGAGGCACTGTTTTGGAGTCTTGGCTTCGTTGTGGTCCGTCTCACCTCTCTGTTGTGGATGCTCATGATGGAGGTCTCTGCAGGCTCCAAGCGGTCTTTCTCGTCATCTTTTGTTTGCTTGGTAGTCAGTGGAGTAGTGTGTCGGTGTCCGGCACCTTTGTATCTTACCTTGGGTGTGTGGTGTGTGTGTGGTGGTGTGTGTTTGTATCGGCTATCGGTTGTAATCGGTGATGTTTGCTTTATAATATAAAGTGGGGGACCCTTTTTCTTCGTCATTAATCTTGTTATTGTCCCTTCATCAGAACAACCATGGGCCATCACCATACATACCCACCTAAGCTAGATGAAGAAAAGAGATGGGTTATTGCGGAAAGTTTTTCTCATGGCAATCTAGGGTTCATGTAAAGCTATCACAGGGGATCCATTGAGATCCACCCGAGCCTCTCGGCTATGTGTGTGTGAGAGAGCGTCGCCCCGGTCAGTAGCTACCGAAGCATTCAACAATGTTCTGAATAGTCAGGATAGGACTCGGCTAGGCACCCTCGCTGTGGCCCGCACAACTCCGTATTAAATTAGGCATCTGGAATCAACACATATTTGCCACGTGTATGTGGACATCCAAGGACTATCCAATTGTCCTGGGCACTTCAAGATTCGTGGGATCCTTTCTCATCTATTGACCACCTTTTATTTATTTAGAACTCTCCACTTTGTAGGAATCAACCACAATCCACCTCACCCCCTCATCTATTGAACCATGCATTTATTTATCTTTCGAAATTAGAAATGACCATAAACCAGGTCTTTATCTTGACAGTCTGTGAAACAAGACCGATGCTGAATATTTTGAAAAATTAGAATGATCATGTTTCGAAAATAGAAAGAAACATTGATGCAACTATCTGAATCCATATTTTATCGATACAAGTTTCATATGGTTTGCAGTGAGTTACGTCGTGCTTTCATGATTTCATAGAGTTCTGATTCATGTTTCACTAGATTTTCAAGATTTCAAATTACGTGTTTTAAAACTTGAATGAAACATTGATGAAACTTTCCAAAACTGCTTTTATCGATGCAAGTATCATAACGCTATTCCATCATCGAACAGTCATCAAAGTAGATTAAGAACATAAAATATCGTAATGGAAGACTTATGCCCAAAACATATGACACTATCATCGTTGGCACCACCGTCAAGACGGGCCGAAGAGTAGAATAATGATCCACATGATCAAGGACCGATCATACATGGTGAAGATAGCGAAAATAATAATATACAAACATAGTACAAAAAAAAAGACTAACTAACTAAACTTTTGCCTAGAGTCAATAATCTGTGGTTCACCTTAATCATGATGATATTAGAGAGAGACTGCCAGAGACGCGAGAAAACCGATATACCACTAGTGAGAACGGAGTTCCTCTCCTACGTAACAATGGTTTTCACAACCACTATGTAGGTTTGTCATCATTTGTGACATGGCCCACACCATGTAGCCCAATTGCTCATATGATGGGCCATGGATGTTGAATCAAACTTGATAGCCAAAATCACTGTTTCAACCTTGTCAGCGTTCTTTAGCACAAAATGACCTTTCTCGGAATTTATTTCACGATTTGACCCTTTTCAATCACACCATGGCTTCTGACGTTGCTGCCTATACGGAAACGCCGAACCGTCTGACATAGCTGTCCTGGCCCACCTACAGACCGAGGTGGCGTCGCCTGCCTACATGGCAGCCCGACACGCCAAATTCCTACACAATTTTTATCTAAAGTCGAATACACATCTCAATAACCGTATATACAATCCCTACACAATGCTTAACATTTTTCTCTCTAAATCAATTAGTACACACTAGAAAATAAATTACCACCACAACTATATATTGCTTCTCAACCACCTCAACTATATATTGATTCCGCTACCACCAAATACATAAATATTTCAACAACAAAACACACACACATGTATAATACCTAGCAAATACATGCCTACACTTTTTCTCTCTAAATCCAATACTACACAATAGCAACTACTTCAACACGACAAGTATATCTTCCTTCTCAATGAAATCTAGCCCAAACAATCTTCAAACAAATTACGAAAAGCAAATCTTAGGGTTCCACCATGTTCCAAAAAATGCATCTAAAATAGCTAGTTTTGACTGATTCTTTTGGGAGGAATAGGGGGAGAATAGCTCAAGCAATTTGGGGATGATCCGATCCACGAGTTTTGATGGCCAAAATCTTCTATATGGGAGGGATTAGGTGGAGAACGAGAGAGGGGCGACGTCCTCTTCGGCTCTGGTGGATGGGGAAGACGATCGCGTGGAGCTACGAGTGGGCTGGGTCCCACCATGGTCCCGCGACCACTTACATATCAAGGCCAGAAACGCTAGAAGCCTCGGCGTGGCTAGAAACGCCAGACAGTTCGGCATTTCTGCGTGCCAGGTAGGCAGGCGACGCCACCTCGGCCAGATGGTGGGCAAGCCAGAAACGCCGGACAGTTCGACGTTTCTTAGTAGCGCAGAGACGCTGAAGCGATGGTGTGTCTAAAAAGAGTCAAATTGCGAAATAATTTTCGACAAAGGTCATTTTGTGCTGAAGATTTCTGCCCAAGTCGAAACAGTGATTTTGGCCGATACCACCACACCACACAGGCGCGGTTGTAGCTAGAACCTGGCGCGTCTGCCGTGTTGCCTCGTGAGGCTGCAACCTGCTCGTGGTTTTTTTTTCCGTCCAGCAGATGTTGTGGCGTTGCACCCACGTCAGGGATCCCAATCAAACATCGGCCGGTCTATTTCGTACGGCAAGTGCACATCTCATCTCGTCTAGTCCTCTCGTCTGGTGGTGGTTGTCCGGTGACGCATCAGTCTGTTTATACATCTCAGATGCAAACTCCTCATTCTTGTTCTTCTCTATGGTCATTCAGTCCATGTGCATGTGCACGGCGGTGATCAGGGAAGTGAAGTGAAAGGAAATCGTACTCCTTGTTTGGTGGGAGTAACTGTGTGACTTATCAGAAATTCAGACAGCCATGCCCAGCAAAAAGCGTCCTTTGGAAGCTCCCCGAGTCAGCTTCCTGGTACATACTACTCCCTCTGTACCATAATATAAAAATGTTTTTCAAGCTAATAAAGGTTGAAAAATGTTTTTATATTATATTATGAGACGGAGGGAGTAGTTGTGTTGTGGTCTCGTCTCTCTCGTTGCTATGTGATCGTACTGATCAGTGGCCACGATGATCGGGAGATAGTCAGAGACAAGATGGGTGCAGCCAAGAAAAATGCTACACTTACGGACAACCTACAGACAAAACTTACATACTCTGCCTGCTAACCAATCCCTCTGGCCCGTGATTTCCAGGGTGGGTCCTGCTTAGTCCTGGCCATGGGCAGCCCGGCCCGGCTTGAAAAAGCCCGACCCGATGCTGCTCCCGGGCCGTGCCCGGGCCCGTCGTTTTTGCGATTTTCTAAAGGGGCCCGGCCCGAGGCCCGGCGGGCTTTTACGCGTTCGGGCTGGGCTTGGGCCCAAAAACCAGGCCTGATGGCCGGGCCGGGCCCGGACCTAGGTTTTTTGCCTCAGGCTTGGCTAGATCCGGCCCAAAGCCCGGCCCTGCCCGAGGTTTGGCCAGGTATAGTCCTGCTGCCCCCGCTTTTCCAGTTAAACACAGCCAACTATTACTTTTCGTAGTCTGCCCGTAGGTATAGCAAAGTTCGTGCAGCCAAGCATGCATGTGCGGGGAAGAAGAGTGACTCCACTTTGGACCGTTTTACTGAAAAAGTCTTTCGCCCTGCTTTATAAATAAAGCAACCACCACAAACATATAAGGTTCAGACGGCTCATGGCCACAACAAAGTCAAAATACAGAAAATAAAAGGGTACCACTGAGAGCACAGCTCAAACAATCCCAAAAGGAAATAAACAAAAGGGCCATGAGGCCAGATACAAGGAGAACTTTCCCTAGTCGGGCTCCCGCGGTGGGGAAGGGAATAGCGGCGCCAAGCGTGCAACCAGCGATCTGAGCTTAGCAGTGTAGTCGCCATGGTCTTGAGCTTGGCTAAGTGGCTCCACAACGGCAAGAATTCATACATTCCGTAAATCGCCTCAGAGGGGTGCCAAAGAGGAGACCGCTTGATCACTAGCTTGTTGCGAATCGTTCAGAGCGTCCACGCAACAACTTTGATACCCAACCACCTAATGCGGCGGGATCCAGGTGCGCAATGCTGAAGCTCGTCAAAGAGGTCCGGAAAATTCGTTTGGCACCAGCCACCACCCACGCAGGGTCGGCCTTAGAGTATGGCCAGCGAGGTAACGGCAAAGGGCCCAAGCCTGCGGGGACCCACGATCTGGTATGCAGGTATAGTATTAGTATAGCCCAGCAAAAATATTAGGCGGAGAAAAAAATTAAGAAGAAGCTAGGCCCAATTCCCTTGCTGATCGCTAGCGCTAGTTGAAGCATCGCCACACACAGCCGCTTCATCTCTTCGCCGTCAATCAGGTCGCTAACCCCTAAAAAATCAATGAGATCGCTAATCGCTTCGTCAGTTTGTCTCTTCGTTTCTCCGTCAAGACGTCAACCGTCGCTCCGGCCGCTCTGAATTTATTCTTCTCATCGCCGCTGCGTATGGCAGCTTGGTGCCGGCGACCCGGTGGCAGGGGTCCAAGTCAAACGCCAGTCCCCAATCACGTCAAGGTCATCACCGTCGATACCGCGGCGGCGGCGGCCGTGGAAGAGAAGCTGGTACAATCGTCTTCAAGCTCTGGTAGTGATTGCGCCCGCTCCTTTTTATTGAATCATGTGAGTTTTTATGGATTTTGAGATATATTCCCTTCCTTGCTTCACGTGGAAAAAATGTAGTCTATTCCTTGTAGAAAATTCCAACTTAGATCAGGATGAAAGTGGACATAAAAAGACGTTTTTGTATCTGTAGATTATATGAAGTAATACACTGAATCTTCGGGTCAACGGGTTATGGATATCATTATTAGCGACTTTGCATCTAGAAAATTAAAAGAAAATTTTAAGGTAAAATATAAGGGCCCCAGGTTCTCGTTTGGTCTCGGGCCCCCGAAATATCGGGACCGGCCCTGCACCCACGACCTCTCTGAAGCAGCTCCATAGGAATTGAGCCGTAACGCACGAGAAGAAAATGTGGTTGGAGTCTTCAGGAACGTCGCACAACGGGCAAATCCCATCCCCGGGGCCATTCCGCTTACAAACCTCAACCCCGGAAGGAATCCAGCCTCAGATCCATAACTAAAGAAAGATCCAGATCTTAAGGGGATCCTAATATCCCAGAGTGAAGTGAGGGGGGCCGGACCCATGGTCGGGGCAATCTTCGCGTAAAGCAACCTAGTGGAGAAGGCGCCGCTCGGCTCGAGAAGCCAGGATACCATGTCCTGCTCATGTTCAATTGTTTTCAAGTCTCTCAGCATGTACCCCCAGCTCTACCTGGGACTGGGATATGAGTGTTTTCCTTCTCAATGACACATCAAGTGTATTCTCAGCATGTGCACGCCACGCATGGTCAAACACTTAGTTACTTAATTGCAGTATTCCTTGAAATTGGCATAGTAAAATGATGATGATGAGTGTCGGATTTCCTTCAAATTTTTAGCGGAATTTTGTTTATTCCAAAAAAAAAAACAACTATTATTAACACGAAGGAGAAAGAACCTAGACTAATCAGTCCTCAATTAATTTTTGCACCAAGACTAGCTCCTCTCGCTTTGCTCTATGAGCCTAGAGATTCACCATTCCTATACATTGTTGCCACTGTCATAGTAGGAACGAAAATGTTTTCCAAATACATTACTGTCCCGGGAGAGCCAAATTGTCCAGTATGTCACGGTAGCACTCACCTCCCAAGCACGTCGTTTGTGCTGCCCATTTGGAGCCTATGTTTGTGGCTCTCTGAGTTTGCGTGTTGCCTCAGTAGCATCCAAATGCATATGGAGCTCCATATGCACTATGGCGGCCGCCCCTATGTCGACTCTCCCTCCATATGCACTATGGTGGTTGCCCATATGGCGACTCTCCTAGAGCTAACCTTGTTATATAAGGAAAACTCTAATGACACAAAAATAAAGACACAGCTTTTAACCTTGTATCACCACTTCATGAGAGAAACCATAGGTCATCACCATACATACCCACCTAAGATAGATGAAGAAAAGAGATGAGCTATTGCATAAAGTTTTTCTCATAACAATCCAAGGTTTCATGTAAAGCTATAACAGGAAATCGATCTGAGATCCACCCGAGTCTCCCGGTTGTGCGAGCGAGAGCTTCACGCCAGTCAGTAGGCACCAACGCATTCTCTATTGTTCCTAATTAATAGTCGGGATTAGATGAGGCCACTTCGCTTGGTTGCAGCCTACATGGCTCCGTATTAAATTACACATCTGGAATCAATGCGGATTTCCCAAATGTATGTGGACGTCCAAGGACTATCCAATGATTTCAAGCACTTCAAGATTCGTGGGATCCTTTATCATAAATTGTTTTATTTAGAAGTCGCCACTTTGTAGGAATCAACAGAAATCCACTTCTCCCTCTCCCATCTATTGACCCATGCCTTTATTTATTTTCAAAATTAGAAAGGACCACAAACCAGGTCTTTGTCTTGACATTTTTTCAAAATTCAATGTTGAATGTTTGTAAAATTAGACTGCTCATGTTTTAAAAATAGATTGTTAATGAAACATTGACAGAACTTTCGAAATCCATTTTTTTCCGTTACATGTTTCATATGGTTTCCAGTGACTTACCTCGTGGTTTGATGATTCCGTATAGTTCTGGTTCATGTGTTCATTGGGTTTTCAAATTTCAAAATTAAGTGTTTTAAAACATGAAAGAAACTTTCCAAAATCGACACAATTCGCAATTGAAGTATTTGGTCTCATGACATGAGAGAAGAGCGTTGGTAGTTCAATTTATAAAGCCACTTTAGTTTTCATTTATCTCTCCAAAAAAGTGTTTTTCTATTGCTTCCAATCGAACATTAGTAGCTTCCCTGTATGCCTCAGTGAGTCCACTAATTTGAGAGTATGCCTAAGTTCGTCAACATCTTTTCCTTGAAAATATGATGATCCTGCTCTTACCTATCTTGCCCAAGGCGAGTTACGCTCAGTGTGTAGCCAATGAGCAAACTTTGTCATGGGACGATTATTTTTGACCCTCGGGATACTTAATCCCCGGTCTCCCTCATAAAAATATCTGCAGATAATGTTCAAAGCCACCCGGCAATCCCACTAATTTTATTTTTCCCTTTCGAGAAGAAGTATCATTTCATGAGTTTATCAATTTTGTTGATCACCCATTGAGGTAGTCTGATGCAAGACAAAAGTTATGTGTGGAGGGCCGTCAGGGCTGATTTAAGTGTTAGCCTACCCCCTCTCGTAATGTGTCCCATTGAGAAGTAGGTAAGACGTTAATTCACTATAGAAACGAAAGGCAAGATAGTCTCTGTTGGAACTTTTGAGTCTGACAAAGGCAAATCTAAGTAAGTTTGGGAGAAAGAAGCCAGCCTTTGCACATCTGGCTATGAAAACTAACAATTAGCTAGAGATACACTATACGACTACCTCCTTCTCACAATTGACATAATTTATTTTTAAGGAGTATGTGCGAGGTTGGCATCTCACGATGAACATCTAGAAGGCCCACCAAATGCTCCCAACACACAACAACCACCATCCTCAACACTTATGCAACGCAACGGACCCCCAACTGCTTAGAAGACCAAAGCCTGGTCGACAAACACGAGAAACTAAGCACTATCCATCATGAAATCGTGGACGGTTTCCCTTTGGCATCATCAACCATAGGAACCTCCAGCTGCTCACTTGACAGAGACAAATCTTCTCTCTCACTCGAGGTTGCCGGCATCTCCACCTTCATATGCTCCACTGACAGACTTAGACATAGCTCCCTAAGCTCGGGCATGATGTGCAGCACTAGAGCCTCGGGCATGTAGATGGATTGGCCTTAGTGGAAGACAACATAAGAGGGAAGGTAGACATCGACGATAAATTGTCTCAAACACTAGGGGAGAAAGAGCCATATAACCCCACCCCTGTCCTCCGCGGAGCAAACGACAACCGCACAAGGAAGATGCGACGTCGGAGTGGTCTGCAACATATGGCACAAGGGGGAGTCTACTCAGAGCAGCCTCCACTCGCTCCAAAAAGCTCCCAACTGCGCCAGACAGCCTTGCTACAGTGCAATCTTATTAGCCAGAGTAGATTGCACATCAATTTGGACGTGGTTCTCGAGCCAGCGGTAGTAGAGACGGCAGATGCCCATCTTTTTTTTGTGTGTGTAGCACACACCATGAACCATTTCATCGTGAAACATTATATACATGTAGAATAAGTCCATATGTTGTGGGCTTTTCTAAATGTTTTTTATACTTTAAAATGTGAATTCCCAAAAAAAAATAAAAAAAAGAGACTCCGCGCCACGGACATATTTTCCCCTTGAAATGTGCTGCTCACCCATCTTGCCCAAGGCGAGTTAGGCGCAGTTTGTAGCCGAGGGTATAAACTTACCCAAGGCGAGTTAAGCGCAGTTTGTAGCCGAACCATTCCCAAGCTACCTATCAATCACTTCCACAATTTTGTTTTAGTTCCTTTATTATCAATTTTTTCCATCACTCATTTTGGTATAAGACATAATGTATATTGGGAGAGTCGTCGGGACTGATTTAGTAAGCGGCGTACCTCCCTGTAATGTGTTCCATTGAGAAGCTGGTAAGATGTTTATCCATTGAAGAAACAAAATTTAGGAAAGCCTCAATTGGACTTTTTTAGTTAGACAAAGGCAAACCTACTGAAGTTTGGGAGAAAGAAGCTGCTTTTCTACGATCAGCTATGCAAATCAACAAGTAACCAGAGATACACTATAGGATGACCTCCTTATCATGACCAACATGATTTAGTCTCTGAGGAGTATGTGCAGTACTCGTATGTCATGGTGAACATCTGGAAGATAGAATAGCGCTAGGCCTAGAGAGCATTTTTCATTGATTTCCTGATGCCTCATATTCTCGGAAGTATTATTTTCACTTTCTCTATTTCTATCCTTCTGGCCGGTCATTGATATCGGTAGAAGTATGCATGTGGTTGGGCTCTATCTTACTTGAGTGGGTGAGAGTGCATGTGGCAATACACACTAGATAGGAAGTGCGGCTTGCCGCACCCCACCCGGTCCAGTTTCATCCAACCCGGTAGTATACACATGATGCAAAGGTAGAGTAACAACAAACACATAAAAGGAATTATTGAGACCATTGACTCAACATTAGGATTTCTCAAAGAAACATGAGGAAGCAAGCAATTACTAATAGTAGTGGTTCAGTTGATTACATCTTTTGAGCATGTCACTGAAAATGCAGTATGATATAACTAAAGAAAGACAGATATTCATGTGCCACTTCAGGAAGAGGTAGGTACACTGGCCTTGCAGCTTCTCATAGTGACGATTCCTATTAGAGGTTCATATAATGTAGCATCAGACACCTAAAGCATCGTTGTTCATATACCAAAAGCAGGCCATAGTGGTTGTCACGGCTAACTTATTTACACTGCTTTCATACTGCATAGTACAGTAGTAAACTAAACCTACAAATCTGTAGCGAGAACTGATCATTCAGCAGCAAATCACTATCAATGGAAAAACTATGTTCAAACTGTTAGCAAAGAATTATGTAAATAATAGAAATGGATTTGTTATATCAATGGAGAGCATGCATAGCATGAAAAAAAAAAGCACATCAGCAAACATAGCACATCAACTGCCATAAGTGAAAACTAAACCTACGGCTCTCTCTGTTGGGGTACTGTTTTTAACAGATCATCTCTAGTAACTTGCAACGGCACATTTATAGCATATCTAAGTATCATCAGTACATCAATGTGATTAATCAAAATGATTAAGATGTCTCAAAAGAAAAGCATACAGTCTATGAAGATCTAATGTAAGTTCAGAACACACACAAGTCAGTGCCTCGAAGCTACAACATATGTGTGCTTGTGGCTGCCTCCATTGTCAATCATTTTCATGCATACAATAGGCAACCATGAGATAAGAGAAAGAAACACAAAAACAACAATAGACAGAAGCCCATCTGACTCATTCCGACCGAACGCGTGCCCATGCCAAATTGACCACATCAGAAGGAGATAAGTGGGAAATAACTGGATAACGATAATGGAGCCCTCCCTGTTGTGGAGACCTTCCCGGAGATGCCGATCTCGAACATGGCATTTTTTATGTTG
The DNA here is from genome assembly GCA_011799875.1 of Thinopyrum elongatum. Taxonomy (NCBI): domain Eukaryota; kingdom Viridiplantae; phylum Streptophyta; class Magnoliopsida; order Poales; family Poaceae; genus Thinopyrum; species Thinopyrum elongatum. Next base: position 544,471,011 of record CM022299.1, read on the forward strand.
TCTTGTCTTGAGCATACATCCATAGAAAAAGAAGGCATGGATGCATTGTTTGTCAACATCCCACCAGTATATATATAGAACCAGAAACACAAAATAGCTGCAAGACCAAATAAAAAGGGCATTAAAAACACACTTTTATAAAATAGTACACTGTAATAGGAGAAAAAATTATTATCCAGTCAAGGACTCTATTTGCAAGCTAATGTGAGAACAAAGGAATCTGAAAAGGAATTTTTTTTTCATCTTCTCCAACATTAACAGAAAAAAGAGATACAACCAGCTCTCCCATATGTATATATCTAGCAATTAAAATCATTCTTACAGTTACTTTAAGAAGGAACCTGGGAAAAGTAGCCACTTTGATAATACTAACCATTGTGTGCAGGAAAAGCGAAGAAAACATCAAGCAGCAAGAGAATATACACAGCTCTCTAATAGGAAAGAATGTAGCTTAATTGGCGTACTACCACTCTCTCCAACACGAAAGAAGAACAAATTAATCTTATATGTGCACTGCCCTAGTTCTGTACTTAAGAAAATGTTAGTACACATTTTAGTGAAAGAGGAAGGAGAAACTAAACTCATGCTTAAGAAAAAAAAACTATCTGACTACCATCACTATTGTCTCATTCGGTGCTTCAATTGTATGCACACAACATTACCAATTCAACCAATATAGCAAGAATCACACACAAAAAGACCAGGAGAAACTTCCTCGAGCAGCTTCCCAAAGTCGGATTTCGAATCTAATAGGATAAACTAAAGAATCTTATAAGAAAGTTACTGAATCGGGGCTTGAAAGCACATAGCGGAACAAAAGGACAACTTAAACAATCTGAGACATATGAAGAGGTGAATTAAAGGAACTTGCTAATGTTTTGAGATAACATGCTATGGAATATCTCAAAAAAAAATCATGGAATGAAAATAAGCGAGTAATGGGTTTATGTATGAGAAGTAAAAGGGAAGAAAATCATAAACTACATGAAAATAGCTACTGACGTCACAATTTACGCCCATTCCTTCTGACCCCAAAATCAGAACAGAGCAGACCTGAAGGCGAGAGTTCAAGGTTCTCTCCACACCAGCCCAAGCTTCTTCCCTTCGAGCAGCTGACTCCTGTTAAAATTAGCACACGATTGATTAGCGTACTTCAAACAGCTGGAAAAACTCGATTCACAGACTGTGTAGGTGGTATATACACCCAATAAGAAAAGAAAGGTGAACTAACTACACCACAAGGACAAATCTATGGAAGCACCAATAGTACCTTGGTACTTCAATTTGCCTTGGGAGTGGCATTGCTGACTCAGGAACTTGTGTGACCAGTTCATTATACCAGAGTTTACTGGCCTGAAGAATTGAAAAATGAAAGAAGCTAACAGTTGGTGCATGCCTAATTTTACTCTGTAGTACCAGGTACACCAGAAACATGCTTACCTGTTAGCGCTTTTGAAGATCGTCCTGATCCCGTTTTAACCGTTCTTCCTTGAAAGGAGCCTGAAATGCCCCCAAAGAAATATATGATCAGTGGAACCTAAAATGGAATAGTACAAAAAATAACGCTTCAGATAGCTTCTCTTAAATGGCTCTCATGCTCAACATTGGCTTCTATATTACATGCATGCGGACATGTTTTTCTATCTTCCAAAGTATTATTTGGTCATACAGGAATTAACCAGTCCAACAATTGGGCAAATCTTACTAAAAGTAAACAAAGGAACATAACATGGAGGAGCTTACAGCCTGATAGACTTAACTGGGCAGTGCCCAACGGTAGTCATCAACCTTTGAGCCACAGAACAGCAAGATCGAATTGAGCTTTTGGCCAAAATTATTCATTTTAGAGGCTTGCTCACTGCTCAAAGAAAATTGTTTTGCAGTTTACTTTTGTTGACAGGGTGAAAAGAAAACAGTAGCCCAAAAAGAATAGCTATTACCTGCCCGCAAGATCAACCAAGGCAAGGTTTCCACGAAGAACTTGATTACCACATCATCCTTTCTGCTTGTGTCTTACAGTAATCTCCAGTACAACACGTGAACTTGAAAAAAGAGAGGAACAAACAGTATTTTCTATGTGAGAATAATGTACAAAAATCAGGGGAGCGATTAACTAATCATAACTATTGTAACTGTCTATAGATTATAGACTGAGAATCTTAACAATTTATACTATGATATACTATCAAATCAAACCATATTTGTACTTCAAGATACAAAAAAGAAGAGGACTCAGTTCGGTCATCCATGTGAACGCCCCTCTAAGAAAGGGCTCTTGTTCTTTCTCCAGGCAGTAAAACAAACTCAATGTATACTACGAACTCCATTGATCTTGTCTCACTAATTAATAATCCAAGAAGCGGTAGGTTAATTAGGATACTCCATCACTTGGGCCCTTACTGCTCTTATATGGGCTTGTTACTCTAGTCCAAGGCGAATACAGAGTAGGTGCTAGCCAGACTTGATTAAAGGAATTCATCACACAATAGGAGAAAACAAAAGGAAATATTTATTCTTTTTCACGGAAACACAGGAAATGCAATTGTACTAAATCAACGTACCTGTAATTGCTTTGGTATAAATAGTTTCAATCCAAATTAAATACTACAAATACAGTTTGTTATATTTAAATCTGTGAGAGGCCTTATAAAAAATTCCTACAAATTTATTTAGGGTCCTAAGCATTCTCATGCTGTGAAGATTCTCTTTCGAACGGGAAATAAATATGAAGAATTTCCTAAGACTAAACCTTCCAAGTATTTTGCTATGGGAATAGCTGATAGAGATTACAGAAACCATAAAAAAAATCTTTTCCATCGATCAAGCCAGAGATTACAGAGCAGATATGGTAGTTAAGGAGCATTGCCAATTTGGCATTTTAAAATTCAAAGCATGGGTATTATGTTACCATCCAAGTGTATGTAAAGCTTCAAATATCATGTGTCTGCTTTCAGAACAGGGTATTCGGCATACTTGACTGACTAATACAGTAAGCACTAAATACTAAGCTGCCATACCTTTTTTTTTTGACAAAAGCTGCCATACTAAGTAATCAGTGACCTGCCAAGCTTAACTTAAGCCACATGGTTTATGATAAAAGTAAACTGCATATAGTTCAATGCAATGTGGAGTGGGCTGACGTGGTGAACTATTTCTTAGAAGATTAAAAGATATTCATGATTTTGTAATATAACAGATGTATGAGCAGGTATAACTTGGAATATCCAGGAGAACTGTTTCTTAGAAGATCAAAAGATATTCATGATCTAGTTATAGAAGTAAGGTCTCCCAATAAACATATTAAATCTGAGTTTTGATGTCAATACAAATGTGACCATCGTACACTAAACACAAGACTGTCAGAACCTCCTTTATTCTCCTAATAGCAATGATGGCCTACTTTTGAATACTCCCAGGATTAATTAACCATGGAAACAATAGGAAATTCTCCTAACAAAACCTCCTTGATTCTCCTAATAGCAAAACCAAGCGTTGAAACGAATAGGAGGCTAAACTGCCTAACCACACACACACACACACATACACACGTACATCAGACATCTCTGTAGTACTAATTCAAGTAGATCAAGAAAATGAATAGCCAAATAGCATGGCATATATAGAATTGTAGATTAGTATCTAGTATAACCAGAAAAGTTGAAGAGCATCCAAACAAACAAACACCTCATACCAAATTCAGTCACATCAAGAAAATCAATAGTTGAATACAGTCTCAATCGCAATCACCCATCTAGTAGCCATAACAAAATATAAAAACAACTAACCATTGCTGGAAGCAAGTCATTTACCAGACCATCAAATAAAACAACTCCCAGAAGGTACATGTTTAGCCAATTAACAACTCCCAAGGCCCACTTCTCGAGACAATAAATCAGCTTGACTGCAAGCTCCTACAGTTATAATATTCAACATAGGGCACACACTACAGTATCTCTGAATCCAAATCTAAAGACTGCAGTCATTATCGAATGGCATACATATGAACAAAATGCTAAACCGGACATATATAATCCTTACTGGCAAGGATATCAAGGTGGTCGGCCACCTGCCCTCTTTCATCAGTCACATGAGGTAGTTCACACACATGTCTCGGCACCCCATCAACAATCATCCTGCAATGATATATTCCAGATGTCAGAACCAACAATACAGCATGTGAACCAACAATATATCGGCATGAGATAGGAGAGAAACATCCAGTTGTGATAGAAGACACAGTGTCTATTGATGACCGAGGATAGACAATGCACAAATGACATCTTATCATCACCGAGAATAACCTCTTTCCCATAAAATAGACTCTGTACAAACATCATCATCATACCTGCCGTTTTCTCGGTCATTTTGGGCGCAGAAGTAGACTCAGCGGACATTATGTCGTGGACGAACTGTAGGCGGCTCAGTCTGATTGACACAAGCAAGTGGCAAGGCCAGCTCCATGTTCCTCTAGCAAACTGGACCACCAATCGTTATAGTTCTGGTCTCAGGAAGCAGGATGAATTGGTCCATCAATGAACACTTTTGCTGCAGATCTTGGCAGGTAATTGCTAACTTAGCAACACCAATACCTCACATTGATATCCGTACAATTTCATCATAGGTGGTTTATTACTCTTGGTTTTCTTTTGAGAGGGTAGTGATTTAAGAAGAATAGTTCGAACTTGAGACTGCAAATAATCACAGAAAATATAGGTGTAACAGTTATATGGGTGTACTTAGATCTACTTTGGTGGTGACATCATAGGGCATCACAAAGATAGAGTTGTTGATTTGATTTTCAGCCAATTAATTTCACAAGCTTGCCTCTACAAGTACCTTACCCTCAATCGGATCATCACAACAGCTCCACGCCCTGCCACCTTACCACTACAAAGTTTCACCCACACAGAACGCACAGAAAACTTACATTACAGCACAACAAATCCTACCACCTTCAGCAAAGGCAGAGCACCCCGTCTTTCTCTGTCCATACTTCTGGATTTACCGCCTGTATTTTAAGTATGGATTTGTGCCTTAATAGATCTACTGTTTTTGAACCAATAGAAGATTTAGAACGTGACCATGTTTATTTATTACTGTCCAGAATTGCATATATAGGTTCAATTATGATATACTATTGGTAGACTCTTCTACTGAACCTGATCATGCTTATTTATTACAGTCCAGAATTGCACATATAGGTTCATCTCTATATCCTCAATGGTTCAACAATCTTCGGATTATGTGGCAGCGTTTGGGAAAACTGGTGCTGCAAGTTTCACAATCTGTGCAAAATAGTAAGCTCACATATTAATAGCTACTTGAAAGATGCAAAGGCTTGCTCTGCTTATTTGAATTTCCAGTACTACCATGTTCTAATATATTTGTGCAGAAGATTTGAGAGTCAAAGCATGGTAATTGGCTTGCACCAGGTGCGTGTCATTGCTTTGTTTGGTAGCCTAAGCAACACAACAAAGGCAAACAAGAAAACAAAATGATTCAGTAGGCTGCTACTAAGACCATGGACAAAAAACAGAAGCAAACAAATAAAGCAAGGAAAGGAACAAAAGCAACAATCCTAGGCCCTAACAGGAGGAAAAGGCACATATTTATACTCCAGTAAAAAACAAACAAGGAAGGCAAGGAAACGACCAAAATTAAGTGCACAGACTCTCTACCAGGAACAAAACATATAAAACAAAAGGCTCTCATTGGCCAATCTGCATAAGAGGAGCAGAGAGGAGGAGAAGAAGGGTCAACTTGCAGATCCGTAATGCCGCGGCAGGGAGACAACATGCAGGCACATGCCGAACAAGGGATCGACCAAGCAGACGTGAAACCGGAAACAATGAATCAACCTGCAGCAAAATCAAAGGTAAATCACGGATGAGCAGCAGCCAATGACCAAGAACGGGACAAAAAAGATGCATACCTACAGTTCAGCTAGCACAGCAACAGATCTGACACATCAACGACGATAAGAACAAGAGACCTGCAGACAAATGAGATGCAAAATCAATCAAGGATGGTCAACCCAATGGAAAGAAATAATATGAGACAAGGGACACTATCTTACCCAGCGTCATGGTGCAGCTAAGCCATCACAACCCGAAGCTTGGAGGCCACAGCCATGGCAGATGGGAAGGCGGATAGCCAAGGAGGAGAACGAGCACCGCTGCCGTGGCGGATGGAGAGGCGACCGTCGGTGAGGAGGACGAGCGCCGGAGCCGTGGCGGATGGAGAGGCGACCTCCGACGAGGCTTGTGGCGCCCATCGTCCCCGAGGAGGTTGACCCGCGGCGCCCACGCCTCCGGCAACCGCGGCGCGAACCCGCGGAGGCACGCGCACACCTGACGACGCCCTCTGGCGGCGATGCGCGTGGTGGCCGTGGACGGGGAGGATGGCCAGCGAGGAGTGGCGGCTAGGGTTCAATCGGGGGCGGGGCGAGTGGGTGACTGAGAGAAGACGTGGTGCGGGGTCGCGGGGAGGAGAGGAGGCAGGCGGCGACGCGCGAGAAAGGGAGCGAGGCGGCTAGGGTTTCACCACGGGCGTGGCCCCCTTTTATACACCCAGGAAGCGAAACGACGAAAATACCCTTAGGGGGCGCTGGAATTACGCGCGGTGGCAAGCCGGGAGTGAAACTATCCATTCTACAGCGCCGTTTTTTGATCCAACGGCCGAGCTCTTCCACACGCGAGATCGAGCGGCCGAAAACGCATCAGGAAAACGATCGGACGGCCGAGAGTCGCTAAACTCTGAGAGAGCTCGGTGCTCCCCGTCATTCTTATTTCTGGATATATAGGAACGCGAACATGCACAACACTCAAGGCGTTTAAATGTTGGCCCATGAAACTGTACTATTTATTATATTTAATTTATTTCAGATATTGTATTTTGGTTATGATCTCATCATGGTACATCATAACTTGCATTAAGTGTGACTTCAGCGCTTCTAGTTGGAATGATTGACACTGTCTCGGGCCTATATATTGGATGGACTCTTCAGTGTATTAAACCAACTAGTAGAGAGAGAGAGAGAGAGAGCGAAAAGTGCAAGCAGCACCCGAGCTCCATAGAGCTCTTTATTTTTCTTTCAATGAAAATACTTTTTCAGATCTCAAAAAATCTGAAAAAAAGTATACACATAGACATATATTTGTGGTATACTTGTATAAAATTTTATAAACATATATGTTCATATGTGATGTTACACAAAAAAGACAAATACATGAGATAAAATAGGCCTTTTCTTTTTTGTTTTTGAGACTGGTATTTGTCTTTTTTGTGTAGAATGCAAATAGTCAAATTAGTTGATGAAACTTTATACATACTTGAAGAACATGCACATATATTTGCAGAATTTGTTTTAACATTTTTTTAAACTTTTAAGTATATTTTGATTTTCTTTTTGCAACGCCACGCTCAGAGAGAGACTTGCTTTTATCGAAAAAGAGCTACGAAGAGGGTGGGGGATGTAGCTCCATTTGCGAATTCACATCTGCGTGGAAGTTTGACCTCCTTTGTGAGATTTAGGGCTCTTTGAGCGTAAGAACGAGAGCGTATAATGAAATAATTCAAATGAAATTTTGCTTACCCCATCCCAACTATGCTTGCTTGGCTTAGACTAGTATTTCGAGTAAAGCATTTTATACGTTGGTCCCATCATAGAAATGTAGATGATGTACAAAGACATACAATCATACTACAACCTTTGATTGAACGTGTGTCAGTTGTTAGCTTTCTCAGGGATCGAACACATGGTCTTGCGGCAACTCATGTCTAACGGTGGCAGAACTACCCTTATACACGCAACTCGTTGTACACGAACTCACTGGAACTTCGAAGATGAAAGGAATACTTAGTTTATCTGATGTGAACTCTCGTGACTAGAATGCACAAATGAACACAACATGATTGGCCAGTTGGACCTGACTACAATCCAATGGCGTGTTTATGTTTATATAGGTGCAGCTATATATGCCTCTGCCTAGTTGGGCATGAACTAACCAAACAAGCAAACCGACTTGTACATAGCTAACCTATTCCTATTTCAATCACACAGACTAGCTAGCTTGATTACAACTCGGATGCAATGATAGAAATGACCCAACCTATTTCTCTCTAACTCCTACACAAACGTGTTTGTATCACTCCAGCAATCATCCTGATCATAACAGTTTGACTTTTAGACTGGAACCAACACATTACATGGACTACAAGGCAAGCCTTCACATATTGTATGATATGCTACATGTTGGCTAAGCATATACAATATCATGCATGAACTCAACTTAGCTGATGCACGACCATTTACACAAACAACTTTGACATGACTAACATGTGCACATATATTCGTGCCATGCAAACTCTACTGATACAAAAATAAAGACACGACTATTAACCGTGTTATCACCACTTCACCAGAGGGTCATCGCCATACATACCCATCTAACATAGATGAAGGAAAGACACGAGCTATTGTAGAAAGTTTTACTCATGGCAATCCAGTGTTTCATATAAAGCTATCACAAGGAATCGAACTGAGATCCACCCAATTCTCTCGATTGTGCAAGCGAGAGCGCCACACCAGTTAGTAGCTACCAAAGCATTCTCCAATGTTACAAATAGTTGGGATAGGACTAGGCAACTCGCCCTGGCTGCAACCCTGACGGTTAAATTGTGCATCTAGAATCAATGTGGATTTCCCACATGTATGTGGACGTCCAAGGACTACCCAATGATCCCAAGCACTTCAAGACTCCTGGGATCCTTTCTCATATATTTATTTTTATTTATAACTCACCACTTTGTCAGAATCAGCCACAATCCACTTCTTCATCTCCCATCTATTGACATATGCATTTTTTTCATTTTTCAAAATTAAAAGGGCCATATAGAAACCGGATCTTTATCGTGATAGTCTATCAAAGAAGATCAATGTTAAATATTTTTAGAAGTTGCAATATTCATGTATTGAAAATGGAATGAAATATTGATGCAATTTTCCAAATCCACTTTTTTATCGATACAAGTTTCATATGGTTTCGAGTGACTTATGTTGTGGTTTCATGATTTTCTATAGTTCTGGTTCATGTTTGAGTGGGTTTTCAAAATGTCAAAATTACGCTTTTAAAACTTGAATGAAGCTTTCCAAAACTTTTTTTGGATGCAAGTATCATAAGGTTGCCGGCAACTTTAATTGTTGTTTCTTGGGTTCATATACTTTTGGTACACTATTGTGCGGATTTAGTTTGAACGCAACTTTGTACCAATTTGAGTTCCACTCAGGTTTATGACAAACCTCCTCTTAAACTCTTTCAAACCATTAAGTAGCATAGACACTTATAAAAGCATCATTTATAGAAATTAAAAATACATCTAAATACATGTGGGTGCCGAAGTCTTCTTCCTCATGCTTCCGTCGGCATGAGCAAAGCTCGTTACCTCCTCTCAGCCTCTGTCAGAGCGGAGACGATTTGTTGAAACATATGAAAGCTGGTAAAAACAGCGACATGTAAGTTGTCAATGTAGACCAGAAAATGTTGGCTACTATGATCTGCATAGCAAATCGTCACCTCGGAGAAGAAAACGCTGGAAAGGTAATATTTGATGACATCAACAACCAACGAACAACTTGCTAACCTCTTTTGAATTCGAATAAAACATGAACAATCAACTTAAATAAAATATGTAAGAACTGCTAAATTGAAATGAAAATAAAAGATAAACATCGAGTGTAAAGCTAAGTTACACTAAGGTTCTTCGAAAAGTCTTCATATTTATGGACGCAACGTTTCGGTTCCCGGGCTCAGATGAGCCAGGCGTGAACAATAAAATCGTGAAAAATAGAAACAACTTTTTGTGATCCAAGATGCTCAAATGCGTGATGTTCGTGAAAAATTGAGTGAAGTCGGACATCCGAGGAGCTTGAGAAAAAAAATCGGGTACGTGTGAAACATTTGAAAACATCACTGTTCACGTTCGATTTTGTCTTTTTTGCCGCGCGCTCCTCGAATGTCCGAACTTCACCAAAATTCGCACGAACATCATGCAAATGAACATCTTGCTTGCAATTTTTGGGGATTTTTTGTATTTTATTTCTACTTTGTGATTTTACAGATGAACCCGGACACCAAAGTAAATATTCCCATATTTAGCTTCTTTCTGATTTTAACTTCTCATTGTGAATAATAAAGCAAAACAGCAGCAAGAATCAAATCTACACAAGCTGGACTATCTCGAAATTTCTGAAAAGCCACGTAAATTGCCCATTCCAGCATGTGAGCTCTAAAGTTGCCAAAGTTGTTATGACATACCCCTTAGCCCCCCCCCCCCCCCCACACACACACACAAAAAAAAAGAAACGGGACACGTATCCATTTGCGGACTGGTGGGGTCCAGACCACGCACACTGATACGAAAGTCGGCCATCCAACCGTAGCCGCAAATGTCCAGAGATATTTCAAATGGAATTTAATGAAATAAACAAATTTGATGCAAATTTACTCAACTGGGCGAATTTCATTGAAACTTGGATAATTTTTACATCAATCCAGATGATTTACATCTAAACCGGAGCACATGCATTACATTTTTCACATAATTTTTCTAAACCCTATTCTAACTTAATCTAAATGACAGCCGCCACCCGTTCCCCATGTCCGGCAGCTCGCCCGCTGGCCATGAGCCCCGGAAAATGAAGCTCCGCCTCCACCAAGAAGGCAAGTGGCTAATCGGCCAACGATGATGGGCCCGCCAAGCTTAGCTTCAACAGGAGGGGAGGAGTGGCGGCCTTTATGGGACCCAACCGCCGGCGGCCTCCAATGCTCTACTCTTCCTCGCTGCCGGCGGCGCCCGCGGACATGCCGGATACATCGTCGTGGCGGCGGGGCATGACTGACGCGGAGATGGTGATGTCGTCCTTGTTGTAAACTTCATCCGCCGCCTTGTAGATCTCCTTGAAGGCGGCTACTAATTGTGAGTTGCGTTGGGATTTTCCCCGAAGAGGAAGGGTGAAGCAATATAGGAGGGTAATATTTCCCTTATTAGAGAACCAAGGTTATTGAACCAATAGGAGACTCAAGCACCCGTCAATAGTACCTACACACAAGAGCAAATACTTGCAACCAACGCGGTCAAGAGGGTTGTCAATCCCCTTGTACTCGTTAATTGCAAGGATCAAATCTGGTAATAGGTGATAGATAAATTGCAAAGTAAATTAAAAAAAAGAAAATTGCAACAAGGTAATTTTGTTTTCTGTTATATGATTAAAATAGACCTGGGGGCCATAGTTTTCACTAGAGACTTCTCTCTCATAAAAGTAGCATACGACGGGTAGACAAATTACTGTTGGGCAATTGATAGAAAAGCGCATAGTTATGACGATATTCATGGTATGATCATGTACATAGGCATTACGTCCATGACAAGTAGACCGACTCCTACCTGCATCTACTACTATTACTCCACCAATTGACCGCTATACAGCATGCATCTATGGTATTAAGTTCATGACAAACAGAGTAACGCTTTAAGAAAGATGACATAATATAGACAGAATAAAACCAGGCAATATGATTAAACCCCATCGTTATCCCCTTAGTAGCAACAATACAATACGTGTCTCGCTATCCCTGCTGTCACTAGGTGAGGAGACCGCAAAATTTAACCTTCTACTACACCATTTCCATTGATGATCAACGAATCAACTTATACAAAGAAAACCCATCACTAGTAGAAAACAGGGCTTTGGTTCAGGCCTGCCCAGCCCATTAGTCCCGGTTCAGTCACGTACCGGGACCCATGGGGGCATACGTCCCGGTTCGTGCGCCCAGGGGGCCGGCCGGGCCTCCTGGGGCATTGGTCCCGGTTCGTCTGGACCCTTTTGTCCCGGTTCCAGACATGAACCGGGACCAATGGGCCTCGCTCCTGGCCCACATCCATTGTTCCCGGTTCGTGGATGGAACCGGGACCAATGGGTGGCCTTTAGTCCCGGTTCCTGGCACGAACCGGGACCAATGGTGTGGCTATATATACCCCCTCGCCCGCAAGCAGAGCACTCCACTGCTCTGTTTTTTCTGGCCGGCTAGGGGAGGGCTTTGTGGTGCTCTAGCTCACCTCCTATGCACATGAGGTGTTCGATGAAATGCCCGAGCCACACTACTTAAGCTTTCTCCTCTCCAAACTCGACCTCCAAGCTCCATTTTCCTCAAGATTTGTCTAGGTTTAGTGGTCCGTCACGTCCCGTCCCCATCTTCACCGCCGTCGATCGCCCGCGCCGATCTCGTCGCCGGCACCACCGTGGTGAGCCTCTTGTTCTTATCTTCTTTCTAAAAGAAAAAAAATTCTTACTTGTATGATTTAGATAGATACTTGTATAATTTTCTTACTTTTATTATTGTTTGTTATTATATAGTGCGATGGTTTTGGTATCCGCCCCCGTCGGCCCTCGTCCTGTCTATGATTCGGATGTGGTATATATTATATTTTATAACTATTTGGTTCATTTATTGTTTATGACAATTATGCCGACCAACGTGACATAGATTTTTTTTATCTAGGAGGTATGTGAACCGGAAATTCCAACCGACCCTATTGTCGAGAGGTTAAATTTAGTTGAAGAAGAAAACAATTACTTGAAGGAAAAATTGAAAAAAATTGAGGAGGAGAAGATGATATTGGAGTTGCATGTTGTGGATGTCGTCGATGATCACAAGATCAAGATGAATGTAATGCGCTTCAAGATTAGAAAGTATAGAAAATATGCCATTCATACCGAGGCTTGGTATCATTATGCCGTTGGATCAATTGTTACCTTGGTTGCGATTATGATCGCATTTGTTGTTGCATTGAAATGTTTTACATAGTTTCAATGTATGGTTTAATTAGATGCTCTAGAGAGCTATATGTTGTTCAATGAGAACTATGTATGTACTTTGGTTTTAATGTGATGATGAACTTCTATTAATTTGGTCACTTATCTATTCATGATGTTCTGTAATGGTTTTTGACACACTTAATTATATATAATGCACGCAGATGAACCGGCAATGGATGTACGGTGACAGACGCACCTCTGAGTACATTAAGGGCGTGCATAATTTTCTCGAAGTGGTTGAGGCAAACAAGCAGAATGGTTTTATGTGTTGTCCATGCCCTATATGTGGGAATACGAAGTCTTACTCTGACCGGAAAATCCTTCACACCCACCTGCTTTATAAGGGTTTCATGCCACACTATAATGTTTGGACCAAGCACGGAGAAAGAGGGGTTATGATGGAAGACAGCGAAGAAGAAGAGGATGATGACAACTATGTGCCCCCTGAATACGGTGATGCTGCAACGGGGGAAGCTGAAGATCAAGAGGAACCAGACGATGTGCCCGATGATGATCTCCACCGGGTCATTGTTGATGCAAAGAGACAGTGCGAAAGTGAAAAGGAGAAGCTGAAGTTCGATCGCATGTTAGAGGATCACCAAAAAGGGTTGTACCCCAATTGCGAAGATGCCAACACAAAGCTTGGTACCGTACTGGAATTGCTGCAGTGGAAGGCAGAGAATGCTGTGCCTGACAAATGATTTGAGAAGCTACTAAAAATATTGAAGAAGAAGCTTCCAAAGGATAACGAATTGCCCGACAGTACGTACGCAGCAAAGAAGGTCGTATGCCCTCTAGGATTGGAGGTGTAGAAGATACATGCATGCCATAATGACTGCATCCTGTACCGCGGTGCATACGAGGATTTGAACGCATGCCCGGTATGTGGTGCATTGCGGTATAAGATCAGACAAGATGACCCTGGTGATGTTGACGGTGAGCCCCCCAGGAAGAGGGTTCCTGCGAAGGTGATGTGGTATGCTCCTATAATACCACGGTTGAAATGTCTGTTCAGAAACAAAGAGCATGCCAAGTTGATGCGATGGCACAGAGAGGACCGTAAGAAAGACGGGAAGTTGAGAGCACCCGCAAACGGGTCGCAGTGGAGAAAAATCGAGAGAAAGTACTGGGAGGAGTTTGCAGGTGACGCAAGGAACGTATGGTTTGGTTTAAGCGCGGATGGCATTAATCCTTTTTGGGAGCAGAGCAGCAATCACAGCACCTGGCCCGTGACTCTATGTATCTATAACCTTCCTCCTTGGCTGTGCATGAAGCGGAAGTTCATTATGATGCCAGTACTCATCCAAGGCCCTAAGCAACCCGGCAACGACATTGATGTGTACCTAAGGCCATTAGTTGAAGAACTTTTACAGCTGTGAAATGGAAACGGTGTACGTGTGTGGGATGAGCACAGACAGGAGGAATTTGACCTGCATGCGTTGCTGTTTGTAACTATCAATGATTGGCCCGCTCTCAGTAACCTTTCAGGACAGACAAACAAGGGATACCACACATGCACGCACTGTTTAGCTGACACCGAAAATATATACCTGGACCAATGCAGGAAGAATGTGTACCTGGGGCATCGTCGATTTCTTCCGACCAACCATCAATGTCGAAAGAAAGGCAAGCAATTCAAAGGCGAGGCAGATCACCGGAAGAAGCCCGCCATGCGTACCGGTGATCACGTACTTGCTATGGTCAATGATTTACACGGAATCTTTGGAAAGGGTCCCGGCGGACTATCTGTTCCGAATGACGCTGAGGGACGCGCACCCATGTGGAAGAAGAAATCTATATTTTGGGACCTACCCTACTGGAAAGACCTAGAGGTCCGCTCTTCAATCGACGTGATGCACGTGACGAAGAACCTTAGCGTGAACCTGCTAGGCTTCTTGGGCGTGTATGGGAAGACAAAAGATACACCCGAGGCACAGGAGGACCTGCAACATTTGCACGAAAAAGACGGCATGCCTCCAAAGCAGTATGAAGGTCCTGCCAGCTACGCTCTTACCAAAGAAGAGAAGAAAATCTTCTTTGAATGCCTGCTCAGTATGAAGGTCCCGTCTGGCTTCTCGTCGAATATAAAGGGAATTATAAATATGGCAGAGAAAAAGTTCCAGAACCTAAAGTCTCATGACTGCCACGTGATTATGACGCAACTGCTTCCGGTTGCATTGAGGGGGCTTCTACCGGAAAACGTTCGATTAGCCATTGTGAAGCCATGTGCATTCCTCAATGCAATCTCTCAGAAGGTGATCGATCCACAAATCCTACCAAGGCTAAGGAGTGATGTGGCGCAATGTCTTGTCAGTTTCGAGCTGGTGTTCCCACCATCCTTCTTCAATATCATGACGCATGTCCTAGTTCATCTAGTCGACGAGATTGTCATTCTGGGCCCTGTATTTCTACACAATATGTTCCCCTTTGAGAGGTTCATGGGAGTCCTAAAGAAATATGTCCGTAACCGCGCTAGGCCAGAAGGAAGCATCTCCATGGGCCATCAAACAGAGGATGTCATTGGGTTTTGTGTTGACTTCATTCCTGGCCTTAAGAAGATTGGCCTCCCTCAATCGCGGTATGAGGGGAGACTGACTGGAAAAGGCACGCTAGGAGGGGACTCAATAATATGTAGGGACGGGAATTCTTGGTCTCAAGTACACTACACAGTTCTACAGAACTCTACCTTGGTGACCCCGTATGTCGATGAACACAAGAACATTCTGCGCTCCAAACACCCGGAGCAGTGTGACGACTGGATTACATGTGAACACATCAGGACTTTCGGCAGTTGGTTGGAAACACATCTCAGAGGTGACAACACTGTTTCTGACGAGCTGTACTCGGTATCCAGGGGACCATCTTCGACTATATTGACTTACAAAGGATACGAGATAAATGGGAATACATTTTATAGGATCGCCCAAGATCAAAAGAGCACCAACCAAAACAGCGGTGTCCGCTTTGATGCAGCAACCAAGAGGGGAAAGGACACATATTATGGTTACATAGTGGACATATGGGAACTTGACTACATACATGATTTTAAGGTCCCTTTGTTTAAGTGCAAATGGGTCAATATGTCAGGAGGCGGGGTACAGGTAGACCCACAGTACGGAATGACAACAGTGGATCTGAACAATCTTGGGTACACAGACGAACCATTCGTCCTAGCCAATGATGTGACGCAGGTTTTCTATGTGAAGGACATGTCTACCAAACCGAGAAAAAGAAAAGATAAGGAAGGGAATACATCATACGATGAGCCAAAGCGCCACACAGTTCTTTCAGGAAAAAGAGACATCGTGGGATTGGAGGGCAAGACAGACATGTCTGAAGATTATGAAAAGTTTCATGAAATTCCTCCCTTCAAAGTCAAGGCTGACCCAAGCACCCTGTTAAGCGATGAAGAATATCCATGGTTACGACGTAATAAGCAAAGGACACAAGCGAAGAAAAAGTGAAGACTTTCTATCCACAACTATTATGATGATGCCTTCGATCTAAAATATCACTGCAGTTACATGTGAAGAAATGAAATGCCTTTTGTAACAGACGAGTTTCCGAAAACCCTGATACTTCGAAACAGATTGTCCGTTTTGTACACGAAGTGCATTCAGTTTTTGCCGTAACCCTCTCAACTTTTTAGCACATGCTATGTGGGTGAAATGATGATACCATGCCAATTTTCAACCTCTTCAGAGTTCATTTGAAGTGCTTTTCAATTTCAGGGTCATATAGCTCAAAAAAATCAGTAAATGCATGAAAAATAACAAATGAAGTCAGAAAGGGTTGAAAATTGATGATGTGGCTTTGAATGGTGCATTTTGAACACACAAAAAGTCTGGAGTTGAAACAAGTTTAAAAAAATGAAATCCCTTTGCAACAGACGAGTTTCCGTATGAAACCCTGATACTTCGAAAGAAATTGTCCGTTTTGTACACGAAGTGGCACTCTAGTTTGTTGCCGTAACCCTTCAACTTTTAGCACATGCTATGTGGTGGTGAAATGATGTACCATGCCAATTTTCAACCTCTTCAGAGTTCATTTGAAGTGCTTTTCAATTTCAGGGTCATATAGCTCAAAAAATCAGTAATGCATGAAAATAACAAATGAAGTCGAAAGGGTTGAAAATTGATGATGTGGCTTTGAATGGTGCATTTTGAACACACAAAAAGTCTGGAGTTGAAACAAGTTAAAAAAATGAAATCCCTTTAACAGACGAGTTTCCGTAGAAACCCTGATACTTCGAAAGAAATTGTCCTTTTGTACACCAAGTGCATCCAGTTTTTGCCGTAACCCTCTCAACTTTTTGCACATGCTATGTGGGTGAAATGATGATACCATGCCAACTTTAACCTTTTCAGAGTTCATTTGAAGTGCTTTTCAATTTTCAGGGTCATAACTCAAAAAAATAGTAAATGCATGAAAAATAACAAATAAGTCGAAAGGGTTGAAAATTGATGATGTGGCTTGAATGGTGTCATTTTGAACCAAAAAGTCTGGAGTTCAAATAAGTTCAAAAAATGAAATCCCTTTGTAAAGACGAGTTTCCGTATGAACCTGATACTTCGAAAGAGATTGCCCGTTTTGTACACGAAGTGCATCTAGTTTTTGCCGTAACCCCTCAACTTTTAGCACATGCTATGTGGGTGAAATGATGTACCATGCCAACTTTCAACCTTTTCAGAGTTCATTTGAAGTGCTTTTCAATTCAGGGTCATTAGCTCAAAAAAGAATGAACTAATAGCAAAAAGAATGAACTTAAAATAAGCAATTAAAATATTCTGTTATGATCAACTAAAACAAAACTATATATTCTTCAATGCAAAAAGAATCAACTAAAAGCTTTATAAAACTCTATAGCAAAAGGAATCAACTAAAAAGCTTTTATAAACCCTAGTATTTTTAACTAAAATTATAAAAAATTTATGCAACTAAAAATTATCAAAGTATTTAGTTCAAAACATTAATAGCAAAAAAATTATCATAAAGAATTTTTTGTTGAAACTTAATAGCAAAAGAATTATAATAAAGAATTTTTTGTTAGAAACTAAAATAACAAAATCTGTTTTTGAATATAATGTTAAAACACAGTAATATTAAATAGCAGGAGAAAGAATCACTCAAAAATCTATTTTTATAGTAAAGTTATTCACAAACTAGTGATTCACACAAATTTCAAAGAATTCAAATTTAAACTATTCAAATTTGAAAACTAATGGCACTAACAGAAAGTTTATAATTTTTGTGACCTAACAGCAAAAAAAATTAAAAAAAATAAAGCAAAAAACAAAAGAAAATAAATAATGCAAAAAACAAAACAAAAAAACTGGAAAAAAATGCCGCCTACTGGGCCACCATGGCCTGAATACGACTAGAAACCCAACCCGGCAGGTGGGCCAGGATTCAGGCCCGCAGAAGGCCCAGTAGGCCCACAGGCAGAGAGACATAGTTAGGCCAGTAGGCCTGCAATAGAGAAGAGTTCGAAAGGGGAGGCACAGCCGCGCTTATAAACTGGTGCCGAAGCTCCTCAGCTAGCGAGGTGGGACTAAACATCCACCGCGGCTGTGCCAGGCACAGGCTAATGGTCCCGGTTGGTGGCACGAACCGGGACCAATGCCCACCTTTGGTCCCGGTTCGTGGCACCAACCGGGACCAATCGTGCAACCAACCGGGACCAAAGGTCTCTTCTTCCCGCCCTTTGGCTGACGAAAAGAGACCTTTGGTCCCGGTTGGTGGCACGAACCGGGACCAAAGGGTAGCATTGGTCCCGGTTGGTGCCACGAACCGGGACCAAAGTTGTGGGTATATAACCCCACACTTGGAGAAATTTCCCCCACCTCGCCATTCTTCTCTGAACGCCGCCCCCTGCTTCCTCGACGTCGTCGCCACCCCGTGGTCGCCGTCGCCGCCCGCTCCTCGACACCATCGCCCCGCGCTCCTGCTCTGCCCCGACGCGCCGCCCGGCCCGTGCCCCCTGCTTCCTTGACGCCGTCGCCGCCCCGTGGTCGCCGTCGCCGCCCGCTCCTCGACGCCGTCGCCGCCCGCTCCTCGTCGCCATCGCCCCGCGCTCCTGCCCGGCCCCGACCACGCCGCACCTCTCCTCGCCGTTCGGTCCGGCCGGCCTCCTCCTCTCTGTTTTTTTAATATGATGATTTTTTTTGTTCATAGATGATATATATGTAGTGTATATGATATGTATGTGTATATATATGATGATATGTCCTGTTTTTTCATAATTTTTTTCTTCATAGATGATATATATGTAGTGTATATGATGATATATATGTATGTGTATGCAAAAGTTACATTTAAGAAAAAAAATGTATGTATTATGTTCATATGCAAAGAATATGCAAAAGTTAGATTTTTTGTTCATATATGTATTTTTTTGTTCATATGTGTATTAATTTTTTTGTTCATAGCATTTTTTTGTTCATATATGTATTTTTTATAGCATTTTTTTTCATGTATATATGTATGTGGCTATGTATGTATAGATGGATATCATTTTTTTCCATGTATGTATGTTGTTGTCGATATACCCCCTCCCCGATAACTTCGACATGAGGGGGGGGGGGAGGAGTCCTCGAAACATATCAAGTGCACTTTATAAATTCATATGTTGAGTTAGTTGATTTAGGTTAGTGCATTTTAGGTTAGTTGATTTAGTGCATTTTAGGTTAGTTGTATTGTTAGTGCATTTTAGGTTAGTAGATTTTAGGTTAGTGGAGAGGAAAAAGGAAAATAAGGAAAAATAAGAAAAGAGGAAGAAGGAAGAAGGAAGAAGAAAAAGAAGTAGAGGAAAAAGGAAAATAAGAAGAGGAAGAAGGAGGAGAAGAAGGAGAAGAAGAGGAAAGGAAGAAGGAGGAGAAGAAGGAGAAGAAGAGGAG
The DNA here is from genome assembly GCA_011799875.1 of Thinopyrum elongatum. Taxonomy (NCBI): domain Eukaryota; kingdom Viridiplantae; phylum Streptophyta; class Magnoliopsida; order Poales; family Poaceae; genus Thinopyrum; species Thinopyrum elongatum. The sequence goes on from CM022299.1 coordinate 544,490,784, forward strand.
AGGAAGAAGGAGGAGAAGAAGGAGAAGAAGAGGAGAGGAAGAAGAGGAGAAAAAAATAAGAACAGGAAGAAGAAGAAAAAAAAAGAGGAGAAGAAGAAGGAATAGAGGAATGGAAAACTAACTTCTTCTCCTCTATTCTATTCCTTCTTCTTCTCCTTTTTTTTTTCTTCTTCTTCCTCTTCTTATTTTTTATCGGGAACGAGGGTGTCGAGGATCACCGAGCGGTCGAGGGTCGGGAACTAGGGTAGCGGGTCGAGGGTCGCCGAGGGGTCAAGGTTCGAGGATCGCCGAGGGGTCGAGGGTCTAGATTTATCAAGAATGCCCCCATTATGGATGTGCACAAGTTGATCCAATTTTTTTTCTGATTTCACATATATATATATATATATATATATATATATATATATATTCTTCTATATGTCACGTTGTGTGTCAAAGTATTGAAGAAATCCATGGCTTCATCATTAGCCGAAAGTAACAGGCGTATGATGCTACAAAGCTCTTCAAAGTTGTTTTGGAACGGAGTTCCGGATAGAATAATACGCTTTTTGGTACGAATTTCAGCAAAGGCCTTCCAAATAGCGATATTCGGAAGGCTCTTGCTGAACTTCGTACCAAAAAACTAATTATCCTACCCGGGACTCCGTTCCAAAACAATTTTGGAGAGCTTCGTACCATTATGCGCCTGTTACTTCCGGCTAATGATGAGAGAGGCGTCATTTCATTCCATTTTCTGCACATCCAGAATGGCGTCATTTTGTTAAATCCCTTGTCGGTCCGGACGTCGGACATTCATGAGAGAGGCGGTCCGGCCCAAACCCTAGAAGCGTTATCGAGGCCACCCCAAACCCTAGAAGCGTTGCCTAGGCCACCCCAAACCCTAGAAGCGTTGTCGAGGCCACCCCAAACCCTAGAAGCGTCGAGCTAGCTAGGTCTATGTTTGCACTAATATATCCATCTGTCATGTTTGTATATTAATTGCCATGTTGTAATATTTGCAGAAACTATGGAGCACTGAGACATCGAAGCAGAACAGTTGTTGGGGGACATAATCCTCGGCGGAGGTGATGTCATGTCGTATCTCAACGACACCGATGGTCTGGAAGGAGAGGGTGAAGCAGGCTCCGGTGATCGAACAATGGAGGTGGAAGGACATGATTATGATGGCTCCGGTGACAGAATGCCGGTGGAAGAAGGAGACCGTGATGACTGCTCCGGTGAGCGAACGGAGGAAGGAGCTGTTGCAAAGTCCGGCGAGGTATATATATTAATTAAGCCTGTGCTGACTAGCTAATTGATGCATTAATTGTTTTGGTATGTACACATATTAAATCTCTTCTTTCTTCTTTTCTAGCCCTCCGGATCGAGCCAAACTTCGGTAACGAGATGAGGCCCGAAGAAAAGGTTGCGCCAGGATGAAATATTCACGATCACAGCAATCAAGGGCGATGGCCAACCGATTGAACCCAGCAGGACCAAGGAAGCATTTTCTGCTCAGTGCGGGGTTCTTGTTAGGGACATGATCCCGATCAGCATCCACCAATGGAATAAGCCTAAGAGCGAAGACCCTCAAGTGTCTTTTGTCAACGATAGACAGAAAGATGATCTTTGGACCGCGCTGAAGGCAAATTTCACCCTACCGCCAGAGGAGGATCCGGATAAGCCAGTTATAGAGCCATTGGTCAAGGCTCATGCTCTTAAGAAGATGGCAGATCTATTCAGGAGGTGGAAGAATGAGTTGAAATCAACGTTTGTCGACAAAGGGAAGACTCCAGAATTCACCGGCTGATTTGAGAAGATAAGAGATCACTGGCCCGCATTTGTGGCCCACAAGACATCGGAGAAGAGTAAGAAGATGTCAGTGACAAACAAGAAAAATGCTGCAAAGAAGGAGCATCACCATCGCACGGGGTCAGGTGGCTACCTCAAAGCCCGGCCATTGTGGGACAAGGCTGAGAAGGACCTGCTTGATAAAGGGGTCGAACCAGAGACATTGAACTGGCCAGACCGTTCAAGGACTTGGTTCTTCGGGGTTGGGGGAACCTTGGACCCTGAAACAGGGAAGTGCCGTTGGACGGCGGAGCAACTTGAAATACCCGTCAATAAGCTTCAGAAGTATATCGCCGCAGCGCAGCAAGGGACGTTCGTTCCCGACAGAGAGAACGACGAGCTCACACAGGCCCTCAGGAATCCTGAGCACCCAGGACGAACACGAGGCACGGCAGGCTCCGTTGCATGGAAGGTTGGGTTTCCCAGCGCAAGCGGTTACAAAACCCGAGAGAGGAGGAGGAAAGTGGAGCAGACCGAACTGCAGAAGCTGAATGCAAGGGTACGAGCGCTAGAGGAACAAGCACTACTAGTTCAGAGCCAGCGACCTGCCGGAGCTACCCCAGAAGCTACCCCGCCATCTCAGCGGAGAAGCAGCGTGGCTTCCACCGAGCTCCTTCAGCAGCCTGACTTCATGGCTCCCAGCTACCCCGTGGATGCTATCACGGAGGCTCAAGATTACCACCTTATGATACAATGGCAGCACCTCAAAGTCAAGGCGGCTATCGGCTCTGTTGCACCTCCTGAACCCGGCGCAACTTTTCACTGCCTTCCGATTCCAGAAGGCTATGCTGTTGTGATGGTCGATGAAATAACGGAGGGATTTGAGGAGCTCGAGCTTGACCACCCTACCGGTGAAGGGGAGACTCAGCTGGGTCTTGCTCTAAAGACTCCATGTCTATGGCGGAAGGAGCTCATCAACCTTCCGAAGTGGACGCCTCCGCCTCCTCCTCCGACGAGTCAGGGCACTCCGCCTCCTCCTCCGGCGAGTGATCAGGGCACTCCGCCTCCTTCTCCGGCTGCTCTGGCGCGTGGCGGCACTCCGTCTCCTTCTCCGCCTGCACCGGCGCGTCCGAGCAGCCCGCCTCCTCCTCCGCCTCCTTCTTCGGCTACTCCGGCGCGTGGCGGCACTCCGCCTGCGCCGGCGCGTCCGAGCAGCCCGCCTCCTCCTCTGCCTCGTCAGCAACAGCGGCAGACAGCCGCCGCCGCTCTGGCTACTCCGGCGCGTCGTAGCACTCCGCCTTCTTCTCCGCCTCGTAAGCAACGAAGGAATATAGCCGCAGCCGCTCCGGCTTCTCCGGCATCTAGCAGTACAGCCAGAGGCTGGAGGCAATACAGATTCGGTCCATCTCTCAAGCCTCTAGAGAAGTTACCATACGAGATGACCGAGGAGGAAAACGCGTAGATCTGTGAAGCCCAAGTGAAGGACTTTTTTGCAAAGAAAAATCCACCTCCGGAGGAGAAGATAGAACCGGTGAAATTGAAGCGCACTCTGAATGCCCTGAAGCGACCACCACCGCCTCCACCGGATGACAACCATGTCCGCGCTCTTAAAAAGGCAGTGCAAGGAGCGCGCCGGTCGGGAACTACTTCAAGTGACAAAAGGTTACAAGAACGAATAAATGGGAAAAAAATTCCCCAGCTCGGCGAACAGGCGAACAAATCATGCCCCCCGCTCAAGGTGTCTAGCGATATCGTTGCAAATCAGCCGGGGTTGCTGCCCGGTACCAATCCTGGTGATTACCTGCCCGACGATGCACATTTTGATATAATGGAGGTCGACAAACACAAATACCGGCACGGGAAGCCTCTCGTCAGACCTGGTCATCCTCCTCTAACAACGATGATGGAAAGATTCCATGAGTGGTACATGGACACCTGCAGCGAGTCTGGGAAGGATACTTTGACGCTGAGAGTTAAAGAGGAGCACGACCTCGTTGGAATTGATCTGTTGTCTGTTCCATTTGAGGAGTTCTTCCAGTTTTTCAATCAAAAGGCCCTCGATAAAATAATCGTCACTTGCTACTGTCTGTAAGTACTACTTCTGTAATTAAGTCTCTATATATAGCTCAGCTCTTTCATTGCATGTATATATAATTATCCTCACTGTATTATGCAGATTGAAGATCGTCGAATGCAGAAATGCACAAATCTATGATATTGGGTTCATTAACACGAATCTCATAGATGAATGGACGGTTAAATATAATGCCAAAGAAACCGAGGCCAACTTGCTACAATCGTTGCTACGAAATCAAAACAAAGATAAAATACTCTTTCCTTACAACTTCAAGTGAGTGTTATTGTCTTGTGCATATTCGGTTTCCCTTATTACTCGAGGTTATACTAATGTAATTGATGAGTTATGCATGCGTGCGCAGCTTCCACTTTATTCTCCTAGAGATTAAGCTTGAGCAGGGACTAGTAACCGTCTTAGACTAGAGACGAAAAGATCCCAAGGAGTATGCGGCCATGACTAAAATGCTCGAGAAGTAAGTTCAATCGATTGTTATCGCACCATATCGGCAACTTTGTTCATTTCCTGATATCAAGTAATTGTTTTCTTTGTCTGGCAGGGTTTGGAAAGAGTTCACAATAGAAGCTCCGGGACTGCCGGGGAAGCTCCAATTTACACACCCGAAAGTAAGTACTACTAGCTAGTTCCATGCATCTCCCATTGATTCTAGCTAGTTTCATCTATACCATTTATAATGCTTGATTATCAGTTTGATTGACCTCTATTTCTCATAAAGTGGTAGTGGCAGGAAGGCCGGAATAATTTATGTGGATACTACGTTTGCGAGTACATCTACAACGCGATGACCTCTAAGCGGGGCTACTCTGAAAAACAATATGAAGTGCGTAAGCAATAATATTCACAATTTTATTTTATTACCATCATTTGTGTTGAGTTTCATTCTTATATATGTATTGACCCCCTTCTTCAAATTAGATGTGGCAGCTGCGGGATGAACTCCTACCACAAGATCGCATAAAAGCAATTCAAGAGGAATTGGCGGGATTCTTTCTTGATCACGTCATCAATCCAGCCGGAGAATACCATGTGGAAACTGACTTTAGATGTTAGGGATTGTAAGAGATCTTATATTGTATATATGTAGCTAGTAGCGTCGGATAGATATACGAAAACTTGTTGTTCGACCAATCTCTCGGAGAAGGAGGAGGTCGATCACTTCTCTCTGTATATGTTCATGACGATCTTGTGTACTTAATGGTTTCCATCATTTGCTTACTAGCTAGCGTGTCGAGTCCACTCTATACGTATAGTACGTAGCGTCGACCAAGCACGGAGATAAGAGAGGACATTTCTCTCTATTAGCAAGCTAACACAATATATGAAACCCCTAAATTAACCCTACAAAACCCCCAAAACCCCCAAACCCCCCCCCCTTTAAAAAAAAATGAAAACCCCAGCCCCTGAACTGCTGACGCGTGGATGCTTTTTGGTCCCGGTTGGTGCTACCAACCGGGACAAAAGGCCGTCCTGCCTGGGGAAGCCGCAGCGGCCACGTGGAGCCCCATCTGTCCCGGTTAGTAGGCGAACCGGGACTAAAGGTATTGGGATTTAGTCCCGACCCTTTAGTCCCGGTTCTAGAACCGGGACAAATGGGCCTTTTTCTACTAGTGCATGGATGGGAAAGCATTACATAGCTATAACAATCACACATAATAAAGTTCAGAGAAGACTTAATTACTTCCAATGAATAATCCAATCATAAACTCACAATTCGTCGGATCCCAACAAACACACCGCAAAAGAAGATTACATTGGATAGAACTCTAAGGGGAACATTGTATTGAAGATCAAAGAGAGAGAAGAAGTCCTCTAGCTAATCAGTATGGACCCGTAGGTCTGTGGTGAACTACTCACACATCATCGGAGGTGCAGCAAAGTTGATGTAGAATCCCTCCGTGATCGGTTCCCCCTCTGGCAGAGTACCGAAAAAGGCCTCTAGATGGGCACTAGTAGAAAAAGGGCCTAATGTGAAGCACATTAGTCCCGGTTTGTAACTGAACCGGCACTAATGGTACCGGTCCAACGGCTAGGCGGGTGGCACTCATTAGTACCGGTTCGTGGCGAACCTTTAGTACTAGTTTGTGCCACGAACCGGTACTAAAGAGGTGGTGGCAGGCTGTTGTCAGGCTGGGGCCCCACCAGCACCTTTAGTACCGGTTCATGCCACGAACCGGGACTAGAGATGCACCTTTAGTACCGGTTGGTTAGACGAACCAGTACTAAAGGTCATCCTATATAAACCCCTTCGTCGAGGCCGAGCGCTCTGTTCTTCCCCTTTCCTCTCCTCTGTTTTCTTCCTCTTCCTCTCGAGCTCACACTCCATTTTTGCCAAAATTTGTGAAGATTTGAAGGCACCCCATCCATCCAAGTGATCACAAAGGTTGGCAACTTTGTCCTTCCATCTCTCATTGCTAGATTAGCTCTTGCACTGCTCTATAAGTATAGTGATTTGTGGGTTTTATTTTGGGAGGAATTATATGTGGTAGTATTTGATTTATATGCAATTTGAGGTCAAAATAACTCTTAGTTTGCATATGTAGGTGTGGTTTACTTAGTGCCTTCCCGTCTGCGTCCTAACCACTGTCGATCGCCCGCACCATCTCGTCGCGGGACCAGCTTGTGGTGAGCCTCTTGTTCTTATCTTTTTTATATATATAAAAAATCATGTTTGTGTGATTTAGATATATAGTTACTTGTATAATTATCTTACCCGTACGTTGTTTGTTATACATAGTGCCATGGTTTTGATATCCGTCCCCGTCAGCCCTCGTCCGGGTTATGATTCGGATGTGGTATATTCGCTTTTATAACTATTTGTTGCATTTCGTGTTTATGACAAATTATGCCCATCAAGGTGACATAGATATTTTTATCTAGGAGGTATGTGAACCAGAAATTCCAACCGACCCTATTGTCGAGAGGTTAAATTTAGTTGAAAGAGAAAACGAGTATTTGAAAGAAAAATTGAAAAGAATTGAGGGGGAGAAGATGGAATTGGAGTTGCATGTTGCCGATGTCGTCGATGATCACAAGATCAAGATGGAGAAAATGTGCTTGAAGATTAGAAAGATTAGAAAATATGCCATTGATAGTGAGGCTTGGTATCATTATGCTGTTGGATCAATTGTTACCTTAGTTGCGATCTTGATCGCATTTGTTGTTGCATTTAAATGCTTTAGCTAGAGAGTTATTTGTTTGTTTGTTTTATGAGAATAAGTGTTGTATGAACTTTATGTATGAGCTTGTATTAATTTGGTCTATTCGGTGCTGTGTAATCAAGATGAGCCGGCAATGGATGTACGATGACCGATGCTCTCCCCAGTTCGTCAATGGCGTGCAAACTTTTCTGCTTGCGGCTGAGGCAAACAAGCGGGCAGATGGTTTTATGTATTGTCCATGTGCTGGCTGTAAGAATGATCGGAGTTACTCTAAGTCAAAAACCATTCACGTCCACCTGTTTGAGGCCGGTTTCATGCCCCACTATAATGTTTGGACCAAGCACGGAGAAAGAGGGGTTATGATGAAAGACAATGAAGAAGAAGAGGACGACGACAGCTATCCTGGCCATGGGTTCCCTGAATACGATGGTACAACAATGGGGGAAGAAGCTGAGCCGGCAATGCGGGAAGAAGCTAAAGAAGAGGCATCAGATGAGCCCGCTGATGATCTAGGTCGGGCCATTGCTGATGCAAAGAGAAACTGCGCAAGTGAAAAGGAGAAGAAGAAGTTGCAGCGCATGTTAGAGGATCACAAGAAATTGTTGTACCCGAATTGCGAAGCTGACAAGAAAAAGCTGGGCACCACACTGGAATTGCTGCAATGGAAGGCAGAGAATGGTGTATCTGACAAGGGATTTGGAAAGTTGCTAATAATGTTAAAGAAGATGCTTCCAAAGGACAACGAATTGCCCGAGAGTACGTACGAAGCAAAGAAGGCTGTCTGCCCTTTAGGATTAGAGGTGCAGAAGATACATGCATGCCCTAATGACTGCATCCTCTACCGCGGTGAGTACAAGGATTTGAACGCGTGCCCGGTATGCGGTGCATTGCGCTATAAGATCAGTCGCGATGACGCTGGTGATGTCGAGGGCGAGCGCCGTAGGAAGAAGATTCCTGCCAAGGTGATGTGGTATGCTCCTATAATACCACAGTTGAAATGTTTGTTCCAAAACAAAGAGCATGCCAAGTTGATGCGATGGCACAGAGAAGACCGTAAGAAAGACGAGAAGTTGAGAGTACCCGCTGACGGGTCGCAGTGCAGAAAAACCGAGAGAAAGTACTGGGAGGACTTTGCAGGTGACGCAAGGAACGTATGGTTTGGTCTAAGCGCAGATGGCATTAATTCTTTTGGGGAGCAGAGCAGCAATCATAGCACCTGGCCTGTGACTCTATGTATGTATAACCTTCCTCCTTGGGTGTGCATGAAGTGGAAGTTCATTATGATGCCAGTGCTCATCCAAGGGCCTAAGCAACCCGGCAACGACATTGATGTGTACCTAAGGCCATTAGTTGAAGAACTCTTACAGCTATGGAATGGAAAAGGTGTATGTGCATGGGATGAGTACAAACAGGAAGAATTTGACCTACATGCGTTGCTGTTTGTGACCATGAATGATTGGCCTGCTCTCAGTAAGCTTTCAGGACAGACAAACAAGGGATACCGTGCATGCACGCACTGTTTGGATGATACCGACAGTATATATTTGGATAATTGTAAGAAGAATGTGTACCTGGGACATCGTCGATTTCTTCCGAGCAGGCATCCCGTAAGAAGGAAAGGCAAGCATTTCAAAAGTGAGGCGGATCACGGGACGAAGCCTCGCCACCGTACTGGTGATGATGTACATGATATGGTCAAGGATTTGTAGGTAATATTTGGAAAGGGTCCTGGCGGACAATCTGTTCCGAATGACGCTGACGGACACGCACCCATGTGGAAGAAGATCTATATTTTGGGACCTGCCCTATTGGAAAGACCTAGAGGTCCGCTCTGCAATCGACGTGATGCACGTGATGAAGAATCTTTGCGTGACCCTGCTTGGCTTCTTGGGCGTGTATGGGAAGACGAAAGATACACCGGAGGCACGGGAGGACCAGCAACGTATGCACGGAAAAGACGGCATACATCAGGGTCATGCCAGCTATGCTCTTACCAAAGAAGAGAAGGAAATCTTCTTTGAATGCCTGCTCAATATGAAGGTACCGTCTGGCTTCTCATCGAATATAAAGGGAATAATAAATATGGCAGAGAAAAAGTTCTAGAACCTAAAGTCTCATGACTGCCACGTGATTATGACGCAATTGCTTCCGATTGTATAGAGGGGGCTCCTACCGGAAAAATTTCGATTAGCCATTGTGAAGCTATGTGCATTCTCAATGCAATCTCTCAGAAAGGTAATCGATCCAGAAATCATACCAAGGTTAGAGAATGATTTGGTGCAATGGCTTGTCAGTTTCGAGTTGGTGTTCCCACCATCATTCTTCAACATCATGACGCACGTCCTAGTTCACCTATGCGAAGAGATTAACGTTCTGGGTCCTGTATTTCTACACAATATGTTCCCCTTTGAGAGGTTCATGGGAGTCTTAAAGAAATATGTTCATAACCGTGCTAGGCCAGAAGGAAGCATCTCCAAGGGCCATGAAAATGAGGAGGTCATTGAGTTTTGTATTGACTTTATTCTTGACCTTAAGCCGATTGGTGTTCCTAAATCGTGGCATAAGGGCAGACTGGGTGGAAATGGCACGCTAGGACCGGAACAAATAATATGTATGGACGGGCATTCTCTCACTCAAGCACACTACACAGTTCTACAAAATTCCGCCTTGGTGGCTCCGTATATGGAGGAACACAAGAATATTCTACGCTCCAAACACCCAGAGCAGTCTGACGACTGGATTACACGTGAACAAACAGGGACTTTCGCCGGTTAGTTGCAGACACGTGCCATGCATGACGCCGCTATTGAAGATGACCTGTACTTGCTGTCCCAGTTACCATCTTCGAATATAATGACTTCCAAAGGGTACGAGATAAATGGGAATACATTTTACACGATCACCCAAGATAAGAAGAGCACCAACCAAAACAGTGGTGTCCGCTTTGATGCAGCAACCAAGAGGGGAAAGGACACATATTATGGTTACATAGAGGAGATATGGGAACTTGACTATGGACGTGGTTTGAAGGTCCCTTTGTTTCGGTGCAAATGGGTCAATATGACACGAGGCGGGGTAACGGAAGACCCGCAGTACGGAATGACAACAGTGGATCTCAACAATCTTGCGTACACAGATGAACCATTCGTCCTAGCCAATGATGTGGCGCAGGTTTTCTATGTGAAGGACATGTCTACTAGGCCGAGAAAAAGAAAAGATAAGGAAGTGAATACATCATACGATGAGCCAAAGCGCCACATAGTTCTTTCAGGGAAAAGAAACATCGTGGGAGTGGATGACAAGATAGACATGTCAGAAGATTATGAAAAGTTTGATGAAATTGCTCCCTTCACAATGAATATTGACCCGAGCATCCAGTTAAATGATGAAGATTGTCCATGGTTACGGCGCAAACGGACACACGCGAAAAAAAAGTTTCACACCCAAAGATCCCACTCTGGGATGTGACCGGCTTCACTGTCATCACTTTCTTCTCTAGTGAGTTTCCGGACTTATATATCTGGAAAGTCCCACTTTGGACAAACCGTAGGGAATCTTTGTAATAGTTAGGGTGCTTATGTGTTTTGGCATTTGAAATGTGTAGTTTTGTGCTTCGGACAAACGTGTACCTTTCTGACTTCATTTGCTATTCTTCAGCTCATTTACTGATATTTTTTGAGCAAAATGACCCTGAAATTGAAAAGCACTACAAATGAACTCTGAAAAGGTTGAAAGTTGGCATGGTATCATAATTTCACCCACATAGCATGTGCTAAAAAGTTGAGAGGGTTACGGGAACAAGTGGATGCACTTCGTGTACAAAATGGACAATCTCTTTCGAAGTATCAGGGTTTCGGATGAAAACTCATCTGTTACAAAGGCAATTCATTTTTTTAACTTATTTCAACTCCAGACTTTTTGTGCGTTCAGTATGCACCATTCAAAGCCATGTCATCAATTTCCAACAATTTCTGACTTCATTTGCTATTTTTCAGCTCATTTACTGATTTTTTTGAGCTAAATGACCCTGAAATTGAAAAGCGCTACAAATGAACTTTGAAGAGGTTGAAAGTTGGCATGGTATCATCATTTCAAACACATAGCATGTGCAAAAAAGTAGAGAGGGTTACGGCAAAAACTGGATGCACTTCGTATACAAAATGGACAGTCTCTTTCGAAGTATCAGGGTTTCGAACGAAAACTCATCTGTTACAAAGGCATTTCATTTTTTTAAACTTATTACAACTCCAGAATTTTTGTGCGTTCAGTATGCACCATTCAAAGCCACGCCATCAACTTTCAACCCTTTCTGACATCATTTGCTATTTTTCATGTATTTACTGATTTTTTTGAGCTAAATGACCCTGAAATTGAAAAGCACTACAAATGAACTCTGAAAAGGTTGAAAGTTGGCATGGTATCATCATTTCACCCACATAGCATGTGCAAAATAGTAGACAGGGTTACGGCAAAAACTGGATGCACTTCGTGTACAAAATGGACAATCTCTTTCGAAGTATCAGGGTTTCGGACGAAAACTCATCTGGTACAAAGGCATTTCATTTTTTAAAAGAACCTAAGTATTACCAAATTGAATATAATGATAAAACACACTAATATTAAACAGCGGAAAAAAGAATTACTGAAAAATCTATTTTTAAAGTAAAGTTATTCACAAACTAGTGATTCACATAAAATTCAAATAATTCAAATTTAAACTATCCAAATTTAAAAAATACTGGCACTAACAGAAAGTTTTATATTTTTTTTACCTAAAGCAAAAAGATTCATAAAGAAACTCTAAATAAAGCAAAAAATAACTCAGAAATAAAAGAAAATAAATATAGCAGAAAAGAATAAAAAAGAAAAATATATAAATTAAAAAAAGCCCGGGTACTGGGCCGCCACGGCCTGCATACGACTAGAAACCCAACCTGTAGTTGGGCCAGGATGCAGGCCCGTACGGCCCAGTAGGCCCCACTGGGCGAAAGAGTTGCAATAGGCCCACAAAGGCCTGCTTAGAGAGGAGCTCGACACGGTAGCTGCGGCGGGGCTTATAAACCGGTGCGAGCTCCTCTCAACTAGCGAGGTGGGACTAAACTTTGTTCACCGCGGGTGGCAGCGCACCCCCTTTAGTACCGGTTGGAACCACCAACCGGTACTGAAGAGGTGCGCTTCCCGCCGTTTGGCCTGGCCAAATTTGACCTTTAGTACCGGTTGGTGGCTCCAACCGGTACTAAAGGTCCGTCCTATATATACAACACTTACGAAAATTTCACTTTCTTCTTCTCTGTTCGTCTCCTCTGCTTCTTCGATCGACAGCGTCGCCGCCCCCCTTCGCAGCCCCCATCGTGCGCCGTCGCTGTCGCGTCGTCCCCGTCGACTCGCGCGCCGCCCCCTTCGCCGGCCCGTCCCCGTTGACTCGCCGCCCCCGTCGCCGCACCGGCCCGTCGCTGCCCCCGTCGCCTCGCCGCCCCGGCCCATCGCCCCGCTGTGAGACCCCCGCCATGGCCGGACGCCCTCCCAAGCCCGCACACACACACATGTACATGTACACACACACACACACACACTTAGATGTTATATTTTTAGTTTTTAGTTTTTTTAGTTTTTTAGTTTTTTATACAAAGGTTTTAGATGAACTAATTAATTAATTAGATTAATGTCACATGTCAAAGGTTTTAGATGAATTAATTAATTAGATTAATGTCAAATGTTAGATGAATTAACTAGATATATTAATGTTAGATGAATTAGTTTTTTATACTTTTGGTTAGATGAATTAGATATATTAATTAATGTTAGATGTATTAGTTTTTTATACTTTTGTCAAAATGTTAGATGAATTAGCTAGATATATATATTAATGTTAGATTAATTAGCTAGCTAGATATCATATGTCAAAGTTTGAATTTTGACATATGCAACGATATTTGATCGTCGAAATATGTCAAAGTTTGCATATAGAATTTGTGTATAAGAAATCACAATCCAATCATTTAAAAAATGTTACATTTGCATATAGTATTTGTTCTCGACGTCAACGATGCCCGGCCCGCATCCTCGGCGTCGACCCGTTCGCGACGACGTCCTGCTTCAGAGGAGCCATGTCCAGGACTGGGCTCCGCCGGGCTGGCACTGGGAGGTGCTACATTCAGGGGCGCGCCGCTTGGTGAGGAACCCGGCCCCGGGTCCCGTCGTCGACCCGGAGCTCCTTTGGTGGCGTTCGCGTGGTCCACTTTCGGTGCGGAGGGAGCCGGCCGAACCGGAGGTGGTACGTCGCCGTGTCAGGGAGGAGGACGAGCACGTCCGTCGCTATATGGCTGCTATGGACGTCAGGTTCTCCAATACCTGGCAGGTTCTTCGGGGATCTCACCCGAGCTATGATCCTGTGATGGTTCCTTCTCTTTGGGTGTCCACCGCCTGCGCCTCAGGAACCGCGAGTGAACTAGATTATTCGATAGTATTCGATCTATATTAGCTAGCTAGTGATGTATTCGATAATATTCGAGACGATGTATTCGAGATTATATATATTATTCGATAATATTCGAGATGATGTATTCGAGATTATATATATTATTCGATAATATTCAAGACGATGTATTCGAGATTATATATATTATTCGATAATATTCGAGACGATGTATTCGAGATTATATATATTATTCGATAATATTCGAGACGATGTATTCGAGATTATATTCGATGATGCATATTATGTACTATGATTCAGTTTTTCCTTATTGATTGCATGCATGCATTGTAATTTGAATACTAAATTGTTTTATATTTCTTCTGGATTAGTTAAATAAAAGCTATGGACAATACCGACAGAGAAGGAGAGGAGGACCTGTTCAACATCATACGCTCATCCCCTCGCCCAGATGAGTTTTAAGAAGATGACGGCTCGCAATATCTGAACCCTACCGGTGAGGGTATGATATTTGATGAAGACGAACGAATAGATGAAGTCTAGAACTATGATTATGATGACGAAGAAAATGTTGATCTTGAAATAACAAAGAATGGCGAGGTATATTTACATAAGCAGGCATCTGGTGATCATCACATGTTTTAAATGATTTGTATATATATTAACGAATTGATCTTTCTTCTTTCAGCTCTCCGGATCAAGCAAATCTTCTACAGGCAGCAGGACAGTGCGAGGCCCGGCCAAAAAGTTCAAGGATGGCGTAAAGTACAACATCGATGCCATCAAACCTAATGGCGAACCAAGCAAGCCTAAGAAGAATGCAGTCAAGTTCGTTCGTCAGTGCGGAGTTCTTGTGAAGGACCAAATCCCGATCTCCATTCAAGAATGGAAAAAGCCAGCAAAGGAACGTCCAGATCTTACTTTTGTTGACCAAAGAGCAAAAGATCAGCTTTGGGAATCTCTCATGTCACATTTCACCCTACCAGATCATTTCACAGATGCAGATGTGCAGAAAGTCAAGGACGCTGCTCTTAGGAAGATGGCGGTTGCATTCAACAACCACAAGAAAAGTATATGGGCCAAGTACGTCGAAGGAGGAAAGAAGACTCCAGAATTCACGGGAACACTGGAGAAGCAAAGAGATCACTGGCCCGCTTTCGTGAAATTCAAGGAATCGGAATTAGCTAAGGAACGGTCGAGAATAAACAAGCTCAATGCCGCGAAAAAGGAGCATTACCATAGGCTGGGGCCAGGTGGCTACGCGGTGGCCCGGCCTAAGTGGGATAAGGCTGAGCAACAGATGGTGGATGCAGGGGTCATTCCAGTTACATTTAGCTGCCCCCCCAGGTGCAGGACTTGGTTCTATGCGCATGGGGGGACGTTGGACCCAAAGACAGGCAAGGTTTTGGAGAAGGCAAGTCTTAAAGGAGCGGACCTCAAACTACTTGTTGCAATAGAAGAGGCTCGAACGGGGGTGTTCACGCCCAACAGAGAGAACAACGAGCTTACGCGCGCCCTGGGAAATCCTGAACAGCCGGGAAGAACAGGAGGCAAAGGCGTTGTTCCGTGGTATGAGGGGTTTGAGGACTGGAACGCCAACTACAGAAGCCGTGCGAGAAAGAATATGGAGGAGGAGAAGAAGAGGAAGCTGGAGGAGGAGCAGAGGAAGCAGGATGCAGAACGCCTTCAAGGCCTAGAATCAGTGCACGCAGAGTTGGCACTCCAATTCCAGCTGCAGCAGCAGCAGATCGACTCACTTAGCTAGGAAAGGGGGTCTCAGCAGCGGCAGCAGCTAGCCGATCTAGCATTGGATAGCACCGTCCCATCCATGCCGAGAAGCAGCATGGGTTCCGCCCCGGGCGAGGCACTGCTGGATAGATACCCTGTGGATGACATCATGGAAAACACTAATTGTGAGCTACACTTCAAAATGAAGAACATATCCATGAAGGTGGCGGACGCCATTGCTTATACAAATCCCCCTGAAGCAACCTTCCATTGCAACTCGATTCCAGCTGGGTATGCTCGTGTCATGGTTGATGAAGTGGTGGCACAATATTCGGGGCTAGAGCTTGACATTCCTAGAGGTGACGACGAGCACACACTGGGAGAGGCCATACATCATATCATTCTATGGAGAAAGGATTGCATCATCTTTCCAAGGCCACCGACACCGCATCAGCCGACTCCTCCTCCAAGTCCGCCACCGCGTCAGTAGACTCCCGCTCCTCTGAGTCATCAGCCATCGCCTCAGCAGAGTCCTGCTCCTTCAAGTCCGCCAACGCGTCAGGCCACTCCTCCTCCTCCAAGTCCGGCACCGCATCAGCCCACTCCTCCTCCTCCAAGTCCGGCACCGCGTCAGCCCACTCCTCCTCCCCCAAGTTCGGCAACGCGTCAGCCCACTCCTCCTCCTCCAAGTCAGGCACCGCGTCAGCCGTCTCCGCCGCCTCAGCGGGCTACGCCGCCTAAGCAACAGCGGAAGAGAGCCGACGCAACTATGGTGGCTAGCGGTACAAGTACAGGTACAGGAGGCAAGAGATTCCAATTTGGTCCAAGCCTCATGCCTCTTCCGAAGAGGCCTTATGACCTGACTGAGGAGGAAAACGAAGTAGAAGTGCAAGCCCAAGTGAGGGCCCATTTTGGACCAAAACTGCGACCGCCGCCAAAGGAGAAAGTACCTGAGCATGTCATTGACCACTTTATTCGTATGGCTGAACCACCAGCTCCCAAGCCTATTGACTCAGACTATGAGCGCCAAATCAGGAAGGCATATCAAGCACAAAAAAAGAAGGAGTCGAGCTCGAGCTCCAGCCAAGCAGCTGCCAAAAAAAGTGGGAAAATTGTTCCCCAGCTGGGAGAACAGGCGGTGCAATCGATCCCCCCGCTCATTGTACCAACACATGCGAGTACCGGCGCCGGTCAGCTGGTAATAACCGACGCTCATAGAAGGATGGCTGAAGAGGCCGGTATCACTGTTTATCAACTCCTAGAGATCGAGCCCATGGATATGATTAGAGAGGAGGACATAAAACAGAAATATGCCCGCGGCGAACCTATGGTCAAGCCTGAGGAGCTCAAGAAGCTCTCAACAAGAATGTATGAATTGCATGAATGGTACATGAAAATTGCCAAGACTACCAATCGAGAGTCCCTCATGGTGAAAGTCAAGCCAGAGTATTACTACCATGGGAAAGATCTGTATGTTGAGTTTACAGAACTGTTTCAGTTATTCAATCAAGACACACTGGACAAATCTATTGTCAGTTGCTATTGTCTGTAAGTGATTTCTTTCTGTAATTTAAGTCTCAAGCTGCTAGCTGTAGTGCTCGTTGATCATTACCTGTAATTATCCTCACTATATTCTTTTCTGTGGTATTATGCAGGATGAAGATCTATGAAATGAAAAAAGCTGGACGCTATGGCATTGGGTTCATTGACCCAAATACCATTAATCAAGATACATGGACGCGTCCATGGGAACGAAAAGACACAGAGAAAAGCTTGCTAGAGTTCTTGAAGCTCCTAAATACCAATCGAGATATACTACTTCCTTACAACTTCGGGTGAGTCTCACACTGTCTTGTACTACAAATTCTATTTTTGCTTACTAGCTAGATGTTAATAAGTGTATAGGGTTTAGGGTAGTTGATGAGTGTTAGTCACATGCCCGCATAATTTATACATGCAAACGTGTGCGCATGCAGTTTCCACTGGATCTTGTTAATCATTCAAGTTGAAGATGGAAAAGTTGAAGTACTGGACTCACTACTTAAACCAGTTACTGAGTACGAAATCGTGAAGGGGATAGTCAACAGGTAATTTCAATCATTATCGAACTATATATGTCGGCCTCTTTAGTTCGTCATTTCCTGATATCAACTAATTAATAACTCCTTTATTCATTTTCTTTGCCGGCGGGCAGGGCTTGGGAAAAGTTCATCAAACAGGTTCCAGGCACTTGGAAAGAAAAGCCGAAATGGTATCGACCCAAGGTAATTAATTAAGTAGTACTAGCTAGCTACCATCTCTTTAATTCTAGTTTCAATACCATTAATTATAATGCTTGATTAATTATTATCTGATTGAATTCTATTCTCGTAAAGGCCATGAAGCAGGTGCGGGGGACTGATTTATGTGCATACTACATTTGCGAGAACATTCGCATGATGGCGTCCGAAAGGAGCAGATCTGATAGACAGATATGGGTACATTTGCCAGAACACTATTCACAATTTTTACATCATTATCGATATCTAATATATATACACACAACTAATACATGCATATTTGATCTCCTTCTTTAAAGTTCAACGAGATGCGGGATAAGCTCCTACCAACGGATCGCGTACGAGCAATTCAAGAGGAAATAGCGGGATTTTTGCTCGACCAGGTCATAGATCCCAAAGGAGAATTCCATTACCCGCTACCGCAGTAATGCCTCCATGTAGGAGAAATTGTATATACCAAATTGCATATATACATGTGTATGTGTGAATGGTCGTGCGAGACATTCGATGATATATATATATATATATATATATATATATGATCGGTTCTACGAGAAATTCTATTTATATATATGCATAACATGTACAATATGTAGTATCGTAAAATACCAGCAAATGAAAAAGAATTAAATGGAAAACACAAAATTAAAGGAAAAATAAATCATAAACCCAAAACCCCCCAAACTTTTAGTACCGGTTGGTGTTACCAACCGGTACTAAAGGCCTCCCAGCCCCCGGCGCTGGCTCGTGCCACGTGGTGGCCCTTTAGTGTCGGTTCGTGTTGAACCGGTACTAAAGGGGGAGGGGGCCTTTAGTCCCCACCCTTTAGTGCCGATTACAGAATCGGCACTAAAGGGACTAATGAACCGGTGCTAAAGCCCGGTTTTGCACTAGTGGGGATTGCGGAAGAACAGAAGCTTGCGGTGGCGGAAAAATTATTTCGGGTCTCTCTGGTTTTTTTTGCAATAGTTGGGAATTTATAGCGCTGGAATTAGGTCAAACGGAGCCACGAGGGGGCCACAAGGCACTAGGGCGCGCCCTCTTGCATTATCGTCTCCGTGTAGGTCTTCTGGCCCTCCCCCAAAGCCACTAGGTTCTTTTATGTCCAGAAAAAATTGTCAAAAAGTTTAGTCGTGTTTGGACTCTGTTTGGTACAGATTTTCTGCAAAACCAAAATCAAGCAGAAAACATCAACTTGCACTAGGCACTGAGTTAATAGGTTAGTTCCCAAAAATGATATAAAATTGCATATAAAGTATCTAAGATTGATAATATAATAGCATGAAACGATAAAAAATTGTAGATACATCGGAGATGTATTAGCATTCCCAAGCTTAATTCCTGCTCGCCCTGAGTGGGTAAATGATAAAAACAGAATTTTTGATGTTCAATGCTAGCTAGCATGTCTATCATGTTATCTTTTATGGTATAAATATTGCGAAACGATGATGTAATTGATATCAACATAATAGTATCCATGAATACAAGAACTTCATCATTACTTTTTGAAAATATATGATGCTTAACGAATGTTATCCCTACTCATTGAATTATGTAAGCATGACAGGACTCTACCTTCACCACATTAAGATAAATCATTAGCACCCCGGTGTCAAACCAAGCAATTGGATCATACTTTTTCATGCGCTCCATCATTTTCAACTCCACTCAATACATGAGCGTGGGCCATGGACATAGCACTACGGGTGGAATAGAAGGCGGTGGCAGGGATTCATAAGGGAAGTCAAAAAGGAATAAAGTCTTGCATCAACTCGGCGGATGGATAGACAATTGAGTGGCCGTTCAATAGATATCAATTCGAGGAGTAGGGATTGCCATGCAACGGATGCACTAGAGCTATAAGTGTATGAAAGCTCCATACTAAAACTATGTGGGTGTGCATCCAACTTGCTTGCTCATGAAGGCCTCGGGCATTTGAGGAAGCCCATCATCGGAATATACAAGCCAAGTTCTATAATGTAAAATTCCCACTAATATATGAAAGTGACAAATTAGGAGACTCTCTATATGAAGAACATGGTCCTTTGAAGCACAAGTATGGTAAAAGGATAGTAGCATTGCCCCTTCTCTCTCTTTCTCTCATTTTTCTTAGAATAATATCATGAACCTCATCCCCACATTTTGAAGGACTCATCAGTCTCCATCATTCTTTTACCTAACTGGGACAATGCTCTAATAATGATGATCATCACACTTTTATTTACTTACAACTCGATAAACTGAAACAAGATGACTCTATATGAATGCCTCTAGCAGTGTACCAGGATATGCGATGATCTAGCATAACATGTATTACAATCATGAACAGTGGCTTTGCCACAAATATCATGTCAGCTCTATATGATCATACAAACTAATATAATGATGAACACACATGTCATAAGACGGAACACTAGAAGTTGCATGGCAATTTATCTCGGAATGGTTATGGAAATGCCATGATAGGTAGGTATGGTGGTTGTTTTGAGGAAGATATAACTAGGCTTATGTGTGATAGAGCGTATCATATCACGGGGTTTAGATGCACCGGCGAAGTTTGCACCGACTCTCGAGGTGAGAAATGGCAATGCACGGTACCGAAGAGGCTAGCAATATGTGGGTAGGTGGGAGTATTGTATTAGTACATGAACTCACACTAGTCATAAAGAACTCATATACTCTAAAAAAATTATTAGGCCTTGAAGCAAATTACTACTCGCATACCCCTAGGGAGGAGGTTGGTAAGAGTTAACCATCGCGCGCCCCCGATTCAAACAGCAAATAGACATTTCAATCAGACATAAATATGCTCAAACGACCCCACCATGCCATGACCAACACTTAAATGAGTAGTTAATAACAAGCTTTAATATCGATATTTCTGCTAACCAATGGTCATTAACTAATGCCCTTTCATATTATGACATCAATATAATTAAATGATACGTTTCATATTTAGTGATCTACATGAAAGTTTTTATTATATCACTCTTATATACCTAATATTTTTAGACTAGTCTTATAACACATGCCTATTACCACTTCCTATTTAGGACTCTCAAAAAGATTTAAGTGAAGCATGAGAGTGCAATCATTTCTATAATATATATAACCACCGCAGTGCTCTGAGAATATAAGTGAAGCACAAGAGACTGCATAGCTCAAAAGATATAAGTGAAGCTCAAAGAGTATTCTAACAAATCATGATGAACGCGTGTCTCTATCAAAAGTTGTGTCCAACAAACAATGATTGTGGCAAACTAAGAAGCAAAAAAACTATGGTACAAGACTCTCTAAGTAAAACTCATATCATGTGATGAATAAAAATATAGCTCCAAGTAACATACCGATGAATTGTGGACGAAAGAGGGGATGGCATCCGCGGCATCCCCAAGCTTAGACGCTTCAGTCTTCTTTGAATATTATCTTGGGGTGCCTTGGGCATCCCCAAGCTTAGGGTCTTGTCGCTCCTCATTCCTTCATCCATCGCGATCTCACCAAAAACTTGAAAACTTCAGCACACAAAACTCAACATAAACTTCGTGAGATCCATTAGTATAATCGGCAAATCATAAACCTTAGGTACTGTTGTAAACTCATTTATAATTGTTCTTAGATAATACCTACTATATTCTAACTTCTCCATGACTTATACCCCTGATATAATCCATAGCATCATTAAAATAAGCACACTATGCAATAAAAACAGAATCCGTATAAAACAGAACAGTCTGTAATGATCTGAACAAAAAACACACTTCTGTAACTCCAAAAGTTCTGAAAAATTAGGACAACGTGGGCAATTTGTATATCAATCATGTGTAAAATATTCAGACCAAGATCACGTTCCAGTAAAAAAATATTCTTCACTCAGTGCAAAAGTTTCTGTTTTTGCACAAAATCAAGTCAACTATCATCCAAATGGTCCCAAAGGCTTTACTTGGCACAATCACTAATTAAAAGATAAAACACAATAATTATAGTAGCAATAATCATGTCATCACACCAAAACATAAATAAAAAATAAAAAAATCAAGATAACTATTGGTTTGCCTCCCAACAAACGCTATTGTTTTATGCCCCTAGTTAGGCACAATGCATAGTTTCAAGTTTTGTCATGTTTCAAATCCAACTCCTCAATTACACATCCAGGCTTTCTAGGAGTTTTGTCAAACATATTTTTAACAATTACACTCCAAGGAACAAAATTGAGGAATTTGTTTTCAGAAATAGGTTCCTTTATCATATCAATAAAGTTGGGGTGCACGCTAATCATTTTAAGATCCTCTTTCTCTTTACTAGATGAGACACATTTATTTTTAAGGAACATACATAAGTCTAGAATTTTTATTTATAGGAGTCCTTTCAATAGTTTTAACGAAAGAAAAGGCTGAACCCAAATTATTAATGATTTCTTCCAATTTATCAATTTTGGCAGGACTTTGTTCTACTTTCTCAGTGATTATTGGTTCTTTTTTCCTTTAACATCTTTAATGTGGTTCCTACTGTTGAGCCAAATTTAGTAACTTGATTGTGGACTTTCTTGTCTAGATTTTCAATATGTTCAATAGTAGGCATTTTATTCTCAATAGCTTCTAACCTTTGCATAACATGTTCCAAAGTTAATGTCGTTTCATTAATAGTAATAGGTAGTGATCCTACTAAATTTCCTATAGTATTGAAAGCACCCCAAGGGTTACTACTTATAAAATTTCCTCTGGCAATGGTGCCAAGCACAAATCTATACCGAGTAGTAACACCCACATAAAAACTGTGAAGAAGAACAGTGGTGGATTGCTTACGAGTAGATCTATTTTGAGCATTGCAAATCCTATACCAAGAATATTTTAAATTTTCTCCTCCCCTTTGTTTAAAATTAAACACTTCATTTTCAGGGGTACAAGTAAGAAGTGTAGAACTATCCATAGTGGCAAAACAAGCAAGAAAGCAAATAAGATTTTTTTTTTTCTGTTTATGATTTTTTTAGAGAAGTGGAGGGAGATGAAAAAGAGAAGGAAAATAAAAGCAAATAAATAGTAGAACAAGTATATGATAATGTGAACATAGTAACCAGTAAGTGTTTGATGATGTCTCCCCGGCAACAGTGCTAGAAATTCTTTCTGTTACTTGTGAGCTGCGTTGGGATTTTCCCCGAAGAGCAAGGGTGAAGCAATATAGTAGCGGATAGTATTTCCCTAAGTATAGAACCATGGTTATTGAACCAATAGGAGACTCACGCAAACACCCGTCAACAGTACCTACACACACAAGAGCAAATACTTACACCCAACACGGGCAAGAGGGTTGTCAATCCCCTTGTACTCTTTAATTGCAAGGATCAAATCTGGTAATAGGTGATAGATAAATTATAAAGTAAAATAAAAGAAATAAAATTGCAACAAGGTAATTTTGATTTTTGCAATATGATTAAAATAAACCCGAGGGCCATAGTTTTCACTAGAGACTTCTTTCTCATAAAAGTAGCATACGATGGGTAGACAAATTACTGTTTGGCAATTGATAGAAAAACACATAGTCATGACGTTATTCATGGCATGAGCATTGATACGTCTCCAACGTATCTATAATTTTTGATTATTCCATGCTATTATATTATCTGTTTTGGATGTTTTATATGCATTTATATGCTATTTTATATTATTTTTGGGACTAACCTATTAACCTAGAGCCTAGTGCCAGTTCCTGTTTTTCCCTGTTTTTGAGTTTCGCAGAAAAGGAATACCAAATGGAATAAAACTTTCGCGATGATCTTTCTTGGACCAAAAGGAAACCAGAGGACTTGCAGTGCAAGTCAGGGAAGCCACGAGGCGGCCACAAGGACGGAGGGCGCGCCCTGGGGGGGGGGGGGGGTAGGGCGCGCCCCCCACCCTTGTGGGCCCCTCGTGCACTTCCTGACCTAATTCTTTCGTCTATATATACTCTTATATGCCCAAACCACCAGAGGCATCCACGAAAATACTTTTCCACTGCCGCAACCTTCTGTACCCGTTAGATCCCATCTAGGGGCCTTTTCCGGCATCCTGCCGGAGGGGGATTCGATCACGGAGGGCTTCTACATCAACAACATTGCCCTTCCGATGAAGCGTGAGTAGTTTACCTCAGACCTACAGGTCCATAGCTAGTAGCTAGATGGCTTCTTCTCTCTCTTTGATTCTCAATACCACGTTCTCCTCGATGTTCTTGGAGATCTATTTGATGTAATACTTTTTTGCGGTGTGTTTGCCGAGATCCGATGAATTGTGGATTTATGATCAGCTTATCTATGAATATTATTTGAATCTTCTCTGAATTCTTTTATGCATGATTTGATATCTTTGCAAGTCTCTTCGAACTATCGATTTGGTTTGGCCAACTAGATTGGTTTTTCTTGCAATGGGAGAAGTGCTTAGCTTTGGGTTCAATCTTGCGGTGTCCTTTCCCAGTGACAGTAGGGGCAGCAAGGCACGTATTGTATTGTTGCCATCGAGGATAAAAAGATGGGGTTTTCATCGTATTGCTTGAGTTAATTCCTCTACATCATGTGATCTTTCTTAATGCGTTACTCTGTTCTTCATGAACTTAATACTCTAGATGCAGGCAGGAGTCAGTCGATGTGTGGAGTAATAGTAGTAGATGCAGAATCATTTCGGTCTACTTGACACAGACGTGATGCCTATATTCATGATCATTGCCTTAGATATCGTCATAACTTTGCGCTTTTCTATCAATTGCTCGGCAGTAATTTGTTCACCCACCGTATTATTTTCTATCTTGAGAGAAGCCTCTAGTGAAACCTATGGCCCCCAGGTCTATTTTCCATCATATTACTTTCCGATCTACTATTTTGCAATCTTTTATTTTCAGATCTATAAACCAAAAAACCCAAAAATATTTACTTTATCTTTTGTTTAGTTTTACCTATCTCTATCAGATCTCACTTTTGCAAATAATCGTGAAGGGATTGACAACCCCTTTATCACGTTGGGTGCAAGTTTGGTGTTTGTTTGTGCACGTATTCGGTGACTTGCGTGTTGTCTCCTACTGGATTGATACCTTGGTTCTCAAAACTGAGGGAAATACTTACTCTACTTTGCTGCATCACCCTTTCCTCTTCGAGGGAAAAACCAACGCAAGCTCAAGAAGTAGCAGGAAGAATTTCTGGCGCCGTTGCCGGGGAGATCTACACCAAGTCAAGACATACCAAGTACCCATCATAAACTATCATCTCTCGCATTACATTATTTGCCATTCGCCTCTCGTTTTCCTCTCCCCCACTTCTAAAATGATTTTTGAAAAGTTTGCCTTTTCTTCGCCTCTCTCTTTGCCTTTTCTTCGCCCCTCTCCTGTTCATCTTCTTCATTTGCTTTTTGTGTGCTTGCGTGTTGGATTGCTTGCTTGTCACAATGATTCCTCCAAAAAACATTGATCCTCACCTCAAGAGGTTGGACGAAATTGAAAATAATGTTAGAAGCTTCATGTCTTTACAAATTGAGCATAATAATTTCTAAAACATTTTTTTATGGAATACATGAATAAAGAGCTTGATGATATGTCTAAGGAATTTTATGGTTTGAAATCTCAGTTTGCTCATCTTGAAAATCTAGTAGGCCAAATTTCTGATAAACAAGCTAGCTTAGTAAATAAGATGGCCGCTAAACCAGAAGCGTTAAATAATGATGAAGATCTTAAAGTGATTAATGTGACTCCTATTGAATCTTTGTTTTCCAATATAAATCTTGATAAAGATGGGACTGGAGATGAGTCAACTTTAGTTAGAAGGCATCCCAATAATTCGGAGTTTTTAGATCTTGATGCAAAAATTGATAAAAGTGGGATTGGAGAGGTCAAAACTTTAAGTAGCAATGAACCCACTCTTTTGGATTTCAAGGAATTTAATTATGATAATTGTTCTTTAATAGATTGTATTTCCTTGTTGCAATCCGTGTTGAATTCTCCTCATGCTTATAAACAAAACAAAGCTTTTACTAAACATATCGTTGATGCTATGATGCAATCTTTTGAAGAAAAGCTTGAATTGGAAGTTTCTATCCCTAGAAAACTTTATGATGATTGGGAACCTACTATTAAGATTAAGATTAAAGATTATGAATGCCATGCTTCGTGTGATTTGGGTGCTAGTGTTTCCACGATTCCAAAAACTTTGTGTGATGTATTAGGTTTCCGCGAATTTGATGATTGTTCTTTAAATTTGCATCTTGTGGATTCCACTATTAAGAAACCTATGGAAAGGATTAATGATGTTCTGATTATTACAAATAGGAATTATGTGCCCGTAGATTTCATTGTTGTTGATATAGATTGCAATCCTACATGTCCTATAATTCTTGGTAGACCTTTCCTTAGAACGACTGGTGCAATTATTGATAAGAAAGAAGGAAACATTATATTTCAATTTCCGTTAAGGAAGGGCATGGAACACTTTCCAAGAAAGAAAATTAAATTGCCTTATGAATCTATTATGAGAGCCACTTATGGATTGCATACCAAAGATGACAATACTTAGATCTATTCTTGTTTTTATGCCTAGCTAAGGGCATTAAACAATAGCGCTTGTTGGGAGGCAACCCAATTTTATTTTTCTTTTTTTCTTTTTTGGTTCTGTTTTGCAATAAATACTTAATCTAGCCTCTGGTTATATGTGGTTTTATGTTTTAATTAGTGTTTGTGCCAAGTAAGACCTTTGGGATAACTTACGGTGATAGTTGATTTGATCTTGCTGAAAAACAGAAACTTCTGCGCCCAGGAAAATAATTTCTATAATTCATAGAAGAGTGATTTTGAGTTGATTATTTTTTCAGAAGATTAATAAACAAATTTATTAAGTCTTCCTAATTTTTCAGAATTTTTGGAGTTACATAAGTATTCGAGATTTCCAGATTGCTACAGACTGTTCTGTTTTTGACAGATTCTGTTTTCTATGTGTTGTTTGCTTATTTTGATGAATCTATGGGTAATATAGGGGGGTATGAACCATGGAAAAGTTGGAATACAGTAGATATTACACCAATATAAATAAATAATGAGTTCACAACAGTACCAAAAGTGGTGATTTATTTTCTTATACTAACGGAGCTTATGAGATTTTCTGTTGAGTTTTGTGTTGTGAAGTTTTCAAGTTTTGGGTAAGGATTTGATGGACTATGGAATAAGGAGTGGCAAGAGCCTAAGCTTGGGGATGCCCAAGGCACCCCAAGGTAATATTCAAGGACAACCAAGAGCCTAAGCTTGGGGATGCCCCAGAAGGCATCCCCTCTTTCGTCTTCGTCTATCAGTAACTTTACTTGAGGCTATATTTTTATTCACCACATGATATGTGTTTTGCTTGGAGCGTCTTGTATGATTTGAGTCTTTGCTTTTTAGTTTGCCACAATCATCCTTGCTGTACACACCTTTTGAGAGAGACACGCATGAATCATGATTTATTAGAATACTCTTTGTGCTTCACTTATATCTTTTGAGCTAGGCAATTTTGCTCTAGTGCTTCACTTATATCTTTTTAGAGCACGGCGGTGGCTTTATTTTATAGAAATTGATGAACTCTCATGGTTCACTTATATTATTTTGAGAGTCTTTAAAACAGCATGGTAATTTGCTTTGGTTATAAATTTAGTCCTAATATGATAGGCATCCAAGAGGGATATAATAAAAACTTTCATATAAAGTGCATTGAATACTATGAAAAGTTTGATTCCTTATGATTGTTTTGAGATATGAAGATGGTGATATTAGAGTCATGCTAGTGAGTAGTTGTGAATTTGAGAAATACTTGTGTTAAGGTTTGTGAGTCCCGTAGCATGCACGTATGGTGAACCGTTATGTAACGAAGTCGGAGCATGAGATATTTTTTTATTGTCATCCTTTGTGTGGAGGTCGGGATCGCGTGATGGTAAACTCCTACCAACCCTTCCCCTAGGAGCATGCGTCTAGTACTTTGTTTCGATTACTAATAGATATTTGCAATAAGTATGTGAGTTCTTTATGACTAATGTTGAGTCCATGGATTATACGCACTCTCACCCTTCCACCTTTGCTAGCCTCTCTAGTGCTGCGCAATTTTCGCCGGTACCATAAACCCACCATATACCTTCCTCAAAACAGCCAACATACCTACCTATTATGGCATTTCCATAGTCATTCCGAGATATATTGCCATGCAACTTTCAACCGTTCCGTTTATTATGACACGCATCATCATTGTCATATTGCTTTGCATGATCATGTAGTTGACATCGTATTTGTGGTAAAGCCACCGTTCATAATTCTTTCATACATGTCACTCTTGATTCATTGCACATCCCGGTACACCGCCGGAGGCATTCATATAGAGTCATATTTTGTTCTAGTATCGAGTCGTAATTTTTGAGTTGTAAGTAAATAGAAGTATGATGATTTCCAATATTAGAGCATTGTCCCATGTGAGGAAATAAAGAAAAAAAAGAGAAAGAAAGAAATAAAAAAGAAAGGAAAAAAAGAAAAAGAAAAAAATGAGAGAAAAGGAGAGAAGGGGCAATGTTACTATCCTTTTTCCATACTTGTGCTTCAAAGTAGCACCATGATCTTCATGATAGAGAGTCTCCTATGTTGTCACTTTCATATACTAGTGCGAATTTTTCATTATAGAACTTGGCTTGTATATTCCAACGATGGGCTTCCTCAAATTGCCCTAGGTCTTCATGAGCAAGCAAGTTGGATGCACACCCACTTAGTTTTCTTTTTGAGCTTTCATAAACTTATAGCTCTAGTGCATCCGTTGCATGGCAATCCCTACTCACTCACATTGATATCTATTGATGGGCATCTCCATAGCCCGTTGATAATCCTAGTTGATGGGAGATTATCTCCCTCTTTATGTCTTCTCCACAACCACCTTCTATTCCACCCATAGTGCTATGTCCATGGCTCACGCTCATGTATTGCGTGAAAGTTGAAAAAGTTTGAGAATACTAAAGTATGAAACAATTGCTTGGCTAAAACCAGGGTTGTGCATGATTTGAGTATTTTGTGTGATGAAGATGGAGCATAGCCAGACTATATGATTTTGTAGGGATAAGCTTTCTTTGGCCATGTTATTTTGAGAAGACATAATTATCTTGTTAGTATGCTTGAAGTATTATTGTTTTTATGTCAATATTAAAATTTTGTTTTGAATCATACGGATCTGAACATTCATGCCACAATAAAGAAATTACATGGATAAATATGTTAGGTAGCATTCCAAATCAAAAATTCTGTTTTTATCATTTACCTACTCGAGGACGAGCAGGAATTAAGCTTGGGGATGCTTGATACGTCTCCAACGTATCTATAATTTTTGATTGTTCCATGCTATTATATTATTTGTTTTGGATGTTTTATATGCATTAATATGCTATTTTATATTATTTTTGGGACTAACCTATTAACCTAGAGCCTAGTGCCAGTTCCTATGTTTTCCCTGTTTTTGAGTTTCGCAGAAAAGAAATACCAAACGGAATAAAACTTTCGCGATGATCTTTCTTGGACCAAAAGGAAACCAGAGGACTTGGAGTGCAAGTCAGGGAAGCCACGAGGCGGCCACAAGGACAGAGGGCATGCCCTGGGGGGTAGGGCGCGCCCTCCACCCTTGTGGGCCCCTCGTGCACTTCCTGACCTAATTCTTTCACCTATATATACTCTTATATGCCCAAACCACCAGAGGCATCCACGAAAATACTTTTCCACTGCCGCAACCTTCTGTACCCGTGAGATCCCATCTAGGGGCCTTTTAAGGCATCCTGCCGGAGGGGGATTCGATCACGGAGGGCTTCTACATCAACACCATTGCCCTTCCGATGAAGCGTGAGTAGTTTACCTCAGACCTACGGGTCCATAGCTAGTAGCTAGATGGCTTCTTCTCTCTCTTTGATTCTCAATACCATGTTCTCCTCGATGTTCTTGGAGATCTATTTGATGTAATACTTTTTTGCGGTGTGTTTACCGAGATCCGATGAATTGTGGATTTATGATCAGCTTATCTATGAATATTATTTGAATCTTCTCCGAATTCTTTTATGCATGATTTGATATCTTTGCAAGTCTCTTCGAACTATCGATTTGGTTTGGCCAACTAGATTGGTTTTTCTTGCAATGGGAGAAGTGCTTAGCTTTGGGTTCAATCTTGCGGTGTCCTTTCCCAGTGACAGTAGGGGCAGCAAGGCACGTATTGTATTGTTGCCATCGAGGATAAAAAGATGGGGTTTTCATCGTATTGCTTGAGTTAATTCCTCTACATCATGTGATCTTTCTTAATGCGTTACTCTGTTCTTCATGAACTTAATACTCTAGATGCAGGCAGGAGTCAGTCGATGTGTGGAGTAATAGTAGTAGATGCAGAATCATTTCGGTCTACTTGACACAGACGTGATGCCTATATTCATGATCATTGCCTTAGATATCGTCATAACTTTGCGCTTTTCTATCAATTGCTCGGCAGTAATTTGTTCACCCACCGTATTATTTTCTATCTTGAGAGAAGCCTCTAGTGAAACCTATGGCCCCCAGGTCTATTTTCCATCATATTACTTTCCGATCTACTATTTTGCAATCTTTTATTTTCAGATCTATAAACCAAAAAACCCAAAAATATTTACTTTATGTTTTGTTTAGTTTTTCCTATCTCTATCAGATCTCACTTTTGCAAATAACCGTGAAGGGATTGACAACCTCTTTATCACGTTGGGTGCAAGTTTGGTGTTTGTTTGTGCACATATTCGGTGACTTGCGTGTTGTCTCCTACTGGATTGATACCTTGGTTCTCAAAACTGAGGGAAATACTTACTCTACTTTGCTGCATCACCGTTTCCTCTTCAAGGGTAAACCAACGCAAGCTCTAGAAGTAGCAAGCATGTACATAGGCATTACGTCTGTGACAAGTAGACCGACTCCTGCCTGCATCTAGTACTATTACTCCACTAATCGACCGCTATCCAGCATGCATCTATGGTATTATATTCATGACAAATAGGGTAACGGATAGATCAGAGAGAAATACAAAGCTATCATAATCATGCATAATAAAGTTCAGAAAAGACTCAATTACTTCAATGAATAAACTAATCATAAAAACCCACAATTTATCGGATCCCAACAAACACACCGCAAAAGAAGATTACACCGGATAGAACTTCGAGGACAATATTGTATTGAAGATCAAAGAGAGAGAAGAAGCCATCTAGCTAATCACTATGGACTCGTAGGTCTGTGGTGAACTACTCACACATCATCGGAGAGGCAGCAAGGTTGATGTAGAAGCCCTCCATGATCGATTCCCCCTCCGACAGAGTATCTGAAAATGCCTCCAGATGGGATCCCGGAAGAACAGAAGTAAGCGGCGGCGAAAAAATTGTTCCGGGTGGCTCTCTGGGGGTTTCGCAATATTTGGGAATTTACAGCGCTAAAATTAGGTCAGACAGAGCCAACAGGGGCCAACAAGGCATTAGGGCATGCCCTCTTGCCTTTTCATCTCCTCGTAGGTCTTCAGGTCCTCCTCGAAGCTTCTAGGGTCTGATGTCTAGAAGAAACTCATCGCAAAGTTTCATCGTGTTTGGACTCCGTTTGGTACATATTTTCTGTAGAACCAAAAAATAGGCAAAAAAACAACAACTAACACTAGGCACTGAGTTAATAGGTTAGTTCACGAAAATGATATAAAACTGCATATAAAGTATCTAAGATTGATAACATAATAGCATGAAACAATCAAAAGTTATAGAAACGTCGGAGACGTATCAGCGACTTCTATCTCCATCTACCGTACGCAGTACTATCAGCACTCACG
Organism: Thinopyrum elongatum; assembly: GCA_011799875.1. Taxonomy (NCBI): domain Eukaryota; kingdom Viridiplantae; phylum Streptophyta; class Magnoliopsida; order Poales; family Poaceae; genus Thinopyrum; species Thinopyrum elongatum. The sequence goes on from CM022299.1 coordinate 544,522,066, forward strand.
AGGATGTCGCGGAAACAATAGTAGGATAGGAGTAGTGCCTCCTGCTCGTCCATGTCCACGTCTGCTGTGATGCCCGTGCCAGTGGCGAGTTGCTCCTTCGCGCGTCGGTGGTCGTCGAGGAGGCAGAGGTTGTAGGCCTTGTTGGCCTGTGCCTGCCGGAATGCAGGCTCCCTTGTTGGCCTGCGCCTGTCGGAACACAGCCTCTCGCTCTTCCAACGCCATGTCGGTGTAGTGTGCCCGTGCCTCACGCATGGTGATACCAGGATTGACCGGCGAGGACGGTGATGTCGGCTTGTCGTCGGTCGTTTCTTCCATTGGCTCGTCCGCTATGTTGGCCTCCGGAGAGCTCATCCGTCTACTAGCCTGCCAGCCAGCTGCAATGGTAGTGATCTTCTTCTTCTGTTTGGACGAAAGGCTGTCCCACAGGACTTTGGAGCTCGATGAGGCCATAGAGGGTGTGATGCCGAGAGTAGATAGAGAGCAGAGGAGGTTGGACGGGGCTTTTGGGGGGCCTGGAGTTTAAATAGCGGACGAATGGCAGGCCAGGCGGCAAGGTGGTTAATGTGGGGCGGTAGATCATAACCCACAAGTATAGGGGATCGCAACAGTTTTCGAGGGTAGAGTATTCAACCCAAAGTTATTGATTTGACACAAGGGGAGCATATTTGCAAGTATTAGCAGTTGAGTTGTCAATTCAACCACACCTGGAGATTAATTATCTGCAGCAAAGTGATCTGATAGTTTTGATAGTAGTAGCAACAGCAATAGTAACAGTAACAGTGATAGCAATGATTTTGTAGCAATTGTAACAGTAACGATAACAGTAGTAACTTAGCAAGAACAATATGAGAGAAATTCGTAGGCATTGGACCGGTGAATTCGTTGGATGATATTCATCATATAACAGTCATAACCTAGGGTGATACGGCACTAGCTCCAGTTCATAAATATAATGTAGGCATGTATTCCGTAAATAGTCATACGTGCTTATGGAAAGAACTTCCATGACATCTTTTGTCCTACCCTCCCGTGGCAGCGGGGTCCATATGGAAACTAAGGGATATTAAGGCCTCCTTTTAATAGAGAATCGGAACAAAGCATTAACACATAGTGAATACATGAACTCCTCAAACTACGATCATCACCGGGAAGTGTGCCGACTTCTGTCACTCCAGGGTTGCCGGATCATAACACGTAGTAGGTGGCTATAACTTGCAAGATCGGATCTAGAACATAGATATAATGGTGATAACATAAACGGTTCAGATCTGAAATCATGGCACCCGGGCCCAAAGTGACAAGCATTAAGCATGGCAAAGTCATAGCAACATCAATCTCAGAACATAATAGATACTAGGGATCAAGCCCTAACAAAACTAACTCGATTACATGATGAATCTCATCCAACTCCTCACCGACCAGCAAGCCTACAAAGGAATTACTCACTCCCGGTGGGGAGCATCATGGAATTGGCGATGGAGAAGGGTTGGTGATGACAAAGATCGAAGAGCCCCCTCTCCGGAGCCCCAAACGGACTCCAGATCTGGCCTCCCGATGAAGAACAGGAGGTGGCAGTGACTCCGTCTCGCGAAACATGATAATTCTTTCTCCCTGATTTTTTTCACCAAAAATGTGATTTTATAGTGTAAGGGTTGAGGTCTGCGGGGCCACCAGGTGGGGACAACCCACCTGGGCGCGCCAGGAGGGGAGCGTGCCCTGGTGGGTTGTGCCCACCCAGCTGCCCCCCCTCTCCGGTGGTTCTTGGCTCCAGAAATTCTCTTTTATTGTATAAAAAAATCCTCGCAAAGTTTCGTTCCAATCCGAGAAATTTTATTTCTGCACAAAAAACAACACCATGGTAGTTCTGCCGAAAACAACGTCAGTCTGGGTTAGTTTCATTCAAATCATGCAAATTAGAGTCCAAAACAAGAGGAAAAGCGTTTGGAAAAGTAGATACGACGGAGACGTATCAGTAGACGGGCGGACGAGTGGCGCCGGAGTAGGTTCCTTAGCAACCGCACATGTTTAATGGAGGGAGGTGGATGGACGGGTTTTCATTTGAATGCGGAGAAGGTGCGTGCACTAGGAAGCGGCGCGGGCGGTGCTCTTGACTGACGCACTGCTTCAATGCTGAAGCACGTGAGAGGTCGCGTCCGCTATGGTCTGGCATGAATTCGGCGCTGATATCTCAAATGGCAACACTTTGTCAAAGCAACCATGATATAATATGACAATAGTGGTATCTCACTAGCCCTTTCTGAGACAGCAAAACATAAATGCAGAGCACCTCCAAAGTTCAAGCAGCGACTAAACATTGTAATTCATGGTAGAAAAGATCTAGTCATGATGCACCCAACATTAGCTACACACAATGAATGAGGATGACAATAGTGCTCTCAGGATCTGGCGCTTATTTGAGAAGGTGATGACACAACATAAAAGTAAATAGATAGTCCCTTCGCAGAGGGAAGCCATGATTTGCAGCGGTGCCAGAGCTCAAGTTTTTAAAACAGAGGTAAATGAAATTTTGAGAAATGCACCCTTCTCATTTTCTTCGCAACCATTAGTTATCGGTATATTACATGCTAAACACATTAGTGGCGGTTCCCAAGTGATAAAAGTAAAGGTTTACTCCCACTCCACCAACAATCACACTCCACGGCTGGTCCGAAACAACGGGTACCGTCCATACCAACAACAGTCCTGGGGGAGTTTTGTTTAATTATTTGCAATTTTAATTCGGGACTGGGAATCCCTATTACCGCCCCTCTCGTGCAAGGACGAGTGAATAAACACTCATCATGAGAATAACCCGCTTAGCATGGAAGATACTGACTACCTCCTGTCGCTCTATGAACATTCCAGGCACACAAAAAAAGGATATTTATTTGAAGTTTTTAGAGGTGGCACATGCAAATTTACTTAGGACGGCAGGGTAATACCACATATAGGTAGGTATGGTGGACTCATCTGGGATAACTTCGGTTTCAAGATTTTTATGCACAAGCAGTGTTCCCGCTTAGTACAGGCGAAGGCTAGCAATTAGGTTGAGAAGCGGCCAGCTAGAGAGCAAAAATGGTCATGAACATGCGTTATGCATAAGTAACATTGGATACTAGCATGAGTAGGATATGAACACCATGAACATAAATATCATAGAGGCTATGTTGGTTTTGATTCAACTACATGCATGAACATGTGCCAAGTCAAGCCACTCGAACATTCAGAGGAGGATACCATATCATCATACTACATCACAATCATTTTAACGCAATGTTGGCATCCAAGATAAATCATTATCCACTCCTAGCTACTTAAGCATGGCATGAGAAACTATAATATCTAATTGTCATTGCAAACATGTTTGATCATAATAGGCCGAATCATGGATACTAGGTTAAACATATTTACAAAAACAGAACAAGTCGAGTTCATACCCATTTCTCTCTGCCGCAGCTAGTTCACCAAATATCGTCATTATTGCCTTTCACTTGCACAACCGAACGATATGAAAATGATAATAGTGCAAGAGTACCATGGACCAAGCTGGAATCTGCAAACATTTTATTCAAAAGGAGAAGACAAGGTAATTTGGGCTCTTTGTTAGATCATCAGTAATGCATGAGAGTCACTCAACATTTTCATCGTGGTCTTCTCCTCGGCATGACTCAATAAAAGGAAAAGAATTTCAGAGAAATATACTGAAATGTTTTTGGAGTTTTTAGTATTTTCTTGAAGAGAACAAATTAAAGACAAAGAAAAAACAAAAACGAGAAAAACTATTTACACGGGAAAGCTCCCAACAAGAAAAAGAAGAACAATGAAATCTTTTTGGGTTTTCTTTTAATACTACCACTAATTAAACTAGAAAGAAAAACCAAAAAGAAGCATGAAATATTTTTTTTGGATTTTCTCAAAGTTCTACAAACGCACAAGAAGAAAGCGAGAAAATAAATCTAGCATGGATAATACAATGAAAAAAAGTGTGGACACCGACAACTAGAATGAAATGTGTGAACATGAATGTAATATCGGTGGGCATACGTACTCCCCCAAGCTTCGGCTTTTGGCCTAGCTTGGTAATCACCATCTGGAGCCTGCGTATTAGTCAGAGTGGTAGCTCACAGAGGCTCTTGGTGCAGCCTCCTCAGCCTGCCGAGCAGCCACCACCCATGCGTTGTGTGCATGGGCCTCGCTCTCAAGAACAAAATATCTTCCCTTGCTATGAACATCAAAGAGAGCAGGCGCAGGCAAAAAGGTATCCACAACAGACTTCTTATTAAACAACAGGTTATATGTAAAATTATGGCCTTCACCACTAAGGATCTTATGACGTTTCATAGCATCAAAGTCCAAGTACTGCGTGGGTAGGATGGGGTCATAAGGCCAAGGTGAAACACCCAGCTCCCTTGCTAAACGTGTGGCATAAATTCCACCATAAAAATATCCACTACCAGCGTTACGTTGCAACCTGCGTGCAACAATCGCTCCAAGGTTATAACTTCTGTCACCGGTGAGAGCGGTGCGTATGAGGCTCAAGTCAGGAGCACAAAGTGTACTACAATCTTGTTTGCCTACAATGCATTTTCCATTAAATAGTGCAAAGTATTGAATTGAGGGAAAATGAATGCTCTTTATTCTACCTTGCGTCACTCCTCTAGTCTCACCATAGCAAAGGCTAGTCAAGAATATCTCAAACTCCGATCTTGGTGGTTCGTCTAACGAACCCCAAAATGGAATTTTGCAGTAATTAGAAAATGTCTCTAAGGGTAGGCTGAAAGGATAGTCGTACAGTTTAAACGACACTCTAGCCGCACGAGGATGGAATTTAAATTCTTTAGTAAATGATTCAGTGAGGCTGAGGTGTTGGTTGCACTTATCTGCAATGTAGGGACCAAGCTCGACATTGTGAACATATTGCTCAAATTCTTCTTTAATACCAATGCGCACCATAAAATCGTTGCAAGGCCATAAACATGATTTGGTGGCTGCATCTCGTATGGAATTTTCACTTGGTTCAACATAGGACCACGAACAGAGCTGCTACTATAGGATGCCTCCGAGGACCTCCTCCTCAAAGAACTCCTTCAAAAAGGTTCATCATATTTGCATACAATTTCTGAAAAAAAATTGGGTTACAAAATTTTGTTGACTAAACTTTACAAGATTGATAGCAGCTACTCATAAGGATGCATAGTGGCCAAATCAAGCATTCAAACTACATAGAACTCTAAGAATTCAACATGCAAGCTCATCTACAGCAGCACCAAGAGTAGCTATTTATTCAAAATATAAACCAGTAAAGCAAAAACTAATTGGACCAATGGAGGAGTTACATACCAAGTAGCAATCCCCCAAAACAGTTTCGGAAACGGAGCTTCGAGCAAAGAGATCGAAATCCGCGGGTTTGAGAGCAAGAACACGAGAGAGAGAGCAATGGTGATTTTTTTCTGGAGGTAGGTGGTGACATGGGCTAAAAAGATAAGTGAGGAGTCCCACGTGGGGACCACAACCCACCAGGGCGCGCCTGCGGGTGCTGACGCGCCCAGGTGGGTTGTGCCCACTTGGTGCGCCCCCCTCTGAAGTTATTTGCACCAAAAATTCTTAAATATTCAGAAAAAACCGTATTAAATTTTCAGAACATTCTGAGATCTTTTATTTTCGGGTCATTTTTTATTGCACGAAAAATTCAGAAAATAGACAAGCATGGCATTTTATTTTATTTAACTAAGAAAAACAGGAAGTAAAAGTAAAGGGCAGAAGGTAGTGCTCACTAAATTCATCAACTTCATACCTCTCAAAAATGATTCATTAATAAGGTTGATCAAGTCTTATTAACAACCACCTTCGATTAGCATGAAACCGAAGAACTTTCGTAAAACACTAAGTTACCTCAACGGGGATATGAACGTCCCCAACAATAAGCATTTCATATTTCTTTTTGGTAGTAGGTAGAGGTAGTTGAAAACTTCCAATAGTGATTGTCGGAGATTTTTCAATAACATTAATACCATTCACTTGGAATTGTTTCTTCGAAAAGTGCACCGTATGCTCATTACCATTGATATGAAAAGTGACCTTGCTTTTATTGCAGTCAATAACAGCCCCTGCAGTATTCAAGAAGGGTCTACCAAGGATAATCGACATGTTGTCATCCTCGGGCATCTCAAGTATAACAAAGTCAGTTAAGATAGTAACATTAGCAACAACAAGGGGCACATCCTCACAAATACCGATAGGTATGACAGTTGATTTGTCAGCCATTTGCAAAGATATTTCAGTAGGTGTGAGTTTATTCAAGTCAAATCTTTTATCTAGAGAGAAAGGCATAACACTAACACCAGCTCCTAAATCACACAAAGCGGTTTTCACATAATTTATTTTGATGGAGCAAGGTATAGTTGGTATTCCCGGATCTCCTAGCTTTTTAGGTACTCCATCCTTAAAAGTATAATTAGCAAGCATGGTGGAGATTTCAGCTTCCGGTATTTTTTTCTAGTTGGTGATGATGTCTTTCATGTACTCCCTCCGTTCCATAATATAAGGTGTATTGGTTTCCGTGCAAGTCAACCAATTGAATGTTTGACCAAGATTATAGAATAAAATAACTACATCTGCAATACCTAATAGATAAAATATAAAACTACTTTTCATGATGTATCAAATGATATAAATTTCGTATTGTGGATATTGATATATTTTTCTAAAAACTCGGTCAAACATGCACTCGTTTGACTTTTGAAAAAACAAATACACCTTATATAAAGGAACGGAGGGAGTATTTTGCATAAGGAGGCATTTTTAAGATATCAGTCAACCGTGTACTGGCCTAAGCATTTCAGCAAAGCGTTCAAATTCTTCATCATCTTTCTTCTTAGTTGATTTAGGTGGAAAGGGCATAGGTTTTTGAACCCAAGGTTCTCTTTCCTTACAATATTTTCTAGCAACAAAGTCTCTTTTATCATATCTTTTATTCTTGACTTGTGGGTTATCAAGATCAACAGCTGGTTCTATTTCAACATCATTGTCTGGTTCTATTTGTTGGAGTGTCTTCATGAACTTCATCATTATATTTTTCATTATCAGAAGGTGAGTGTTCATTACCAGATTGAGTTTCAGCATCAGAAATAGAGACTTCATTATCATTAACAGGAGGTTTTTCTACTTTAGGTTCACTAGAGGCATGCAAAGTCCTACCATCTTTCTTCTTCTTCTTTTTCTTTTTAGAAGGACTAGGTGCATCAGTGTTGACTCTTCGAGAGTCTTGTTCAATTCTTTTAGGGTATCCTTCAAGATAAAGTAGTTCCTGAGTCATTCTACCTCCTCTAGTCATCACTCTAACAGCATGATCATTGATATTATTATTCATTTCATCTAACAACTCTCTTTGAGATTTAGCAACTTGTTCTAATTGAGTTTGAACCATAGAGGCATGTTTTCCTGCACCTCTAACATCATTGGTAATTATAAATAGCAAGTCACTTAGCTATCATATCAGAATTGTATTTCAATTGTTTCATAACATTCGCATTGAAATGATCTTGCTTTCTAATGTAATTATCAAATTCATATAAGCATTGACTAGGATGTTTTTTATAAGGAATATCACCTTCATCGAACTTTAGTAAAGAATTTACCTCTACCACCTTAGGTGGTGGTGTTTCAAGCCCATGTATTTCTTCAATAGGAGGTAAATTTTTAACATCCTCTACTTTAATACCCTTTTCCTTCTTAGATTTCTTTGCCTCTTGCATATCTTCAGGACTGAGATATAAGATGCCCCTCTTCTTTGGAGTAGGTTTAAGTGGTGGTTCAGGAAGGATCCAATCATCATAATTTTTCAATATGTTATTCAATAATTCTTCAGCTTGTTCAATAGTTCGTTCCCTGAAAACACAACCAGCACAACTATCTAGGACATCCCTAGAAGCATCGGTTAGTCCATTATAGAAGATATCAAGTATTTCATTTTTCTTAAGAGGATGATCAGGCAAAGCATTAAGCAATTGGAGAAGCCTCCCCCAAGTTTGTGGGAGACTCTCTTCTTCAATTTGCACAAAGTTAAATATTTTCTGTAAGGCAGCTTGTTTCTTATGAGCAGGAAAATATTTTTCAGAGAAGTAATAAATCATATCCTAGGGACTTCGCACACAACCAGGAGCAAGAGTATTATACCATGTCTTAGCATCACCCTTTAATGAGAACGTAAATAATTTGAGAATATAATAATAGCGAATTTTCTCATCATGAGCAAAAAGGGTGGCTATGTCATTCAACTTAGTAAGGTGTGCCACAACAGTTTCAGTTTCATAACCATGGAAATGATCAGATTCAACCAAAGCAATTAACTCTTTGTCGACAGAGAATTCATAATCCTTATCATCAACAAAGTTAGGTGAAGTAGCAAACTTAGGATCATATTTCATTCTAGCATTCAAAGATTTTTCTTTCAGTTTGCATAATAATTTCTTAAGATCATCCCTATCATTGCAAGCAAGAAAGTCTCTAGTTGTCTCCTCATCCATAACATAGCCTTCTGGTATCTTAGGCAATTCATATCTAGGAGAACTAGATCTAATAGGTGTTTCAAGATTTTCAGTTTCAAGCTCTTCATCAGTTTCAACAATTTCATCAGTTTCAGCATTCTCAAAAACTTTAGTTCTAGCAAGTTGTTCATCAAGAAATTCACCTAGTGGCACATTATCATCAAGCAGGGTACTAGCATCATCATGAGTATCATTCATAGTAGAAGTAGCATCATTAATAACTTGCGACATATTAGAATTAATAGCATGTGGTGGTGTTGCCAGTCTACTTATAACAGAAGGTGAATCAAGTGCAGAGCTAGATGGCAGTTCCTTACCTCCCCTCGTCTTAGAGGGAAAAATCTTAGTCTTAGCGTCCTTCAGATTCTTCATAGTGATAATTTGATAATAATCCCAAGTGACTCAACAAATATAGCTATGCTCCCCGGCAACGGCGCCAGAAAAAGGTCTTGATAACCCACAAGTATAGGGGATCGCAACAGTTTTCGAGGGTAGAGTATTCAACCCAAATTTATTGATTCGACACAAGGGGAGCCAAAGAATATTTGCAAGTATTAGCAGTTGAGTTGTCAATTCAACCACACCTGGAGATTAATTATCTGCAGCAAAGTGATCAGTAGCAAAGTAATATGATAGTTTTGATAGTAGTAGCAACAGCAATAGTAACAGTAACAGTGATAGCAATGATTTTGTAGCAAGTGTAACAGTAACGATAACAGTAGTAACTTAGCAAGAACAATATGAGAGAAATTCGTAGGCATTGGATCGGTGAATTCGTTGGATGATATTCATCATATAACAGTCATAACCTAGGGCGATACGGCACTAGCTCCTGTTCATAAATATAATGTAGGCATGTATTCCATAAATAGTCATACGTGCTTATGGAAAGAATTAGCATGTCATCTTTTATCCTACCCTCCCGTGGCAGCGGGGTCCATATGGAAACGAAGGGATATTAAGGCCTCCTTTTAATAGAGAACCGGAACAAAGCATTAACACATAGTGAATACATTTACTCCTCAAACTACGGTCATCACCGGGAAGTGTCCCGACTTCTGTCACTCCGGGGTTGCCGGATTATAGCATGTAGTAGGTGACTATAACTTGCAAGATCGGATCTAGAACATAGATATAATGGTGATAACATAAACAGTTCAGGTCTGAAATCATGGCACCCGGGCCCAAAGTGACAAGCATTAAGCATGGCAAAGTCATAGCAACATCAATCTCAGAACATAATGGATACTAGGGATCAAGCCCTAACAAAACAAACTCGATTACATGATGAATCTCATCCAACTCCTCACCGACCAGCGAGCCTACGAAGGAATTGCTCACTCCCGGTGGGGAGCATCATGGAATTGGCGATGAAGAAGGGTTGGTGATGACGAAGATCGAAGATCCCCCTCTCCGGAGCCCCAAACGGACTCCAGATCTGGCCTCCCGATGAAGAACAGGAGGTGGCGGTGGCTCTGTCTCACGAAACGTGATAATTTTTCTCCCCGAATTTTTTTCTCCGAAAATGTGATTTTATAGTGTCAGGGTTGAGGTCTGCGGGGCCACCAGGTGGGGACAACCCACCTGGGCGGGCCAGGAGGGGGGGGCGCCCTGGTGGGTTGTGCCCACCCAGGTGCCCCCCTCCGGTGGTTCTTGGCTCCAGAAATTCTCTTTTATTGTATAAAAAATCCTCGTAAAGTTTCGTTCCAAGCCGAGAACTTTTATTTCTGCACAAAAAACAACACCATGGTAGTTCTACTGAAAACAACATCAGTCCGGGTTTGTTTCATTCAAATCATGCAAATTAGAGTCCAAAACAAGAGGAAAAGCGTTAGGAAAAGTAGATACGATGGAGATGTATCAGTAGACGGGCGGACGAGTGGCGCCGGAGTAGGTTCCTTAGCAACCGCACATGTTTAATGGAGGGAGGTGGATGGACGGGTTTTCATTTGAATGCGGAGAAGGCGCGTGCACTAGGAAGCGGCGTCGATGGTGCTCTCGACCGGCGCACTGCTTCAATGCTGAAGCACGTGAGAGGTTGCGTCCGCTATGGTCTGGCATGAATTCGGCGCTGACGCTCTGGAGTGTCGCTAAGCGCTTCAGGCGGGAAAGGGCGCGGGTGAGGGATATGGTTTTGGGTGGGGACAGGTTGTTGGAGGCGTGTGTGGCAGTGGTCCGGACACCCGCAAAGCTCCCCCCCACCCCGAGTTGTGGGAAAAAGGACGTCTGGACTAATCGACGGACGGATACAAGACCGCATTGGATAACAAAACACGTCCGGATTGCGCGGTCCAGACAGATGGGGCAGGTTAATAGTGTCTGCGTTTGAAGATGCCCTTAGAAAGCAAGTTGTCGAACAAATAACTCATCACTGGACAGTAATTGAAGTTGATTAATGCCCTATCTCTACTCCTAATGTCTCAGTTGATAGAATAGTCTCCATAGTTTTTTTTCGTCTGGCTTTTTTTCGTCTCGCCTCCCACCACCATCCCTTCACATTAGTTTTTTCATCGTCTAATAAAAACTTTCCTAACTAGGCACTTTTCAAATTGGTAGAAACCGATAGCACGTTAACAAACAATGAAATCCAGTTTTATGACAATCAATGCTAAAATCTTAACTTTCCTAACGTATCGATCCTTACCTTTCCTAACAACCAAATCTTCTACTATTAAACTTACCAAAATAATTAATCGCACTTACCAAATCCAAAACAATTAATCGCACTTACCAAGTCCAGGGAACGAGGCCCCCTCGCACGTAACAAAAAAGTCTAAACCTAAACCTAAATCCATCATGATTCGTCCCTCCGTCCGCCGCCGTGCTGCCTCCCGTCCATGGTCGCGCTAGCTCCTACTGCCTCTCCAGCTCACTGCGGCGCCACGCCGGGATGGAGATCGAGGACGAGGTGAGGACGGCCGAGGGTTCCTTGCGCCCGAGATCGAGGATGAGGTGAGGAGGGCCGAGGGTTCCTTGCGCCCGCTCCTCTCCTAGATAGCCCTCACGCGCTAGGGTTCCTTGCGCTGCCGCAGCATAGGAGCTCCTCGATCAGCCCCGCCTCCTGCTGTTGCGCCCCCGCTTCCCTCTCGCATTCCCCACCGGTCGCCGCCTTGTGTTCGACCAACTCAACAACCCTGGTCTAACGCACATGGGGAGGCCACCCCCTTCATAGGCTATAACCTTGGTCGAATTCGGTTGTCTTCCTCGACTCCGTTCACTACCACTGCGCTCGACCTCTCCACCCATGGTGAGCCCCTACGGAATGCTTTAGAGTAGGAAGATTGGCTTATGAGTTGGTGCATACCTTCAAGATCAAATCAGTTGTTTGTTCACGTAGTGTTAACTGTTGTGGTTTTATTCTATTGTGAATTTCCGATTGTGTGCAAAGGGGACATATGTTCAACGGATTAGATCAGTTTGTTAAATGGAATGTGTTGTTGGGAATATATACGGATCAATTGTACGCCCAGGAAATGTGGGATGTAGTAGAAGTCATTGTTCAACTGATTAAAAAAGTATACATGCTGTTGCACATGCTTATTGGTAAGCAATTTTTCTCTGCCACTTCTCGTGATGCAGGATGGAATTGGATCCAGACTTGGTAGTTTGAAAATATTCTCTGTCGTAAGTTGCATATCCTAAACAATAATTTATGACATTTTGTTTTCGTTCTTATGCTATAAAGTTCAGTGCTATTTTCACTCGGTTTCATGGTAATGATGCGTTGTATATGCTTTAGTAAATGGAGGAATCTGAGAAGGCTAGCGAAGTGGTCGGTGCCGACGTGAAGAAACTTGAAGCTGCCATGCAAGGTCCAGAAGTAAGATATTATTTTCATATTTTTTCTACAGTACAGTAGTTCTTTTCTATGGTACAGTACACACAAGTATACAAGTTTATTGTTCATGGTTGATTTCTAAATGCAGATTTATGGATGACTGTTTATTTTACTTAAGAAGTAATTCATATGTTCAAGAACAACTGTCAATCATGATCTTATAAGCCTTTCTACTGAACTGTCGTTTTGCGAGTGCATATATATGATTTACATATAGAACAACCTTCATTGATTAATGTGACATATGTACTAATCAATGTAGTGTATCTACATCGACATGCCAACCAGCAGTAGCCGGGGCAGCGACAGGGCGGTGCAACTAGACCTGGAGGTTGCCCCCTGGGCCCGTCGCCATTGGTTAAGGTGAAGCAGGTGAATAAGAAGGGGGTGGCGACGAAGGTGGTGGAGTGGCAGATGGCAGAGGTGGAGGAGATCATCAATTAATTCAAGAGGGAGGTGGTTCTCGTCAACGGCTCAGAGGCGGAGCAGGTGGACAAGGCCTCTTTCTTGCTCAACAAGATTGCTGAGATCTGTTAATTTTAATTTTTGAAATGCTGAGATCTGTTCAGATGCTTTGTTTACTAGCTAAAAAATTGCAGCATATAAGGACAGAATTTGTTGATTTTGCTCAACATGGTGCCGCTTGATCAATACTCAATCAAGATGAACTGACCATCATAGCCGGTGTTGATTACAGGTACATGCACTGAATTTTCCGTTGTGCCAAAACTAACGTATTAGAATCTTTCTAATTGTTGCTACCACATTTCAAAGTGAGAACACGATGGTGCAAAGGAATCTCATTATCTAGCCATATGTAATCTCAGTTTCTTAATATGCAAACTGTCATAGGAGTTAACCCACATTAATGTTGCTCCATTTTTGCTGTCTATTGATCTATGACAAAGGGGATGTGCTGGGGCCAGTGCTCGTTGCTATTCAAAAAAAGGAGTGGATCTGACAATATTTCAATCAATAAAGGTTATCTTTCCTATGGCTTTTGTCATATCTGGTTCCTAAAGTTTTAGATGTTTCATATAACCATCAGGCGCCTTTCACGAAAAATATGACCATCAGTTATCCCTTATAGCAGTCCTTGTACATGTTTTTTTATCTGCTTTAAAAATTTATTGTGAAGCAAAATAAAGTTGTATGTAAGAATATCATAGATTGTGTTTATATATACAAGGATCGCTTCAAGTTCCCAATTTTTTTAGTGAAGCATTAAGTTGAGAATTTAGAATGGGGGACCAAAATACTTCTTATGTAAGTACCGGAGCAGGAACTGAAATTAGTCTACCTTGTGTGTGTGCGCGCGCGCTCGCATGTGCGTGTGCGTGTGCGTGCGTGTGTGTGTGTGTCCACTTATCTCTGGTCCAGGTTTAGTAGTCCCTGATGCTTGGTTTTCATTTTCTACCAGCGTATCATTGTTGTTTCTGAATGTTATGAATGAATGAAACTTCGTCAAAACAGAATAGCACAGCTACAAGGTCTTACAAGACTCTGTCCTCTTTCAATGCAAGCTTGCCGGTAATTTTAGTAGCAATTATTGTTTATCTGTTTCCATTCTTAATTTTTTGGTGATGTCCCTTTTAGTTAGTGGCATCATATGCACCATGCATGGCGCCACCCACTTTACTTCTGGAGTTTGGACCAGTGCGTTTACTATTTCCTACAGGCCTTCAAAAACAAATATGAGCTCCCAACTGTTCTACCCAATCACATATCTCATCTACTCCCTTAAACGACATTTTGTTTCTCCTAAGCGAATCTATTATTATTCCCCTTATACCTCATGGAAAAAGTATGAGTTCTTAATTCTTCTTCGGGATCATATCCACCTAGATCTACTCAGTTGAATGAAATCATGTTTTTCTTCTTCTCAGTGACTCCCTTGCTTTGTGTGCAAGTGGTACACAGGAGTACCCAGTACTATTCTTAATGTTAATGGCTTCAGGCTAGGTTTTGTTTGGAACATAGATTTTGAACATATGGGGTCTAGATATTGCATGCTTTAATACGCTGTAGATGTGTATTTGGATGGTGTAAGTGCAACTCTGGTTCACCGACCCCATCATGAAGGCCGGCAGGAGCACCGTGTGACAACACATCTAATGATTCAGAAACTATTCCAGTTGAGACGTTCAATTTTTTGCTTGATTTCAGACGAAAACACATGTTGTGTAATAGAACTCATGTAATGTGTGTAATAGTACTAACTGGTATATATTTATTCTGGTCTCAACATATCACCGATGCATGCAGCGAAGGAACAAAGTTTAGAACTGCATAAGAATTTCTTTATTTTAGAAGGAAAACTAAAGTGCATGCAAGATTACTTCTAGCAAGCCTTTTCAGACTCTACTCTATCGATTTTCTCAAGGCTTTCTATCAAATTAAATGACATATTAAGATTTTGTTCCTTCATCATAATATTTTCTGTATAATATATATTTGTTTATTTTTACCACAGAAGTCTTGCTATGCTAGGCCTCCGTCGCTGCTGTTGAAGAGAATGGATTCATGGTCGAGCCCCTTGAGAATTGTTGAAGGAGAGAACAAACTACCACACTATCCAGCAACTTATGCAGGTGCATTGCCCTATATTTTCACCACTACAGGACCTGCCTGTTATGTATTTTTCTATGGAGAGTTGTAATGGTTAGTAGTTAGTGCATAAAGCATGTTTTATGTTCCTTTTTTCTTCTCCCAAGAAAACAGTTCAGGTTGTATCTGTTGCCGACTCCTTACTTTGGTGATACAGAGGTATGATCTCGACCCTGCTTGGCCACACCGCTTCACTGTCTCTGCTTCTCTGAGTCTCTGTCATCTTCTTCGCCACCAGTTCAGTTATCCTCCCGGTTTCCTTCGCTGCTCGCCTTCCTTTCTTGTGCCGTCCATCGAGCTATCACTCTTGTGACGCCAGCCATCGAGCCGGGGCAAGATTGTTTTGTTCGCGGAGGGTCATGGCTGAATGCTTGCCTAATTTAGGTTTATAGGTAAGAGCTACAACTGAACCATACTAATTCTCAGATCAGATTTTGGCGTACAAATAACTCTCAGTTATATAGAAAATTAAAAATGGATGTAGTAGCATATGTTCAGGGTGAGCGTAAAAATTAGACCAAAGGATGGGATTCCTCCTATTCTTTCATGTTTAGTAGTATTATTGTTTTCCATTGCAGATGTTGCATGCTATCCCAAAGAAATCAAACCGTCGGTTTTGTCATCTCATTAGTAAATGACCTTCTACGACCCACCCCCCCCCCCCCTGTTTTATTGCACAATGACATGCTCATTGGTGATTTACATGATAGTCTTCTTTGATTGATGAAATGATATGCCTAAAATTTTGAACAAACAAATTAGTCACACCTTGGCTGCGCCCGCTACCATGATGTAATGTCTGAATGCTTGCTTATTTTAGGTATAGTAAGAGCTAAACTGGAACCATACTAATTCTAAGATCATATTTGGACATACAAATAACTCTCAGTTATATAGAAAACTAGAAATGTATGTACTGTATTAGCACATGTTCAGGTTGAGGGTAAAAATAACACATGCTCCAAAAGTACAGTGTGTTGCACGATAAAAGTAAAAAAAAATCTTAATAGCAAGGTTATGTATACTAAGAAGTGATTTTTTTATGTGGGTGTTACTTTTGACTAATACAGCCGTATTAAACTTTATTGTCCTTCTGGCACAACTATTTACATCTCACACATAATGTTTACTTCTTTAATGCCGCAGTTTATTTGGAAGAGGGAAGGGAGGGTGGGAGAGAGAATGTTGCATTGCAGCGAGAGAGGCTGAGAGAGTGAGAAGTTAAACTGTGTGAGATGTAAATAAGTGCATGGTTAAAGTCTAGATGGAGATGGATGGTGTGATTGCGAGCTAGATGCACCATTGAAAAATGTGGCGAACTTGGATTCTCGAGAGGCGGAGAGGCAAAGGTAATGGGTGGAGGAAGAGAAGGAAAAGAGCAATTTAACGGTAAAAAAGATCACATTCGCTGATGTACACGAGGAATCAAAAGGTATTCCACTTGTTCTAAATTTATGTTTCTTTTCACAAATAAATGTGGAACTGTGTACTGACATGCCTTCTTATCTGGAATCTCCATTTGCACCATCTAGAAGAAAATTTGAGGAAGAGACTAAAAGGCACATACATGAGTAGCCTGATTCTTGTCTTAGAAAGTTGGTTCTTGTATATATGTCTTGGATTAGAAAGAGCATGAGAACTTGCCAAGCTATCTGGAAATGCCATCAGAGATGAAACTTTTTTTAGGTTGCTAACAGCATTGAGCTGGACTTGCTTTTGTTGCTACCGCTGGTGAAGACAAACTCCAGAAAAGTGAGTGAAATAAAAAAGACGAGAGGTTGCACAAGATGAGTAATGATGGGTAGCGGTAGAGGCTGAAACTGTGATGATGATGCGTATCTGACCATTAGTATGTTTCCCATCAAGGAAACCTACAATTTCTATTATGATACAGAGTTTCTATTATGAGGTGTGTTTCTCATAAAGAATGTGATTTCTGCATGATAGTGTTTTGGAAACGTGAAGGTTTTATGCAAAGACTGACATTTAAGAAAGGATGTATTAAAATGTAAACCCTGGTAGATACTCCTAAAGTCGAAGTTGATCAAGCAATAGTTATTTGTTTTTCCGAGCACTGAACTACCGTTTCGGGTTTTGCTTAATATTGTTATTCCTCATAGGATGTTCAAGAGGAACACCATTCAAATTTTGTTCTTATCATAGCTCCAGGTCCACTTGTGAGCTCTTCTGCAGTTTTGCTTAAGTTAGATTAGGATGGGGTTCCTTTGACCTTATAGTTATGTATATAACAAGGACCTATTACATATCCTTTTTCCACTCAGAAATCTTTGAATTAATAGTGTGTTTCAAGTCAGATGCACCACTGATATACAGTAGACACAATTCGTGTTAAACCATTGAAATGTTTATGACCCCTTCCAATGCACGGACAGTTAACTAATTCGTTACGCCATCATCTCTCGAGGTAGTGATAATCATCTCATTTTTTTCAATCAGACGAACAATACGCCATCATCTCTCGGAGTATGTGGGGAAGTTTAGAAAAGATGCAAGCAATGGTGTGGTGAGATGACATACATTCTATGTGACGACAGTGCACATGCTACTTTGTATTTTATTTTTTTATTTAATATATTTTTATTTGTTAACTTTTGTAGGTCAGAGATAATAAAAATTGATGGCTTCGGATGATGCTTTGAAAATGTCGATTGACAAAGTCACAGATGTAACTATGAGCGATTGGACTCAAAAGTCATCCAATTTTACACAATGAGATGCATACAAATAATTATTCTTCCTTGTATATATGTTGCACATGATAATACTTTTTTTTCGCGGGGTATATGATAGAGATCGAGATAGATTACGTTGATGTTCAAAAAGAATCCTTCGACAAGGGCCTGCGTCAATTTCATTGGAAGGAGTCAAAAATTTACAGAATTTTATACAACAATCATAAAAAAGTTAAAAAGCCCGTGGCAACGCACGGGCATTCTACTGGTTTAAATAGAATGTAAATTTTGTGTGCTGAACTAAATACCTTGGAGCACACCAATTGTACACTCAATCCAAGCGAGTCCTGAGAACGTAAAAGATCTGGAAAAATCTTGGTCCAAAAACAGGACATTTTTATTGCTGGCATTCTTTTTTTAGACATAGTACAATCAAAGTCACTCACATATACGAGCATACACTCACCCTCTATGAACGCACGCATGCACATCCTACCTCTATGAGCACCTCCGAGAGACTGCGCCGGCATAGCATCTTGACATTTTACGAAGTCGCCACTGGTGCCTCACAGTCGACAGAATCGTCTACTCCCACTGAGTGAATATCGCCGGAAGTCTGAATTAAATCCATGAATAATGCAAGCACCAATGTCAAGTTTATCAGTTGAACTCTGATGAGCTGGAGATACCATTGTCCTACTAACCATCCAAACACAGGTTGGTTCTCATTGCTGGCAACCTAGGACCACCTCAAGAGACAGACCGAAGCGTAGAACAGTGGTCCACATGATCGAGTATTGTTCATCCATATGACGAACTTGACGTCGCAAAAAATACACAAACATAATATTAAAAAAAAAATATAATAGATCTGTTATCTCGCGTCAATATTCTTTTGTTCACCTTAACTCCTGATGATACTACAAAGACCGCTGGAGACGCGAGGAACCAACAGAGCACTTGCGAGAACAGAGTTCCTCTCACCCGTAAAAAAGAAAAAAGAAACAAGAAGAACATAATTCCTCTCATCGGGCAAGCGACAATGGTTTTCGCAACCCCTATGTAGATTTGTCATCATTTGTGATATGACCCGCACCATGTAGCCTGATTGCTGATCTGATGGTCGATGGATGTTGTAGTCACACAGCTTAAAGAGTAATTGTACTACTAAACTACTACCTCTGTCCATGTTTATTAATCTCCTTTGTATTTTAGATTAAACTTTAAGCTTTAATTTAACTACAAATATACGTATAAGTTATATATCACAAAGAATAGTATCATTGGAAACCTCTATCGAATATAAATCAACAATATAACTCTTGAGATATACAACTTATATTTTACACGTCATCAGTGATAGCAGTATCTTTTTTTAGCACTGCACTACTAAAAACACCACTACCACACACGCGCAGTTGTAGCTACTCCTAGAATCTTACGCGCCTGTCGTGTTGCTCCCTGAGGCTGTGCACGGTCCTGATTTTATTTCCGCACTGTATAATTACGAGATCGAGATCGGATCTGCATCCGTCCAGCAGATGTTGTGTCCATGGCCAGTGGCCACGGCCCAGACATGGGCCGGTCTATTTCGCACGGCAAGTGCGCGTCTCATCTCGTCTTCTCGTCTCGTGGTTGTTATCCGGCGACGCATCAAGGGAAGTGAAGTGAAGGACATGATCCTATGCCAACGACAAAGGTGATCGAGGTCACAGACCACGGCACAACTACGTATGTACAGGGAAGCTGACTCGGGGAGCTCCGACAGAGCGCTTTTTGCTCGCCACGCTGACCTGGCATGGCTATCAGCTGGTTTTTTTTCTTTTCTTTTTGCCAGTGCTATATGAATTTCTGATGGTCACAACACAATTACTCTCACCCAACGAACGAGCGTACGAACTGACAAGTGGCTATGTTGAATTGATGATCGACCATGAGACCACCAAGCCGGAGACGAGATGGCTGCACCCATGTGCTGGAGAGGAGAGTGGTAGCTTCAACTGCTTGTAGTCAGTCCATCAGCGTGTACTGCCGCTTGCTTTTTTTCCTTTACTTACAAATAATCATCCTAATTAAGCTAGCCATCGACCGGCCGGACAAAATTGCATTGCACGGCATGCACGCGCTACTTGCCGCGCGACTCCATCCATCCATCCAAGTCGCAAGCGTCTGATTGCATTCTTATCATGTATTCTTCTCTAAAAAAACATATTCACGTGTAATAAGTTCATATTCCAGGGATACAAAAGGACACGTACAAGACGTCATCAGAATTATCTGTATGCATTCTTCTTCTTTTTTTGCGAGAATATCTGTATGCATTCACGTGTAATACATTCATATTCATGTCTATTCGTTTCTAAAAAATATTCACGTGTAGTGTATATATATATATATATATATATATGACTCCCCCCGCAAAAAAAAAGTATATATATGACTCACAGAACACAAAATATGGGGTACAAATGATGATTGCCAAGTAATACACACATATTCCAAGGAATACACCAGGATTATTGTTGTACACACGTATAGGCAGCATGTGATCATCAGAGAACATGTTATAACTCAACCGTACAAACTGCAGTTGCACCAAGTTGCCAATCCACGCCGGCAATGTTCCGGATAAGTTATTCCATGTTAGATAAAACGAGAATAAAGCGAGACACGAGAGACACGGATTTTTACGTGGAAATTCTTGCGGGAGAAAACCACGGACGCACGAAGGCGCAATCACTACGAGAAGGAGTATTACAAGCACGAGACGACATGCCGTCTTAGGTGCGACTACATGGGGTATATATGAGGGCAAAACATGAGAGTCCTTGGAGGACAAGTAAACGAGTTGTACTCGTACGCGTCGATGTCAACGCAACGCCCACACCGATTGTACTTCGTCTAGTCCAACACGGTACTATAATTTGAATCACAATTTAATAATCTCCACCTTGAGCCAAATTTCCTCCAGTAGTCGAAGAAAGTAAATAACTCCATCCAAATCAGTATAAACACCTTGTGCGTCAAAGTCCATAGGACTAGTGAGAAATACCAACTAAGCTTAAGCAAAGCTCAAACTTATTGGTAGGAACTGGCTTTGTCATCATATCTGCAGGATTATCATGAGTACTTATCTTGCATACCTTCAAATCACCTTCAGCAACAACATCTCGAATATAATGAAATCTGACATCAATGTGCTTTGTCCTCTCATGATACATTGGATTCTTTGTAAGATATATGGCACTTTGACTGTCAGAAAATATGGTAGGGCAAGATGAATCTCCACAAAGCTTAGTGTACAAACCTCTCAACCAGATAGCTTCTTTGCATGCCTTAGAAATAGCCATATACTCGGCATCAATAGTGGAACAAGCCACAATAGACTGCAAAGTTGCTCTCCAACTCATAGCACAACCACCAATGGTGAAAACATAACCTGTGAGTGATCTTCTCTTATCCAAATCACCAGCAAAATCAGAATCAACAAAACCAACAAGTCCATCTCCAGTTTTTCCAAACTATAAATAAGTATTAGAAGTACCTCGCAGGTATCTGAAAATCCACTGAACTGCTTTTCAATGCTCTTTTACAGGATTAGCCATGTATCTACTAACAACACTCAATGCATATGATAAATCAGGATGGGAACAAACCATGGCATACATAAGTGAACCAACTGCACTCGAATAGGGAACTCTAGACATGTACTCAATATCTGCATCTGACTTAGGACATAAAGCTGATAATAATTTGAAGTGTGCAGCTAACGGTGTACTCACCGGCTTGGCATTATGCATATTAAAATGACGAAGAACTTTATCAATATATCCCTTCTGACTTAGATATACTTTTCCAGATGGTCTATCTTTGGATATTTCCATGCCAAGTATTTTCTTTGCTGCACCCAAATCCTTCATCTCAAATTCATTACTCAATTGCTTCTTTAGTTCATCAATATCTGACATACTCTTTGCAGCAATTAACATATCATCAACATAAAGGAGCAAATAAATAGTTGAACCATTGATAGTTTTCAAATAAACACAACTATCATAATTAGACCTTTTGAAACCTTGAGAGAGCATAAAGGTGTCAATTATCTTGTACCACTGCCTAGGGGATTGCTTCAATCCATAAAGAGATTTCTTTAACTTACAGACAAGCTTTTATTTTCCAGGAATAATAAAACCTTCAGGTTGTTCCATATAAATATCCTCTTCTAATTCTCCATGTATGGCAACAATACTGAGTAAAGTGCGAATAGAGCTATGCTTCACAACAGGAGAAAAGACTTCGTTATAGTCAATACCTGGAATCTGACTGTAACCTTTAGCAACTAATCTTGCTTTATATCTTGTCTCATCATTAGGAGAAACACCTTCTTTCCTCTTGAAAACCCACTTGCAACGAATAGGTTTCTTCTCTCTAGGTAATTTTACTAAATCCCAAGTGCCATTCTTTTCAAGTGATTCCATCTCATCATGCATAGCAGTAATCCACTTATTACTATCACCAGAAATAATAGCCTCGGAATATGAAGAAGGCTCAGAATTACCTTCAATTTCTTCTGCAACAGATAAAGTAAAAGAAACAATATTGCACTCTTCAATTAACCTGTCAGGTTTATTAATACCCCGCCTAACTCTGTCACGTGCGAGATTCCAACTGGGTGGAACAATATGCTGATTTGGAGTAGGAGTGACATGTTCATCATCAACGACGGGTTCATCATGTGCATCAACATTTTCATTACCAGATGTATCACCTGAATCAATAACATGCTCCACCTGAATAGTAGGCTGCTGAACAGTAGGCTGCTGTTCACTCTCAACAGGAACATTAGTAAACGAAACATCATGTAACATAGCAGATTCATTAAAGATAACATTTCTGCTAATAACAACCTTCTGGGTTTCAGGATTCCACAATTTAAAACCTTTAACACCAGACTTATAACCAAGAAAGATGCACTTAATAGCCCTAGGCTCCAACTTTCTATTATCAACATGAGCATAAGCAGTGCAAACAAAAACTCTCAACTATGAATAATCAGCAGGTGAACCAGACCATACCTCAATTGGAGTTTTCTTATTAAGAGCAATAGGTGAACGGTTAATGAGATAACAAGCAGTGGAAGCGGCCTCAGCCCAAAAACGCCTATGCAAACCTGCATTGGACAACATGCAACGGGCTCTGGAGATAATGGTCCTGTTCATACGCTCAGCAACACCGTTTTATTTAGGAGTATAAGGAACGGTGTAATGTCTGACAATGCCTTCAGACTTGCAATAATTCTTAAATTGCTTAGAACAGAATTCCATACCATTATCAGTGCAAAGTATTTTTACCTTCTTTTCAGTTTGTCTTTCAATCATAATCTTCCATTCCTTAAATGCTGAGAATGCTTCATATTTATGCTTCAAGAAATAAGGCCAAATTTTTCTCGAATAATCATCAATAATAGTCAGCATGTAACTAGCACCACCTAGTGACTTTCTGCGAGATGGTCCCCATAAATCAGAATGAACATAATCAATAATACCTTCGGTTGTATGAGTCGAAGTGTTGAACTTCATCCTCTTGTGCTTGCTGAAGATACAATGCTCACAAAATTTCAATTTACCAGTTTCATAACCATCAAGAAGACCTCTCTTATTTAACTCTGCTAAACCAAGTTCACTCATATGTCCAAGACGCATATGCCAAAGGTTAGCAGCATCACAATCAGAATTCCTTCAAATAACTGGAGTAGCGTTACCTGAAACGGTAGAACCTCGAAGGTAATAAAGACCATTGGTCGAACTTAAGTCACCTTTCATCACAATAAGGGAGCCTTTGGTGACCTTCAAAACACTATCTCCACCTGAATACTTATATCCCTTTGCATCAACGGCACTCATAGAAATAAGATTTCTCTTCATCTTCAGAATATACCGAACATCTGTCAAAGTTCTGATTGTGCCATCAAACATCTTGATTCGAATAGAACCTATGCCTTCAATCTTGCATGGTGAATTATCAAAACCCAAAACGGAACCAGCAGCAGTAGTAGAATCAAAAGTAGTAAACCAATCTCTATGCGGGCACATATGAAAAGTGCATGCAGTGTCAAGTACCCACTCATCATTGGTCTCAGCACATCCAGCAATAACAACAAGAGCATCATCGGAATTATCATCACGAGCAACATTAGCAGAATTTTCACCTGATTTGTTACCTTTCCTCTTTTCTTTATTCTGCAAGTTGAAACACTCAGAGATGTAATGCCCGTCTCTCTTGCAATATCTGCAATATTTCTTGTCTCTGGATTGCGACCGGCCCCTGTGGCAGCTCTTACTTTTGCCCCTGTTTCCATTATGTGAGTTCTTCTCCTTTGTCCTGCCACGAACAGATAATCCCTCGGCTTGGGATGAACTTGAACCATCATGAGGCACCATTAATTTCATCTTCTCCTTAGAGTTCAAAGCTTCATAAACTTCATTAAGTGTGAGAGTATCACGACTGTATAATATGGTGTCTCTAAAATTGGTATAAGAACTTGGCAGTGAACAAAGTAACATTAAAGCGGTATCTTCCTCTTCATACTTAACCTCCATTGCAGATAGATCAGATATGATCTCTTTAAATTCTGAAATATGATTCAAAACATTACCTCCCTCGGGTAACCTGTGCAGGAATAATTTTTGCTTCAGATGCATCTTGCTGGTGAGATCTTTAGTCATGCAAATCGCTTCCAGCTTTAACCATAGAGCGGCGGCAGTTTTCTCGATCAAAACTTCCTGCAAAATATTATTATGCAATTGGAGTTGAATTTGTGACAAAGCCTTGCAATCTATTCTTTTCTCCGCATCAGTCCAGTCCTGAATCCGATTCTTCCCAAAACTATCCAGTGCTTCATCATAGTCGGCCTGTGCCAATAACGTCCGTATCTTGACTTGCCATAGGGTAAACCTTGTGTCACTATCCAGCAGCAGAACATCGTACTTCATGAATGCCATGAGTCGATTAAATCTGTGTACATAAGTAGTACAAGCCGGTAGAAAAATTCTTGATAGAATTAATTAATGCGGAGCAACGGAGTTGAACAAATAGCACCTGGAAACTCTCGGTGGCTGTAGCAATTGAGAAGTAAAATATTTGGACTAGTAATTCAGCCTTGTCTTCACGTGAGGAGTAGAGATCAATCAGATCTCGATTTGCGTGCGTGTTGCACAAGTAGTACTCACCACCGATGTGGATTTGGTCTTCACGTGGAGGAAGTGGCGGCTGGCAAATCTGCTATTGCAGCGGAAACCGTGGCTGCCTCGGTACTTGATCCCTGGTCCTGCAGCAACGCGCGGCTGGGCGGATCAGACAACAACGCCGCAGGCTCGGGCGCAACGAACTCCAGTCGGTCTCGGACACGGATCAATTTTTCTCGGTCTCAGCGGATCGCACGACGCGGCGGCGGCGCGCACAGATAACCCTAATCTTCTTTCGATCTCAGATCTCGTATCTACGAACTTGGCTCTGATACCATTTGTTAGATAAAACGAGAATAAAACGAGACACGGATTTTTACGTGAAAACCCTTACGGGAGAAAACCACGGACGCACGAAGGCGCAATCACTATAAGGAGGAGTATTACAAGCACGAGACGACAGGCCGTCTTAGGTGCGACTACATGGGGTATATACGAGGGCAAAACATGAGAGTCCTTGGAGGACAAGTAAACGAGTTGTACTTGTACGCGTCGACGTCAACGCAACGCCCACACCGATTGTACTACGTCTAGTCCAACATGGTACTATAATTTGAATCACAAATTAACATTCCATGCAAGATCCAAGAAACCCAAATTTTTGCAGCTCTATATAAATGGTGGGAATGGTCCAGAGAAGCTATTGTTACTTAACAGCAGGTACCTCAAGGATTCCATTCTAGAACATGAAGGTAGTTCTCCAACGAGAAGGTTGTTTGCTAGGTCTAAGGGCGTGTTCGGCAGCTCTCTGGCTTCCCAAATCCTCAACTCCAGGACTCGAGCACACCCGAACGGGTCAACTCCTGGCTATTCCAAACAGAAGCGAGCGATCGGCGCAGTGCAAAATTGCTGGATCGGTGGAGTTGGAAAAACTGAGCTCCACAGAAACTGAGAAGCGAGAGTTGCTTGAAACTACATACTCCTGCCACCGCCAAGTGTACCGGTTTGAGCGCGACCCCCTCGTCCCACCCACGAGCGACAGACATTTTGCCAGCGCCGCCGCGAGGATCCCGCGCCGTCGGACCGCGCGAGGAGCTGGTCCCCGCCCTCTGCCGCACCAAGGCTCCTCCTCTGCGCCCCCGTTCGTGCTCCTCCTCTTCCTTGGGTGCGACCAGGAGACCAGGACGAGCTCCTCCGGAGCGCTCGAGATCCGCCGTGACAACGAGCGGACGACGCCCTCGCAGCCTGCACCGTCAAGACCCTCGCGCACCGCCGCCTCCCTTCCGACCCGCACCGCCGCCACCCTCATCCCCTACCACCTCCTCGAGCATGAGCTCGTCGGTTGCCTCCCGGAGCATCTCCCCGAACAGGAGAAGAAAGGGAAAAAATGTCTCAGGCGCTAACTGGGCTTCTGTCCTAATGGGCCACTAGGCTATAAATGGGCTTTCGGCCTTCTCTAGCTACCGGAAGCAGAAGCTGTTGAGCCGAACGATCTAGCAACTCCAGGATTTTTACGAGAAGCTGGCCGTCGTTTTTGGGCTGAGGAATTGAGGAGTTTGGGGCCGTGGAGAGCTACCGAACACGCCCTAAGACTATCAACTTCTGTGAATGGCAGATTGATTCGGGAAGATGACCCACGATGCCATTCGAGAACATAAGCAGTGTTTCTAGTCCCGGAGCTCCAAGGCTGGATGGGAAAGGCCCTGATAAAGAGTTCATGGAGATATCCAAGTAGATGATATTCCTTGGTAGACTTGGTATGGGCCCAGTAAGTCTATTGGAATCGAGAAAGAATTGTGTCATTGACATGTCCTCCATATTTGCCGGCAACTCGCCATATATTGAATTGTTGGACATATCCAGAAAATCCATTGTTGAAAATGCAGTGGTGAACCAGTCCGGGAGCTTATCAGTTATACCTGAGCTTGAGATGTCAAGGTAAGTAAGATTCACCTGCCACTGGAGCCAGGCAGGAAAAAGGAGACCCATAATGCACAACGAAAAATTTGCATCTCTAAGCTTGAAGGGAGTCTTCCATTCTGAATCCACGTGAATCTTGAGTAGGGGATTCTGCGATAGGTCCAATGTCTCTAGACTGGCCATTTTAGCAAAGTGCTCCTCCGTGAGCACACCATGAAGATCATTGAGACTAATGTCCATGTAAGTTAGATTAGCGAGCATACCAAGCTGAGGCGGGACATGTCCAGTGAGGTAGTTGCCACGAAGGTCTAGAGTGCTTAATCTAGCAAAGTGCCCTATTCCTGCAGGTATGTTACCAACAAGGAGATTGCAGGACAATACAAGGGTGCTCAAACCAGCAAAATATCCTTCCCCTGTGGGTACTGATCCAGTGAGTTTATTGTAAGATATGTCAAGAGCTAGTAAGATTTCCCATGGACAACGGTATCGATCCGGTGAGGTTGTTGTAAGAGAGATCAAGAACTTGCAACCCACCAGTCAGGTGCCTCAAACTCCTGTAATTTGGCAAGGTTCCAACCATACCATTGTTTGCTAGGTACAATTGTTGCAACCTATTGGATGGGCATCCCTGCGGCAGGCTTTCCATCAGCTTGCCAATGTCCTGGCCACCTACGAGGCTCGACTCGAGGTCTAAGTACCTCAGGTTGCAGAGGTTTCTCAAGCTTCTTGGCATGGTAGCCATGTTTCCATTATATGAGAAATCAAGAATCTCAAGGGACACCATGGCGTCCAGTGCATCAGGGAGCTGCCCGGACAGGAAGGTTTCCATGAGGTTGATGTGAGTGAGGCTTGTCACGTTCCAGAACCAGGAGGATGCGGCCGGGTGGTTGAGTTGGTTCATGGAGAGATCCAGCTCCTCAAGATTTGTGAGGTTACGCAAGCCTGCCGCCGGAAGTTGCCACTGGTTCGTGCTTGGAAGCGAGCAGGAAGAGAGAGGGTTTTGAGTGAAGGGAGCATGCTCACCGCCCCAGGCCAGCCCATTGCTCTGCTCATATCGATCGAGCTCAGGCCGAGGTGCCGCAGCAATGGCAGACGCGCCAGCCACGAGAGGTCTGACGAGCGCAACAGCTGCGTGCCGAAGTCGCTTGAGAGGTCAAGGGAGCGCAGCCTCGAGAGGTTTCCCAGCTGCGGCGGGACCTCGCCGGAGAAGTAGATGCCGGATAGGTTGAGGTAGCGCAGGCTTCGGAGGCCGCCCAAGAACGCCGGCAGGGCGGCGTCGGGGGAGCCCTCGAGGTAGTTCCGGCTGAGGTCGAGGTGCCGCAGCCGCGAGAGGGAGAGGAGCGAGGTGCTTATCCGGCCGACGAGCGCCCCCTCGTAGTTCCCTCTGTCGTCGATCTCGGCTCCGCCCGGCGCGTTCCGGAGGCTGAGCGCGAGCACGCGGCCCGTCCGATTGCTGCACCGGACATGCCGCCATCTGCAGCAGTCTGCTCCTCGCCGCCAGGAGGTGAGGAGCCCCCCGGGGTCGCTGGTGACGCCGTCCTTGAAGGTTAGCAGCGCGTCCCGCTCCTCAGGCACGCAGGTCGGCCGGCTGACCGCAGGGGGCGGCGCTAAGGGTATTTTTGGGTCTTCACGTGAATACCCATGATTTTTACAAAACAGTGTTGATTTTGGTAAAACAGTGACAATTTTCGAAAAACAACAATGATTTTGGTAAAATGAATACCCGGTTGCAAATTCCTGGAGCCGACACTGGGCCTGACCGGCACGGCGTGCGTGGCCAGGGCCAGGGAGAGGACGACGACGATGAGTAAGAATTTGGTGGCGGCGGCGGCGGGGTGGGTGGAAGTGGCCCGCATGGCGACCGGACTCCGGAGCATTGCCGAGTAGATGAGCTTGGTCGATCGGTGGTGGTAGAGATGGTGTGTGGTGTGGCGCGCGCCTATGATGGAGACCAATTTCTTAGAGCATCTCCAGCTGTTGTGTCCCGCCAGGGACGATTTTTGCGCCGGATGAAGATTTGCCGGCGCTAATTTTGCCCTGGGGAGGCAAAGTTTTCCAGTAGTTGAGCCCCCAGGCCACGCCCGCTCGCCTACGCGCCGCGCTCGCCTGCTGGCCACCCCGCATCCGCGCCGCGCTCGCCTTCTGGCCGCCCCGCTGCCCGCCCTGCTGCGCCCGTGGCCGCCAAGCCGCGCGCGCGCCCGAGCCGACTTGCCGCTCGCCGCCGCCGAGCTCGCCCGTCCCTGCGCGCGCGTCCCCGCCCGGGACCCCTGGTTCCTTATGCTGTCTGACCAACAGGAAGAAGAGGAGCAACGCCCTCCCTGCCCCGCCGTCGCATTCGACGCCGCCGAGAATAGCTGGGCGCGGTGTCGTGGCGCCCCGGACCCCGTGCCGGTGGCCGCGGCGGGCGGGCTGGTGCTCTACTGCGCAAAACCGGCGCGCTCACCATGGCCAACCCGCTCAGCGGCGTCTCCCGGGCGCTCCCGCCGCCGCCCCCGGCCGCACCAGACGCGCTCTATGCCTTTGTCGCACCGGCGCGTCCGGCCCAGCTGTCGGAGGTCGTCCATGGCGGCAAAGAAGGGGCTGTTGGGGAGGAGCAGCAGCAGGCAGAAGACGAAGGCGAAGCCGACGAGCATGAGGAGGAGCGCGTCGTGGCCGTGCTTCCAGTGGTGGCACGCATAGTCCGCCAGCCGGCCCCGGAGCTCCTTCATCCTGCCGTCCCCCTCCTCCGCGTGCTGCTTCTCCTCGTCCGGCTGCTGCTGCCCGTGGTGCACCATGCCTGGCCACGCACAGGCGGGCGCGGCCGAGCTCCGCCCCGGCCACGCACAGGCGGGTGCGGGCGAGGGCGACCTCCACCCCGGCCACGCACAGGCGGGCGCGGGCGAGTTCCGCCCCGGCCACGCGCAGACGTCGGGAGCATCGCCTCCGGCTGGAGAGAACGGCGAGCTCCGCCCCGGACGCGAGCGGCGAGTGCGAGCTCCGGCCACGGCGCCTCCCCGTGCAGCTCGGTGTGCAGAGTCCTCTCCCATGCGGCTCGGTGTGTGTGCGTGGGGTAGGCAGAGGGAAAGAGAAAAGAGAGGAGAGAGAGGAGAGGAGAGAGAGAGAGGGGTGAGTGGCTGACATGGGCCAATTGGATTGGTTAAACAAAGTGCCGGTGCCCCAGATGCCCCCCGGTGGCCTGGGTGTGGGCTGGGCTCGTCGGCTGTATTTTTTGACTAATCCGGCGAAAAGTGAGGTTCTGAGAGCTCGAGTGGGGTGTCTTTTACCCGCCGGCGTTCAAAAAATGGCTTGAGGGGCTTCTTGGGGGCATGAGTGAAGATGCTCTTAGTGCCGTGAGAGGACAGGTACCCAGGCGTGCTGGTACAGGGAGTCGCCATGCATGGCCTGTGCTCTCTGCTAGCCGCCTGTCTCCCACTAACTAGTGCGGGTAGAAAATCCCGGGCAGATTGTGAGTCCTACGTGTATATTTTTGAGCTGGTCGAATCCTACTTTGGCTACTTATTATGACAAAATATTGTGGAAAATGAATCCACTTGCGTCAGGGGTCTATTTCGTACGGCAGCTGCGCGGCTCGTCTCGGCGATGCGTCACAGTCTGTAATCTGTTATGCAAACTCCTGATTCGCATGCACTTCACAGCACAAATCTCCATCTCCACTACTATTAAATAATTAAACAAGAACTTTCTTAGATGCACTCCGTAATTAGTCCCACAACAACACACAAACTAATCAGCACCAGACGATTAGACCCACAATTCTTAATCTAACAATCATTATTGATCTAATACTTTTGTGGTGTGCACTTAGCAATTTCCGATGACTGACCGTACTTCATCTCGAACAACCAGTGCTACAATCACGGATCGGGAGAGGCGCCCACCACCGCCGAAGCTGCCGCGCCCAACCTCCACCACGGCCGACTTCCTCCGTGCGAATTCCCTTCTCCACTACTATTAAACAATCAAACAAGAACTTTCTTAGATGCACCCCGTAATTAGTCCCACAACAACACACAAACTAATCAGCATCACACGATTAGACCCACAATTCTTAATCTAACAGTCATTATTGATCTAATACTTTTGTGGTGTGCACTTAGCAATTTCCGATGACTGACCGTACTCCACCTCGAACAACCAGTGCTACAATTACGGATCGGGAGAGGCGCCCACCACCGCCGAAGCTGCCGCGCCCAACCTCCACCACGGCCGACTTCCTCCGTGCGAATTCCCTTGTGAGGTTCTCTGGCAACCAGGCCGCCCACTCCGGAGGCGAGGAGCTTGCCGACGTCCAGCTCCTCAAGGAGAAGCGCGCCACCGCCGACGCTGCCGAGCCCAACTTCCATCGCGGCCGACCGCCTCCGCTTGAATCCCCTTGCGAGGCTCTCCCGCCACCACGCTGTCTACTCTCGATGGGGATCCGCTGCAGCAGTGCCAGGCCGTTCACCATCGCCACCGCAGGCCGTTCACCGCGGACGCCACATGCCTGCACCCCACGGCCGGCCACCGCGCCCCTGGAGAACGCTCTTCCGCCTGTTCCCAGCGTGTCGCCGCCGGATCACCCGAGCGCGCCGCTGATGGCCTTCGATGCTCTCCCAAATACCAAGACCGTCGCCGTCCTGGTCAGTCCTCTCCCCCCGCTGGCGCTGCGCCCGGTTCTACTACTCTCTTCCATGGTCGTTGCAACACCTTCTCTCCTCTGTCGTTGCTGCTGCCGCCACCGTGCTGCTCCTCCCTGCTTCTGCCACTGTCGCTGGAGGTAGCCAAAATGGATCAAACATAGGTGAGTTAAATTGAGGGTGCATCCTTTATCTTGCTTGATAAAATCTTCTTCAATTGCCTTCTGATTTCTGTCACATATGTTGCCATGTTCGTTCTAGCACAGCAGGTGTTTGTGTGTATGCCTATGCAATGATAGCACATGTGGTTTCACGCATGTATCCTCGTTTGTGTATGCCTATTCGTGATACTCTTGAGCAATTAATTCATGCTAAGTAATGGTCTAGGCTTGGATGCTTGAGCCAGTAAACTTACTGGTCAGATTACTATTTAGCCTTTTCTTAGCAATTTGTAGACAAGTCGGCCTTGTATGCTTATAATGAAAGGCGGAGAAGATTGTTTGTAGCTATTTTTAATGGTATCCTTTGCTATGTTAGGTGGTTTGCTTGATTTAAATATGCTATGGAGGATTACATGGATAATACTCTGCTTAATTTCTTTATTTTGCTTGCCTTCTTGGTAGTCTTCTAATACAAGATGCATGTTTGAAAAAAATACTCACAAAACTGATTTGAAGAAACAACAACCAGAACTTGCTTCAGTAATTTATTCTCCACAGGTATGTCATGAATCATTTGTACATAACTAAATTCTATGCTTATTTGTTAGCACTAAAATAACTACTTCAGTTCTGGTACAATCTTAATACTTGCAGGGAAAC
This sequence comes from Thinopyrum elongatum, assembly GCA_011799875.1. Classification (NCBI taxonomy): domain Eukaryota; kingdom Viridiplantae; phylum Streptophyta; class Magnoliopsida; order Poales; family Poaceae; genus Thinopyrum; species Thinopyrum elongatum. The sequence goes on from CM022299.1 coordinate 544,554,291, forward strand.
CAATCTTCATTAGTCATAAGTAGAGATAAGAAGACTGTTAAGTTTATGGCAAAGTCATGTCGTTTATTAAGTCTTGCTTCTTATTGGATCAGTTTAGTAAAAATGATTTCAGTTGTTGCCTTAAATACGACATAGGTATGTAGTAATGTGTTGTAGCTACAACCACTTGCATGAACAACCAGAATGGCAATAATAAGTGCAATTTCTTCATATCAGTTTACTTTAAATAAATATGTCTTTCATGGAACAGTATGTGTGTGATGGATCTTTTCAAGTTCGATTCATGTTCCATTAGGTGCATATTTCGTGAGACAATCCTGAGGTCCAGCTCCTCAAGGAGAGGAGCCTGCCACCGCCGACGCTGCCGTTGCCATGGGCACCCATCCTTGCCGTCCAATGGAACTGCTCATACCACGGTCGTCGTCAGAATCATCCAAGTTGATTTAACGAATGTATGTTTGGCAGACCTTTCATCTTTTTAGCAATTGCATCAAACAAGGAGTATACCACAACCTATGTTTTTGCAACTTGACAGTTTTGAATCCTCTCTGAATAAGCAGGAAGTTGTATGTGGAAGCTTGCTTGGACTTGTATCGTAATCATGGTATATGGCTTGATTGTCTCATGTGGTGCTTGCATGGTATGTGTGTGATGATTTTCCTGAAAGGCAGACGTTTTATCATGCTATGTTCTTTCAACCTGTGTCTAACAATTTGATGTAAGTGATCTGGTGCAGAGGACTACAACGACATGCTCTGTTTGAAGAGCAAGCAGGCGGAGCACAATAGCGACATGATACTCCAAATTTTCACAAATTATCATGGTCAGTGAGTCCAATTATAGCATCTAATAATGTGATGTGCAATTACTTATCTTGTCCATACAGGATGGTTTGAACATATATCATATATTCATATATGATAACCTTTTGTTTATGCTTGCTTACCGTTTCTTTAGGACATTGTACTGAAGGTCACCAAATTTCACTTCCACTTGTAATCATTTCTTCGAAAATTTTCTCTGTAATTCTAACCTTTTGTACAAGGTTTTGTGCATCGTACATATATATCACTGCTTCATAGCTTGGGAGCATAATATTTTAACCACGAAATGGCTATACTGACATTTGTCCTGGCATTTTTTCTATGATGCTTCCAAATATATTTATGTGTTTGAGACAATTTAATAGGCTTGTGAGCTTTGCCCTTGATGGGCATGGCTTGTTCATAATTGGTTATTTGAGAAGATCAATCTATGCTTCCAAATTAAAATTTGTGCGCACTTGCAAATGGGAATTGTGCCTCCCTGCTGTGCGCCCGACAGTTTGCCTCACATACTGAACATGTAGTGTAGTCACTGATGAAAGTATTTCTTGTACCAACATGTATAGCATGATAAATCATGCATGACTTAGCTTAATTGAAAATTAACAGCATAGAACTTCCGCATTCTGACTCTTTGTACATGTACAATTGCAGTGTGTTCGAATTGGAGAGGCTTTTGACCACCCTGGAGAAGAGATGCACTTCCAGTGTTGTTTTTTTTTTGCCAATATTGCAATATGATTGAAGGTAAGTTTGTGCGAAACAAATTTCTTTGAGCATTCTCATCTCTAAATTTTGATCTAACTCCCTTATATTTTGTTTCTCGGCTTTTTTCAATAGCTTACACCAGGATATCAAGACCAATTGTAGGATTGCATCTCTACTAAGTGAACACATCACAAGGTTGGTTTTGAATCATAATCAGGTGTACTCTTCTTCTTTCACGGGATGGATGAAACAACATTAACTTCTATTTGCAACAACATCACACAATAGTGTCTCAGTTTGAATTTCTACGTTCTTCTGAAATATTTATTTTATTTTGTACTAGCATGATTTTTAATTGGTCAACGTTTAAAACGTGCGTTGCACGTGCACACTTACTAGTGTAATCAGGGAAGTGAAGTGAAGAACAACACGACAAAGGCGATCGAGACCTCAGCAGAACGAGATATGTACAGGGAAGCTGACTTGTGGTGCTCCGGAAGGAACTAAAAAGCAAAGTCTACTCAATAAATAAGAACAAAACTTGCAAAATAATACGAGAGTCAGGATGGCCGAGTGGTCTAAGGCGCCAGACTCAAGTTCTGGTCCTCTTACGAGGGCGTGGGTTCAAACCCCACTTCAGATTCATATTTTTTTTGAAAAAATTCCAGACTTTTATTCCAGCTTAAAGGCATGTCACAGAGAGCAATATGCAGGACTGCACATTGAGATTAGCAATAGACTCTGACAGGATAAGATCCCCTGTTGTGCCTAACACCTACACAAGTGAAAATACAAGCTCCATTCATATATATTTTTTGAAAAAATTCCAGACCTTTATTCCAGCTTAAAGGCATGTCACAGAGAGCAATATGCAGGACTGCACATTGAGATTAGCAATAGACTCTGACAGGATAAGATCCCCTATTGTGCCTAACACCTACACAAGTGAAAATACAAGCTCCAACATTACGAAGGTTGTAACCATCTTGAGCTTGCCCATGGGCACCCTTGTTGCTTGACCTATTAATCTTGAATACACTAGGATCAGCTTCCTTAGTGTGCTTGACGAAAGCATTAAGACTATCCCTGATAGTCCAGTGGCCAGGGTAATTTTTAGGGCATCGCCTCGCCACAGCTTCTGCCAGAACCTGGTTATCTGTTAAGAAATTGGGCCTATGAAGATTAACCGCCTTGGCAATTTGGGCACCCAACTCCAAAGCTCTAGCTTCAGTCTGGATAACAGAAGAAGTCGTAGATACTGCAGCAATGAAAATCGCCTCATGTTGCCCTCTCGCATGTTTGTAGAAAAAGACGCATATACCTTCATGTTGTTATAACCCTGCATAATTAGAGTTACCAGACAAACAGAAATCTTTCCAAGCAGCATCAGTATAGGCATTTGGCCACTCCTTGAATCTGTTCATCTCAATCTGCGAAGAAAACCTCCCTGGTTCAGACTCCTCTTTTCCTCCCTGAGCGTGCACAATTTCCTCTCAAGAGGCCCGCAATGGCGGGCCCCAACCACTAGTACTAGTTACACAGCAACGCGAGCTGGCCTCCCGTTCTCTCGGGCAGGCGACTATAAACCCTAGCTGCCGCCAGGAGAGTCCTTCCGCCTCGTTCCTCTGGCGGCTCCCCTTCGCCGGTGACCTCGGTCGTCGGTGGTGAGGGGGTCGCTCGATCTACGCGTGCTGATCCTGTAGCTTTAGGTTAGGCCCTAGTAGCTTAGGTTTTTCGGCTGTTCATCGTCTTTGTTTCGGCGGGGGCGATGATGGCGCTGAATAACGAAGCTTCTTATCTCTCTCCAATGAGGCAATCGGTCCTATGGTTGGGGACGGATTTAGGAATCAGTCAGTTCAAGCAAGGATGGTGTGGCGGCGGCGTCATCCTCGTGGTGGACCTGTGTCCTCGTGCTCCGTCGTTGCGGCGGCGTTTGCTCCAACGCAGCCGCGGAGCTTGGGAGGTAGTCCAGGAGCGGATGCAGATTGTGGTTTGCATCGACAACATCTGGAAGACGGAGCGTGTGCTGAGTTCGTGGTTGATGGATGACATGTACGGTTTCCTCCTTCGGTGTCATAGTTGTGGTGGGGTGCCAGATCTGGAGTTCGATGGCGTGTCCGAGGTGTTGCCCCAGTCTGATTCGTTCAACGGCAATGGCTTCACTTTTGGCGAGCCACTTTGGAGGTCCGCAAAGCTGCATATCAGTGATGGAGCCGCATCGAGCTCGGGTGAGTTGGTGATCTGTTATTTTTTTTCCTTTGGTGGCTGCTGTGGTGCTGCCGGAGGCAGGTGATGGACGTTGATGTCATGCTCAGAGACGTTTTGCTATCTTTTCAGTTTTGTCATGTCGATCTTTACGTGATTTATACTTTGATTTTTATGACATAAATGAGACACGTTTTACCATGCAAAAAAAAGGTACGACCAATACTATTACATACATATGAGTACATATTTCACAGGTAAATTCTATTGCTAGTTATTCCACACATTATTTTATAGCTAAATACAAAGGTACAACACCTCCTTTTATTATATGCAATTATCGAGGACTTGTACAACTCACGGGTGAAAATACGAGATAAAATACATGCATGTCATGCTCTTCTATGGCGAATTTTAAGGTACACATTGGACTGTCAAGTTCTTTTTTGCTCTCTTGTTCGGACTTCTAATTTGATATGAATATTGTTGTGTAAACTCACAAGTGTCATATCTAGTTATCCACAATGTATTGCAGATAGCAATACTGAAAGGCTTTAGTAACAACTAGATCGGGATCACGCCTTGGCGTGAGGGTGCCGGTCCGTTAGTAGGAAACCAGGTTTAGCATATGCATTAATACATGATAACACAGAGGTATATGAAGTATATTAGAGAACCAACACTGGAATTACAGAATAACCATGGAGTAGTAAATCCATCCGAAAGACTGTATCATAGCAGTGATCACACATAATTTACAATAAGGATAGGGTAGTCTGCTACCATAATGATTCAGAACGCCTCTGTAGAGGCATCACATCTATATACGACAATGTTACTTGATAAACCAAAAGAACTTAATCTTCTTATGCGGTCGAAACATCGATCGCATTCACCACAACTCAAGCTCAGATGAGCAGTAAGCACTATTGTTGTCCTCATGATCAGATGAATAGTAGCCAAGAAACTCATCGTATTCGATGCAGTCATGCTCGCCATAACAAAGACCATTGCTTGGCTCAACGTATTGTTCAAATGCTTAAACAAAGTATTCAAGGTTGCCAAATGGGAATTAGGACGATTGCTTGCGATGGAACATCCAGTTATGTTCAATTATTCATGTGTGTAACCATAAGGTAGCAATACCGGAATATTATTCATCCTGATCACCATCCTATTTGTTAGAAAATAACCTAATCAGAGCAAAGAGTGGAGGAAGCTAAAATTGTAATTTAAACAGAACTACTATGCAAGTTAATACCAGTTGAAGAACCGGGTCAGGCTAAGGAGAAGAACAAATTGGGTCAGACTGGGTGTCATGCTCAGCGCTAGGTCTCCTCCCGGAGAATGTAATGACCAGATGTAATCAACATGACATAAAAACCCAAAAAGGGTGATACTAAACATTGTTGTCGCCTTTGCCATAGCCACGCAATCAGTGCTAAATCGTAATTGTAATCATACCACATCCTATCTATTTCGAAGTTGTAATGCAAACAGAGGTTGTAGCAAACAAAACCTATACGAGTAAAAAGGAATGATACAGGAACAGGATTACAGCAAGTTGTTCGTATAGAAAGCAACACATCCCACAAGTCTAAAGACCATTGGTAATAATTAGGGCAAGTCATTTACAAAGAAAGGGACTGAAAACCAAGTAGCTCACTACAGGGCAGCTGAACAGTACTGTACCGAAAGCAAGGCATACAAAAGACTATACAAAAGGCAAGTGACAAAAGCAGATGGCAGTCTTGATAAGTACACGAAATAAGAATCAATGGTGTAGCTCATCATGGCAAGTAATACTGCTGAAAGCATAGTTCCAATCGCCGATAAGCAGTGTTTTGCCAGTGGAAATAAACACTAAGGAAACAACAAACGTTTGTTTACCAAGATGGCTAACAGAAATACTCAAATGCGTGCATCTTTCTCCGGTAGAAAAGTACAGTCATTGTGCTATGCGAGTACATCCTTCTCTGATAAATAGCTCTAGGAATTCCAAGATGATCCAACATAAGAATCATTCTGCCAAAATCATGGTAGTATGGTCAACCTGAGTGTTTGGAAATGGTATAGAGAAAACATAAATATGTGATTGATAAATGAGCAGCAAAGGAACATCCAGGCGCATGACAACATAAAGATGTAAAAATAACATTATTGGAAACAATAAAAAAGAGAACCAATCGACGGTCAGTCTTAAGGTATGAGGTACAATTTTTTTATTTCGAGCAAAACCTATCAATTAACACACATTTTTTGCTGTATGGCCAGTGTAAGAATACATAGACAAAATTGGTGAGTCTATGGTTACTCAACCAAGCATGTGCCGAGTCTCACCTGCTGATAAGAATAACTATGTGAATAAAGTAGACCTGACATTTCACTATCCATGTATATATGATGTGTCGAGGCACCACACAGATCTAAAGCGTTATTTTGGTTTAGGAAACCATAACTGTATGGCTAACAACGACTCGTAACACACTGAGGAAATGATAAAATAAAATAAAAAGACGTAAACCAAGGAACTATGTTTTTTTTTCTTTTCCCTATCTTTAATAAAATCAGCAGAATTCCTGCCATGCTCGTCAATAAAATAAAATAAAAGGCACACATTCACATATTTATATATTATTTTATTTCATGTTCCCATACATAACATCCAGATTAAGTGTACACAAGTCATATATATGTAGCTAGCAAGTAATCCGCTAGATTAGCTTGCACGAACAAGGAGTTAACTGACAGGTATCCTAATCACAATAGCTAGCTAGTAGTTTGCATGCTACTAACCTCACGCTTGACCAGGATGCACTGTATGGACTCCTTCAGGCTTCTGCATTCAATGGGTTCTCTCTCCGGCGCTCCTCTGTTGACTGAACAACATTCATACCCTAAGAAACTAACATAAAAAGTAAATGGTGTAATAGAAATTATCTTATAGAATTTAACCTAATAGGAGAACCGGTCATGGAATACAGATAGAGGAACATAATTTTTTAGATCTGTCAGACCTGAAGCTTGAATTAGCAAGGTATTGGACCTACTATCAAATAAAAGGATAATATTTACAAAAATATTACAGCTACTACGCTCATAGCACGAAAAGGAATCTGACCACAAATTGAGGACTCATGTGAACCCACAAAATTTTCACCTACAACAGTACTATATGATTTACACAATTTACCTACTGAGAGAATGAAACTATATAAATCCATCAAGTAAGAAAGTTATCAACTACATAGCCTAAGAATTAGAGAGATATATATTTGATAGCTTAAAAGTGTCTTGTTCTCCGCAACGATATTAATCAAAGTACAAAGTGAACCCTGAAGCGGAACCAAGACACACCAAGGTTCAGTAGCACAACAATGGAATTTTTCTCCAAAGCACTCGTGTACCGTTTGGAAAGGATGATCTCGTATTGTCAGCTCTGCTCCTCCTCTCCTACCAATCCTATGGAAGCCCACTGGAGATCTTAAAATATGAACCCTACAAACAAACAAATACATGTTTGTATCATGGAAAAAATCGTATACGACTGTGGCATCTTTTAAACAACATTACACCTAAGGAGCTAGCAATATGTTATCAAATCAGCTATTTCTATTATCAAATCAGCTATTTCTATTATCATCTAACCTATTCACAATGGGAAGATTAAAGAGAGGGGCATAGTAGAATGAAATATGTACCACGTAAACAGAGCGTAGCTCACCCTGTTGCTGCAGGTTGGCATCGCTATGGGAGGCAGTGGCTGCAAGTTTTGAGAAGGATGTTGGGTATACGATTCTCCCATTGCAGTAGCTTGTGGGAGACGCAAGGTGCAGACCGGGATCTCCTCGCCCTCTCCCTCTCCGCTTCCTCCTCCTGCCTGCTCTGTTTGCCAAAGAAAAGAATGCACCTTACCAAATTCAGAAAACGACACAGAGAATAGATGCAGCGGTAAGTACATGGAACTCAATAATTCCTAGAAGAAAAAACAAAAAGTAATGTGTAATTTGACTTCAGATTAGCAGCCTATGCGGGTTATTTGGCTAACTAATTCTAACCACATGTCACTAAAACTACATGATAAGACGCCAAAGACTTCCTCAACAGCACCAAGAATAGAATCTCATTACTTCACATACAAGCTTTGTCCATTATGGGAGAGGATAGATGGTTACCTTGGTGGGATCGAGCTATGGGACCCAGAAGAAGCAGTGGTGTCTTGGGTTCAAGCAGGCAAGGTTGGCGAGCTGCAGGCCAGAAGACGTGATGGCTGATGGCTACCGCCAAATCTGTGTAGCAACGCAAACTAACTATAGTGTATCATTGTATAGCTCATGCACCAAGGCATCAAAATTATAAGAAAAGTTTGCATAACAATCAAGCATTGCAAATAATTGGTACCACGGGCAAACAATGGTTCATACCAATGCATCTATACAACAGAAGGAACCACATGCAAGCCAAATCAGGTATTGAAATAGTAGATACCAAATCAACATGAGAATCGTAGCCAGGTATATTGGCATACCTTTTTCAAAGAGTTGATTGGTTCATATTTCATAACAATGGTTCCACAAGAAAGCTGCAACAGAAAAAATAAAATATATTCTTTCAAAGAACGCCCAAAGGTTTGAGCAAGATATGGTAGTCTAATTGTTGCAGCAGCGTCTAATAAATGTAATGCATGTTCTGAACTTCTCTCTAGCCTACACATGTAGTCTAATTGTAGCAGCAGAGTCTAATAAGTGTAATTAGCATATGATGCTCTTTAGTCCAGGATATAATGAGCTATATATACTGCTCTGATTCACAACCAATAGCAATATCATGGTCCAGTATGCTTGTCATTAAAACATAAAGTGGACAGAAAGAAAGGGGATTCATGTACTTCTACAACTCGTTCTCTCCCTTCTCCCGCTTGTTCTCCTTTTCCTCCCACTCATGGAGAATCAGACGCCGCCCCTACCCCTAGCAGCCAATAAAGCCATCCCATCCCGGAGAAGTTGGCGGCGCTGTCCCCTCCCCAAGAAGCCCCCGCTGGCCCCTTACCAAGCCACCGCTGACGCCGCCCCAGCAGACACACCTCCAGTCCTCCTGTCCATAGTGTCTCCAGGAAGCAAGGGAAACTCCTGTCCTGATGTACTGCTGCTACTGCTGTACTGCTCTCCTATGTGGTATGTACTGATGTTCAAAACACCGAGGTGACACTTTTCCTTGTTACATTAATGTGTACAATATCTTATTTATCCATTTAGTACATTGCATGTTGATATGGCCCCAATTAACCTACTGGTAAATGAGTTAGGATCAATTCTAGTTAATAGGCCGATTCGCCAATTAATCCCTACTCATAACCCGAACCTACGCTACCAGTTTTACCAATATCCTAACCATTGATGATAACAGTCTCTATGGTACTGTTTTTCTTGCTGTCACCATGAAAACTCGACCAACCAGGGCTGCCTCTTTGTATCTTTTTTTCGCGAATACGCAAAGCTTGCATATCATTCATTGATAGGTAGGAGAGAACAAACAAAGGCATACATGAGAAAATAAGAAGAGCACCACACAAGGTGTGGGAAAAACAAAGAGAGATACACACAGCACAAAGCTCTCCTAGCTCGAACTCCAACCGAAAGGCAAAGAGACGAGATACAACGCATCTAGACCGCGTCGCAACCGACACCGAGCACCATCATCGCACAACCACAACTCCAGGCCAGACCGAATCAACGTACCTCCCACCTATGCGCCTAGAGGATCGGCAAGTGGGGTGCAGGACCAGGCCAGATTAGGAGGAGAAGCCATGGAGAGAGCGTCATCGAGGCCGTACATTGCGCCCCAGATGCCCACGCCGCGAGGAGCAGCCCGGACCAGCAAAGCGTCCACAATCTTCGAATCCAACACCGAACATAACACGAGCAGCAAGACGACACCTTCATGAAGGGTACATCGATGAGCTGCCGCCGCCGTCCGATCTAGGGAACTAGATCTAGGGTTTCCCCTGATACTCGAGTAGGGGCACGGAGAAAAGGCCATGGCGGCGCCTTCAAGAAGGAAATGGCACCCGCAGGTGTCGACGCCGCCAGCATCGGCAAGTCGATCAGGGCTTTCGCCCCGGCCAAAGTCCGCGCAATCCCAAAAGCAGCGGATCAGGAATCGAAGAAGTGGAAACCATGACAGGCCAAGACCACAACTGCCGCAAGAAGAGTCGCACCCAACACCGGGGGAGGTGACGACGGGCGCTGCCGGACGCTCCACCACCACCGACAACCACCGTGGACCAGGTCGAGCCAGGGGAGGCCCAAATCGACCGCCATCAGCCCACCGCAGCCAGCATGAGAAGAGGCATGGCCGGAATGAGGCTCGGCCGCCGGGAGGACGCCAGACAGCCGGATGCACAAGGGCCCACAGCACCACCACGGCCAGTCCGAGAGGAGGCCTGGCCAGGACGAGGTCCTGCCGCCGGGAGGACGCCGGACAGCCAGGGCCACGGGGATGGGTGGCCGGGCGAGGTGGAGCGCAGGGGAGGGTGGGAGGAGGAGGTCGCGCCGCACCGGGCAGCGCCGGCGACGACGGCGAGGAGGAGCCACGGAGGCGATGCCAGATCTGCCACCAGGAGGGGTCGCAGGGAGGAGCACCGCCAGGGTGACCACCAGGAGGCGCGGGAGGGAGCGGAGGCACCGGATCCGCCGGCCGCCAGGACGCCGGGAGAGGTGCCGACGGACCAACGCAATGCGGGCCGCCAGCTGCGGGGCGCTGCGCGAGGAGAGCCGCGCAACGGGGGAAGGCCACACCACCGCCGCCACAGTGCGAGCTTCGCTCGGTGGTGGTTTCCGGCGGCGGCGAGGGGAGTAGCCGGAGGAGGGGGGCTGGTGGCGGCACGGTGGGGGGCTGCCGCCCGTGTCGCCTAACCTAGGCGACGCGGGGGCCGGACATCTCAAACCTTGACTGCCTCTTTGTATCAAGAAGGCGATAACCCACCAGGACAAGCATACATACAACACCCGAATAAAATAAATAAAATTGAGCCATGGGGTAATTACCTCTCTAGAATTATGTATGCCTCTATGTTCCTCTTTGAGGCTAAGTCCATACATGGCCAGTCACCAGAAGATAATGCAAGAGATTGTCCATTAGTGATTAAGACCAATTGAAAGATCATGGACGTCGGCTAGAGGGGGGGGGGGTTGAATAGGCGCTTTAAAATAATTACGGTTTAGGCTTGAACAAATGCGGAATAAAACTAGTGTTTAATTTGTCAAGCACAAAACCTAAAACAACTAGGCTCACCTATGTGCACCAACAACTTATGCTAAGCAATATAAACAACTAAGTGATAGCAAGATATATGACAAGAAACAATATGGCTATCACACAAAGTAAAGTGCATAAGTAAAGGGCATGGGTAAGAGATAACCGAGGCACGCAGAGACGACGATGTATCCCGAAGTTCACACCCTTGCGGATGCTAACCTCCATTTGGAGCGGTGTGGAGGCACAATGCTCCCCAAGAAGCCACTAGGGCCATCGTAATCTCCTCACGCCCTCGCACAATGCAAGATGCCGCGATTCCACTAAGGGACCCTTGAGGGCGGTTGATACGTCCATTTTGCATCATGATTTTCTACTGTTATTTATAATGTTTTTATGCATAATAATACTATTTGGAGTAATTCTAATGCATTTTCTCTCATAATATGCAAGGTTCACACAAAGAGGGAGAATGCCAGCAGTTGGAATTCTGGACTTGAAAAAGCTACGTCAGAGTTACCTATTCTGCACATCTCCAAATGAGCTGAAAATTTATGGAGAATTATTTTAGAATATATAAAAAATACTGGAGCAAATAACTACCGGAGGGGGGCCACCTAGTGAGCACAAGACACCAGGGTTCGCCAGGCCCCCCAGGCGCGCCCTGCTGGGTTGTGCTCAGCCCAGCCCACCTCCGGTGCCCATCTTCTGATATATAGGTCATTTTGACCTAGAAAAAAAAAATAAGGAGAGTACTTTCGGGACGAAGCACCGCCGTCTTGAGGCGGAACTTCGACAGGAGCACTTTTGCCCTCCAGCAGAGCTATTCCGCCGGGGGAACTTCCCTCCCGGAGGGGGAAATCGAAGCCATCGTCATCACCAACGACTCTCTCATCTTGGTAGGGCAATCTCCATCAACATCTTCAACAGCACAATTTCCTCTCAAACCCTAGTTCGCCTCTTGTGTTCAATCTTTGTACCAGAACCTAAGATTGGTACCTGTGGATGACTAGTAGTGTTGATTACATCTTGTAGTTGATTACTATATGGTTTATTTGGTGGAAGATTATATGTTTAGATCCATTATGCTATTTAATACCCCTCTGATCTTGAGCATGATTATCATTTATGAGTAGTTACTTTAGTTCTTGAGGTCACAGGAGAAGTCATGTTGCAAGTAATCATGTGAACTTGATATGTGTTCGATATTTTGATGATATATATGTCGTGATTTCCTCAGTGGTGTCATGTGAACGTCAACTACATGGCACTTCAACATATTTGGGCCTAAGGGAATGCATTGTGGAGTAGTTATTAGACGATGGGTTGCTAGAGTGACAGAAGCTTAAACCCTAGTATATGCGCTACTTCGTAAGGGAACGATTTGGATCCAAAAGTTTAATGCTATCGTTAGATTTTATCTTAATACTTTTCTCGTAGTTGCGGATGCTTGCAAGGGGGTTAATCATAAGTAGGATGTTTGTTCAAGTAAGAACAGTACCTAAGCACTGGTCCACCCACATATCAAATTATCAAAGTAGTGAACACGGATCAACCCAACATCATGAAAGTAACATGGTGAAATTCCCGTGTACCCTCAAGAACGCTTTGCTTATCATAAGAGACCGTTTTGGCCTTTCCTTTGCCACAAAAGGATTGGGCTACCTTGGTGCACTTTATTTACCGTCACCATTACTTGTCCTTTACAAATTATCTTGCTATCAAACTACCTGTTACCGACTATTTCAGTGCTTGCAGAAAATACCTTGCTGAAAACCACTTGTCATTTCCTTATGCTCCTCGTTGGGTTCGACACTCTTACTTATCGAAAGGACTACGATTGATCCCCTATACTTGTGGGTCATCAAGACTCTTTTCTGGCGCCATTGTCGGGGAGTGAAGCGCTCTTGGTAAGTGGAAATTGCTAAGGAAAAATTATTACTACGTGCTAAAATTTATTGTCACTTGCTACTATGGAAAACAATCCTTTGAGGGGTTTCTACGGGGTATCTTCACCTCGATCGGAAGGACAATTAGTTGCCCCTCAACCTACTGCACCTACTGAAAATATTGGTTATGAAATTTCTTCGGGCACGATAGAACAACTGCTAGCTAATCCTTATGCAGGAGATGGAACCGAACATCCTGATATGCACTTGATCTATGTGGATGAAATTTGTGGATTATTTAAGCTTGCAGGTTTGCCCGAAGATGTAGCTAAGAAGAAGGTTTTCCCTTTATCTTTGAAGGGAAAAGGATTGACATGGTATAGACTATGCGATGATATTGGATCTTGGAACAGGAATCGATTGAAATTGGAGTTTCACCAAAAACATTATCCTATGCATCTAGTTCATCGTGATCGGAATTATATATATAATTTTTGGACTCGTGAAGGAGAAAGTATTGATCTAGCTTGGGGGAGGCTTAAGTCAATGTTATATTCATGCCCCAATCATGAGCTCTCTAGAGAAATTATTATTCATAATTTTTATGCCCGGCTTTCTCGTGATGATCAATCCATGCTCGATACTTCTTGCACTGGTCCTTTTATGAAGAAGACTATTGAATTCAGGTGGGATCTTTTAGAAAGAATTAAACACAACTCTGAACATTGGGAACTCGACAAAGGTAAAGAGTCAGGTATTAAGCTTAAGTTTGATTGTGTTTAATCTTTTATGAATACCGATGTTTTTCAAAAGTTTAGCACTAAATATGGACTTGACTCTGAGATAGTAGCCTCTTTCTGTGAATTATTTGCTACTCATGTTGATCTCCCTAAGGAGAAGTGGTTTAAATATCATCCCCCTATTAAAGAAGAAATTAAAGAACCGGTCATAGTTAAAGATGAAACTATTATTTACAATGTTGATCCAGTTGCGCCTACTGCTTATATTGAAAAGCCACCTTTCCCTGTTAGGATAAAAGAACATGCTAAGGTTTCAACTGTGGTTCGCAAAAGCAATATCAAAGCACCTAAACCTTCTGAGCAAATTAAAGTAGAACCTAGTGTTGCTATGGTTAAAGATCTCCTGGTAGAAAATATTGATGGGCATGTTATTTATTTCTATGATGAAGCCGCTAGAATTGCCAAACCTGATGATAAAGATAAACATATACCCGTAGTTGGCATGCATGTTGTCTCAGTTAAAATTGGAGATCATTGCTATCTTGGTTTATGTGACTTAGTTGCTAGCGTGAGTGCTATTCCTTTTACTCTTTACCAAGAAATTATGAATGAAATAGCACCCGCTGAAATAGAAGACATAGATGTTACTATTAAACTTGCTAATCGAGACACCATCACACCACTTGGGATTGTTAGAGATGTTGAAGTCTTGTGTGGGAAAATAAAAAATCCTCCTGATTTTCTTGTTCTTGGTTCCCCACAAGACGATTTTTGTCCCATTATCTTTGGTAGACCTTTCTTGAACACCGTTAATGCTAAAATAGATTGTGAAAAACAAACTGTCGGTGTTACCTTTGGTGATGAGTCTCATGAGTTTAATTTCTCCAAGTTTAATAGACAACCTCATAAGAAAGAATTACCTAGTAAGGATGAAATAATTGGTCTTGCTTCTATTGCTGTGCCTCCTACTGATCCACTAGAACAATATTTGCTAGACCAGGAAAATGATATGCATATGCATGAAAGAAATGAAATAGATAGACATTTCTTTGAACAACGACCTCTGCTCAAACACAATTTGCCTATTGAAAATCTAGGAGGTCCTCCTCCACCTAAAGGTGATCCTGTGTTTGAATTAAAATAGTTGCCTGACACTTTGAAATATGCTTATCTTGATGAGAAAAATATATATCTTGTTATTATTAGTGCTAACCTTTCAGAACATGAAGAAGAAAGATTACTAAAAACTCTGAGGAAGCACTGTGCTGCTATTGCGTATACTCTTGATGATCTTAAGGGCATTAGTCCCACTCTCTGTCAGCACAAGATTAATATGGAACTTGATGCTAAACCCGTCGTTGATCATCAACGACGTTTGAATCCTAAGATGAAAGAAGTTGTAAGAACTGAAATACTAAAGCTTCTGGAAGCAGGTATAATCTATCCCATAGCTGATAGTAGATGGGTAAGTCCCGTTCATTGTGTCCCTAAGAAGGGAGGTATTAATGTTGTTCCTAATGATAAAAATGAACTTATTCCACAAAGAATTATTACTGGCTATAGAATGGTAATTGATTTTAGAAAACTAAATAAAGAAACTAGAAAAGATCATTACCCTCTGCCTTTGATTGATCAAATGTTGGAAAGATTATCTAAGCACACACACTTTTGCTTCCTTGATGGATATTCTGGTTTTTCTCAAATACCTGTTTCACAACCTGATAAAGAGAAAACTACCTTTACTTGCCCTTTTGGAACTTATGCTTATTGATGTATGCCTTTTTGTTTATGCAATGCACCTACTACCTTTCAAAGATGTATGACTGCTATATTATCTGATTTTTTGTGAAAAGATTGTTGAGGTTTTCATGGATGATTTTTCCGTTTACGGAACTTCTTTTGATGATTGCTTAAGCAACCTTGATCGAGTTTTGCAGAGATGTGAAGAAATTAATCTTTTCTTGAATTGGGAGAAGTGCCACTTTATGGTTAATGAAGGTATTGTCTTGGGACATAAAATTTCTGAAAGAGGTATTGAGGTGGATAAAGCTAAAGTTGATGCAATTGTGAAAATGCCATGTCCTAAAGATATTAAAGGTATTCATAGTTTCCTTGGTCATGCTGGTTTCTATAGGAGGTTTATTAAAGACTTCTCTAAAATTTCTAGGCCTCTTACTAATCTTTTACAAAAGGATGTTTCATTTGTTTTTTATGATGATTGTGTAGAAGCCTTTGAAACACTTAAGAAAGCCTTAACTTCTGCACCTATTGTTCAACCACCTGATTGGAGCTTGCCTTTTGAAATTATGTGTGATGCTAGTGATTATGTTGTTGGTGTTGTTCTAGGACAAAGAGTTGATAAGAAATTGAATGTTATTCATTATGATAGCAAAACTCTAGACACTGCCCAAAGAAATGATGCTACTACTGAAAAAGAATTTTTAGCAGTTGTGTTTGCTTGCGAGAAATTCAGATCTCATATTGTTGATTCCAAAGTAATTGTTCACACTGATCATGCTGCTATAAAATATCTTATGGAAAAGAAGGATGCTAAACCTAGACTCATTAGGTGGGTACTCTTGCTACAAGAATTTGATTTACATATTACTGATAGAAAAGGAGCTGAGAACCCTGTAGCTGATAACTTGTCTAGGTTAGAGAATATTCTTGATGACCCACTACCTATTGATGATAGCTTTCCTGATGAACAACTACCTGCAATAAATGTTTCTCATAATACTCCTAGGTATGCTGACTATGCTAATTACAATGTTGCTAAATTTATACCACCTAGTTTTACATACCAACAAAAGAAAAAATCCTTCTATGATTTAAGACATTACTTTTGGGATGACCCACCTCTTTATATAAAGGAGTAGATGGTATTATTAGACGTTGTGTACCTGAGCATGAACATGAACAAATCCTATGGAAATGTCACTCCGAAGCTTATGGAGGGCATCATGCGGGAGATAGAACTGCTCACAAGGTCTTGCAATCTGGTTTTTATTGGCCTACTCTCGTCAAGGATGCCCGTAAGTTTGTTTTATCTTGTGATGAATGTCAAAGAATTGGTAACATCGATAAGCGTCAGGAAATGCCTATGAATTATTCACTTGCTGTTGAACCATTTGATGTTTGGGGTTTTGATTATATGGGACCTTTTCCTTCCTCTAATGGGTATACACATATTTTGGTTGCTGTTGATTATGTTACTAAATTGGTAGAAGCTATTCCAACTAGTAGTGCTAATCATAACACTTCCATTAAAATGCTTAAGGAAGTTATTTTCCTAAGGTTTGGAGTACCTAGATATTTAATGACTGATGGTGGTTCACACTTTATTCATGGTGCTTTCCGTAAAATTCTTGCTAAATATGATGTTAACCATAGAATTGCATCACCCTATCATCCTCAATCTAGTGGTCAAGTTGAACTTAGCAATAGAGAAATAAAACTAATATTACAAAAAACTGTCAATAGGTCTCGAAAGAATTGGTCAAAAAATTAGATGATGCACTTTGGGCCTACAGAACAACATATAAAAATCCTATGGGTATGTCTCCGTATAAAATGGTTTACGGAAAATCTTGTCATTTGCCTCTTGAGTTAGAACATAAAGCATATTGGGCAATTAAAGAAGTCAACTATGATTTCGAACTTGCCAGTGAAAAGAGGTTATTTGATATTAGCTCATTAGATGAATGGAGAACCCAAACTTATGAAAATGCCAAATTGTTCAAAGAAAAAGTTAAAAGATGGCATGACAAAAGGATCCAAAAGCGGGAATTCAAAGTGGGAGCATTTGTTCTCTTGTACAACTCTCGTTTTAGATTTTTTGCAGGAAAACTTCTCTCTAAATGGGAAGGACCATATATTATCGAGGAGGTTTATTGCTCTGGAGCTATCAAGATCAATAATGCCGAAGGTACTAATCCGAAGGTGGTCAATGGGCAAAGAATTAAGCACTATATCTCAGGTACGCCTATTAATGTTGAAAGCAATATTATCCAAACCATGACACCGGAGGAACACATAAAAGAACCCTTATGGAACACTCCAAAATCCTAAAAAGAGGAGGTACATGATACGGTACGTAAACGGACTCCGAAAAATCCGTAAAAAATATTTTTTTGTCAATTTTGGAATATTACAAAAATTAGAAAAATAAGAAACAAGCAGGAAGGCAACCGAGGAGGGCATAAGACACCAGGGTGCGCCTGCCTTGCCTGGCGCGCCCAGGTGGGTTGTGCCCACCTCGGGAACCTTCCCGACTCCGTTTTCCTCTCTTTGCCTGTTTCCCAAGAAAAAAAATCTTTTTATACCCCCCCGAACGTCTTCACCACCATATCGCGGAGAAATCTTCTGTTCTTCTTTCTTGCTGTTTTCTGACAGATCTAGATCGCTATGGCCGCTCCGAGCTCCTCTAAGGACAAGTTCTTTGAAAGGGTAATGAACCCCTACTTGTCAGAGGTGATGAACCACCCTCAAACCATCGAGATGCATGAGGGGGTGCTCCACATCCGAGATGTTCAAGGGCCCAAGAGGACAGGAAGCGTGGAGGCCAGGCTCGATGCCATGGAGCAGGAGGTCTTCAAGTGCAAGGGGATGGTAGAGCGTGGATTCAATGCCAATCACCTCATGATTATGGATTTCACCCGTGATCAATAGGTGGATGGCCGGTCCATGAAGGACATCGTCTTCACCTTCAACAAGCAAATCAATTTTCTGCAAAGCCAAATCTATGATCTACAAAAACAAGTCTTTGAATATGAGGCGAGATTTAAAGGTATAAGTTTAGCTGCCAGTTGCAGGACTCGTGAGACTCGTGCTTCCTCCTATGATGGATAGCCGCTGCCATGGAAGCCGGAGGATAAGCTCGCTACTACCTCATCACCACCACCATCATCATCTTCCCCACCAAAGGAGACTTGAGTTCATGGTATGGGCACTCCCCTTGGCTTGTGCCAAGCTTGGGGGAGGTGCCCCTGTATCGTATCACCACCACTTTATTTTCTTTTCTCTATCTTAGCTCGATCTTTAGTTATCCTATGATTTAGTTGAATAAAGTTTAGCAATAATCTCCTTTTGAGTGCTTGTTTAGTGATCTATCTATCTATGTAATCGTGTGCGAGATATATAATAAAGTTTAGTTTGAGTCTTTGTTTCTTTACTTCCTTGTTGCAATCAAATAAAAGGAAACAAATGAAAAAGATCATATGCTAATCCTATGGTAAGTAATGACATCACATAAGGAAAAGTATAAGTAGTAAAATTTGTTGGAGATTGACAAACATAGCATTGGTCAATGATGCAACTCATGAAAGAATTAATAAGGGAAGAGAAGATTCACATGCAAATATACTATCTTCGACATCTTTTATGATTGTGAGCCCCCATTAAATATTATATGTCAAAAAAATTGACGTTGGACAAGGAAGACAACGTAATGACTTATGTTTGTTCATATCCACATAGAAGTTATATTGTTATAGATCCTTCAACATGTGGTGCTTGCTCAATATCTTTGCTAGCCAAAAGCTCCGCACTAAGTAGAGATACTACTTGTGCATCCAAAAATCCTTAAGCCCAAAATCTTATTTTGAGAGTCCACCATACCTACCTAGGGATTGAGTAAGATCCTGCAAGTAAGTTGTCACCGGTGCAATAAGGAAATAAAAATTGCTTCTAAATGTGTTGGATCATTTAGTGTAAGAGAAAATTGAGCGTTGTACGAACTTGTGATGGCAAAGTAATTAAAGCGACGGACTGCATAATAAACATTGCTATCATAAGGGGCAATATAACGTGACGTTCTTTTGCATTAAGGGATTTGGCATACAAACAAAAAGCGCATGGCAACCTCTGGTTCCCTCTGCGAAGAGCCTATCTTTTACTTTTATGTATTTACTTTTATGCAAGAGTCAAAGTATTCTTCCCTATTCCTTTTTATTTTTTCTTTTGGCAAGCATCATGTGGTGAGGAAAGATCTAAGCACATATATCCAGTTGGATATGAGTGAGCATGAGTTATTATTCTTGACATCACCCTTGAGGTGAATATGTTGGGAGGCGAAACTATAAGCCCATATCTTTCTATGTGTCCGGTTGAAACATTTTTCTCATGGGTATGCTGTGAGTGTTAGCAATCATAGAAAATTAAATGATGGTTGAGTATGTGGACTTGCCAAAAGTCTCCGATACGTGACCCTTCCTGAAAATATGATGAATGGTAGTTGCAAAGTTGACTGAGAACATAATTTGTTGGTTTTCAATAGAGTTTATGCTTTATACTTCAATGTTGTGATGAATTGTTACTTGTTCATGGGAAGTTATATAATAAAAGTTGTGTGATAAAGTTTTATGTTAAAGTTCTTTGCTGTTATAATAATAAGCATGATGCTTCTATGTTCGTATTTTGTTTTTATCGACACCTCTCTCTCGAAGCATGTGGACATGTTTTTTGATATCAGTTTTTCGCTTGAGGACAAGCGAGGTCTAAGCTTGGGGGAGTTGATACGTCCATTTTGCATCATGATTTCCTACTGTTATTTATAATGTTTTTATGCATAATAATACTTTTTTGGAGTAATTCTAATGCCTTTTCTCCCATAATATGCAAGGTTCACACAAAGAGGGAGAATGCCGGCAGCTGGAATTCTGGACCTGAAAAAGCTACGTCAGAGTTACCTATTCTGCACATCTCCAAATGAGCTGAAAATTTACGGAGAATTATTTTGGAATATGTAAAATATACTGGAGCAAATAACTACCGGAGGGGGGCCACCTGGTGAGCATAAGACACCAGGGCGCGCCAGGCCCCCCAGGCGCGCCCTGGTGGGTTGTGCTCAGCCCAGCCCACCTCCGATGCCCATCTTCTGGTATATAGGTCATTTTAACCTAGAAAAAAAATAAGGAGACGACTTTCGGGACGAAGCGCCGCCGTCTCGAGGTAGAACTTGGGCAGGAGCACTTTTTCCCTCCAGCAGAGTGATTCCGCCGGGGGAGCTTCCCTCCCGGAGGGGGAAATCGAAGCCATCGTCATCACCAACAACCCTCTCATCTTTGGGAGGGCAATCTCCATCAACATCTTCAACTGCACCATCTCCTCTCAAACCCTAGTTCATCTCTCGTGTTCAATCTTTGTACCGGAACCTCAGATTGGTACCTGTGGGTGACTAGTAGTGTTGATTACATCTTGTAGTTGATTACTATATGGTTTATTTGGTGGAAGATTATATGTTCAGATCCATTATGCTATTTAATACCCCTCTGATCTTGAGCATGATTATCATTTGTGAGTAGTTACTTTTTGTTCTTGATGTCACGGGAGAAGTCATGTTGCAAGTAATCATGTGAACTTGATATGTGTTCGATATTTTGATGATATGTATGTTGTGATTCTCTTAGTGGTGTCATGTGAACGTCGACTACATGGCCCTTCACCATATTTGGGCCTAAGGGAATGCATTGTGGAGTAGTTATTAGATGATGGGTTGCTAGAGTGATAGAAGCTTAAACCCTAGTTTATGCGCTACTTCGTAAGGGAACGATTTGGATCCAAAAGTTTAAAGCTATGGTTAGATTTTATCTTAATACTTTTCTCGTAGTTGCGGATGCTTGCGAGGGGGTTAATCATAAGTAGGAGGTTTGTTCAAGTAATAACAGCACCTAAGCACCGGTCCACCCACATATCAAATTAACAAAGTAGCGAACACGGATCAACCCAACATGATGAAAGTAACATGGTGAAATTCCCGTGTACCCTCAAGAACGCTTTGCTTATCATAAGAGACCGTTTTGGCCTGTCCTTTGCCACAAAAGGATTGGGCTACCTTGCTGCACTTTATTTACCATCACTTTTACTTGTCCGTTACAAATTATCTAGCTATCATACTACCTGTTACCGACTATTTCAATGCTTGCAGAAAATACCTTGCCGAAAACCACTTGTCATTTCCTTCTGCTCCTCGTTGGGTTCGACACTCTTACTTATCGAAAGGACTATGATTGATCCCCTATACTTGTGGGTCATCAGCGGTCACCAAACCCGTACAATTGGCAACCCTTGAGGGCGTCCACCAAACCCATACACTTTGGCAACCCTTGGGGGTGGTCACCGGAACCCATACAAATTGCTCGGGGCAATCTCCACAACCTAATTGGAGACCCTGATGCTTTCCCGAAGCTTTACACCACAATGATTGAGCTCCAAAGCACTTCCAACCATCTAGGGCACCGAAGCACCCAAGAGGAACAAGCTCTAGGGTACGAAGCACCCAAGAGTAATAAGGTCTCAAACTTCACTTCCACGTATCACCGTGGAGAACTCAAATCAATGCACCAAATGCAATGGCAAGGGCAAACGGAGTGCCCAAGTCCCTCACTCTCAAATCCCACTAAAGCAACGAAAGCTATGGAGGAATATGAGAGGAATAACAAGAAGGAGAACACCAAGAACTCCAAGATCTAGATCCAAGGGGTTCTCCTCACATAGAGGATAAAGTGATTGGTGGAAACGTAGATCTAGATCTCCTCTCTCTTTTCCTTCAAGAACTAGCAAGAATCATTGGAGGGATTGAGAAATAGCAAGCTCGAAGGAGGTCAACAATGGGGGAAGAACACAAGCTCAAGGGATAGGGTGCAATGGGGAAGAATACCCCCTCTTATAGGTCCCCACGAATATGCCCGTTATGTGCAGAAAACTGTAGGACCGGTACAACCGGTGTAACACTACTCCAGGATGCTGCTAACGCAACACTACAATCAGAGACCCTTCGACGAAACTATGTGCGATGCATTAATCACAAACGGTGATGTAATAAAACCGTCAAAAAAGATGCCAAACATTTGCGATGGCGGATACATCAAACATAGTTCAGATTTTAGTTGCGTGTGCGATGCGGGGCATACGGTTCACTCGAATGAACCGTTTGCGATGAGGCAGAACAACAGAAACGGGCAGCCAGATGAAGGTGTGTGCGATATATGGCATACAGTTCACTCGGATTAACTTTTTGTGATTAGGCCACACAACAGAAATGGTCAGCCAGATCAAGGTTTCTGTGATTGACGGCATACACTTCACACGGATGAACTGTTTACGATTAGGCAACACAAGAGAAACGGTCAGCCAGATCAAGGTGTCTGTGATTGATGGCGTACACTTCACACAGATGAACTATTTGCGATTAGCCACAACAAACAGAAATAGTTAGAAAGATCAACGTGTGCGCGCTAGACGGGCACACATTCTAATTAAAAGAAGTGTGCGCGATGGTAATAACGAGAGCGCACGGTTGATGAAACAAGACGTGTGCTGACATCGCCTATTGCGGTGCACCCTATGGTGCAAACGCCACGTACGCGGTCGAGAACACGTGCCCACATTACGCCATCCGGGAGTAGTGCCGCACTTCGAAATGGGCACTGCTAATTCGCACGCGGGCGCGCTAGCGCTTGGTTTCCGACCGGCGTAAGATTTCAGATTGAGCTACTTATTTGTGTTGTTTCCTTTTCTTCCTTTCCTTTTTTTCCTTCGCATGCAAACCGTGAACCAGAGGTATCGGTCCCCATGAAACAGCAATGCGATGCATGCAGCCACCCACCCCTTAAAATCAGGTTGGGCGAGAGATTAGAGCGGAATACCCCACGTAGAATCAGGATTAAGAGGGAAATCTATCCGGGCCCTACGTAAAATCAGGGGGATAATGATTTGGAGTAATAACTCCACGCAGAATCAGGGGGGAGGCTAATGATTAGGAATAACTCCTCGTCAAGAGTCCATCGCGCGTTGCAACGTGCGCTCGTGAAAGAGCCTTTTCCCTTCAAAATTAGAACCGTCAATAAATTTTGAGCTTGCGTCCCGTCACATTCCAAATTACTACCACGCTATATTTAATTGCAAACCTGTTCACACCGATCAAAACCTATATGGTTTCCACTTAGGAGCATATTAGTACTCGGTTATAAATACTATCTACTCCAAGATGACTGCACATTCCTCATCAACTCCTCATCCACAAAAACAAACAAGTCTTTCATCGTCGTTCCCTTGCATCTGCCATGGCCCGCATGAGTTCTGGGTCGAGAGATTACTACTATGGAGAGGCGAGCATGGAAGCGGAAGCACGAGGGATGTCCCGCCTCGCCGCGAAAGCAGCCGACATGTCCCATCGCACCGCCGTAGCAGCACAGAGGTCCCACCGCGCCGCCGAAGCAGCACAGAGGTCCCGCCGCGCCGTCGATGTAGCAGACTGGTTCGGCCGCGCCGCGGAAGCAGCAGAGATGTCCCGCCGCGCTGCGAATGCAGCAGAGAGTTCCTCCCGCGCCACGGCGGCTTGGGAAAATGTCTCGCGGGCAGGCGAGGACTCTCACAGGCGCATGCACGCTATGCTCGATGACCTGATGGGTCGGATCTTTGGCTGGATGAAGCTGCAGGACGAGATGAATGCCTCATTTGAAAATGCTACCAGCGTCATCCGGGGGCTAGGGGAGGACAAGGCGAAGCTCCGCACCGAGCGTGACCTTCTGACGGCGAAGATCACCGGAAGAGCGAAGGAGCACGAGGAGACCACTGCCTTGTTAAAGAGGACGGGCGTTATCGTCAAGAAACTTATGGACGAGAATGCCATGCTCCGCATCGAGATCGAAAGGCTGGTGGGGGAAACCGTGGATGCTGCCAAGCAGCGTATTGAGGACATGAAAGAGATCATCGCCGCTCGCCGCGAGAACTAGTCTCCACGGCCTGCAGCGCATCATGTGTGGCTTTTTTAATTATCTTCCTAAATATGTAAGACAATTATTATCCACTATCATTGTCCTTATATATTCATTAGTCTTGCTATAAGTCGCACTCGATGCTATATAGTTCCGTCGGATCTTACATCAAGATCCGTGCAAAATTTTCTTTTCAGATTTTTTTTTCTCTCTTAAATCTCAATCGAGTGAGACATAGCCACGCCATTAAACAGGGGCTCGGGCGCCATTAATGGAGACGTTGGGAGAGAGGTGGGCGGCGGATGGAAATCAAAGGGCTCTCCTCCCAATAAGCACACGTAGGGGTCTGATCGCATGCCTCCCGTACTCAAATAGCTACCCCGCACGGCACCTCCTAGCCAATAAAAAAAGAGGATGCATGGTGGCACGTAAATGGAAAGTAGAACGCCCAAGGTTTCAATAATACTTGTGTTTTCGATTGTAATGTGATAGCACTTGTTCCAAAATGGCTTTGTTGATTGTTAATGTGTGCGCCTTCGCAAATCGGACAAAAAATGTACCACAGCATGTTGGTGCCATGTCATGACACCATGCAAGTTTCATGATTTTTAGGCGATTTTTAGGCGAGTTTTGGATTTACAGGATTTTTAAAATCAAGTTTCTCGATGTTTCCAGCCGAGCCAAGATGCCCAGATGTTTGAATTCCATTCCTATTTTTTGCATGGGACCTAGAAATTCGCCTAAGTACACATAAATAAATTTTCAACTAACTTTGGCGCACTGGAGCATATGCTTGTAGTTCAAATTTGAATTATGTGCATTAAATGTCTATAAACTCAATTAATGTATAAAAAAGGCCAAACGAACCTGGAATAATTCCAAAATTTAGCACGAAACTCCTATTGGTCTAAGCTGCCTGTGTAAAAAAATCAAGGCGGGAGAAGGCAGTGTGTGTCGTTTCGCACACGGAGGTGACACATTCCCTCTCGGAACCACGAGTCTTCTTGAGAGAAGCTCTGGTTTGCAAGAAGCTTATACCAAAGCTTGTCCCAATTTAGCCAAAAAAATTACCATAGCATGTTGGTGCCATGTCATGACACCATGCCAAGTTTCATGATTTTCATGCGTGTTTTGGATTTACATGAATTAAAAAACCAAAGTTCCTCAATATTTCCGGCCGAGCCAGGACGCCAAGATGTTTGAATTTCATTTCCATTTCTTGCATGGGACCTAGAAATTCACCCAAGGACACACATGTGATTTTTCAACAACTTTGGTACACTGGAGCATGTGTTTGTAGTTCAAATTTGAATTATGCACGATCAATATGCCCAGAAACTCAATTAATGTATAAAAAAGGGTAAACGAACCCGGAATAATTCCAAATTTTAACACGGCACTCATATAGTTCTATATTGCCTCTCTAAAAAATCAGGGGGGAGGCAGCGTATATCGTTTCACACACAAAGGTGACACGTTCCCTCTCGGAACCACGAGTCTTCTTGAGAGAAGCTCCCGTTTGCAAGAAGCTTATACCAAAACTTGTCCCAATTCGGCCAATTTTTTTACTACAGCATGTTGGTGCCATGAAATGACACCATGCCAAGTTTCATGCTTTTCAGGCGAGTTTTGAATTTACAGGAATTTAAAAAACCAAGTTTCTCAATGCTACCGGCTGAGCCACGACACCCAGATGTTTGAATTTCATTCCCATTTCTTGCATGGGACCT
The DNA here is from genome assembly GCA_011799875.1 of Thinopyrum elongatum. Classification (NCBI taxonomy): domain Eukaryota; kingdom Viridiplantae; phylum Streptophyta; class Magnoliopsida; order Poales; family Poaceae; genus Thinopyrum; species Thinopyrum elongatum. The sequence goes on from CM022299.1 coordinate 544,580,359, forward strand.
AGAAATTCACCCAAGGACACACATGTGATTTTTCAACCAAGTGCACTGGAGCATGTGCTTGTAGTTCAAATTTTTATTATTCACATTAAATGCCCAGAAACTCAATTAATGCATAAAAAAGGCCAATTGAACCCGGAATAATTCCAAATTTTAACACGACACTCATATAGTTCTATGTTTGCTCTGTAAAAAAATCAACAGGGGGGTAGCGTATGTCGTTTCGCACACAAAGGTGACACATTCCCTCTCGAAACCACACGCCTTCTTGAGAGAAGCTCCAATTTGCAAGAAGCTTATACCAAAACTTGTCCCAATTAGGCCAATTTTTTTACCACAACATGTTGGTGCCATGAAATGACACCATGCCAAGTTTCATGATTTTCAGGCGAGTTTGGGATTTACAGGAATTTAAAAACAAAGTTTCTCAATGTTTTCGACCGAGCCACGACGCCCAGATGTTTGAATTTCATTCCCATTCTTGCATGGGACCTATAAATTCACCCAAAGACACACATGTGATTTTTCAACAAACTTTGGTGCACTGCAGCATGTGCTTGTAGTTCAAATTTGAATTATGCACACTAAATGCCTAGATACTCAATTAATGCATAAAAAATGCCAAACGACCCCGGAATAATTCCAAATTTTAACACGACACTCATATAGTTGCATGTTCACTGTAGATAAATGTTCTAGCAATTCAAACACCATCCTTTCCCTCCGTATCACCGTTTTGTCTTTCAAAACAGAATGAAAAAACCAGGTATACCACAAACAGTTTACTAGCAAGAATCGTGTGCGATGCGATATAAAATATCTTGGCACACCGTCTAGTCTAGCTTACACAGGAAGCTTCATCGTCTACAGTCCATCGCCCACGCTTGAACCACACTTGCGCGCCAGTTACTCGCGGCACCGAGCAAAATTTTTCTGCCACCGCGGAAATATCTATCTCCCCGCCCCCCACCAAAAGCCACATTTCCACTGTTACTCCTTGCTTTATAAGTTCAAACCTTCACTGCCGCTTACTGGCAATGCCGCCTCCTCGCCGATGAACCTTCTTCTTGCAGCGCCGGCTCCTCGCCGGCGACGCTTCTTCTTGCTGTGCAGCCTTGTCGATATGGTCAGGTAATCCACACCCACCCCACCCACACCATCCTCCTCCTTCCCCGTCCCACATGCCCCGACCGACGGCGTGACACCTTCCGCCGAAATCACTGGCCCCGTCCTCCAATTAAGCGCCGCCCACAGCCATTTTGCACGCAGTATAACATGGAGCTCAGTAGCATCTGGCAGCAGAGAAGAAAACCGTGGCCGCACGCGCGGACGAGGTCGCTATGGCTGCCATGCGTGCCGACCGCTAGATCTTGGAGGAGGACCTCGTCTTCGAGGCCACCGTCGACACCGCCACGCGGTTGTCTACTTTAAAATATAGTTCGTGTTGTTTTCTCGAGGCCATCGCCAGTGCCTTCTAGTGATTTGTCCTCTGTAATGTTAATATGCAATTTGATATTCTGAAATGTAATGCTCAGTTAACAGTTTGGTCCAACAATTGCGACATTTCGTAGTACTGTTCTCAAGCATTCTTGGTTTCGTTAACTGTCTTATCTTCTAGTATATGTTCTATTCTGCAATATCGTGCTCGGTTAACTGTTTTGGTTCATTATGGTCTGATGTCCAGTTAACTATTTGGTTCAATTCTGCAATTTGATTTTCATTTGTTGTGGGTACAATTTTGTATTGTCATGCATGTGAGAAATAAATCAAATTTGGTTGTACTCAATACATATTCTATTGATAGTATGGCAACTATCAGTTAACCTGATCAAGATCTTCCTTATATGTGTTGCAAGGAAACAATGGGAGGCACTGCGGTTTACCATCGAGGTTTGCTCATGCATGGTCCTTTCGCTAATAGCACATTATTGTGCAGTTGCAGGAATCATTCTAATATTTAGGTTTCTTACAATTTGGTCTTGCACATGTAGGTCCTGCTATCAGAGGCTTAGACCCACTGTTCGACCCATTTTGCATATGGGGAAATGAGATGTCCATGAATATCAGTCGAGTCAAGAAACTCAGAAAGATTGTTAGGATAAAGAAACTTGCGACGAATAACAGCAAGATCTTTGTTTGCACAATGAAGAAGACATCAGTCAACTATAGGATGGTACTAACTCTTTTACCTTGTTTTTACCCCTTGTGCCATTTCAAAATTTATAACAGCGATTTATGCATATCTTTGTTTTCAGTACTTTTCAAAGGAGTTCACCGATGATTACCTCTCAAACCACCTGCATGGTCAAGAGGCGAGGAAGGTATTCATTCAACACCCACATTACAATATTGAAGTCTTCCTGAAGAGGATGAAGGTTGGGCGGGCAATTATCCATAGCCACTGGCCTAAAGTTGTAAGGACATTCAACATCACTGAAGTCTCAATATTCGCCTTCCGCTTCTACAGTTTCCTAGATGAGATTCATCTGTCTATTTACCGTGTATGATGCTACTTTCCAAAGGTTTTCGATGTTGCATGTGAAACTTGCTGCTATTGTGTAATGTCGTAGCTAGCTATATCCCTCTTTGGTGTAACTGAGTGCTGAAGCTATCTAATGTAATTCAATTATGAAATCCTGGTTGCCGTTATACGGATATGAAATATCTGGTGTGTTTTATAAGAAATGTCAATTTGATTACTACATGGATTATCAATAATAGGCTAATTACCCTGCTTATTAGGGTTTTCTATTGCAGACGGTTACTGTGATAACACCGTGGGCGATGAACTCAAACAACCCACACGGTTTCTAGAAAGTAGGTGTGTAGGATAAACTAACAATCACACACAGCTTCCGCCAGAGAACTGTTTGCGTTAGGCCACCTTGCACAAACGTTTCCACACATAAAATTGTGTGTGATATACATACGAACGGAAACGTTTTTCTGGGATTCACTGTGTGGGATGTACATACAAACGGAAACAATAGGGCTTTGATGCCTCGCCCGATCGCACACGAGCTCATTTTGCCCTGCGTGTTTGGCCGGAGGGCCTATCCCCGACAGTTTCTGGGTCGTGTGGGAAGGACCCCCCCTATCGCACACACTCACTAGGCGACGGTTTAAAACTCCATCGCAGAAAGGGGGTAAAAAACTATTTGTATAGCACGTCTCTGTACCAGTGTAAGTACCGGTACAACCGGTCAAAGTAGAGAAAAAACCTACCTGTAGGAAAAGCACTAAGCGGTACAACCTCTCGGGGCATCGGTAGTACCGGTTAAAGTGGAACTAACCGGTACAACCGGCCCACAACCGCCCAAGAACCGCTCCATAACAGAACCCAGTCCGTTGGTAGAGCGGTACAGGGCCGGTACAACCATCGGACCAAGTCTGGAGCGGTACAACAGCCCCAAACACCGGTAGTACCGGTCAACCGGTACAACCGGTGTAAGAAGTAGTACAACCGGTCTAAGAAAAACACGTAAGATCAAAACAGCCATAACTTTTGCATACGAGCTCCGAATTGAGCAAACTCAAGCTTGTTGGATAGAGTACGACAAGAGCTATCCAGAAGCGATTGGCTAAATTAAGAACAAGAAATGGAGAATAAATGCCACTAGGATATGGAAGATGACCTTCCCAAGCATATCCGGCAAAATCTCCAACACCAAAAACACAAATATGATGCATACAAAATCCGTTTTCGATGAGATTGAGCTTATCACAATGAAGACCAAAAGCTCCTAAATTCACAAAGAGAAAAGCCAAACAAGAACCAAGAAAGATAATGATGCCAAATATGCAATGGTTTGAGCTCTCACCAAACGATACGATCAATCTACTCACTCAAGAGCCCCCCTTGATAGAACGACAATCGATCCTATAACCTGGTCTCCCAACTACCACCATGAGACCAGTAAAATAGAAAATCTATCAAGGGCAAACCTTTGCCTTGCACATAGTCCACTTGAGCTAGATGATGACGATCTTGACTACCTCAAGTTGGACCACCTATCTTGATTGCGATGGCTCAATGAAGACTAGTTGATTGCTCCCCCATACTCCACTATGGGTGAGCCACTCTTCATGACATCTTCACAAGTACATTGTCACCACAATGGACGGCAAGCTCCAAGCATGTTCTCTTCGTGATGCTCCACTTGTACTTGCACACCGCAATCTTGATGACGATCACCACTTGATGTCATCCTCCATGGGTTGTATGAGATCTTCCTCTTGATGCAAGCCCATGGAAACATACCTAACCCCACAAAGAACTCTCACGTAGACCATGGGTTAGTATACAAAGCGTAATGGACAATGCTTACCATACCATGAGATCACTTGATCCTGCTTGGTACATCTTCTACGCTTTGTGTGTTGATCAACTTGAATCACTCTTTGTAATTAGTCTTGATCAACCTTGAATCTTTCCAAATCTCTTCACTAAGATGATGTCTTGAAGGTAAACATGAATGCTCACACAATCTTCTTCGTCAAGACATGCTTGCAGTAGGCTCAACTCTCACATGACCAATCTTTGGATAAATCCTTGAATAGCACCCTGGTCAACATATATTCTTCTTCTAGTAACCTTGAAACCAAAAAATGGTCTTCAAGCAATACCTATGGACAAACCATTCAAATATAAATCAAGGCAACCATTAGTCCATAGAGATTGTCATCAATTACCAAAACCAAACTGTTGGGGAACGTAGTAGTAAATCAAATTTTTTTCAACGTATCACCAAGATCAATCTAGGAGATGCTTGCAATGATAGAGAGGGAGTGCATCTTCATACCCTTGAAGATCGCTAAGCGGAAGCGTTACAAGGAACGCGGATGATGGAGTCGTACTCGCGGCGATTCAAATCGCGGAAGATCCGATGTAGCGCCGAACGGACGGCGCCTCCGCGTTCAACACACGTACAGCCCGGGGACGTATCCTCCTTCTTGATCCAGCAAGGGAAGAGGAGAAGTTGAGGGAGGGCTCTGGGAGCACGACGGCGTGGTGGTGGAGCTTGTGGTTCTCCGACAGGGCTTCGCCAAGCACTACGGAGGAGGAGGAGGTGTTGGAGAGGGGGAGGGCTGCGCCAGGGAAGGGGTGCAGCTCCCATGCACCTCCCCACTATATATAGGGGTGGAGCGGGCTGGTTTCTTGCCCTCCAAGTCCATTGGGGCATTGACAAAGGTGGGAGGAAAGAAATCCCATCCTTTCCCTTCCCCATCGATTGATATCCCCCCCTTTTAGGGATCTTGATCTTATCCCTTCGGGATATGATCTTATTCCTTCTAAGGGGGATCTTGGTGCGCCTTGACCAGGGGTGTGGGGCCTTGCCCCCACTACCCACATTCATGTGGGTCACCCCATGCAGGTGGGCCCCACTCCGGAACCTTCTAGAACCTTCTCGGTACAATACCGAAAAATCCCGAACATTTTCCGGTGGCCAAAATAGGACTTCCCATATATAAATCTTTACCTCCAGACCATTCCGGAACTCCTCGTGACGTCCGGGATCTCATCCGAGACTCCAAACAACTTTCGGTAACCACATACAATTTCCCATAACAACTCTAGCGTCACGGAACCTTAAGTGTGTAGACCCTACGGGTTCGGGAACCATGCAGACATGACCGAGACACCTCTCTGGCCAATAACCAATAGCGGGATCTGGATACCCATATTGGCTCCCACATGTTCCACGATGATCTCATCGGATGAACCACGATGTCGGGGATTCAATCAATCTCGTATACAATTCCCTTTGTCCATCGGTATGTTACTTGCCCGAGATTCGATCGTCGGTATCCCTATACCTTGTTCAATCTCGTTACCGGCAAGTCTCTTTACTCATTCCATAACGCAGGATCCCGTGGCTAACTCCTTAGTCACATTGAGCTCGTTATGATGATGCATTACCGAGTGGGCCCAGAGATACCTCTCCGTCATACGGAGTGACAAATCCCAGTCTCGATTTGTGCCAACCCAACAGACACTTTCGGAGATACCTGTAGTGCACCTTTATGGTCACCCAGTTACGTTGTGACGTTTGATACACCCAAAGCATTCCTACGGTATCCGGGAGTTGCACAATCTCATGGTCCAAGGAAATGATACTTGACATTAGAAAAGCTCTAGCAAACGAACTACACGATCTTGTGCTATGCTTAGGATTGGGTCTTGTCCATCACATCATTCTCCTAATGATGTGATCCCGTTATCAACGACATCCAATGTCCATGGTCAGGAAACCACAACCATCTATTGATCAATGAGCTAGTCTACTAGAGGCTCACTAGGGACATGCTGTGGTCTATGTATTCACACATGTATTACGGTTTCCGGTTAATACAATTATAGCATGAACAATAGACAATTATCATGAACAAGGAAATATAATAATAACCATTTTATTATTGCCTCTAGGGCATATTTCCAACAGTCTCCCACTTGCACTAGAGTCAATAATCTAGTTCACATCACCATGTGATTTACATTGTTATGAATCTAACACCCAGCGAGTTCTGGGGTTCGATCATGCTTTGCATGTGAGAGAGGTCTTTAGTCAACGGGTCTGCGACATTCAGATCCGTGTGTACTTTGCAAATCTCTATGTCATACTGTAGACACTGCTACCACACTCCACTTGGAGCTATTCCAAATGGCTGCTCCACTATACGTATCCGGATTGCTACTCAGAGTCATCCGGATTGGTGTTAAAGCTTGCATCGACGTAACTCTTTACGACGAACTCTTTATCACCTCCATAACCGAGAAATATTTCCTTAGTCCTCTAGTTACTAAGGATAATCTTGACCGCTGTCCAGTGATCCATTCCTGGATCACTCTCGTACCCCTTGACAGACTCATGGCATATTATACAGAGCCTATGGATAAAGCATAGGGGACGACCTTCGTCCTATCTCTTTGATCCACCGCGGTCGAGCTTTGAGTCTCACTCAACTCCACACCTTACAAATCAGGTAAGAACTCCTTCTTTGACTGATCAATTTTGAACTCTTTCAAAATCTTGTCTAGGTATGTACTCATTGAAAGTCTCATCAAGCATTTTGATCTATCTCTATAGATCTTGATGCCCAACAATTAGGTAGCTTTATCCAGGTCTTCCTTTGAAAAACTCTTTTCAAACAACCGTTTATGCTTTCCAGAAATTCTACATCATTTCCGATCAACAATATGTCATCCACATATACTCATCAGAAATTCTATAGTGCTCCCACTCACTTTCTTGTAAATACGAGTTTCTCATAAACTTTGTACAAATTCAAAAACTTTGATCACCTCATCAAAGCGTATATTCCAACTCCGAGATGCTTGCTCCTGTCCATCGAAGGATTGCTGGAGCTTGCATACTTTTTAGCATCCTTAGGATCGACAAAACCTTCTGGTTGTATCACATACAACCTTTCCTCAAGGGAACGATGTTTTGAAATCCATCTGCCAGATTTCATAATCGAAAAATGCAGCAACTGCTAACATAATTCCAACAGACTTTAGCATCGCTACGGGTGAGAATGTCTCATCGTAGTCAACTCCTTGAACTTGTCAGAAACTTGTTTGCGGCAAGTCGAGCTTTATAAATGGTAACATTTACCATCAATGTATGTCTTCTTCTTAAAGGTCCATTTGTACTCAACGACCTGCCATTCAACGGGCAAGTCTACCAAAGTCCATACTTGGTTTTCATACATGGATCCTTTCTCGGATTTCATGGCCTCTAACCATTTGTTGGAATCCGGGCCCATCATCGCTTCTCCATAGTTTGTAGGTACGTTGTTGTCCAACAACATGACCTCCAAGACAGGGTTGCCGCACCACTCAGGAGCAGTACGCGTCTTTGTCGACCTACAAAGTTCGATAGTAACTTGATCCGAAGCTTCATGATCAGCACCATTAACTTCCTCTTCAACTGACGTAGGCTCCACAGAAACATCTTTCTGTGATGCGCTACTCTTTAGTTGAAACAAAGGTTCAACAACCTCATCAAGTTCCATCTTCCTCCCACTCAATTCTTTCGAGAGAAACCTTTTCTCGAGAAAGGACCCATTTTTAGCAACAAATACTTTGCCCTCGGATCTAAGATAGAAGGCATACCCAAATGTTTCCTTAAGGTATTCTATGAAGATGCATATTTCCGCTTTGGGTTCGAGCTTATCAGACATAAGCATCGTATTCCCAAACTCTGAGAAATGACAGCTTAGGTTTCTGCCAAACCATACGGTGTCATCTCAAAGGAATTAGATGGTGCCCTATTTAAAGTGAATGTTGTTGTCTCTAATGCTTAACCCCAAAACGATAGTGGCAAATCGATAAGAGACATCATAGTACGCACCATATCCAATAGAGTACGACTACGACGTTCGGACACACCATCACACTATGGTGTTCCAGGTGGCGTGAGTTGTGAAACAGCTTTCACATTGTCTTAAGTTGTATACAAAACTTGTAACTCAGATATTCACCTCCACGATCATATCGTAGACATTTTTATCTTCTTGTCACGATGATCTTAGACTTCACTCTGAATTTGTTTGAACTTTTCAAACGTTTTAGACTTGTGTTTCATTAAGTAAATATACTCATATCCACTCAAATCATCAGTGAAGGTAAGAAAATAACAATATCCACTGCATACTACAACACTCATTGGACCGCATACATCAACATGTATTTTCTCCAATAAGTTACTAGCCCGCTCCATCATACCGGAAACGGGGTCTCAGTCATCTTGCCTAAGAGGCATGGTACGCATGTCGCAACCGATTCGAAATCGAGTGAGTCCAAAGATCCATCAGCATGGAGTTTCTTCATGCGCTTTACACCAATATGACCTTTAGCGGCAGTGCCACAAGTATGTGGTACTATCATTATTAATTTTGCATCTTTTATGAACATGTGTATTACTACGATCGAGATTCAATAAACCATTCACATTGGGTGCATGACCATTGAAGGTATTATTCATGTAAACAGAATAACCATTATTCTCTAACTTAAATGAATAACCGTATTGCAATAAACACGATCTAATCACGTTCATGCTCAACACAAACACCAAATAACATTTATTTAGGTTCATCCCTAATCCCGAGAGAGTGTGCGATGGTGATCACATCAACCTTGGAAACACTTCCAACACACATCGTCACCTCACCCTTAGCTAGCCTCCGTTTATTCCATAGCTTTTATTTCGAGTTACTAACATTTAGCAACCGAACCGGTATCCAATACCCAGGTGCTACTAGGAGTACTAGCAAGGTACACATCAATAACACGTATATCAAATATACTTCTGTCGACGTTGCCAGCTTTCTTATCTACCAAGTTTCTAGGGTTGTTCCACTTCAGCGACCGTTCTCCTCATAACAGAAGCACCTAGTCTCAGGTTTGGGTTTAACCTTGGGTTTCTTCACTGGAGCAGCAACTGACTTGCCATCCATGAAGTTTCCCTTCTTGCCCTTGCCCTTTGTGAAACTAGTGGTTTTACTAACCATCAACACTTGATGCTCCTTCTTGATTTCTACCTTCGCGGTGTTAAACATCACGAACAGCTCAGGGGTCATCTTATCCATCCCTGGCATGTTATAGTTCATCACGAAGCTCTAGTAGCTAGGTGGCAGTGACTTGGAGAACTATGTTAATCACTATCTTATCTGGAAGATAAACTCCCACTCGATTCAAGTGATCGTAGTACCCAGACAATCTGAGCACATGCTCACTGATTGAGCTATTCTCCTTCATCTTGTAGGCAAAGAATCTTGTTGGAGGTCTCATACCTCTCAACGCGGGCATGAGCCTGAAATCCCAATTTCAGCTCTTAGAACATCTCATATGTTCCGTGACATTCAAAACGTTTTGGAGCCTCAATTCTAAGCCGTAATGCATGACGCACTGAACTATCAAGTAGTCATCAGAACGTGCCTGTCAGATGTTCAAAACATCTACAGACGACGCTTGAGGGGTTGGCGCATCGAGCGGTGCATTAAGGACATAAGCCTTCTATGCAGTAATGAGGACAATCCTCAGACCACGGACCCAGTCCGCATTATTGCTACCATCATCTTTCAACTTACTTTTCTCTAGGAACGTATCAATAAAATAGGGGAGCTACAGCGCGAGCTATCTACAACATAATTTGCAAAGACACTTTGACTATGTTCATGATAATGAAGTTCATCTGATGAACTCCCACTCAGATAGACATCCCTCTAGTCATCTAAGTGATACATGATCCGAATCGACTAGGCCGTGTCCGATCATCACGTGAGATGGACTAGTCATCAACGGTGAACATTTCCATGTTGATCGCATCTACTATACGACTCATGTTCGACCTTTCGGTCTCTCGTGTTCCGAGGCCATGTCTGTACATGCTAGGCTCGTCAAGTCAACCTAAGTGTTTCGAATGTGTAAATCTGGCTTACACCCATTGTATGCGAACGTTAGAATCTATCACACCCGATCATCACGTGGTGCTTCGAAACAACGAACCTTCGCAACGGTGCACAGTTAGGGGGAACACATTTCTTGAAATTTTAGTGAGGGATCATCTTATTTATGCTACCGTCGTTCTAAGCAAATAAGATGTAAACATGACAAACATCACATGCAAATCATAAAGTGACATGATATGGCCAATATCATCTTGCGCTTTTGATCTCCATCTTCGAGGCGCGGCATGATCACCAGCGTCACCGGCATGACACCATGATCTCCATCATCGTGTCTTCATGAAGTTGTCTCGCCAACTATTACTCCTACTACTATGGCTAACGGTTAGCAATAAAGTAAAGTAATTTCATGGCCTTTACATTGACACGCAGGTCATACAATAAAATAAGACAACTCTTATGGCTCCTGCCGGTTGTCATATTCATCGATATGCAAGTCGTGATTCCTATTACAAGAACATGATCAATCTCATACATCACATATATAATTCATCACATCCTTTTTGGCCATATCACATCACATAGCATACCCTGCAAAAACAAGTTAGACGTCCTCTAATTGTTGTTGCATGTTTTACGTGGCTGCTATGGGTTTCTAGTAAGAACGTTTCTTACCTACGCAAAAGCCACAACGGTGATATGCCAATTGCTATTTACCCTTCATAAGGACCCTCTTCATCGAATCCGATCCGACTAAAGTGGGAGAGACAGACACCCGCTAGCCACCTTATGCATCAAGTGCATGTCAGTCGGTGGAACCTGTCTCACGTAAGCATACGTGTAAGGTCGGTCCGGGCCGCTTCATTCCACAGTGCCGCTGAATCAAGATAGGACTAGTAACGGTAAGCAAATTGAACAAATCATCGCCCACAACTACTTGTGTTCTACTCGTGCAAAGAATCTACGCATAGACCTAGCTCATGATGCCACTGTTGGGGAACGTAGTAGTAAATCAAAAAAAATTCTACGTATCACCAAGATCAATCTAGGAGAAGCTTGCAATGATAGAGAGGGAGTGCATCTTCATACCCTTGAATATTGCTAAGCGGAAGCGTTACAAGGAACGCGGATGATGGAGTCGTACTCGCGGCGATTCAAATCGCGGAAGATCCGATCTAGCGCCAAACGGACGGCGCCTCCGCGTTCAACACACGTACAGCCCGGGGACATATCCTCCTTCTTGATCCAGCAAGGGAAGAGGAGAAGTTGAGGGAGGGCTCCGGCAGCGCGACGGCGTGGTGGTGGAGCTTGTGGTTCTCCGACAGGGCTTCGCCAAGCACTACGGAGGAGGAGGTGTTGGAGAGGGGGAGGGCTGCGCCAGGGAAGGGGTGCAGCTCCCATGCACCTCCCCACTATATATAGGGGTGGAGGGGGCTGGTTTCTTGCCCTCCAAGTCCATTGGGGCGTTGGCAAAGGTGGGAGGAAAGAAATCCCATCCTTTCCCTTCCCCACCGATTGATATCCCCCCCTTTTAGGGATCTTGATCTTATCCCTTCGGGATATGATCTTATTCCTTCTAAGGGGGATCTTGGTGCGCCTTGACCAGGGGTGTGGGGCCTTGCCCCCACTACCCACGTTCATGTGTGTCCCCCCATGCAGGTGGGCCCCACTCTGGAACCTTCTAGAACCTTCTCGGTACAATACCAAAAAATCCCGAACATTTTCCGGTGGCAAAAATAGGACTTCCCATATATAAATCTTTACCTCCGAACCATTCCGGAACTCCTCGTGATGTCCGGGATCTCATCCGAGACTCCGAACAACTTTCGGTAATCACATACAATTTCCCATAACAACTCTAGCGTCACGGAACCTTAAGTGTGTAGACCCTACGGGTTCGGGAACCATGCAGACATGACCGAGACACCTCTCCGGCCAATAACCAATAGCGCGATCTGGATACCCATATTGGCTCCCACATGTTCCACGATGATCTCATCGGATGAACCACGATGTCGGGGATTCAATCAATCTCGTATGCAATTCCCTTTGTCCATCGGTATGTTACTTGCCCGAGATTCGATCGTCGGTATCCCTATACCTTGTTCAATCTCGTTACCGGCAAGTCTCTTTACTCGTTCTGTAACGCATGATCCCGTGGCTAACTCCTTAGTCACATTGAGCTCGTTATGATGATGCATTACCGAGTGGGCCCAGAGATACCTCTCCGTCATACGGAGTGACAAATCCCAGTCTCGATTTGTGCCAACCCAACAGACACTTTCGGAGATACCTGTAGTGCACCTTTATGGTCACCCAGTTACGTTGTGACGTTTGATACACCCAAAGCATTCCTACGGTATCCGGGAGTTGCACAATCTCATGGTCCAAGGAAATGATACTTGACATTAGAAAAGCTCTAGCAAACGAACTACACGATCTTGTGCTATGCTTAGGATTGGGTCTTGTCCATCACATCATTCTCCTAATGATGTGATCCGTTATCAACGACATCCAATGTCCATGGTCAGGAAACCACAACCATCTATTGATCAATGAGCTAGTCAACTAGAGGCTCACTAGGGACATGTTGTGGTCTATGTATTCACACATGTATTACGGTTTCCGGTTAATACAATTATAGCATGAACAATAGACAATTATCATGAACAAGGAAATATAATAATAACCATTTTATTATTGCCTCTAGGGCATATTTCCAACCTTGAATCTTTCCAAATCTCTTCATTAAGATGATGTCTTGAAGGTAAACATGAATGTTCACACAATCTTCTTCGTCAAGACATGCTTGTAGTAGGCTCAACTCTCACGTGACCAATCTTTGGATAAATCCTTGAATAGCACCCTGGTCAACACATATTCTTCTTCTAGTAACCTTGAAACCAACAAATGGTCTTCAAGCAATACCTATGGACAAACCCTTCAAATATAAATCAAGGCAACCATTAGTCCATAGAGATTGTCATCAATTATCAAAACCAAACATGGGGGCACCACATGTTCTTTCAATCTCCCCCATTTTGGTAATTGATGACAATCACTTTCAAGAGAGTTTATATAAGGAATTAAGCATCACCATGCAAGGCAACAACTAATAATGCATGAGTATGAGATGCAAATGCTTAGGAGCAAAACCAAAGCAAGATACCAAAAATCATGTAAGCTCTCCAAACTAAACTCTTGAAACTTCTTCCCCATTGGCATCGATTGCCAAAATGGGCAAAAAACTTAGAGGGCCAATATAATATGTGTTCCTCCATAAAGTGTGTATTTCTCAAAATATGAGTGCAATGAAATACACATATCCAATGATAGCTAGTTAGAGGAAGACAAACTATGTTGAGGATCCAAAGATTGCGAAAGGATGATATGGCACAAAGACATACCAAAGAGAAAAGCAAGCAATCAAAAGATACCAATTGGAACAAGCCATCAAATGATCCTACGAGCCACAAGAATAAAAGATATTATGATATGAGCAAAGGAGTGTTCTAAAGAACGTAGAGAAGCTCCCCATGATTTGTGAAATATTTAGTTTTGTATTTGGATACAACATGCACAAAATAGGATCATCACTCCCCCAAAATCAATAGAACCTCACAACAAGTGCAAGTGAGCATATAGGAAACTAAGCCTAGCACTTGCAACAAACACATGGTTGAGCAACAAGTAAAAGAGGCAACTTAAGAATAGGCTCAACCAAAAATGATGTGTGTGAGTCATGGCAATGCACAAGATAAGACTAATATAAATATGAGCATTAAGCATCAACACTACAAGAAACTTGTTAATACATGACGGTCATAGTCCATCACAGACCAGCCAAAAACTGTCATGCGTGCCCGTCCATGACGGATTTGAAGTCCGTCATGTATATCGCGTCATCATCTGACATAGTATCTTCCATGACAGTATTTGGCCATCATGGATCTGCCCCAGGCCCGCCCAGCCCAAACTAGGATATGACGGAACAATCCGTCACCGATTTACATGACCTGGAAACAACGTAGAGCCAACATGGATCTGACATGGAAGCCAGCATGGCCCATGTAGTAACCAGCCTAATTAAGGTTTTGGCCCAATAACTCCATCCCAGTCCCACCGATTAGCCCCTTTTTTAGCCCAGCATGTCTTCCCGATGAATCCCAATTTACAAGACAACCAATTATATTCATTAAAAAATAGCATTTGTTCACAAGATAGTACATATTTCCAACAATCTGGTCTGATTTCAAAAAACAAAATTAATATTAAAACATCACAAGCACATCTACACGGTGGTATAAGCATTTAAAAAAAATCGAGTAACAAGACTTCATTGAAAATGCACTACTAGGTGGTTTTAATCTCCAACACTACACCACCACAACCAAGTAGCTATTCAGACCCTAGTAATTCCTGCTAAAAAACTTCAATCTCCAGTAACACAAACTAACTGCCAAACCTGCAAAGAATCCAAAACACATGCAAAATTATAGTAAGTTGTAACAGCCAACTCCCAAATGAATATAGAGAGTAATAATATTAGTTGATTTTCAAAGCAATAATCCGATGGACAAACCACTACTATATTACGGTACCATAAAAACATGGGCAACGCATGCTAAGAAAAAGCAGACTAGGTACAAGTTACGAAAATTCTTGTATAAATGCGACATTTTATTATCCAAACATAGAAGGTCAACATCATTTCAACCTAAAGGATGGACAAATCATTCCATATTCATCAAGTACAACAAAAAATCAAGTTTATATGCATGCGACAGGGCTTGTATATCAAAATGGATGATTCCATACAATACAATGTACTCCCTCTGTCCCATAATATAAGAGCGTTTGTTGTGTCAAAAACGCTCTTATATTATGGGATGGAGGGAGTAGTTCATAGTTAACAAACATGAAAATAGTAATACTGAGGGCATACTTTCTTCATCAATTAAAAGTAATAATGTCAATAAACTTGCTTTTTGCATGTAATGTAAAATAAAACCACTTAAAGGAAAGACCATTTTAGCTAATTAAATGATCCAATTAGTGATCTTATTATGCTAAGAGTAGACTAGCAGCAATCTGTGAGCACATGTCTCAGTTACATGTGCAACTTTGGCATATAAAAATAGTTTGAAATATGTAACTCATACATGTATATAGCATGCTCAGAGAAATGTATCTTGTTCTCGAGCTTCCAGTGTTAAAACAACATGGCAGATATTTCAAACTAAAACATAAGGTATAATGTGTTGCCATTGCGGTTTTATATTGCTACTAACGAACAAGTTTGGCGATGGCAGAAGAGTTCGGAATATGCATTTACCTCCTGTGTTCTGTCACCATGGATTACCGATGCAGGGAAAACTCTGTTGTATAGCCAATACCTCAATGAATCAGCATCTCGTTTTGTCTCCACGAAAACAAATGTTAGAGGCTTTTCAGGCTAAAAAAACAGAAAATTAGCATAAGAAAAATCTTACAAAATAATAGTAAATAAACCCAATTGTTACAATCTAGGATGGCAGCAAATAATACCTTGTCGGTGAGTATGACAAGGTGCGATAAACAAATAAGTAATATTTGCTGCAACCAAATGATGGTAGTAACTTGTATGTAATTAGTGCAACTGCCTTTGTTCACTAAGAAAATAGAAGACATACATCCTAGATATTTAGATTATAGTATGTCTATTCTTCAAACAACCAACAACAGCAGTGCAAGCTAAAATATTTTCAAAGAGGAATTACCTAATAAGATCAGTATAATCATACAGTATAATTACTCAGCAAACCAACATGCATCAACGAGGTATAATGCAAGGCCTAGTTTTGTTAGGCTTCGTTAGTTGACTTAATACTAATAGTACCAACACAAACTATGCATTTATATCCAATTTTATGTTGAATAATTGGATCACGAGCACTTATCTACAGAAATAGACAACAAATTACATCATCATAATAGAAGCCACCATGCATTCAACCTCATCGTCTACTCTACTTAATCATATAGTGGCAGAAGTTGGGGCCATGTTGGTGCTATTGACTGAACCATTATCCAGAATTAGATGGGTCGTTGCGATGTCCAACTATGCCCACGAAACAGCAAAAGAGGTTTACCTGACATATTGCGGTCTTTGGGTCATGTTTTACAGAATTATATACTTCAACATGAAACGCAGAATGTGGTTGTCACACTTAGCTACCTATTACAAAGAACCAGCAGAACATAACTGCAATAGTAGAAGCCAAGAGCCACAAGTTTCTTCAGTAAAAGAAAAACTATGCATGCACGCCTAGCTAGTTTTTCTATGTCCTAGTGCTAGATACAACAATTACATGTTCCCTTGTAAATGGATAACATTTTAATCGTCTACTCTACTTAATGGAATGGATGGATCAAGAAGAAAGGATCAGGTCTGACCTGGGTGGAAAAGTCCCAGATGGAATTGCCTTCGTTCCCTCGCCAGAGCATCGTGCCACCCTCCTCACAGAGAACATGAGTGAACAGCGATGCAGCATACGGGCCTAGTTGTTCTGTAGCAGCAGCTTTCCAATGAGCTACAAAATTTCAGCATCATGAGCAATGAGAATGAATGGTGATAAATAGTATTCTGTTTTATTTACTCGTGTTGAGCTCATTCCACCAAGTAAATAGTCAGATTTAAAGTCAGGTTAAGTAACCATCAGATTCACCATTCCAATTGTGCAGATGTACAATAATATTAGTTTAATTTGCTTTCTTTAACTTAATAATTAACATGTTTTTAAACCGAATCAGAGACAGCATAACAGATTGCTTTAGAAAGTGAAATTTAAGCCAACAAACTGGCTAGTGCATACATCTTCATTTACTTATCTCAGTGAAAGAAGAATTCCTAGTGTGTGATAATGATATGGGTGGGGGTGCTCACTGGTTACAGTATAGCAAGCAGCACAACAGAGGGCATAATACAACAACACACAAATGATAATTCAGCCTTGTGACACAACTATGTACAATAAAACCATCATGTAGCACCCATAGTGGCAGCACCGCCACAATTTTACACATGTGTCAAGAAGGAGAAGGATCACATGTAAGAAATCATGTTCCATGTTGCATAGAAAGAGCATTAGTTATTCATCACATATGCCATGGAATATGGAAAACATTGGAGCTGCTGCACCATGGTACTTACATGTGTTTCTTGATTTTGTTCAACATGCAACGCCTCAAGCTCCTTGGTTGCTGCCTCAAGCTCAGCTGCTCAGCTAGTGTGTACTTAGTAAGAAGACCCAAACCTGGATCAACAGAATAGAAAACCTAATCACAACCAGTATATTTCAGAAAAGATATTGTAATGCAAATGAGTAAATACTTGAACTACTTTTGAATACCTTACAGAAATTTGCAACATCATGAATAGTAAGAGGAAATGGTTTTAAGCAGTTAAAATGATGCTGCTAGAACATTTTAAGCATAGGAAATAAGTACAGGGAAAATGTACGACCAGCAAGTCCACCCGTCAAGCTAATGTCAAAGCAAGCAAATTCTTTTCACCGAAGCTGAAAAAGCAAGATTATATCTTATCAAAAGCAAAACTGAAAAGTAATGTTGTTGCTATATTCTCGGCATCGATCAGGAAGGAGATGTACGGACTATATTGTCCAGAACGAAGAAATTAGTCTAAAAATCGGATGTGCAGTTTCATTTTATTATTACTAACACACAAATTTTGTTTCAACTGAACCCAATTCTTAGACATTAGGCCTTCCCAAATAGATTTATTTACTAACTGAATTCTTACAGAACTAATTCAAATGCATACTAACTGAGCTGAGAAAGAACAAGGTTAAATGGGTGTCCGTGTATTACCTTCCCTTTGTTCATGATGTACTTGACCGGATGGCCCTCAAGCCCATATCACAAATCTGACACTCAACTACAATGAAAAAAATTCACATTCACTTTGAATTCAGAATCTATGGAAATATACACAACATAACTATCATTCAACATATCAAATTTGCCTGAAAATTGAAAAGTTACCTTTAGTGGTGGCTGGAGGACAACAACGCGAGCTCTGGCATTAGGGTAGTGCACGAACATGAGTTCTAGCAGTAGGGGAGGGAACTTGAGGTCAAGCTGCTATCAGGGAGGGAAGCCATAGATCGAGCTACCCGACGGGCGAGGAGGCAGCCATAGGTCGAGGCGCCCGCTGGTCGGGGACGAACACATGGTGGCCAGAGATGAGCTGCCGGATCCATCGGAGTCGTGCCAGCGTCGAAACCCTAGCCACGGGAAGGGCTTGCGGGCTAGCGCTGGGGGCCGGAACCGGTGAATCTAATCGGAGGGGAAGAATGAGGGGAGCGAGGGAAGGATAAGGGTGTGCTGCTGATACGTCCGTTTTGCATCATGTTTTCCTACTGTTATTTATAATGTTTTTATGCATAATAATGCTTTTTGGAGTAATTCTAATGCCTTTTCTCTCATAATATGCAAGGTTCACACAAAGAGGGAGAATACCGGTAGCTGGAATTCTGGACCTGAAAAAGCTACGCCGGGCCACCTATTCTCCACAACTCCAAATGTGCTGAAACTTCACGAAGATTTTTTATGGAATATATAAGAATTATTGGAGCAAATAACTACCATAGGGGGCCCACCAGGTGGGCACAACCCACCTGGGCATGCCAGGGCCCCCAGCCGCGCCCTGGTGGGTTGTGCCCTCCTCGGCCCACCTCTGGTGCCCCTCTTCTGGTATATAAGTCATTTTGACCTAAAAAAATAAGTAGAGGACTTTCGGGACGAAGGGCCGCCGTCTCAAGGCGGAACTTGGGCAAGAGCACTTTTGCCCTCCGGCGGAGCGATTCCACCGGGGGAACTTCCCTCCCGGAGGGGGAAATCATCGTCATCATCATCACCAACAACTCTCCCATCTTGGGGAGGGCAATCTACATCAACATCTTCAACAACACCATCTCCTCTCAAACCCTAGTTCATCTCTTGTGTTCAATCTTTGTACCAGAATCTTAGATTGGTGCTTGTGGGTGACTAGTAGTGTTGATTACATCTTGTAGTTGATTACTATATGGTTTATTTGGTGGAAGATTATATGTTCAGATCCATTATGCTATTTAATACCCCTCTGATCTTGAGCATGGTTATCATTTGTGAGTAGTTACTTTTGTTCTTGAGGTCACGGGAGAAATCTTGTTGCAAGTAATCATGTGAACTTGATATGTGTTCGATATTTTGATGATATGTATGTTGTGATTCCCTTAGTGGTGTCATGTGAACGTCGACTACATGGCACTTCACCTTATTAGGGCCTAAGGGAATGCATTGTGGAGTAGTTATTATATGATGGGTTGCGAGAGTGACAGAAGCTTAAATCCTAGTTTATGCGCTACATCATAAGGGATTGATTTGGATCCAAAAGTTTAATGCTATGGTTAGATTTTATCTTAATACTTTTCTCGTAGTTGCGGATGCTTGCGAGGGGGTTAATCTTAAGTAGGATGTTTGTTCAAGTAAGAACAGCACCTAAGCACCGGTCCACCCACATATCAAATTATCAAAGTAGTGAACACGAATCAAACCAACATGATGAAAGTGACTAGATGAAATTCCCGTGTACCCTCAAGAACATTTTGCTTATCATAAGAGACCATTTTGTCATGTCCGTTGCCTCAAAAGGATTGGGCTACCTTGCTGCACTTTTGTTACCGTTACCGTTACTTGCTCGTTACAAATTATCTTGCTATCAAACTACTCGTTACTTATAATTTCAGTGCTTGCAGAGAATACCTTGCTGAAAACTACTTGTCATTTCCTTCTGCTCCTCGTTGGGTTTGACACTCTTACTTATCGAAAGGACTACGATTGATCCCCTATACTTGTTGGTCATCAAGTCTCTTTTCTGGCACCATTGCAGGGGAGTGAAGTGCTTTTGTTAAGTGGAAATCGGTAAGGAAAAATTATTACTATGTGCTGAAATTTATTGTCACTTGTTACTATGGAGAACAATCCTTTGAGGGGCTTGTTCAGGGTATCTTCACCTGGATGGGAACCAAAATTAGTTGCCCCTTAACCGACTGCACCTACTGAAAATATTGGTTATGAAATTCCTTTGGGTATGATAGAACAACTGCTAGCTAATCCTTATGCAGGAGACGGAACTGAACATCCTGATATGCACTTGATATATGTGGATGAAATTTGTGGATTATTTAAGCTTGTAGGTTTACCCGGAGATGAAGCTTAGAAGAAGGTTTTCCCTTTATCTTTGAAGGGAAAAGCATTGGCATGGTATAGGCTATGCGATGATATTGGATCTTGGAATTGGAATATTTTGAAATTGGAATTTCACCAAAAAAATTATCCTATGCATCTAGTTCATCATGATCGGAATTATATATATAATTTTTGTCCTCGTGAAGGAGAAAGTATCGCTCTAGCTTGGGGGAGGCTTAAGTCAATGTTATATTCATGCCCCAATCATGAGCTCTCGAGAGAAATTATTATTCAGAATTTTTATGCTAGGCTTTCTCGTGATGATCAATCCATGCTCGATACTTCTTGTACTGGTTCTTTTATGAAGAAGAATATTGAATTCAGGTGGGATCTTTTAGAAAGAATTAAACGCAACTCTGAAGATTGGGAACTCGACGAAGGTAAAGAGTCAGGTATTAAGCTTAAGTTTGATTGTGTTAAATCTTTTATGAATACCGATGCTTTTCAAAAGTTTAGCACTAAATATGGACTTGACTCTGAGATAGTAGCCTCCTTTTGTGAATCATTTGCTACTCATGTTGATCTCCCTAAAGAGAAGTGGTTTAAATATCACCCACCTATTAAAGAAGAAATTAAAGAACCGGTTGTGGTTAAAGATGAAACTATCATTTATAATGTTGACCCAGTTGTTCCTACCGCTTACATCGAAAAACCACCTTTCCCTGTTTGGATAAAGGAACATGCTAAGGTCTCAACCATGGTCAATAAAAGCTATATTAGAGCACCTAAACCTGCTGAACAAATCAAGGTAGAACCTAGTGTTGCTATGGTTAAAGATCTCTTGGTAGAAAATATAGTTGGGCATGTTATTTACTTCTGTGATGAAGCTGCTAGAATTACTAAACCTGATGAAAAGGATAAACATAGACCTGTTGTTGGCATGCCTGTTGTCTCAGTTAAAATAGGAGATCACTGTTATCATGGTTTATGTGACATAGGTGATAGCGTGAGTGCTATTCCCTTTACCTTATATCAAGAAATTATGAATGACATAGCACCCGCTGAGATAGAAGACATAGATGTTACTATTAAGCTTGCTAATAGAGACACCATCACACCGCTTGGGATTGTTAGAGATGTTGAAATCTTGTGTGGGAAAATAAAATATCCTACTGATTCTCTAGTTCTTTGTCGGATTTCGGGTTCCGCAAACCCTTGAGAGGTTCAAACTCTGGGGTGCATGCGAAGAACTCATCCTCCCCAGTCTGCCTACTCGCTAATCTCACAGCCTAGCTCGACGAACTGTAAGGAAAAGAGACACAGCAGTTTACCCAGGTTCGGGCCACCTTGCGGTGTAAAACCCTACTCCTGCTTTGTGGTGGATTGGCCTCGAGGGGCTAAGGATGAACTAGTACAGTGGTGAACAGCCTCAGGAGGAGAGGTGTTCTTGAGCTCGAGTGAGCTGGTGGGGTGAGAGTGATCTGAATGATCCGTCCGGGGGTCTGACCCGATCCCAACTCGATCTCCACTTCATCTCCCCCTCTACGGTGGTGGCTAAGTCCTATTTATAGTGGCCTTGGTCCTCTTCCCAAATGAAAGGCAGAAAGGGATCCCACAGCGGCCAAATTCGAAGGGAGACAACTAGTACATGCTATCCTAACAAAAGTAGTCTTTGCCTGCAAAAGCCTCTGGTCGTGACGCCGTGGTGGGCTCGGTGATGACCTCCGTCCTGCCGTCCTGGCGGTCTTGGTCTTGTTGCACGGGAATGGAAACCTTTGGCTAATTCCTCGGGAGTCCGCGCCTGCGCTTGCCTCTTTAGCACCAAAGAGGAAACTAGTACACTGCGCCCGCTGGCACCCGCCTGGCCTTAGTCGTCATGGCTCACGTCATCCGGACCTCATGAGGTGAGGCTTGCATAGAGATCTCCGCTCCTCGGGGGCCAGCCTGAGGAGGCCACTCCTCGTGGAGGTCTTGGTGTCGTCCGCCTCGCGAGGCTTGGCTCCTCGCGAGGGTCTTGAGTTGTTGTCGCTGAAGCTGGGCCGTACCAGGCCGTCGATGGAGCCACGCCGTGGGCCGCAGGCAGGCAAGTCTGGGTACCCCCATTCCCAGAACGCCGACATTCTTGGTTCCCCACAAGATGACTTTTGTCCCATTATCTTTGGTAGACCTTTCTTGAACACCGTTAATGCTAAAATAGATTGCGAGAAACAAACCGTCGGTGTTAGTTTTGGTGATGTGTCTCATGAGTTTAATTTTTCCAAGTTTAGTAGAAAACATCATAAGAAAGAATTTCCTAGTAAGGATGAAATAATTGGTCTTGCTTCTATTGTTGTGCCTCCTACTGATCCATTAGAACAATATTTGCTAGACCATGAAAATGATATGCATATGCATGAAAGAAATGAGATAGATAAAATTTTCTTTGAACAACGACCTCTGCTTAAACACAATTTGCCTATTGAAACTCTAGGAGGTCCTCCTCCACCTAAAGGTGATCCTGTGTTTGAATTAAAACAATTGCCAGACACTTTGAAATATGCTTATCTTGATGAGAAAAAGATATATCCTGTTATTATTAGTGCTAACCTTTCAGAACATGAAGAAGAAAGATTAGTGAAAATTCTGAAGAAGCACCGAGCTGCTATTGGATATACTCTTGATGATCTTAAGGGCATTAGTCCCACTCTCTGTCAGCACAAGATTAATATGGAACCTGATGCTAAACCCGTTGTTGATCACCAACGACGTTTAAATCCTAAAATGAAAGAAGTGGTAAGAACTAAAATACTGAAGCTTCTGGAAGCAGGTATAATTTATCCCATAGCTGATAGTAGATGGGTAAGTCCTGTTCATTGTGTCCCTAAGAAAGGAGGTATTACTGTTGTTCCTAATGATAAAAATGAACTTATTCCACAAAGAATTGTCGCTGGTTATAGAATGGTAATTGATTTTAGAAAATTAAATAAAGCAACTAGAAAAGATCATTACCCTCTGCCTTTTATTGATCAAATGCTAGAAAGACTATCTAAGCACACACACTTTTGTTTTCTCGATGGATATTCTGGTTTTTCTCAAATACCTGTTTCACAACCTGATCAAGAGAAAACCACCTTTACTTGTCCTTTTGGAACTTATGCTTATAGGCGTATGCCTTTTGGCTTATGCAATGCACCTGCTTCCTTTCGAAGATGTATGACTGCTATATTCTCTGATTTTTGGTAAAAGATTGTTGAGGTTTTCATGGATGATTTTTCCGTTTACGAAACTTCTTTTGATGATTGCTTAAGCAACCTTGATCGAGTTTTGCAGAGATGCGAGCAAACTAATCTTGTCTTGAATTGGGAGAAGTGCCACTTTATGGTTAATGAAGGTATTCTCTTGGGACATAAAATTTCTGAACGAGGTATTGAGGTGGATAAAGCTAAAGTTGATGCAATTGAGAAAATCCCATGTCCTAAAGATATCAAAGGTATCTGTAGTTTCCTCAGTCATGCTGGTTTCTATAGGAGATTTATTAAAGACTTCTCTAAAATTTCTAGGCCTCTTACAAATCTTTTACAAAAGGATGTTCCATTTGTTTTTGATGATGGTTGTGTAGAAGCCTTTGAAACACTTAAGAAAGCCTTAATTTCTGCACCTATTGTTCAACCACCTGATTGGAACTTGCCTTTTGAAATTATGTGTGATGCTAGTGATTATGTTGTTGGTGCTATTATAGGACAAAGAGTTGATAAGAAACTAAATGTTATTCATTATGCTAGTAAAACTCTAGACAGTGCCCAAAGAAATTATGCTACAACTGAAAAAGAATTTTTAGCAGTGGTGTTTGCTTGTGATAAATTCAAATCTTACATTGTTGATTCTAAAGTTATTGTTCACACTGATCATGCTGCTATTAAATATCTTATGGAAAAGAAAGATGCTAAACCTAGACTCATTAGGTGGGTTCTCTTGCTACAAGAATTTGACTTGCATATCACCGATAGAAAAGGAGCTGAGAACCCCGTAGCTGATAACTTGTCTAGGTTAGAAAATATTCTTGATGACCCACAACCTATTAATGATAGTTTTCCTGATGAGCAATTAGCTGCAATAAATGTCTCTCATAACACTCCTTGGTATGCTGACTATGCTAATTATATTGTTGCTAAATATATACCACCTAGCTTCATTTACCAACAAAAGAAAAAATTCTTCTATGATTTAAGACATTACTTTTGGGATGATCCACATCTTTATAAAGAAGAAGTAGATGGTATTAATAGATGTTGTGTACCTGAGCATGAACACGGACAAATCCTACAAAAATGTCACTCCGAAGCTTATGGAGGGCATCATGCGGGAGACAGAACTGCTCACAAGGTATTGCAATCTGGTTTTTATTGGCCTACCCTCTTCAAGGATGCCCGTAAGTTTGTTTTATCTTGTGATGAATGTCAAAGAATTGGTAATATTGGTAAGCGTTAGGAAATGCCTATGAATTATTCTCTTGCTGTTTTGATACGTCTATTTTGCATCATGCTTTTATATCAATATTTATTGCATTATGGGCTGTTATTACTAATTATGGCACAATACTTATGCCTATTCTCTCTTATTTTACAAGGTTTACCTAAAGAGGGAGAATGCCGGCAGCTGGAATTCTGGGCTGGAAAAGGAGCAAATATTAGAGACCTATTCTGCACAACTCCAAATGTCCTGAAACTTCACGGAGAGTCGTTTTGTAATTAATAAAAAATATTGGGTGAAGAAAGCACCAGAGGGGGGCCACCAGCCAGCCACAAGGGTGGAGAGCGCGCCCTACCCCCTGGGCGTGCCCCCCGTCCTTGTGGGCCACCTGGCAGGCCCCCGACCCCCATCTTCTGCTATATGGTGTGTTTTGACCTGGAAAAAAATCATAAGGAAGCTTTCGGGACGAAGCGCCGCCGTCTCGAGGCGGAACCTGGGCAGAACCAATCTAGGGCTCCGGCGGAGCTGTTCTGCCGAAGAAACATCCCTCCAGGAGGGGGAAATCATTGCCATCGTCATCACCATCGATCCTCTCATCGAGAGGGGGTCAATCTCCATCAACATCTTCATTAGCACCATCTCCTCTCAAACCCTAGTTCATCTCTTGTACCCAAACTTTGTCTCAAAACCTCAGATTGGTACCTGTGGGTTGCTAGTAGTGTTGATTACTCCTTGTAGTTGATGCTAGTTGGTTTATTCGGTGGAAGATCATTTGTTCAGATCCTTAATGATAATTAATACTCCTCTGATTATGAACATGAATATGCTTTGTGAGTAGTTACGTTTGTTCCTGAGGACATGGGAGAAGTCTTGTTATAAGTAATCATGTGAATTTGGTATTCGTTCGATATTTTGATGAGATGTATGTTGTCTTTCCTCTAGTGGTGTTATGTGAACGTCAACTACATGACACTTCACCATGATTTGGGCCTAGGGGAAGGCATTGGGAAGTAATAAGTAGATGATGGGTTGCTAGAGTGACAGAAGCTTAAACCCTAGTTTATGCGTTGCTTCGTAAGGGGCTGATTTGGATCCATATGTTTCATGATATGGTAAGATTTATCTTAATTCTTCTTTCGTAGTTGCGGATGCTTGCAAGAGGGGTTAATCATAAGTGGGTGGCTTGTCCAAGGAAGGGCAGCACCCAAGCACCGGTCCACCCACATATCAAGTTATCAAAGTAACGAACGCGAATCATATGAGCATGATGAAAACTAAATTGACAACAATTCCCATGTGTCCTCGGGAGCGATTTGCTTTATATAAGAGTTCATCCAGGCTTGTCCTTTGCTACAAAAAGGATTGGGCCACCTTGCTGCACCTTGTTTACTTTTGTTACTTGTTACCCGTTATGAATTATCTTATCACACAACTATCTGTTACCGATAATTTCAGTGCTTGCAGAGAATACCTTGCAGAAAACCGCTTGTCATTTCCTTCTGCTCCTCGTTGGGTTTGACACACTTACTTATCGAAAGGACTATGATAGATCCCCTATACTTGTGGGTCATCAAGACTCTTTTCTGGCGCCGTTGCCGGGGAGTGAAGCGCGTTTGGTAAGTGGAATTTGGTAAGGTAACATTTATATAGTGTGCTGAAATTTACTGTTACTTGTTACTATGGAAAATAATCCTTAAGGGGCTTGTTCGGGGTATCTTCACCTCGACTGGAAGAGCAAAGAGTTGCTCCTCAACCTACTGCACCTACTGAAAATATTTATTATGAAATTCCTTCGGGTATGATAGAGAAACTGCTAGCTCATCCTTACACACGAGATGGAACATTACATCCTGATATGCATCTAATCGATGTGGATGAAGTTTGTGGATTATTTAAGCTTGTAGGTTTGCCCGAGGATGAAGTCAAGAAGAAGGTCTTCCCTTTATCTTTGAAGGAGAAGGCATTGACATGGTATAGGCTATGTGATGATATTGGATCATGGAACTACAACCGATTGAAATTGGAATTTCATCAGAAGTTTTATCCTATGCATCTGGTTCATCGTGATCGGAATTATATATATATTTTTTGGCCTCGTGAAGGAGAAAGTATCGCTCAAGCTTGGGGGAGGCTTAAGTCAATGTTATATTCATGCCCCAATCATGAGCTCCCAAGAGAAATTATTATTCAAAAATTTTATGCTCGGCTTTCTCATAATGATCGATCCATGCTCGATACTTCTTGTACTGGTTCTTTTATGAAGAAGACTATTGAATTCAAATGGGATTTATAGGAAAGAATTAAACGCAACTCTGAAGATTGGGAACTCGACGAAGGTAAGGAGTCAGGTATAAACCTTAAGTTTGATTGTGTTAAATCTTTTATGGATACCGATGCTTTTCGTGATTTTAGCACTAAATATGGACTTGACTCTGAGATGGTAGCTTCTTTCTGTGAATCATTTGCTACTCATGTTGATCTCCCTAAGGTGAAGTGGTTTAAATATCATCCTCCCATTGAAGTTAAAGTAGTAGAACCTATTACTGTTGAAGAAGAAACTATTACTTATAATGTTGATCCTATTGTTCCTACTGCTTATATTGAGAAACCACCTTTTCCTGTTAGAATAAAGGATCATGCTAAAGCTTCAACTGTGGTTCGTAAGAGTTATACTAGAACACCTACACCCCCTGAACAAATTAAAGTTGAACCTAGTATTGCTATGGTTAAAGATCTCTTGGTTGATAATATTGATGGGCATGTTATTTACTTCTGTGATGAAGCTGCTAGAATTGCTAAACCCGATAGTAATATAAACATAGACACGTTGTTGGCATGCCTGTTATTTCAGTTAAAATAGGAGATCATTGTTATCATGGCTTATGTGATGTGGGTGCTAGTGTGAGTGCAATTCCTTTTTCCTTATATAAAGAAATTATGAATGATATTGTACCTGCTGAGATAGAAGATATTGATGTTACTATTAAGCTTGCTAATAGAGATACTATTTCACCAATTGGGATTGTTAGAGATGTTGAAGTCTTGTGTGGGAAAATAAAATACCCTACCGATTTTCTTGTTCTTGCTTCCCCACATGATGACTTTTGTACCATTATATTTGGTAGACCTTTCTTGAATACTGTTAATTCTAAGCTTGACTGCAAGAAAGATATTGTTACTATAGGTTTAGGTGATATGTCTCATGATTTTAATTTCTCTAAATTTTGTAGACAGCCCCATGATACGTCTCCAACGTATCTATAATTTTTTATTGTTCCATGCTATTATATTATCTATTTTGGATGTTTTATATGCATTAATATGCTATTTTATATTATTTTTGGGACTAACCTATTAACCTAGAGCCCAGTGCCAGTTCCTGTTTTGTCCCTGTTTTTGAGTTTCGCAGAAAAGGAATACCAAACGGAATAAAACTTTCGCGATGATCTTTCTTGGACCAGAAGGAAACCAGGAGACTTGGAGTGCAAGTCGGAAAGGCCATGAGGCGGCCACAAGGATGGAGGGCGCGCCCAGGGGGGTTGGGCGCGCCCCCCACCCTTGCGGGCCCCTCGTGCACCTCCTGACCTAATTCTTTCGCCTATATATACTCTTATATGCCCAAACCACCAGAGGCATCCACGAAAATATTTTTCCACCGCCGCAACCTTCTGTACCCATGAGATCCCATCTAGGGGCCTTTTCCGGCGTCTTGCCGGTGGAGGATTCGATCACGGAAGGCTTCTACATCATAACCATTGCCCTTCCGATGAAGCGTGAGTAGTTTACCTTAGACCTACGGGTCCATAGCTAGTAGCTAGATGGCTTCTTCTCTTTCTTTGATTCTCAATACCATGTTCTCCTTGATGTTTTTGGAGATCTATTCGATGTAATATTTTTTTGTGGTGTGTTTGCCGAGATCTGATGAATTGTGGATTTATGATCAGCTTATCTATGAATATTATTTGAATCTTCTCTGAATTCTTTTATGCATGATTTGATATCTTTGTAATTCTCTTCGAACTATCGGTTTGGTTTGGCCAACTAGATTGGTTTTTCTTGCAATGGGAGAAGTGCTTAGCTTTGGGTTCAATCTTGCGGTGTCCTTTCCCAGTGACAGTAGGGGCAGCAAGGCACGTACTGTATTGTTGCCATCGAGGATAAAAAGATGCGGTTTTCATCATATTGCTTGAATTAATTCCTCTACATCATGTCATCTTACTTAATGCATTACTCCATTCTTTATGAACTTAATACTCTAGATGCATGCTGGATAGCGGTCGATGTGTGGAGTAATAGTAGTAGATGCAGAATCGTTTCGGTCTACTTCACACGGACGTGATGCCTATATTCATGATCATTGCCTTAGATGTCGTCATAACTTTGCGCTTTTCTATCAATTGCTCTTCAGTAATTTATTCACCCACTGTAATATTTTCTATCTTGAGAGAAGCCTCTAGTGAAACCTATGGCCCCTGGGTCTATTTTCCATCATATAATCTTCTATTTTCCATCATATTAGTTTCTGATCTACTATTTTGCAATCTTTTACTTTTCGATCTATAAAACAAAAATACCAAAAATATTTACTTTATCGTTTATCTATCTCTATCAGATCTCACTTTTGCAAATAACCGTGAAGGGATTGACAACCCCTTTATCGCGTTGGGTGCAAGTTGTTTGATTGTTTATGCAGGTATTCGGTGATTTGTGCGTTGTCTCCTACTGGATTGATACCTTGGTTCTCAAACTGAGGGAAATACTTATCTCTACTTTGCTGCATTACCCTTTCCTCTTCAAGGGAAAAACCAACGCAAGCTCAAGAACTAGCAGGAAGAATTTCTGGCACCGTTGCCGGGGAGATCTACGCCAAGTCAAGACATACCAAGTACCCATCATAAACTCTCATCTCTTGCATTACATTATTCTCCATTTGCCTCTCATTTTCCTCTCCCCCACTTCTAAAATGATTTTTGAAAAGATTTGCCTTTTCTTCGCCCTTCTTCTGTTCGTCTTTTCGTTTGCCCTTATGTCTTACTTGGTTTGTTTGTTCGCTTGGTAAAATTGTGTGTTTATTGAAAAACAGAAACAAAGGTTTATGGATCCTCATCCACTTGCTAATCTTTTTAAGAGATCTAATTATGATGAACCTATTGCTAGTGAGTTGAGTACACTAGATTATCTTTATGAGGTTTTGCTTGAAATTCGTGAATCTGAAAATTATGATGAAGTGTTGAAAGAGGAAAATTATGAAGTGATTCACGATAGCTCCTTGAATGAAAAGCATGATTGCAATGATGTTATTATAAATTCCATTAATTGTAATTGTGTTAATGATATGCAAAACCCTAAGCTTGGGGATGCTAATTTTGCTATGTCTACTACTTGTTGCAATGATCATGATTGGGGTGATTCTTCTTATGATCTTGAAATTTTATTTAAGCCCCATGATGAATATGAGATTGATAATAATGTTTGCAATAATATTGAAAGTGGGTTTGTAACAGTGTAAACTTTAGATCCCACATATTTGGAGAATATTCAATCTTATGAAATTTTTGATAAAAGTGGGTTTGGAGAGGTCATGACTTTAGTTAATGTTAATCCCACTATTTTGGAAGAGTGTCAACTTCGCATGCATGTGGATCGTGTTGAGAATATGTTATGTGATAGCTATATTGTTGAATTTTCTTATGATCCTGCATGTAATTATTATGAGAGAGGAAAATATGGTTGTAGAAATTTTCATGTTACTAAATTACCTCTCTTCATGTTGAGATTGCTATCGTCTCTTTCTTCTTCCTTGCATATGCTAGTTCTTGCTTTCCTTGATAATTTGTTTGCTTATAAAATGCCCATGCATAGGAAGTATGTTAGACTTAGATGTGTTTGTCACGTGTTTTATGATGCTCTCTTTGTGCTTCAATTCTTCTCTTTTATGTGAGCATCATTGAAATTATCAATGCCTAGCTAAAAGGCTTTAAAGAAAAGCGCTTGTTGGGAGGCAACACAATTTTATTTTATTTTTTGCTTTTTTGTTCCTTTTTTGCTTTGAATAATTCATCTAGCCTCTGGTTAGATGTGGTTTTATGTTTTAATTAGTGTTTGTGCCAAGTAAGACCTTTGGGATGGCTTACGGTGATAGTTGTTTTGATCTTGCTGAAAAACAGAAACTTTTGCGTCCAGTCTCAGAATTTTAATAATTCACTGGAGCATTGAAAAACCCTGAATTTGTTGCGCGAGATTTATATACAAATTTCCTCTGTTGCCCTAATTTTTCAGAATTTTTTGAGTTACAAGTATTAGAACAATTCGGATCTTCGCAGACTGTTACGTTTTTGACAGATTCTGTTTTCTTTGTGTGGTTTGCTTATTTTGATGAATCTATGGGTAGTACGGGTGGTATGAACCATGGAAAAGTTGGAATACAGTAGATATTACACCAATATAAATAAATAATGAGTTCACAACAGTAACAAAGTGGCGATTTATTTTCTTATACTAACGGAGCTTATGAGATTTTCTGTTGAGTTTTGTGTTGTGAAGTTTTCAAGTTTTGGGTAAGGATTTGATGGACTATGGAATAAGGAGTGGCAAGAGCCTAAGCTTGGGGATGCCCGAGGCACCCCAAGATAATATTCAAGGACAACCAAGAGCCTAAGCTTGGGGATGCCCCGGAAGGCATCCCCTCTTTCGTCTTCGTCTATCGCTAACTTTACTTGAGGCTATATTTTATTCACCACATGATATGTGTTTTGCTTGGAGCGTCTTGTATGATTTGAGTCTTTGCTTTTTAGTTTGCCACAATCATCCTTGCTGTACACACCTTTTGAGAGAGACACGCATGAATCGTGATTTATTAGAATACTCTTTGCGCTTCACTTATATCTTTTGAGCTAGGCAATTTTGCTCTAGTCCTTCACTTATATCTTTTCAGAGCAAGGCGGTGGTTTTATTTTATAGAAATTAATGAACTCTCATGCTTCACTTATATTATTTTGAGAGTCTTTAAACAGCATGGTAATTTTCTTTGGTTATAAATTTAGTCCTAATATGATAGGCATCCAAGAGGGATAAAATAAAAACTTTCATATAAAGTGCATTGAATACTATGAGAAGTATGATTCCTTATGATTGTTTTGAGATATGAAGATGGTGATATTAGAGTCATGCTAGTGAGTAGTTGTGAATTTGAGAAATACTTGTGTTAAAGTTTGTGATTCCCGTAGCATGCACGTATGGTGAACCGTTATGTGATGAAGTCGGAGCATGATTTATTTATTGATTGTCTTCCTTATGAGTGGCGGTCGGGGACGAGCGATGGTCTTTTCCTACCAATCTATCCCACTAGGAGCATGTGCGTAATACTTCATTTCGATAACTAATAGATTTTTTCAGTAAGTATGTGAGTTCTTTATGACTAATGTTGAGTCCATGGATTATACGCACTCTCACCCTTCCACCATTGCTAGCCTCTCTAGTACCGTGCAACTTTCGCCGGTACCATAAACCCACCATTACCTTCCTCAAAATAGCCACCATACCTACCTATTATGGCATTTCCACATCAAAAATTCTGTTTTTATCATTTACCTACTAGAGGACGAGCAGGAATTAAGCTTGGGGATGCTTGATACGTCTCCAACGTATCTATAATTTTTTATTATTCCATGCTATTATATTATCTGTTTTGGATGTTTTATATGCATTAATATGCTATTTTATATTATTTTTGGGACTAACCTATTAACCTAGAGCCCAGTGCCAGTTCCTGTTTTTTCCCTGTTTTTGAGTTTCGCAGAAAAGGAATACCAAACGGAGTCCAAACGGAATAAAACTTTCGCGATGATCTTTCTTGGACCAGAAGGAAACTAGGAGACTTGGAGATGAAGTTGGAAAGGCCACGAGGCGGCCACAAGGACGGAGGGCGCGCCCAGGGGGTAGGGCGCGCCCCCCACCCTTGTGGGCCCCTCGTGCACCTCCTGACCTAATTCTCTTGCCTATATATACTCTTATATGCCCAAACCACCAGAGGCATCCACGAAAATACTTTTCCACCGCCGCAACCTTCTGTACCCGTGAGATCCCATCTAGGGGCCTTTTTCGGCGTCCTACCGGAGGGGGATTCGATCACGGAAGGCTTCTACATCATCCCCATTGCCCTTCCGATGAAGCGTTAGTAGTTTACCTTAGACCTACGGGTCCATAGCTAGTAGCTAGATGGCTTCTTCTCTCTCTTTGATTCTCAATACCACGTTCTCCTCGATGTTCTTGGAGATCTATTCGATGTAATACTTTTTTGCGGTGTGTTTGCCGAGATCCGATGAATTGTGGATTTATGATCAGCTTATCTATGAATATTATTTGAATCTTCTCTGAATTCTTTTATGCATGATTTGATATCTTTGTAATTCTCTTCGAACTATCGGTTTGGTTTGGCCAACTAGATTGGTTTTTCTTGCAATGGGAGAAGTGCTTAGCTTTGGGTTCAATCTTGCGGTGTCCTTTCCCAGTGACAGTAGGGGCAGCAAGGCACGCATTGTATTGTTGCCATCGAGGATGAAAAGATGGGGTTTTCATCATATTGCTTGAGTTAATTCCTCTACGTCATGTCATCTTACTTAATGCATTACTCCGTTCTTTATGAACTTAATACTCTAGATGCATGCTGGATAGCGGTTGATGTGTGGAGTAATAGTAGTAGATGCAGAATCGTTTCGGTCTACTTGACACGAATGTGATGCCTATATTCATGATCATTGCCTTAGATATCATCATAACTTTGCGCTTTTCTATCAATTGCTGGGCAGTAATTTGTTCACCCACCATAATATTTTCTATCTTGAGAGAAGCCTCTAGTGAAACCTATGGCCCCCGGGTCTATTTTCCATCATATAATCTTCTATTTTCCATCATATTAGTTTCCAATCTACTATTTTGCAATCTTTTACTTTCCGATCTATAAAACAAAAATACCAAAAATATTTACTTTATCGTTTATCTATCTCTATCAGATCTCACTTTTGCAAATAACCGTGAAGGGATTGACAACCCCTTTATCGCGTTGGGTGCAAGTTGTTTGATTGTTTGTGCAGGTATTTGGTGATTTGTGCGTTGTCTCCTACTGGATTGATACCTTGGTTCTCAAACTGAGGGAAATACTTATCTCTACTTTGCTGCATCACCCTTACCTCTTCAAGGGAAAAACCAACGCAAGCTCAAGAAGTAGCACCCCATGATAAAGAATTGACTAGTAAGGATGAAATTATTGGTCTTGCTTCTATTGTCATGCCTCTTACTGATCCTTTAGAATAATATTTGCTAGACCATGAAAATGATTTGTCTATGAATGAAAGAAGGGAAATAGAGGAAATATTCTTCTATCAAGGGCCTATTTTGAAACACAATTTGCCTGTTGAAATCCTTGGGGATCCTCCTCCACCCAAGGGAGATCCCGTGTTTGAGCTTAAACAATTACCTGATACTTTGAAATATGCTTATCTTGATGAAAATAAGATATATCCAGTTATTATTAGTGCGAATATTTTAGAGCATGAAGAAAAGAAATTATTGAAAACGCTGAAGAGGCACCGTGCCGCTATTGGATATACTCTTGATGATCTTAAGGGCATTAGTCCCACTCTATGTTAGCACAAAATTAATTTGGAGAATGATGCTAAACCAGTTGTTGATCACCAACGACGATTAAATTCGAAGATGAAAGAATTGGTAAGAAATGAAATACTAAAGCATCTGGAGGCAGGTATAATTTATCCTATTGCTGATAGTCAGTGGGTAAGTCCTGTTCATTGTGTCCCTAAGAAGGGAGGTATTACTGTTGTTCCTAATGATAAGAATGAATTGATCCCACAAAGAATTGTTACAGGTTATAGAATGGTAATCGATTTTCGCAAATTAAACAAAGCTACTAAGAAAGATCATTACCCTCTACCTTTTATTGATCAAATGCTAGAAAGACTATCCAAACACACACATTTTTGCTTCCTAGATGGTTATTCTGGTTTTTCTCAAATACCTGTGTTAAAAGATGATCAGGAAAAGACCACTTTTACTTGCCCTTTCGGTACCTTTGCTTATAGACGTATGCCTTTTGGTTTATGCAATGCACCTGCTACCTTTCAAAGATGTATGACCGCTATATTCTCTGATTTTTGTGAAAAGATTGTTGAGGTTTTCATGGATGATTTCTCCGTTTACGGAACTTCTTTTGATGATTTCTTAAGCAACCTTGATCGAGTTTTGCAGAGATGTGAAGAAACTAATCTTGTCTTGAATTGGGAGAAGTGCCACTTTATGGTTAATGAAGGTATTGTCTTGGGGCATAAAATTTCTGAAAGAGGTATTGAAGTTGACAAAGCTAAAGTAGATGCTATTGAAAAGATGCCGTGTCCTAAAGATATCAAAGGTATAAGAAGTTTCCTTGGTCACGCTGGTTTCTATAGGAGGTTTATTAAAGACTTCTCTAAAATTTCTAGGCCTCTCACTAATCTCTTGCAAAAAGATGTTCCTTTTGTTTTTGATGATGATTGTGTAGAAGCATTTGAAATACTTAAGAAAGCCTTGATCTCTGCACCTATTGTTCAACCGCCTGATTGGAATTTACCCTTTGAAATTATGTGTGATGCTAGTGATTATGCTGTTGGTGCTGTTCTAGGGCAAAGAGTTGATAAGAAATTAAATGTTATTCATTATGCTAGTAAAACTCTAGACAGTGCCTAGAGAAATTATGCTACTACTGAAAAAGAATTTTTAGCAGTTGTCTTTGCTTGTGATAAGTTCAGATCTTATATTGTTGATTCCAAAGTAACTGTGCACACTGATCATGCTGCTATTAAATATCTTATGAAAAAGAAAGATGCTAAACCTAGACTTATTAGATGGGTTCTCATGCTAAAAGAATTTGATTTGCATATTATTGATAGAAAGGGAGCTGAGAACCCCGTTGCAGACAACTTGTCTAGGTTAGAAAATATTCTTGATGACCCAATGCCTATTGATGATAGCTTTCCTGATGAACAATTAGCTGTCATAAATGCTTCTCGTAATACTCCATGGTATGCTGATTATGCTAATTACATTGTTGCTAAATTTATACCACCTAGTTTCACATACCAGCAAAAGAAAAAGTTTTTCTATGATTTAAGACATTACTTTTGGGATGACCCACACCTTTATAAAGAAGGAGTAGATGGTGTTATTAGACGTTGTGTACCTGAGCATGAACAGGAACAGATCCTATGCAAGTGCCACTCCAGTCTTACGGAGGACACCACGCTGCAGATAGAACTGCACATAAGGTATTGCAATCTAGTTTTTATTGGTCTACTCTCTTCAAGGATGCTCGTAAGTTTGTCTTGTCTTGTGATGAATGCCAGAGAATTGGTAATATTAGTAGACGTCAGGAAATGCCTATGAATTATTCACTTGTTATTGAACCATTTGATGTTTGGGGCTTTGACTATATGGGACCTTTTCCTTCCTCTAATGGGTATACACATATTTTAGTTGCTGTTGATTACGTTACTAAGTGGGTAGAAGCTATTCCAACTAGTAGTGCTGATCATAACACTTCTATTAAGATGCTTAAAGAAGTTATTTTTCCGAGGTTTGGATTCCCTAGATATTTAATGACTGATGGTGGTTCACATTTTATTCATGGTGCTTTCCGTAAAATGCTTGCTAAGTATGATGTTAACCATAGAATTGCATCTCCGTATCATCCTCAGTCTAGTGGTCAAGTAGAATTGAGCAATAGAGAGATTAAATTGATTTTGCAAAAGACTGTTAATAGATCTAGAAAGAATTGGTCTAAGAAACTTGATGATGCATTATGGGCTTATAGAACTGCTTATAAAAACCATATGGGTATGTTTCCATATAAAATGGTTTATGAAAAAGCATGTCACTTACCTCTTGAATTAGAACATAAAGCTTATTGGGCTATTAAAGAGCTCAATTATGATTTCAAACTTGCCGGTGAGAAGAGGTTATTTGACATAAGTTTGCTTGATGAATGGAGAACCCAAGCCTATGAGAATGCCAAGTTGTTTAAAGAAAAAGTTAAAAGATGGCATGACAAAAGGATACAAAAGTGTGAGTTTAATATAGGTGATCATGTTTTGCTATACAACTCTCGTTTAAGATTTTTTGCAGGAAAGCTTCTCTCTAAATGGGAAGGTCCTTACATTATCGAGGAGGTCTATCGTTCCGGTGCCATCAAAATCAACAACGCCGAAGGCACAAATTTGAAGGTGGTAAACGGTCAAAGAATCAAACATTATATCTCAGGTACTCCCATAAATGTTGAGACCAATATTATTGACACCGTAACACCGGAGGAGTACATAAGGGACACTTTCCAAAATGTTTCAGACTCCGAAAAGGAATAGGTATGTGGTACGGTAAGTAAACCGACTCCAAAACGTTTCCAATGATAATTTTTCTCCGTTTTGGAATATTTAAAAAATTAGGAAAATTAAAAGTAGTCCGAAAGAGACACGAGGCGACGACAAGGGTGGAGGGCGCGCCCTACCCCCCTGGGCGCACCCCCCAACCTTGTGGCCACCTTGTGTGCCCTCCGGACTCCGTTTTCTTGCACAATACTTCTTTTGGTCGGTAAAAATTCATTATATAATCTCCCGAAGGTTTTGACCACCGTACCACGACAAAATCCTCTGTTTTTGTTTTGAGCTGTTTTTCTGACAGATCTAGATCACCATGACGTCTCCAAGCACCCCCAAGGACAAGTTTTTCGAGAAGGTCATCAACCCCTACCTTGCGGAGGTGCTTCGACACCCTCAAGCCATTGAGATGCATGAGGGGGTGCTGCACATCCGCGATGTTGAGGGGCCAAAGAAGACCGAAAGCATGGAGACGAGACTCGAAGCAATGGAGCAACAGGTTTTCAAGTGCCAGGGGATGGTGGAACGTGGACTCAACGCCAATCACATGATGATCGCGGAGTTCACCAACAATCACAAGCTGGATGCCAAGAACATTGAGGAGGCCATCTTCAAGCTTCATGAGAAAATTGAGCATCTCCTCTGGATTGAGTAAGATCCTTCAAGTAAGTTGTTATCGGTGCAAGCAATAAAAATTGCTCTCTAAATATGTATGATTTATTAGTGTGAAGAAAATAAGCTTTATACGAACTTGTGATATGGAAGAAATAAAAGCGACGGACTGCATAATAAAGGTCCTTATCAGAAGCGGCAATATAAAGTGACATTCTTTTGCACTAAGATTTTGTGCATCCAACCATAAAAGCGCATGACAAACTCTGCTTCTCTCTACAAAGGGCCTATCTTTTACTTTTATCTTCTACCCTTATACAAGAGTCATGGTGATCTTCACCTTTCCTTTTTACATTTTTTCCTTTTGGCAAACACTATGTGTTGGAGAAAGATCCAGATATATATATCCACTCTGATGTAGGTTATCATAAAGTATTATTGTTGACATTACCCTTGAGGTAAAAGGTTGGGAGGCGAAGCTATAAGCCCCTATCTTTCTCTGTGTCCGATGGAAGCTTTGAACCCATAAGTAGCGCGTGAGTGTTAGCAATTGTGAAAGACTAAATGATAGTTGAGTATGTGGACTTGCTGAAAAGCTCTTATATTGACTCTTTCCGATGTTATGATAAATTGCAATTGCTTCAATGACTGAGATCATAGTTTGTTCGTTTTCAATGAAGTTTCTAATTCATACTTTATCTTGTGGATGAATTGTTACTTTGGCATAAGAAATTATATGACAATATATGTTGCTGTTCTAAAGATGATCATGATGCCCTCATGTCGGTATTTTATTTTATCGACACCTCTATCTCTAAACATGTGGACATATTTTTCGATATCGGCTTTCGCTTGAGGACAAGCGAGGTCTAAGCTTGGGGGAGTTGATACGTCCATTTTGCATCATGCTTTTATATCAATATTTATTGCATTATGGGCTGTTATTACACATTATGGCACAATACTTATGCCTATTCTCTCTTATTTTACAAGGTTTACATGAAGAGGGAGAATGCCGGCAGCTGGAATTCTGGGCTGGAAAAGGAGCAAATATTAGAGACCTATTCTGCACAACTCCAAAAATCCTGAAACTTCACGGAGAGTCGTTTTGGAATTAATAAAAATTATTGGGTGAAGAAAGCACCAGAGGGGGGCCACCAGCTAGCCACAAGGGTGGAGGGCGCGCCCTACCCCCCTGGGCGCGCCCCCCGTCCTTGTGGGCCACCTGGCAGGCCCCCGACGCACATCTTCTGCTATATGGTGTGTTTTGACCTGGAAAAAATCATAAGGAAGCTTTCGGGACGAAGCGCCGCCATCTCGAGGCGGAACCTGGGCAGAACCAATCTAGGGCTCCGGCGGAGCTGTTCTGCCGAGGAAACATCCCTACTGGAGGGGGAAATCATTGCCATCGTCATCACCATCGATCCTCTCATCGAGAGGGGGTCAATCTCCATCAACATCTTCATCAGCACCATCTCCTCTCAAACCCTAGTTCATCTCTTGTACCCGATCTTTGTCTCAAAACCTCATATTGGTACCTGTGGGTTGCTAGTAGTGTTGATTACTCCTTGTAGTTGATGCTAGTTGGTTTATTTGGTGGAAGATCATTTGTTCAGATCCTTCATGATAATTAATACTCCTCTGATTATGAACATGAATATGCTTTGTGAGTAGTTACGTTTGTTCCTGAGGACATGGGAGAAGTCTTGTTATAAGTAATCATGTGAATTTGGTATTCGTTCGATATTTTGATGAGATGTATGTTGTCTTTCCTCTAGTGGTGTTATGTGAACGTCGACTACATGACACTTCACCATGATTTGGGCCTAGGGGAAGGCATTGGGAAGTAATAAGTAGATGATGGGTTGCTAGAGTGACAGAAGCTTAAACCCTAGTTTATGCGTTGCTTCGTAAGGGGCTGATTTGGATCCATATGTTTCATGCTATGGTTAGATTTATCTTAATTCTTCTTTCATAGTTGCGGATGCTTGCGAGAGGGGTTAATCATAAGTGGGAGGCTTGTCCAAGGAAGGGCAGCACCCAAGCACCGGTCCACCCACATATCAAATTATCAAAGTAACGAACGCGAATCATATGAGCATGATGAAAACTAACTTGACAACAATTCCCATGTGTCCTCGGGAGCGCTTTGCTTTATATAAGAGTTCGTCCAGGCTTGTCCTTTGCTACAAAAAGGATTGGGCCACCTTGCTGCACCTTGTTTACTTTTGTTACTTGTTACCCGTTACGAATTATCTTATCACACAGCTATCTGTTACCGATAATTTCAGTGCTTGCAGAGAATACCTTGTTGAAAACCGCTTGTCATTTCCTTCTGCTCCTCGTTGGGTTCGACACTCTTACTTATCGAAGGGACTACGATAGATCCCCAATACTTGTGGGTCATCATGTTTAACCATTTGATGTATGGGGTTTCGATTACATGGGACCTTTTCCTTCCTCTAATGGGTCTACACATATTTTGGTTGCTGTTGATTATGTTACTAAGTGGGTAGAAGCTATTCCAACTAGTAGTGCTGATCACAACACCTCTATTAAAATGCTCAAGGAAGTTATTTTCCCAAGGTTTGGAGTCCCTAGATATTTAATGACTGATGGTGGTTCACATTTTATTAATGGTTCTTTCCATAAAATGCTTGCTAAGAATGATGTTAACCATAGAATTGCTGATGACCAACAGATGGCATGGTTAAAAGTATTACTCTAAGGCCAGCTCCAACGCAAGTGCTTTTAAAATCCTAAGAAAATTAACATGCACAAGCCTTCGGGCTAGCTAGGAGCTACATTATGTATACTTTCTTATAGCATTTGACTCTAGGTTACACGCCGACTCTAGAAAAGTAGCCGAGAACGATGTGAAAAGTGTGAGGATTTTATCCCTAGCACCCATATACGTGCCCTAACCAAGTTTAAGATGGCAAAATTGATTTTCATTTTCTGAAAGTTTAAGGTAATATATGTTTATTCTGCTGTGGGCAGCTTACTGTGGAGATGAAGAAGCTCGTGGATATGTTTGTTCCATTGAAAACTGAGTGTAATCCTCGCAAAAAAAAGAGAACTGACCATAATCCAAATAGAGTTAAGCATAGTCTAGCTAATATTAATTGTCCTAGAGCTAGCATCGCTTGCTGGCTGCGGTAGATTCAAGACAGTGTATCTAGGCTGTTTGTATTAACAGACTGTAACACTATTATTGAGGAATAGATCATGTTTATCCTACAACAGAAATTTTTTCTGCTAACTGGTGCAGACAAGCAGCTGGTCGACACAACAAGTGATGGCACAGGCAGTAGCGGTGACGGCTAGAAGGGGGCGTAGAGAAAGTGAAAATAAATAAACCGTACCTGCATGCATATATAAAAAAATGTACAAAGGCAAATTCCACATTTCCGTTTATTAGTTCTCACAGATTGACGGGTCATGTTGGATCCAGTTCTACTCTGACACATGCTAAGATGATGAGTTAATCCACCGCACAACTTACTATCCATGTAGAATACATGGGTAATTAAATAGCTGACGACCAATAGATGGCATGGTTAAAAGTATTACTCTAAGGCCAGCTCCAACGCAAGTGCTTTTAAAATCCTGAGAAAATTAACACGCACAAGCCTTCGGGCTAGCTAGGAGCTACATTATGTATACTTTCTTATAGCATTTGAGTCTAGGTTACGTGCCGACTATAGAAAAGTAGCCGAGAACGATGCGAAAAGTGTGAGGATTTTATCCCTAGCACCCATATACGTGCCCTAACCAAGTTTAAGATGGCAAAATTGATTTTTATTTTCCGAAAGTTTAAGGTAATATATGTTTATTCTGCTGTGGGCAGCTTACTGTGGAGATGAAGAAGCTCGTGAAGGAAATATGCCCTAAAGGCAATAATAAATTTGTGGTTTTATATTTCCTTATTCATGATAAAGGTTTATTATTCATGCTAGAATTGTATTGATCGGAAACTTAAATACATGTGTGAATACATAAACAAATACCATGTCCCTAGTATGCCTGTACTAGACTAGCTCGTTGATCAAAGATGGTTAAGGTTTCCTAACCATAGACATGCATTGTCATTTGATAACTGGATCACATCATTAGAAGAATGATGTGATGGACAAGACCCATCTGTTAGCTTAGCATAATGATCGTTCAGTTTTATTGCTATTGCTTTCTTCATGTCAAATACATATTCCTTCGACTATGAGATTATGCAACTCCCGTATACCGGAGGAATGCCTTGTGTGCTATCAAACGTCACAACGTAACTGGGTGATTATAAAGATGCTCTACAGGTATCTCCGAAGGTATTTGTTGAGTTGGCATAGATCGAGATTAGGATTTGTCACTCCGAGTATCGGAGAGGTATCTCTGGGCCCTCTCGGTAATACACATCATAAGCTTGCAAGCAAACGGCTAAGGAGTTAGTCATGAGGTGATGTATTACGAAACGAGTAAAGAGACTTGCCGGTAACGACATTGAACTAGGTATGAAGATACCAACGATCGAATCTCGGGCAAGTAACAAACCGATCGACAAAGGGAATTACGTATGTTCTCATAACGGTTCGACCGATAAAGATCTTCGTAGAATATGTAGGAGACAATATGGACATCTAGGTTCCGCTATTGGTTATTGACCAGAGAGGTGTCTCGGTCATGTCTACATAGTTCTCGAACCCGTAGGGTCCGCACGCTTAACGTTCGATGACGATATAGTATTATATGAGTTATGTGATTTGGTGACCGAATGTTGTTCGGAGTCCCGGATGAGATCACGGACATGACGAGGAGTCTCTAAATGGTCAAGAGGTAAAGATTGATATATCGGACGATGGTATTCGGACACTGGAAGTGTTTCCGGGGGTACCGGGTACTTATCGGGTCATCGGAAGCGGTTCCGGGCAAGCCCGACAAAAGATATGGGCCTTACGGGCCAAGAGGAGAAACGCACCAGCCACAAGGGGCTGGTGCGCCCCCCATATGGGCCGGCCTAAGGAGGAGAAGGAAAGGGGATAAGGGAAAGGTAAGTGTGGATTAGGATTCCCACTTCCTTCCCTCTCCCCCCCTCTTTCCTTCCCCCTCCGAAAAACATGGCAGGGGGGCGCGGCCAAGTGCAGGAGCCCAAGTAGGATTCGGACCTACTTGGGACGCCCCTTGGCCTCTCTCCTCTCCCTCCCACCTATATATATGAGGAAGGGGGCGCCTAGCACACTCCAGACAATTGCCTAGCCGTGTGCGGCACCCCCCTCCACCGTTTACACTCCCGATCATATTTTCGTAGTGCTTAGGCGAAGCCCTGCGGACATCACTTCACCATCACCGACACCATGCCGTCGTGCTGACGGAACTCATCTACTACCTCGATGTCTTGCTGGATCAAGAAGGCGAGGGACGTGACCGAGCTGAACATGTGCAGAACACGGAGGTGCCGTGTGTTCGGTACTTGATCGGTTGAAGCGCAAAGAAGTTCAACTACATCAACCGCGTTGTGAAACGCTTCCGCTTACGGTCTACGAGGGTACGTAGACACACTCTCCCCCTCGTTGCTATGCATCTCCATGGATAGATCATTGTGTGTGCATAGAATTTTTTTTGTTTTCCATGCAACGATTCCCAACAGTGGCATCCGAGCCAGGTCTATGCGTAGATGATATGCACGAGTAGAACACAAAGAGTTGTGGGCGGTGATAGTCATACTGCTTGCCACCAATGTCTTATTTTGATTCAGTGGTATTGTGGGATGAAGCGGCCCGGACCAACCTTACATGTCCGCGCACATGAGACCGGTTCCACCGACAAATATGCAACTAGTTTTGCATAAAGGTGGCTGGCGGGTGTCTGTTTCTCCTACTTTAGTTCAATCGAATTTGACTATGGCCAGTCCTTGAAGAAGGTTAAAACAGAAAAACTTGATGAATCACCGTTGTGGTTTTTGCGTAGGTAAGAACGGTTCTTGCTAGAAGCCCGTAGCAGCCACGTAAAACTTGCAACAACAAAGTAGAGAACGTCTAACTTGTTTTTGTAGGGCATCTTGTGATGTGATATGGTCAAGATATGATGTGATATATGTTGATGTATGAGATGATCATGTTTTGTAATATCGACAACCTGCAGGAGCCTTAGGGTTGTCTCTTTATTATATGAAATGCAAGCGCCATGTAACTGCTTTACTTTATCACTATGCATTAGCGATAGTTGTAGAAGCAATAGTTGGTGAGACGACCCCGGTGCAACGATGGAGATCAAGGTGTCGAGCCGGTGACGATGGAGATCACGACGATGCTTTGGAGATGGAGATCAAAAGCACAGGATGATGATGGCCATATCATGTCACATATTATGATTGCATGTGATGTTTATCCTTTATGCATCTTATTTTGCTTAGAACGGCGGTAGCATTATAAGATGATCCCTT
This sequence comes from Thinopyrum elongatum, assembly GCA_011799875.1. Lineage (NCBI taxonomy): Eukaryota > Viridiplantae > Streptophyta > Magnoliopsida > Poales > Poaceae > Thinopyrum > Thinopyrum elongatum. The sequence goes on from CM022299.1 coordinate 544,624,912, forward strand.
CACTAAATTTCAAGATAAAAGTGATCTCCCCGAGTATGCACCGTTGCGAAAGTTCGTCGTTTCGAGACACCACGTGATGATCGGGTGTGATAGACTCTACGTTCACATACAACGGGTGTAAGACAGTTTTGCACACGCAAAAAACTTGGATAAAACTTGACGAGCCTAGAATGTACAGACATGGTCTCGGAACACTGGAGACCAAAAGGTCGAACGTGAGTCATAAAGTAGATATGATCAACATAGAGATGTTCACCATTGATGACTACCCCATCTCACGTGATGATCGGACATGGGTTAGTTGATTTGGATCACGTATCACTTAGATAACTTGAGGGATGTTTATTTAAGTGGGAATTCATTAGTAATTTGATTAATTGAACTTAATTTATCATGAACTTAGTCTTGATAGTTTTTTGCATATCTATGTTGTAGATCAATAGCTCGCGTATAGCTCCCCTGTTTTATGTTTGATATTTTCCTAGAGAAAAACTAAGTAGAAAGATGATAGTAGCAATGATGCGGACTGGGTCCGTGATCTGAGGATTATCCTCATTGCTGCATAGAAGAATTATGTCCTTGATGCACCGCTAGGTGACAGACCTGTTGCAGGAGCAGATGCAGATGTTATAAATGTTTGGCAAGCTCGATATGATGACTACTTAATAGTTTAGTGCGCCATCCTTTACGGCTTAGAACCGGGACTTCAAAAACGTTTTGAACGCCATGGAACATATGAGATGATCCAAGAGCTGAAATTGGTATTTCAGACTTATGCCCGTGTTGAGAGGTATGAGACCTCTGACAATTACTTTGCCTACAAGATGGAGGAGAATATCTAAGCCAGTGAGCATGTACTCAGAATGTCTGGGTACTACAATCGCTTGAATCAAGTGGGAGTTAATCTTCTAGATAATATAGTGATTGACAGAGTTCTCTAGTCACTATCACCAAGCTACTAGAACTTCGTGATGAACTATAATATGCAAGGGATGACGAAAACAATTCCCGAGCTCTTCGCGATGCTGAAATCGGCGAAGGTAGAAATCAAGAAAGAGCATCAAGTGTTGATGGTTAACAAGACCACTAGTTTCAAGAAAAAGGGCGAGGGAAAGAAAGGGAACTTCAAGAAGAATGGCAAGCAAGTTGTCGGTCCCATGAAGAAGCCCAAAGCTAGACCCAAACCTGAAACTGAGTGCTTCTATTGCAAAGGAAATGGTCACTGGAAGCGGAACTGCTCCAAAACTTGGCAGATAAGAAGGATGGCAAAGTGAACAAAGGTATATTTGATATACATGTTATTGATGTGTACTTTACTAGTGTTCATAGTAGCCCCTGGATATTTGATACCGGTTCAGTTGCTAAGATTAGTAACTCGAAACAGGAGTTGCAAAATGAACAGAGACTAGTTAAGGGCAAGGTGACGATGTGTGTTGGAAGTGATTCCAAGGTTGATAAGATCACCATCGCACACTCCCTTTACCTTCGGGATTAGTGTTGAACCTAAATAAATGTTATTTGGTATTTGCGTTGAGCATGAATATGATTGGATCATGTTTATTGCAATACGGTTATTCATTTAAGTCAAAGAATAATTGTTGTTCTGTTTACATGAATAAAACCTTGTATGGTCATACACTCAATATAAATTGTTTATTGAATCTCGATCGTAGTGATACACATATTCATAATATTGATGCCAAAAGATGCAAAGTTGATAATGATAGTGCAACATACTTGTGGCACTTCCGTTTAGGTCATATTGGTGTAAAGCACATAAAGAAACTCCATGCAGATGGGCTTTTGGAATCACTTGATTATGAATCATTTGATGCTTGCGAACCATGCCTCATGGGCAAGATGACTAAAACTCCGTTCTCCAGAACAATGGAGCGAACTAACGACTTATTGGAAATAATACATACCGATGTATGCGGTCCAATGAGTGTTGAAGCACGCGGCGGATATCGTTATTTTCTGACATTCACAGATGATTTGAGTAGATATGGGTATATCTACTTAATGAAACACAAGTCTGAAACATTTGAAAAGTTCAAAAAAATTCAGAGTGAAGTGGAGAATCATCGTAACAAGAAAATAAAGTTTCTACGATCTGATCGCGGAGGAGAATATTTGAGTTACGAGTTTGGCCTTCATTTAAAACAATGTGGAATTATTTCACAACTCATGCCACCTGGAACACCACAGCGTAATGGTGTGTCCGAACGTCGTAACCGTACTTTATTAGATATGGTGCGATCTATGATGTCTCTTACCGATTTACCACTATCGTTTTGGGGTTATGCATTAGAGACAGCCGCATTCACGTTAAATAGGGCACCATCTAAATCCGTTGAGACGACACCTTATGAACTGTGGTTTGGCAAGAAACCTAAGCTGTCGGCCTGATAAGCTTGAACCCAAATCGGAGAAGTGCATCTTCATAGGATACCCTAAGGAAACAATTGGGTACACCTTCTACCACAGATCCGAGTGCAAGATCTTTGTTGCTAAGAATGGATCCTTTCTAGAGAAGGAGTTTCTCTCAAAAGAAGTGAGTGGGAGGAAAGTAGAACTTGATGAGGTAATAGTACCTTCTCTTGAATTGGAGAATAGCACATCACAGAAAACTGTTCCAGTGATGCCTACACCAACTAGAGAGGAAGAAAATGATGATGATCATGAAAATTCAGATCAAGTTACTACTGAACCTCGTAGGTCGACCAGAGCACGATCCGCACCAGAGTGGTACGGTAATACTGTCCTGGTAGTCATGTTGTTGGACAACAGCGAACCTACGAACTATGAAGAAGCTATGATGAGCCCAGATTCCGACAGATGGCTTGAGGCCATGAAATCTGAGATAGGATCCATGTATGAGAACAAAGTGTGGACTTTGGTGGACTTGCCCGATGATCGGCAAGCCATAGAGAATAAATGGATCTTCAAGAAGAAGACCGACGCTGATAGTAATGTTACTGTCTATAAAGCTCGACTTGTTGCGAAAGGTTTTCGACAAGTTCAAGGAGTTGACTACGATGAGACTTTCTCACCCGTAGCGATGCTTAAGTCCGTCCGAATCATGTTAGCAATTGCCGCATTTTATAATTATGAAATATGGCAAATGGATATCAAAACTGCATTCCTTAATGGATATCTTAAAGAAGAGTTGTATATGATGCAACCAGAAAGTTTTATCGATCCTAAAGGTGCTAACAAAGTGTGCAAGCTCCAGCGATCCATCTATGGACTGGTGCAAGCAGCTCGGAGTTGGAATATACACTTTGATGAGTTGATTAAAGCATATGGTTTTATACAGACTTACGGTGAAGCCTGTATTTACAAGAAAGTGAGTGGGAGCTCTGTAGCATTTCTGATATTATATGTGGATAACATATTGTTGATTGGAAATGATATAGAATTTCTAGATAGCATAAAAGGATACTTGTATAAGAATTTTTCAATGAAAGACCTCGATGAAGCTGCTTATATATTGGGCATCCAGATCTATAGGGATAGATCGAGACGCTTAATAGGACTTTCACAAAGCACATACCTTGACAAGATTTTGAAGAAGTTCAAAATGGATCAGTCAAAGAAAGGGTTCTTACCTGTGTTACATGGTGTGAAGTTGAGTAAGACTCAAAGCCCGACCACGGAAGAAGATAGAGAAAGAATGAAAGTCATTCCCTATGCCTCGGCCATAGGTTCTATAAAGTATGCCATGCTATGTACCAGACCTATTGTGTACCTTGCCATGAGTTTGGCAAGGGGGTACAATAGTGATCCAGGAGTAGATCACTGAACTGCGGTCAAAATTATCCTTAGTTACCTAAGAGGACTAAGAAAATATTTCTCGGTTACGGAGGTGATAAAGAGTTCATCGTAAAGGGTTACGTCGACGCAAGCTTTAACACTGATCCTGATGACTCTGAGTCTCAATCTGGATACATATTGAAAGTGGGAGCAATTAGCTAGAGTAGCTCCATGCAGAGCATTGTAGACATAGAAATTTGCAAAATACATACGGATCTGAATGTGGCAGACCTGTTGACTAAACTTCTCTCACAAGCAAAACATGATCACACCTTAGTACTCTTTGGGTGTTAATCACATGGCGATGTGAACTAGATTATTGACTCTAGTAAACTCTTTGGGTGTTGGTCACATGGCGATGTGAACTATGGGTGTTAAATCACATGGTGATGTGAACTAGATTATTGACTCTAGTGCAAGTGGGAGACTGAACGAAATATGCCCTAGAGGCAATAATAAAGTTGTTATTTTATATTTCCTTATTCATGATAAAGGTTTATTATTCATGCTAGAATTGTATTGATCAGAAACTTAAATACATGTGTGAATACGTAAACAAATACTGTGTCCCTAGTATGCCTCTACTAGACTAGCTCGTTGATCAAAGATGGTTAAGGTTTCCTAACCATAGACATGTGTTGTCATTTGATAATGGGATCGCATCATTAGGAGAATGATGTGATGGACAAGACACATCCGTTAGCTTAGCATAATGATCGTTCAGTTTTATTGCTATTGCTTTCTTCATGTCAAATACATATTCCTTCGACTATGAGATTATGCAACTCCCGGATACCGGAGGAATGCCTTGTGTGCTATCAAACGTCACAACGTAACTGGGTGATTATAAAGATGCTCTACAGATATCTCCGAAGGTATTTGTTGAGTTGGCATAGATCGAGATTAGGATTTGTCACTCCGAGTATCGGAGAGGTATCTTTGGGCCCTCTCGGTAATACACATCATAAGCTTGCAAGCAAATGACTAAGGAGTTAGTCACGAGGTGATGTATTATGGAACGAGTAGAGAGACTTGCTGGTAACGAGATTGAACTAGGTACGAAGATACCGACGATCGAATCTCCGGCAAGTAACATACCGATGGACAAAGGGAATTACATATGTTGTCATAATGGTTCGACCGATAAAGATCTTCGTAGAATATGTAGGTGCCAATATGGGCATCCAGGTTCTGCTATTGGTTATTGACCGGAGAGGTATCTCGGTCATGTCTACATAGTTCTCGAACCCGTAGGGTCCACACGCTTAACGTTCGATGACGATATAGTATTATATGAGTTATGTGATTTGGTGACCGAATATTGTTTGGAGTCCCGGATGAGGTCATGGACATGATGAGGACTCTCGAAATGGTCGAGAAGTAAAGATTGATATATAGGACGATGGTATTTGGACACCGGAAGTGTTTTGGGGGGTACCGGGTACTTATCGGGTCACCGGAAGGGGTTTCGGGCACCCCCCGGCAAAAGATATGGGCCTTATGGGCCAAGAGGGGAAATGCACCAGCCACAAGGGGCTGGTGCGCCCCCCATATGGGCCGGCCTAAGGAGGAGAAGGAAAGGGGAGAAGGGAAAGGTAAGTGTGGATTAGGATTCCCACTTCCTTCCCTCCCCCCCCCCCCCCCCCCTCTTTCCTTCACCCTCCGACAAACATGGCAGGGGGGGCGCGGGCAAGGGCAGGAGCCCAAGTAGGATTCGGACCTACTTGGGGCGCCACTTGGCCTCTCCCCTCTCCCTCCCACCTATATATATGAGGAGGGGGGCGCCTAGCACACCTCAGACAATTGCCTAGCCGTGTGCGGCGCCCCCCTCCACCGTTTACACCCCCGGTCATATTTTCGTAGTGCTTAGGCGAAGCCCTGCGGAGATCACTTCACCATCACCGTCACCACGCCATCGTGCTGACGGAACTCATCTACTGCCTCGACGTCTTGCTGGATGAAGAAGGCGAGGGACGTCACCGAGCTGAATGTGTGCAGAACGCGGAGGTGCCGTGCGTTCGGTACTTGATCGGTTGAAGCGCGAAGAAGTTCGACTACATCAACCACGTTGTGAAACGCTTCCGGTTACGGTCTACGAGGGTACATAGACACACTCCCTCCCTCGTTGCTATGCATCTCCATGGATAGATCATTGTGTGTGTGTAGAATTTTTTTTGTTTTTCATGCAACGATTCCCAACAGCTCGTGGATATGTTCGCTACGTTGAAAACTGAACGTAATCCTCGCAAAAAAAAAAGAGAACTGAGCGTCATCCAAATAGAATTTCGCATAGTGTAGCTAATACTAATTGTCCTAGAGCTAGCATCGCTTGCTGGCTGCGGTAGATTCAAGACATTGTATCTAGGCTGTTTGTATCAACAGACCGTAACACTATTATTGAGGAATAGATCCATATTTATCCAGCAAAAGAAATTTTTACTGCCAACTGGTGCAGGCAAGCAGCCGGTCGACACAACCAGTGATGGCACAGGCACTAGCGGTGACGGCTGGAATGGGGCATAGAGAAAGTGAAAATAAATAAACTATACCTGCATGCATATATAAAAAAATGTACAAAGGCAAATTCCACATTTCCGTTTATTAGTTCTCACAGATTGACAGGTCATGTTGGATCCAGTTCTACTCTGACCCATCCTAAGATGATGAGTTAATCCACCGCACAACTTACTATCCATGTAGAATACATGGGTAATTAAATAGCTGACGATCAACAGATGGCATGGTTAAAAATATTACTCTAAGGCCAGCTCCAACGCAAGTGCTTTTAAAATCCTGAGAAAATTAACACGCACAAGCCTTCGGGCTAGCTAGGAGCTACATTATGTATACTTTCTTATAGCATTTGACTCTAGGTTACGCGCCGACTCTAGAAAAGTAGCCGAGAACAATGCGAAAAGTGTGAGGATTTTATCCCTAGCACCCATATACGTGCCCTAACCAAGTTTAAGATGGCAAAATTGATTTTCATTTTCTGAAAGTTTAAGGTAATATATGTTTATTCTGCTGTGGGCAGCTTACTGTGGAGATGAAGAAGCTCGTGGATATGTTTGTTCCGTTGAAAACTGAGCGTAATCCTCGCAAAAAAAAGAACAGAACTGAGCGTAATCCAAATAGAGTTATGCATAGTCTAGCTAATGTTAATTGTCCTAGAGCTAGCATCGCTTGCTGGCTGCGGTAGATTCAAGACAGTGTATCTAGGCTGTTTGTATTAACAGACTGTAACACTAGTATTGAGAAATAGATCCATATTTATCCCGCAAAAGAAATTTTTTCTGCCAACTGGTGCAGGCAAGCAGCTGGTCGACACAACTAGTGATGGCACAGGCAGTAGCGGTGACGGCTGGAAGGGGGCGTAGAGAAAGTGAAAATAAATAAACCATACCTGCATGCATATATAAAAAAAATGTACAAAGGCAAATTCCACATTTCCGTTTATTAGTTCTCACAGATTGACGAGTCATGTATAAAAAAATGCACAATGCGTACCCGCCTCTCACATGTAATTATATGCATTTATTTGCCTTCCATAACTCGCGCACTAAATACCGGCCTTTAGTGGTGCCCCATTTAATTTTAAGGCAGGTGTTGTGACTGCGTTCTTCCCATAATCTACTCGCCTTCCACTTACTACTGGCCTTTGTGGTGGTATGCACTGATTACCGGGGCGCGGATCCTCTGACTTCCCTTCAGCAAGGCCGCCTCTACCTTAGCCGGGAGAGCCATTGGATCAAAAGCTGGCAGTCCAGATCGAGAGAATCACTATAGCGCATGCACTGTTCATATCACTGTTCCAGTGGTACTGTTGCACCAGATCTAGGCCGTCCATTCTCGATCCATATCACTGTTCCAGTGGTACTGTTGCACCAGATCTAGGCGGTCCGTTCTCGATCCAACGACTAAAAGTTGGGAAAAGGTAGAGGCACTGTTCCTCTCTGCCTTTGCCACAGAAAGGCAGAGAATCCACAGCCTAATTACCGACCTATCCCCCACATGCAACGCAGCACAGGACATCTCGTGTAGCATCGGTGTTCCTGATCCCTTTCCTTATTGACTCTAGAGCTTGTAGATTTAAAATCAAACACATATATAAATTAGTTCATCAGAAGGTAGGGGGCGAGGTGGGATTATTAAAGATTAGGTCGTTTTCTATTTTATACACACAGCGTGACTTGGCTCAGTGGAATGTGCCTACGATGCTGGAGTGTATGTCGGGAGTTTGATCCGGCCTGCTGGCAATTTTTTTTGGGCTGGCACTGCATGCGGCCAGCTCGGAGGACGAGTTGAGGCCCAGGTTGGTGCGCTGATACGCAGGTGGCCGCATGAGGACGGGTTTAGGCCCAGGTTGGTGCACTGATACGCAGGTGAGGCCCAATACAAGCCAGATTTATTTCTACACGGATGGGCAACTTTTTTAATACCACCTCGGATAAGTGATTTTTTTGCAAAAACGTTGCGACGATGAACCCGACAAAATCAATAGCCGCTTTATTAGTAAGGTAAAGATATAATAACCCAGAGATTCACCATCTCTATACATATATATTTTTTAAGTTCCAGACTTTTATTCCAGCTTAAAGGCATGTCACCGAGAGCAATATGCAGGACTGCACATTGAGATTAGCGATACACTCTGACAGGATAAGATCCCCTGTTGTGCCTAACACCTACACAAGTGAAAATACAAGCTCCAACATTACGAAGGTTGTAACCATCTTGAGCTTGCCTATGGGCACCCTTGTTGCTTGACCTATTAATCTTGAATACTCTAGGATCAGCTTCCTTAGTGTGCTTGATGAAGGTATTAAGACTATCCCTGATAGTCCAGTGGCCAGGGTAATTTTCAGGGCATCGCCTCGCACCTAGTTATCTGTTAAGAAATTGGGCCTATGAAGATTAACCGCCTTGCCAATTTGGGCACCCAACTCCAAAGCTCTAGCTTCAGTCTGGATAATAGAAGAAGCCGTAGATGCTGCAGCAATGAAAATCGTCTCATGTTGCCCCCTCGCATGTTTGTAGACAAAGACGCCTATACCTTCATGTTGTTATAACCCTGCATAATTAGAGTTACCAGACAAACAAGTATCTTTCACTAGTAGAAAAAGGCCCATTTGTCCCGGTTCGGGAACCGGGACTAAAGGGTCGGGACTAAAGCCCAACACCTTTAGTCCCGGTTCTTATACGAACCGGGACAGATGGGGCTCCACGTGGCCGCTGCGGCGAGCCCAGAGAGGAGGGCCTTTAGTCCCGGTTGGTAACACCAACCGGGACCAAAAATCATCCACGTGTCAGCAGCTCAGGAGCTGGGGTTTTTATTTTTTTTTTGAAAGGGGGGGGGGGGGTTTGGGGGTTTTGTGGGTTAATTTAGGGGTTTCATATATTGTGTTAGCTAGCTAATAGAGAGAAGTGTCCTCTCTTATCTCCGTGCTTGGTCGACGCTACGTACTATACGTATAGAGAGGACTCGACACGCTAGCTAGTAAGCAAAAGAAGGAAACCATTAAGTACACAAGATCGTCATGAACATATACAGAGAGAAGTGATCGACCTCCTCCTTCTCCGAGAGATTGGTCGAACAACAAGTTTTCGTATATCTATCCGACGCTACTAGCTACATATATACAATATAAGATCCCTAACATCTGATGTCAAGTTCCACATGGTATTCACCGGCTGGATTGATGACGTGGTCAAGAAAGAATCCAGCCAATTCCTCTTGAATTGCCTTTAAGCGATCTTGTGGTAGGAGTTCATCCCGCATCTGCCAAATCTAATTTGAAGAAGGGGGTCAATACATATATATGAATGAAACTCAACACAAATGATGGTAATAAAATAAAATTGTGAATATTATTGCTTACGCACTTCATATTGTTTTTCAGAGTAGCCCCGCTTAGAGGTCGTTGCGTTGTAGATGTACTCGTAAACGTAGTATCCACAAAAATTATTCCCGCCTTCCTGCCACAACCACTTTACGAGAAATAGAGGTCAATCAAACTGATAATCAAGCATTATAAATGGTATTGATGAAACTAGCTAGAATCAATGGGAGATGCGCAGAACTAGCTAGTAGTACTTACTTTCGGGTGTGTAAATCGCAGATCCCCCGGCAGTCCCGGAACTTCTGCGGTGAACACTTTCCAAACCCTGCGAGACAAAGAAAATAATTACTTGATATCAGGAAATGAACTAAGTTGCCGATATGATGCGATAATGATCGATTGAACTTACTTCTGGAGCATTTCAGTCATGGCCGCATACCCCTTGGGATCTTTTCGTCTTGAGTCTAAGACGGTTACTAGTCCCTGCTCAAGCTTATCTCTAGGAGAATAAAGTGGAAGCTGCGCACGCATGCATAACTCATCAATTACATTACTATAACCTCGAGTAATAATGGAAACCGAATATGCAAAAGACAGTAACACTCACTTGAAGTTGTAAGGAAAGAGTATTTTATCTTTGTTTTGATTTTTAAGCAACGATTGTAGCAAGTTGGCCTCGGTTTCTTTCGGATTATATGTAACCGTCCTTTCATCTATGAGATTTGTGTTAATGAACCCAATATCATAGATTTGTGCATTTCTGCATTCGACGATCTTCAATCTGCATAATATAGTGAGGATAATTATATATACATGCAATGAAAGAGCTGAGCTATATATAGAGACTTAATTACAGAAGTATAGTACTTATAGACAGTAGCAAGTGATGATTATTTTATCGAGGTCCTTTTGATTGAAAAACTAGAAGAACTCCTCAAATGGAACAGACAACAGATCAATTCCAACGAGGTCGTGCCCCTCTTTAACTCTCAGCGTCAAAATATCCTTCCCAGACTTGCAGGTGTCCATGTACCACTTATGGAATCTTCGCATCATCGTTGTTAGAGGAGGATCACCAGGTCTGACGAGAGGCTTCCCGTACTGGTATTTGTGTTCGTCCACCTCCATTGTATCAAAATGTGCATCATCGGGCAGGTAATCACCAGGATTGGTACCGGGCAGCATCCCCGGCAGATTTGCGACGATATCGCTAGACACCTTGAGCGGGGGGCACAATTGGTTTGCCTGTTCGCCGAGCTGGGGAATTTTGTTCCCACTTCTTCGTTCTTGTAACCTTTTGTCAGTTGAAGTAGTTCCCGACCGGCGCGCTCCTTCCACTGCCTTTTTAAGAGTGCGGACATAGTTGTCATCCGGCGGAGGCGGTGGTGGTCGCTTCAGGTTCTTCACAGTGCGCTTCAATTTCACCGGATCCATCTTCTCCTCCGGAGGTGGATTTTTCTTTGCAAAAAAGTCCCTCACTTGGGCTTTATAGATCTCCGCGTTTTCCTCGTCGGTCATCTCGTATGGTAACTTCTCTAGAGGCGTGAGAGTCGGACCGAATCTGTATTGCCTCCCGCCTCTGGCTGTACTGCTAGACGCCAGAGCAGTCGGAGTGGCTGCGGCTGTCTTCCTTCGTTGCTTACGAGGCGGAGTGCTACGATGTGCCGAAGCAGCCGGAGCGGCGGCGGCTGTCTTCCGCTGTTGCTGACGAGGCGGAGAAGGAGGCGGGCTGCTCGGACGCGCCGGCGCAGGCGGAGAAGGAGGCGGAGTGCCCTGATCACTCGCCAGAGGAGGAGGCGGAGGAGGAGGCGGAGTGCCCTGACTCGCTGGAGGAGGAGGTGGAGTGCCCTAACTCGCCGGAGGAGGAGGCGGAGGCGTCCAGTTCGGAAGGTTGATGAGCTCCTTCCGCCATAGACATGGAGTCTTCAGAGCAAGACCCAGCTGAGTCTCCCCTTCACCGGTAGGGTGGTCAAGCTGGAGCTCCTCAAATCCCTCCGTTATTTCATCGATCATCACAACAGCATAGCCTTCTGGAATCGGAAGACAGTGAAAAGTTGCGCCGGGTCCAGAAGGTGCAACAGAGCCGACAGCCGCCTTGACTTTGAGGTGCAGCCATTGCGCCATAAGGTGGCAATCTTGAGCCTCCGTGATAGCATCCATGGGGTAGCTGGGAGCCATGAAGTCAGGCTGCTGAAGGACCTCGGTGGAAGCCACGCTGCTTCTCCGCTGAGATGGAGGGGTAGCTTCTGGGGTAGCTCCGGCAGGTCGCTGGCTCTGAACTAGTAGTACTTGTTCCTCTAGCGCTCGTACCCTTGCATTCAGCGACTGCAGTTCCGTCTGCTCCACTTTCCTCCTCCTCTCCCGGGTTTTGTAACCGCCTGCGCTGGGAAACCCAACCCTGCATGCAACGGAGCCTGTCGTGCCTCGTGTTCGTCCTGGGTGCTCAGGATTCCCGAGGGCCTGTGTGAGCTCGTCGTTCTCTCTGTCGGGAACGAACGTCCCTTCCTACGCTGCGGCGATATACTTCTGAAGCTTCTTGACGGGTATTTCAAGTTGCTCCTTCGTCCAACGGCACTTCCCTGTTTCAGGGTCCAAGGTTCCCCCAACCCCGAAGAACCAAGTCCTTGAACGGTCTGGCCAGTTCAATGTCTCTGGTTCGACCCCTTTATCAAGCAGGTCCTTCTCAGCCTTGTCCCACAACGGCCGGGCTTTGAGGTAGCCACCTGACCCCGTGCGATGGTGATACTCCTTCTTTGCAGCATTTTTCTTGTTTGTCGCTGACATCTTCTTACTCTTCTCCGATGTCTTGTGGGCCACAAATGCGGGCCAGTGATCTCTTATCTTCTCAAATCGGCCGGTGAATTCTGGAGTCTTCCCTTTGTCGAAAAACATTGATTTCAACTCATTCTTCCACCTCCTGAATAGATCTGCCATCTTCTTAAGAGCATGAGCCTTGACCAATGGCTCTATAACTGGCTTATCCGGATCCTCCTCTGGCGGTAGGGTGAAATTTGCCTTTAGCACGGTCCAAAGATCATCTTTCTGTCTATCATTGACAAAAGACAATTGAGGGTCATCGCTCTTAGGCTTATTCCATTGGTGGATGCTGATCGGGATCATGTCCCTAACAAGAACCCCGCACTAAGCAGAAAATGCTTCCTTGGTCCGGCTGGGTTCAATCGGTTGGCCATCGCCCTTGATTGCTATGATCGTGAACCTTTCATCCTGGCGCAACCTTTTCTTCGGGCCTCGTCTCGTTACCGAAGTTTGGCTCAATCCGGAGGGCTAGAAAAGAAGAAAGAAGAGAGTTAATATGTGTACATACCAAAACAATTAATGCATCAATTAGCTAGTCAGCACAGGCTTAATTAATATATATACCTCGCTGGACTTTGCAACAGCTCCTTCCTCCGTTTGCTCATCGGAGCCATCATAATCATGTCCTTCCACCTCCATTGTTCGATCACCGGAGCCTGCTTCACCCTCTCCTTCCAGACCATCGGTGTCGTTGAGATACGACAAGATATCACCTCCGCCGAGGATTATGTCCCCCAACAACTGTTCTGCTTCGATGTCTCGGTGCTCCATAGTTTCTGCAAATATTACAACATGGCAATTAATATACAAACATGACAGATGGATATATTAGTGCAAACGTAGACCTAGCTAGCTCGACGCTTCTACGGTTTGGGGTGGCCTCGACAACTCTTCTACGAACCGCCTCTCTCATGAATGTTCGACGTCCGGACCGACAAGGGATTTAACAAATGACGCCATCTGGATGTGCAGAATGGTCCATATTTTTCCTGATCTCATCTACCCTTCTATATGTCACGTTGTCTAGTGTCAAAGAATTCAAGAAAACCATGACTTCATCATTAGCCGGAAATGACAAGCGTATAATGGTACGAAGCTCTTCAAAGTTGTTTTGGAACGGAGTTCCCGATAGAATAATTCACTTTTTGGTACAAAGTTCAGCAAGAGCCTTCCGAATATCGCTATTTGGAAGGCCTTTGCTGAAATTCGTATCAAAAGGAAATTATTCTATCAGGAACTCCGTTCCAAAAACAACTTTGAAGAGCTTCGTAGCATCATACGCTGTTACTTCCGACTAATGATGAAGCCATGGATTTCTTCAATACTTTGACAGACAACGTGACATATAAAGAATTATATATAGATGAGATCAGAAAAAAAATTGGATCAACTTGTGCACATCCATAATGGGGGCATTCTTGATAAATCTATATATGTCAAATTCAAACTTTGACATATGATCAAACTTTGACATATGATCAAATGTTGCATATGTCAAATTCAAACTTTGACATATGATCAAACTTTGACATATGATCAAATGTTGCATATGTCAAAATTCAAACTTGACATATGATCAAACTTTGATATATGTCCACCGCGATATAAAATAATACATAGACTTGTTCGGGCGAGAGGGGGTTTGATCGACGTCCCCCCTCATGTCGAAGTTACCGAGTTATCTTCTAGTGGTTTGGTGGCCTCGAGAGTTTGTTGAGTAGGGGCGGAGGGGGTAGGAGATCGACACACGTTTTTTATATATGTCCACCGCGATATAAAATAATACATAGACTTGTTCGGCGAAGGGGGTTGATCGACGTCCCCCCCTCATGTCGAAGTGAATGAACAACTCTGAACTTTTTTAATGTACTCCCAGGAATTGAGTTATGGGTTATGTTTATACAAACAATGGACAACTCATCTCATTTCATCTCATCTGAAAAAACATAGCACATCTAAAAAAATACATACATACATGGAAAAATTTGCTATGAACAAAAAAAACATCATATATGAACATTTTCTATATCCATCCATACATACATACATACATTGAAAAAATGCTATGAACAAACACATCAGTAGTATTATTTTATAATGATTTGGCCTCAAAAAATTATTAGTATTTTCAAACTCTAGAATGACCCTTTTGCACTAGAACTATTTCAAATAATTCTTTTCAAATGCCACAAATTTTTTGAGAAGTCCTCTGATGCATATAGATCATTTTTATGCAAACCCCACTTTAGTCATTTGAAACTTTGAGCAGGGGCGAGCAAGGCCGAGCTCGGGGGAGCACGCGGCGAAGTTATCGGGGAGGGGGTATTCGACCCCCCCCCAACTCATGTCGAAGTTATCGGGGAGGGGGTATATCGACCCCCCCCCCCCTCATGTCGAAGTTATCGGGGAGGGGGTATATCGACCCCCCCTCATGTCGAAGTTAGCGGGAGGGGGTATATCGACCCCCTCCTCATGTCGAAGTTATCGGGGAGGGGTATATCGACCCCTCCCCCTCATGTCAAAGTTATCGGGGAGGGGGTATATCGACCCCCACCCCCCTCATCATGCATATATAGCTACCACATACATATATACATTGAAAAATTACATTATATATATATGAACAAAAAAATTACATCATATATATACATATGTACATCGCCCCCCACCCCCCTCATCATGAACAAAAACAGGCTCTGAACAAAAAAATTATACATTATGAACATCTACATACATATAGCACATACATAATATATACATTATTATTAATGAACCAAAATTTAATCTAATAAAAAATGAAAAAAAAAACAGAGACGGGGCGGCGCGGCGGCTCACAGCGGGGGCGGCTGGCGACGGCGATGACGACGACGGCGACGGCGGGGGCGGGCCGGGGCAGGGGCTTGGGCGCGGGGCAGGGGCCGGCGCGGCGACGGCGTGGTCGGGGGCAGGGCCGCTGGGCGACGACGACGAGGTGCGGGGAGCGGGCGGTGACGGCGTCGAGGGCTCGGGGCAGGGGCGGCGCGGCGACGACGTCGGAGGCAGGGCGACGACGGCGATGAGGAGCAGCGCTGGGGCGTCGGGCACGAACTGGCGATGGAAATCTGAAAATTTCCTAAGTGCTGGCTTATATAGCAAAGGCTTTGGTCCCAGTTCGTGGCACCAACCGGGACCAAAGGTCTTTTTTCAGCAGCCCAAAGGGCGGGAAGCAGGGACATTTGGTCCCGGTTAGTGGAAGCAGGGACCTGACCAAAGGTCCCTGCTTCCCGCCCTTTGGGCTGCCGAAAAAAGACCTTTGGTCCCGGTTGGCTAAAGGGCGTGCATTGGTCCCGGTTGGTGCCACGAACCGGTACCAATGCACCCCTTTAGTCCCGGTTGGTGCCACCAACCGGGACAAAAAGCCTTGTGCTGCCCGCGTCGCGGCCAAAAGTTTAGTCCCACCTCGCTAGTTGGGAGAGCTCGAGAGTGGTTTATAAGCGCTGCTGCGCCCACTCTCTCGAGCTCCTCTCAACTGCAGGCTTTCGGGCCTAAACTCGCACTATGTGCCTGTGGGCCTACTGGGCCTGCTGCGGGCCTGAATCCTGGCCCATGGTTGGGTTTCTAGTCGTATTCAGGCCGTGATGGCCCAGTAGGCGGGACTTTTTTTTTTATTTTGTTTTCTTTGTTGCTTTATTTATTTTATTTTGTTTCTACTTACAACAAAATACTTACTGTTGCTATTTTTATTTATTTTATTAAATTTTATTTTATTTTATTTTGTTTCTACTTATTTATTAAAGTTTATTTTGTTTCTACTTATTTATTTTATTTTGTTTCTACTTATTTATTTTATTTTATTTTTTGCTTTTTTTATTTATTTTATGA
This sequence comes from Thinopyrum elongatum, assembly GCA_011799875.1. Lineage (NCBI taxonomy): Eukaryota > Viridiplantae > Streptophyta > Magnoliopsida > Poales > Poaceae > Thinopyrum > Thinopyrum elongatum. Next base: position 544,641,246 of record CM022299.1, read on the forward strand.
AAATTCTTTTTCTTTTAATGTTTTGAAGAGAAAATACTTTGATAATTTTAGTTGCATAAATTTTATATAATTTTAGTTTCAATAATACAAGAGGTTTAAAAAGTTTTTTAGTTGATTCCTTTAGCTATTAAAGTTTCATTAAAGTTTTCTAGTTCATTCTTTTTCTATTAGAGTTTCATCAAAGTTTTCTAGTTCATTCTTTTAGTTTATTATTTTTGCTATTAGAGTTTCATAAAAGTTGAGAGGGTTACGGCAAAAATTGGATGCACTTCGTGTACAAAATGGACAATCTCTTTCGAAGTATCAGGGTTTCGGACGAAAACTCATCTGTTACAAAGGGATTTTATTTTTTTGAACTTATTTGAACTCCAGACTTTTTGTGTGCTCAAAATGAACCATTCAAAGCAACATCATCAATTTTCAACCCTTTCTGACTTCATCTGTTATTTTTCATGCATTTACTGATTTTTTGAGCTAAATGACCCTGAAATTGAAAAGCACTTCAAATGAACTCTGAAGAGGTTGAAAATTGGCATGATATCATCATTTCACCCACATAGCATGTGCTAAAAAGTTGAGAGGGTTACGGCAAAAACTGGATGCACTTCGTGTACAAAATGGACAATCTCTTTCGAAGTATCAGGGTTTCGGACGAAAACTCATCTGTTACAAAGGGATTTCATTTTTTGAACTTATTTGAACTCCACACTTTTTGTGTGCTCAAAATGAACCATTTAAAGCAACATCATCAATTTTCAACCCTTTCTGAGTTCATCTGTTATTTTTCATGCATTTACTGATTTTTTTGAGCTAAATGACCCTGAAATTGAAAAGCACTTCAAATGAACTCTGAAGAGGTTGAAAATTGGCATGATATCATCATTTCACCCACATAGCATGTGCTAAAAAGTTGAGAGGGTTACGGCAAAAACTGGATGCACTTCATGTACAAAATGGACAATCTCTTTCGAAGTATCAGGGTTTCGGACAAAAACTCACCTGTTACAAAGGGATTTCATTTTTTTGAACTAATTTGAACTCCAGACTTTTTGTGTGCTCAAAATGAACCATTCAAAGCCACATCATCAATTTTCAACCCTTTCTGACTTCATCTGTCTTCACTTTTTCTTCGCTTGTGTCCTTTGCTTATTGCGTCGTAACCATGGATATTCTTCATCGCTTAACAGGGTGCTTGGGTCAGCCTTGACTTTGAAGGGAGGAATTTCATGAAACTTTTCATAATCTTCAGACATGTCTGTCTTACCCTCCACTCCCACGATGTCTCTTTTCCCTGAAAGAACTATGTGGCGCTTTGGCTCATCGTATGATGTATTCGCTTCCTTATCTTTTCTTTTTCTCGGTTTGGTAGACATGTCCTTCACATAGAAAACCTGCGCGACATCATTGGCTAGGACGAATGGTTCGTCTGTGTACCCAAGATTGTTCAGATCCACTGTTGTCATTCCGTAATGTGGCTCTACCTGTACCCCGCCTCCTGACAGATTGACCCATTTGCACTTAAACAAAGGGACCTTAAAATCATGTCCGTAGTCAAGTTCCCATATGTCCACTATGTAACCATAATATGTGTCCTTTCCCCTCTTGGTTGCTGCATCAAAGCGGACACCACTGTTTTGGTTAGTGCTCTTTTGATCTTGGGCGATCGTGTAAAATGTATTCCCATTTATCTCGTATCCTTTGTAAGTCAATACAGTCGAAGATGGTCCCCTGGACAACGAGTACAGCTCATCAGAAACAGTGTTGTCACCTCTGAGATGTGTTTCCAACCAACTGCCGAAAGTCCTGATGTGTTCACATGTAATCCAGTCGTCACACTGCTCCGGATGTTTGGAGCGCAGAATGTTCTTGTGTTCATCGACATACGGGGTCACCAAGGTAGAGTTCTGTAGAACTGTGTAGTGTGCTTGAGACCAAGAATGCCCGTCCCTGCATATTATTGAGTCCCCTCCTAGCGTGCCTTTTCCAGTCAGTCTCCCCTCATACCGCGATTGAGGGAGACCAATCTTCTTAAGGTCAGGAATGAAGTCAACACAAAACCCAATGACATCCTCTGTTTGATGGCCCATGGAGATGCTTCCTTCTGGCCTAGCGCGGTTACGGACATATTTCTTTAGGACTCCCATGAACCTCTCAAAGGGGAACATATTGTGTAGAAATACGGGGCCCAGAACGACAATCTCGTCGACTAGATGAACTAGGACGTGCGTCATGATATTGAAGAAGGATGGTGGGAACACCAGCTCAAAACTGACAAGACATTGCGCCACATCACTCCTTAGCCTTGGTATGATTTCTGGATCGATCACCTTCTGAGAGATTGCATTGAGGAATGCACATAGCTTCACAATGGCTAATCGAACGTTTTCCGGTAGAAGCCCCCTCAATGCAACCGGAAGCAGTTGCGTCATAATCACGTGGCAGTCATGAGACTTTAGGTTCTGAAACTTTTTCTCTGCCATATTTATTATTCCCTTTATATTCGACGAGAAGCCAGACGGGACCTTCATACTGAGCAGGCATTCAAAGAAGATTTCCTTCTCTTCTTTGGTAAGAGCGTAGCTGGCAGGACCTTCATACTGCTTTGGAGGCATGCCGTCTTTTTCGTGCCAACGTTGGAGGTCCTCCCGTGCTTCCGGTGTATCTTTTGTCTTTCCATACACGCCCAAGAAGCCTAGCAGGTTCACGCAAAGGTTCTTTGTCACGTGCATCACGTCGATTGAAGAGCGGACCTCTAGGTCTTTCCAGTAGGGTAGGTCCCAAAATATAGATTTCTTCTTCCACATGGGAGCGCGTCCCTCAGCGTCATTCGGAACAGATAGTCCGCCGGGACCCTTTCCAAAGATTACGTGTAAATCATTGATCATAGCAAGTACGTGATCACCGGTACGCATGGCGGGCTTCTTCCGATGATCTGCCTCGCCTTTGAAATGCTTGCCTTTCTTTCGACATTGATGGTTGGTCGGAAGAAATCGACGATGCCCCAGGTACACATTCTTCCTGCATTTGTCCAGGTATATACTTTCGGTGTCAGCTAAACAGTGCGTGCATGCGTGGTATCCCTTGTTTGTTTGTCCTGAAAGGTTACTGAGAGCAGGCTAATCATTGATGGTTACAAACAGCAACGCATGCAGGTCAAATTCCTCCTGTCTGTGCTCATCCCACACACGTACAACGTTTCCATTCCACAGCTGTAAAAGTTCTTCAACTAATGGCCTTAGGTACACATCAATGTCGTTGCCAGGTTGCTTAGGGCCTTGGATGAGTACTGGCATCATAATGAACTTCCGCTTCATGCACAGCCAAGGAGGAAGGTTATAGATACATAGAGTCACGGGCCAGGTGCTATGATTGCTGCTCTGCTCCCCGAAAGGATTAATGCCATCTGCGCTTAAACCAAACCATACGTTCCTTGGGTCACCTGCAAACTCAGTCCGGTACTTTCTCTCGATTTTTCTCCACTGCGACCCGTCAGCGGGTGCTCTCAACTTCCCGTCTTTCTTACGGTCCTCTCTGTGCCATCGCATCAACTTGGCATGCTCTTTGTTTCTGAACAAACGTTTCAACCGTGGTATTATAGGAGCATACCACATCACCTTGGCAGGAACCCTCTTCCTGGGGGGCTCGCCGTCAACATCACCAGGGTCATCTCGTCTGATCTTATACCGCAATGCACCGCATACCGGGCATGCGTTCAAATCCTCGTACGCACCGCGGTACAGGATGCAGTCATTAGGGCATGCATGTATCTTCTGCACCTCCAATCCTAGAGGGCATACGACCTTCTTTGCTGCGTACGTACTGCCGGGCAATTCGTTATCCTTTGGAAGCTTCTTCTTCAATATTTTCAGTAGCTTCTCAAATCCTTTGTCAGGCACAGCATTCTCTGCCTTCCACTGCAGCAATTCCAGTACGGTACCGAGCTTTGTGTTGCTATCTTCGCAATTGGGGTATAACCCTTTTTGGTGATCCTCTAACATGCGATCGAATTTCAGCTTCTCCTTTTCACTTTCGCACTGTCTCCTTGCATCAACAATGACCCGGTGGAGATCATCATCGGGCACATCGTCTGGTCCCTCTTGATCTTCAGCTTCCCCCGTTGCAGCATCATCGTATTCAGGGGGCACATAGTTGTCATCGTCCTCTTCTTCTTCGCTGTCTTCCGTCATAACCCCTATTTCTCCGTGCCTGGTCCAAACATTATAGTGTGGCATGAAACCCTTATAAAGCAGGTGGGTGTGAAGGATTTTCCGGTCTGAGTAAGACTTCGTATTCCCACATATAGGGCATGGACAACACATAAAACCATTCTGCTTGTTTGCCTCAGCCACTTCGAGAAAATTATGCACGCCCTTAATATACTCGGAGGTGCGTCTGTCACCGTACATCCATTGCCGGTTCATCTGCGTGCATTATATATAATTAAGTGTGTCAAAAACCATTACAAAACATCATGAACAGATAAGTGACCAAATTAATAGAAGTTCATCATCACATTAAAACCAAAGTACATACATAGTTCTCATTGAACAACATATAGCTCTTCAGAGCATCTAATTAAACCATACATTATTGAAACTATGTAAAACATTTCAATGCAACAACAAATGCGATCATAATCGCAACCAAGGTAACAATTGATCCAACGGCATAATGATACCAAGCCTCGGTATGAATGGCATATTTTCTATACTTTCTAATCTTGAAGCGCATTGCATCCATCTTGATCTTGTGATCATCGACGACATCCGCAACATGCAACTCCAATATCATCTTCTCCTCCTCAATTTTTTTCAATTTTTCCTTCAAGTAATTGTTTTCTTCTTCAACTAAATTTAACCTCTCGACAATAGGGTCGGTTGGAATTTCCGGTTCACATACCTCCTAGATAAAAAAAATCTATGTCACGTTGGTCGGCATAATTGTCATAAACAACAAATGAACCAAATAGTTATAAAATATAATATATACCACATCCGAATCATAGACAGGACGAGGGCCGACGGGGGCGGATACCAAAACCATCGCACTATATAATAACAATCAATAATAAAAGTAAGAAAATCATACAAGTATCTATGTAAATCATACAAGTAAGAATTTTTTTCTTTTAGAAAGAAGATAAGAACAAGAGGCTCACCACGGTTATGCCGGCGACGAGATCGGCGCGGGCGATCGACGGCGGTGAAGACGGGGACAGGACGTGACGGACCGCTAAACTTAGACAAATCTTTAGGAAAATGGAGCTTGAAGGTCGAGTTTGGAGAGGAGAAAGCTTAAGTAGTGTTGCTCGGGCATTTCATCGAACACCTCATGTGCATAGGAGGTGAGCTAGAGCACCACAAACACCTCCCCTCGCCGGCCAGAAAAAACAGAGTAGTGGAGTGCTCTGCTCGCGGGCGAGGGGTATATATAGGCACAACATTGGTCCCGGTTCGTGGTTGGAACCGGGACTAAAGGCCCTTTAGTTCCGGTTCCAACCACGAACCGGGACCAATGGATGTGGGCCAGGAGCGAGGCCCATTGGTCCCGGTTCGTGTCTGGAACCGGGACCAAAGGGTCCAGACGAACCGGGACCAATGCCCCACGAGCCCCGGCCGGCCCCCTGGGCGCACGAACCAGGACGTATGCCCCCATGTGTCCCGGTTCCTGACTGAACCGGGACTAATGGGCTGGGCTGGCCTGGACCAAAGCCCTGTTTTCTACTAGTGTTTCCAAGCAGCATCAGTAAAGGCATTTGGCCACTCCTTGAATATGTTCATCTCAATCTGCGAAGAAAACCTCCCTGGTTTAGACTCCTCTTTTTCCTCCCTGACATCTGTACTCTAGTTCTTGCTCTTTCAACCAGGGCCGGGCCGGCAAAATCAGGGGCCCTGTGCCAAACTGTAAAAATGGGCCTGCCACTACATGAAGAACGTTCGGCGAAGGGACACACTGCGACATAGCATCAAGTCGTCATCTACAATCAAAGGCATTTCCTTAGTGCATTTTTTTACAAGACTCAAAGTTATATTTTCAAACATTTTAGAAAAATCATATCAAATAATTATTTCATGGCATTTTCATCAAAATACCTAAAAACACCACATATTAAGGCAAGTAGAGAAAACACTTCAGAGTAGTTTCCATGCTAAGGTGTTTTTTTCTATTAGATGATATATTAAGGTGCTCTTCACTACGCCTCAAATCGTCATTCTGTGTGAAAAGCCTGAAAAGAAAGCTACCAGACAGGGCTTCTTATATACCTGTAGCCGACATTTATTCCTAGAATGTGTCGCACCGAGCAAAATATGTCAGTTGGTTTATCTGTTTTTTTTGGGGTAGCACGAGATCGTGAGCTCGATCTCATAAAAACGCATAAGTTTTTTTCACCCTCAGCGGTCCTGGCCAGGTGCGAATGTTGCGCCTTCAGCCTATGTCTTAAATTTGGGGCCCCTGCAAATCGTGGGCCCTGTGCAGCCGGCACGAGTTGCACGTACCTTGGCCCGAGCCTGCTTTCAACATAGCCTTGGCTGCATTGATAGCCTGCAACTCTTTCCACTCTCTGTTGTTGAAAGTGATATCATTTTCTTGCCTTCCAGATGTTCCATAAAATAAGAAATATGATAACCAAAGGGTTTAATCTTTGATAAGTTGTTGATATAGTGTTAATGACTTCAGGAATAAGATTTTGATCGGTGGAAAGCAAGTAGTCAATTCTAATAGCAAGGGGAGATACAAACCAAAATGCTCTAACAAATTCCCAGGAGAAGAACAAATGAATATCATCCTCCAGCTGCCCACATCTTTTACAGAAAGGTTGAATATGAGATGATCTTGAAGCAGCTCTAGGAAGAGCCTGTCGAAGTAACCTCCATGCAAAGGTCTGAACTCTAGGATGAAAAACTTTATCCTTCCGGATAACCTGTAATAGATTCTTTGTAGTGCCTCTGAAACTAGTATTTTGAATTTGAATGTTAGGTGGGCAAAACAGGCCCAAAATTATGGTACGCACTTTTAGTAGTGCAAACACCGGCAACGTTATGCTTTCAGATGACTCTATCACTAGAATCATAATCATAGATAGGAACACGAGATACTAAGCATCTCTATACATATTTTATTAATCTTTTATTCTTTTTTTTTGGCTTTATATAATAACCCAGAGATTCACCATCTCTATACATTTTTTTTTGAAAAGTTTCAGACTTTTATTCTAGCTTAAAGGCATGTCACAGAGAGCAATATGCAGGACTGCACATTGAGATTAGCGATATACTCTGACATGATAAGATCCCCTGTTGTGCATAACACCTACACAAGTGAAAATACAAGCTCCAACATTACGAAGGTTGTAACCATCTTGAGCTTGCCTATGGGCACCCTTGTTGCTTGACCTATTAATCTTGAATACTCTTGGATCAGCTTCCTTAGTGTGCTTGATGAAAGCATTAAGACTATCCCTGATAGTCCAGTGGCCAGGGTAATTTTCAGGGCATCGCCTCGCCGCAGCTTCAGCCAGAATCTGGTTATTTGTTAAGAAATTGGGCCTATGAAGATTAACCACCTTGGCAATTTGGGCACCCAACTCCAAAGCTCTAGCTTCAGTCTGGATAATAGAAGAAGCCGTAGATGCTGCAGCAATGAAAATCGCCTCATGTTGCCCTCTCGCATGTTTGTAGACAAAGACCCCTATACCTTCATGTTGTTATAACCCTGCATAATTAGAGTTACCTGACAAACAAATATCTTTCCAAGCAGCATCAGTAAAGGCATTTGGCCACTCCTTGAATCTGTTCATCTCAATCTGCGAAGAAAACCTCCCTGGTTCAGACTCCTCTTTTTCCTCCCTGAGATATGTACTCTAGTTCTTGCTCTTTCAACATAGCCTCCCTGGTTCATCTTAACTTGTATTAAGTGTGGCTTTCGTGCTTCTATCGTGAATGATTGGCACCATCTCGTCCATAGATACTGGATGGACTTTTCGGTGTATTGTACCAGCTAAGAGAGAGAGAGAGAGAGAGAGAGAGAGAGAGAGAGAGAGAGGAGGGAGGGAGGGACCGAGGACTTGCTTTTATCTATCCGAACTAACTCGAACCCCGATCATGAAAGGAGACAAGCCACAGTTTTTTATCCAATATGAACACTCGTGACCAAAACACACACATGAATACATTATGATTGGCGACTTGCACCTATTTGTCTCCTGTTTATTCCATTTTCTGGTGACTATAATTCAATGGCATGTTGTTGCCTAACCTAAGAAAAACAAGAGAGATAGACTAGCTAGCTTGATTACAACTCGGATACAATGACAGAAATGACCCAAACTATTCCTATGTGACTTCTACACAAACTTGTTTTAGTGATTCCTGCAATCAACTCCCGAACCTAACCATTGAATCCAAGCCACATCTTCACATATATTGTGCCATATATTGGTAAGCATATATCCTCATGCAAGAACTCAAGTTAATTAGTTCGCATCCATCTTTAGTTGGCCTTCATACTGTCGTCGAGATGCACAAACAACTTTGACATGACTAATATGTACACATACATTTGTGTCATGCAAACTCTAATGACACTAAGATAAAGACATATCTGTTAAAATGTTATAACCACTTCATCATTGCAACCATGGGTCATCACCACCCATACCCACCACGGCAAGATGAAGAAAAGAGAGGAGCTATTGCGGAAAGATTCTATCATGGCAATTCAGGTTTCATGTAAAGCTATCAGAGAGAACCGAACTGAGATCCACCCGAGGATCTCAGTTTTTCGATTGAGAGCGTCACACCATTTAGTAGCCACCGAAGCATTCTCCAGTGTTCTGAATAGTCACACACTCGTTAGTCTGGGTAGGACTAGGCCACTTACCTTGGTTGTGGCTGGGACAACTCTGTGTTAAATTGCGCATATGGAATCAACGAGGATTTCCCACATGTATGTTGATGTCCAAGGACTATCCAATGATTCCAAGCACTTTGACATTCGTGGGATCCTTTATCATACATTTTTTTAATTTAGAACTCTCCGCTTTTTAAGAACCACAATCCACCTCTCTCTCTCTCTCTCTCTCTCTCTCTCTCTCTCTCTCTCTCTCTCTCTCTCACCCCTCTCTCTCTCCCACCCATATATTGACCCAAGCATTTTCAAAGTTAGAAACCATAAACCTTTTCGTTATCTTGATGGTCTATCAAAGAATATCGATGTTGAATATTTTTCAAATTTATGATGTTCATATTATGAAACTGGAATGAAATATTGATGAAACTTTCTGAACCCATTTTTTATAGATAAAGTTTCATATGGTTTTCAGTGACTTCATCATGGTTTCATGCTTTCATGTAGTTTTTGTTCACGTTTTAGCAGATTTCAAATTTTTGTGTTTAAAACTTGAATAAAACATTCCGAAACTATATTTTATCCATGCAGGTACCATAAAGTTTCCAACAACTTTCATTGTGGTTTCATGGGTTCATATGGTTTTGGTACATACTTCGGTGGATTCAGTTTCAATGTAGTTTTTTACTAGCTAGTTTGAGTTTCACTCGGGTTTACGGCAAACCTTCTCTTAAAGTGTTTCACAAAACTAATGAAAACCTCGAACAAACCTTAGTGAAACATCAGTAAAACTGAGGCGTTATCGTGTAGTAAAACGGGAGGGACTTAATAACAATGGAAAACTGACCAATCTGGAATGCTGGATTGTGTTCTAATAATACTCCATTTCACTAATTAGCGCTTTCCCATCGACGCCTTGCACTTGGCGGGGAACGTCCACTTGAACTTGTCTGATGGCGTCTTGCTCGTGTAGTTCTTCCAATCGGCAACCATGTTGGTGAGGTCGTCCACCTTGTTCTCGAGCCCAATGCAGCAGTTGGCGTGCATCGTACATACCGTGTCCATCTCTTCGTGGAACTGGCAGAAACCGCCAAAGATCACCGTATCAAGGAACACAAACTTGATCTGTAGGTCACCGGCTGCGAGCTCGGCCTTGATCTCGTTCAGCACTCCTTGGTCATGGGCGGAGGGGAACCGCGACCTCGCTGCCAGCCAGCGACTTAGCATCTCCACCGTCCGGTTTGTCGACCTTTTTTTTTCGACAAAGGGTGGATTTTATTGGCTCAAAATGAAGCATCAAGAGGATACATAACACAATGAGCACACACCCGGCCTCTGCATAACTAGGATGCACGCAGCCAACCCAACACACACACAGAAACACACAAACAGCTAGCAAAGTCATAAGACCAAAAGCTATGCGTAGGCGATGAAAATGAAAAAGAAAAGCCCCATAACGATCAGATCAGTGATCGACAAACTAAAACTGAGACCATATCCGCACCAACCATTGACACCACATTGATGACGAGGATCTTCAACAGCAACGCCTTCAGGAAGGGAGCGACACTCAAGCGCCGCCGTCACCGGATCCAACCACAAAGGCCAGAATCTAAGTTTTCACCCTGAAGTATCAGTCCAAGCATATCCGAGCAATGCCTCCAACAAGGTAACGACGTAAAAGAAACATCGCCATTGCCAGGCATAACCACTCGGGTCTGACCTAGGCTTTCGCCCCGGTGCTCGAGACCGGGTGCACGCAGCACCACCATCCAAGCCACACAAGTGTTGTCGCCACCGCTTTTCCGCAATCCCGGCAGCTACAATTGGACCGCCGCCACCTCACAGCCATCCCTTTGCGTCAAGTCGTCGTTCATAATTTGCATTCCACCACTGAAGTCATTCATTGGATCAAGAGATAAACCTCCCGAAGTCTTTTCCCACATTTCGACCTAATGCAGTAGAAGCCGCCATTTCCCGCATTTTGTAGGTCCTCGGCATTGCCGTTGAAGCGGTCGGTCGACATGGCCACGTCGGCGTAAAGGCTGATGTGCCGGAACGGGTTGCGCAACCACATGACATCCACATCCTGCCAGCAATAATATTAACTGAAGATGCATAACCTAGACATAGAGTATGACATTTCACTCTTTGAAATAATAAAATGTAACACAACTAAAAAGAGAAATAATAAAATGTAATGAGAGAAAAAGGAGAATATGCAATATTTCTCAACCGTTCGTGAAATTCTTATAGGCATGCGGGGTAGCTTACGGTGGAGAGATAGTTGTAGCCAAGCTGGAGGATACGTTGTGGGACCTCGAGCCTGGCCCAGATGAGCTCGAGATAGCTCTTGGTCATGAAGCGGTTAGCGGAGGTGACCTCATGGAGGTAGCAGTGCGGGTTCAAGGCCTGGCAAAGTGCCAACTGCCAAGGCGCCGGGGTCGGCGGCGACGATGAGGGTGTGGTTGAGGAGGTGCGCGATCCCCTTGCCGTCGCGGAAGCTGCCGAGGAAGAGGTCGAGGAGGGAGCCTGGGCGCGCCCACGCCTCGTTCACCGACGTGATGATCACCGTCCCGTCGTCCAAGGCAACCTTTGGTAGCAGCTCAGCGAGCCCCGGGAATTTTTCCTCCTGCATGATGGAAATCGGTTAGTTTCTCAACCACTGTATATACAGTACCATGTCATGCAACACACTGCGAATGAACTGCCCGACGTACCTTTTCGCCGTCGGAGCCGTCACCTGGGAGGTTAGTAGCATTGCTAGTAGTCAGCTGGTGAGTCGATCCATTCCCGAACTGGAAGCTCGATATGCTGGCCAGCTGCACGCCGACCCGATCGGCGGCGAGGAAGAAGATCAGCACGGTGGGGAGAAGGGCCCCGAGGAGGAACGAGACCGAATGGCTGACGCCGGCCCCGTTGAGCTGCTTTCCCACCAGACTGCCCACCATGTCCATCGCCATGACCCAGAGCCGGCGCCGCCGTCGACTTGCAGGCCCAACTAGCCTGCACATATATACAGCCAGACACTGCTGCTCCCTGCACGTCGCTCCCACCACGAACGCGAGCTGACACGGCCGTAAGCTCGTCACGCCCCAAGGCTTCCATTTTTGCCGTATCCTTTTTTTTGCGGGGATTTTTTTCCATATACTTAAACACCTCTTCTCGTCACTCCAGGTGAAAACAAACCTAGCATTGAAACGTTGTTTGGAACATGGCTAAATAGGGTGAATACTCATATTGCGTCTAATATTCGGATTGAAATATGCGCATTTCTTTGGGCTATATGGAACTGCAGGAATGATATGATTTTTAACAGGAAAGCCATGGTTAATTTCTTGCAGGTTATCTTCAGGGCCACGGCATGGATCCGTACGTGGTCATTACTCACTCCTACGGCCTCCAGGGAGCAGCTGGCTACTGGGTGCAACCGATGGGAGATGGCAGCACGGGTTTTTTTCAACCGGTTTGGATGGCGGTCGCTGCATAGGATAGGTCCTTAGTGATTCTCCATCCAGCCGGATGCGGCTTTGAGTTTTATACTCTTCTTTTATTTGCTCCTTTCTTTGTGAGCTGTACTCTGTAGACCAGACTTTGTTTGTTCCGTACTTTTTAATAAAGTGGCCGCATGCATCTCTCCGATGCAGAGGCCGGGGGATGTCCTCCTTTTAAAAAAAAAAGGTGAAAACAAACCTGCACGGCTGCACGCATGGACCAAAGAGCACGGTGTTTAATTTGGGTTGTTTCCCGAGTTGGCAATGGCAATGGCGCCATGGGGTATCTCGGCGACATTCTGACTTTCTGATGGCCACCATGGCGTACGTGCTGGGCACGATGATCCGAGGTGAGTTGGCAGCATGTGCGCGATAACAAAGACTGCCACTTCAATCATGTTCAAGATTATCTATAACCAAACTAATACCATTTGGCGGGGAACCTGAATTTTCTAATGCGCACTCTATCCACCAGTTCATTTTTTGTTGTTGTTGAGAATGCACCAGTTCATTGTTGCTTGGAGATCTCAACGTATAAAGAATTGTTGCAGCTATGCAGTGCTTGGAAAATGCAGAATAAGTAAAATATCCATTTTGGACCCCTCCCACACCTCAATGTTTTTTCATAAGCACTTTATTAGCTATATGTAAGTTGCCTGATTTTTATATTTGGTTAGTCAATTTTTTTTAGCGTTGATATTGCTGCTCCAAGATACGTGCTCTTTGTTTTTTTTTTCTCTATTGTGTGTGCTGGCAGGTTTTGGGCCGAAAAGATTTGATTGACCAATGTTTTGAGTTAGTCGATTCATTACTGGGCTGAAACCGGTTGCGTGTTTTCTTATTCGGCTGTTTGTGTGTGTTTTTCCTTCTATTTTTTAGTCCCTTTTTCATGCATATATTTGGGGTGTTAGTCGAGTATAAAATTTGCCTAAAAAAAGTTGAGTATAAAATTTAAACATGAAAATACTATATAATATGTGTGTATATTATATTAGAGAGCTAAAATTGCAGTATTATATGTTTATTTCTTACATATTAAAAAAGTGCAACTTTGGTGTGTGTGTGGAAGTATTTTTTCATTTTCTTTATTCTAAAAGGTTAAGGCGCCACTAATTAATTATTCTTTAGAAAACTTTATTTTTTTTTTCTGTTTTCTGTAAGTGTAATATCAGTGCCACTAATTCATTCTTTCTTAGGAAGCTTCTTTCTTTTTGCGATATTTCACTATTATATGCTTATTCTTGCATATTTCTAAAATGCTCAACTTCTGTGTACATTGTGTGCAAACATTGTCATTATCTGTTTTGGATTTTTGTTTCATTTTCTTTCGTATTAAAGGTAAAACAAATGCCACTAATTCGTTATTCCTTAGAAAACATAATTATTTTGATTTAGTTTTAGTTTCTATTTTATTATCTTTCTTCTTAAAGGGTAACACCAAAGCCACTAATTCATTTTTTTCTTAGAAAAATTTATTTTTAAAATTTTGTTTTAGTTTTTGTTTCATTCTTTCTTCTTAAAAGGTAATACCAAAGCCACTAATTCATTCTTTCTTAGAAAAACTTCATTATTTTGATTTTATTTTAGTTTTTACTTTATTTTATTTCTTCTGTAATGGTAATACCAATTCCACTAATTGATTCCTTCTTAATAGTCTTCCTTTTTTTGGAAATCCCACTATTACATGCTTATTCTTGCACTTTATAAAAAAAACGCAATTTTTGTGTAAGTTACGTGCAATTTTTGTCATTGTGTGCTTTAGATATTGTTCTTTATTTTCTTTATTTTTAAAGGGTGATACCAATGCCACTAATTCATTTTTCCTTAGAAAATTTCATTATTTTGAATTTTTTTGGTTTTTATTTCATTTTGTTTTCACTATGCATACGCAATCGTCCCTTGTTCAAAGCCAGTGTACAACTGCTTTGAAGGCACGGCAACATGAAACATCCCCGAAGATAAAAGGCACACGTACGGGACCCAGCCATACATGTAAGTTGATTGTTGATTGTGAGAGCATGAGCGTGAGGCTACAAAAAAATAACTGACCCACTATATTTTGTGAGAGCGTGAACGTGAGGTTAAAAGAAGAAAAAAAGTGTCTGGCCCAAATATTTTTTCAGTCGACTGTCATCTAGCCGCTCCCTTCCATAAGTGCCATGTATCCAATCTTTTCTGCACACATCTCTACCTAATAATAAAGCACGGACTGCTTCTGCCCGCACACCCGTCGCCACACTTTTGCAAAAAAGCCCCTGTTTTTTTCTGTATTCAACCCGCAGTCCCCGCTTAAGTGACAGCCCGAAATGTTGTTTTATATTTTTTTGAAAACCCACTTGACCTTTTAGATAATTTATCCGCGGATCATATTTAAGTCAAACAAATGCTTTTCTAAATTATCGATATCTCTTAAACTGTAACTCCGATTTTAACATGTTATATATGAAATTTGATTAGAAAAATATGTAGAATATGAATATGATGTTATTTTTATCCGTTAAATATTTTTTAATATATTTTTGAAAGATATTTAGGTCAAACAAATACTTTTTTAAATTATCCATACAGTTTAAACCGTAACTCCGATTTAAACATGATATATATGAAATTTGATTATAAAAATGTGTAGAATAAGAATATGATGTTATTTTTACATGTTAAATATTTTTTAAATATTATTTTATTTTGGAAGCAAACTTATAATTTATAGTGCACGATCCGTTTTTCTTTAGTACCAGCGGCGATCCGGATTGCAAATAAACACACACTAAAACCATATAGGGAAAAGAAGACATCGATAACTACACATGCATACCTCTGAAAAACCTCGCAGGGGAAAACAACAGACTTCTCATCACGAGAGTGAGAAAAAGCGAGAGAGAGAGAGGGAGAGAGAGACGTCTTAGGACTAACCACATTCAAACATGTTTTGGTTTGTGTGAACACTGAAGCCACCGCCGACGAGGGTGAGGAAGAGGTTAAGCGGCAACACAAATGTGATGCCTCGCTAAAAATAAAGGAGGTGGACCTATTGTTGTCTTGAGTGATGGTTGTTGGGTTAAGAGCGTGTGTTATTTTTTTCTCCCATTGCAACGCACGGGCTCTTTTGCTAGTCATAATTAAATTCTGATGGGCCCCATAATTTACAAATGATTGAAGTTAAAGTTCTCACAAAATTATAGATTGAAAAAAAGTTTAAAAAATTAAATCTAATCTGTGTGAGTTTTATGAACCCGACCATGTCTGAAGTTCTCAAGCTTGAGCATTTACTTTTCTGGTTAGAGACTCACATCTTGGAGCTAATGTGGATTCGCTCAAGGACCTACTGGTTTAGCTACTCTTATGATGGCGTGCAAGTCAACAAACTAAACCACAACACGTGTTTAAAAAAACACAACACATACCTGAAGGAAATATGCCCTAGAGGCAACAATAAAGTTGTTATTTTATATTTCCGTATTCATGATAAAGGTTTATTATTCATATTAGAATTGTATTGATCGGAAACTTAAATACATGTGTAAATACATAAACAAATGACATGTCCCTAGTAAGTCTCAACTAGACTAGCTCGTTGATCAAGGATGGTTAAGGTTTCCTAACCATAGACATGTGTTCTCACTTGATAACGGGATCACATCATTAGAAGAATGATATGATGGACAAGACCCATCCGTTAGCTTAGAATATGATCGTTCGGTTTATTGCTATTGCTTTCTTAATGTCAAATACATATTCCTTCGACTATGAGATCACGCAACTCCCGGATACCGGAGGAATACCTTGTGTGCTATCAAACGTCAGAACGTAACTGGGTGATCATAAAGATGCTCTACAGGTATCTCCGAAGGTGTCTATTCAGTGGGCATGGATCGATATTAGGATTTGTCACTCTGTGTATCAGAGAGGTATCTCTGGGCCCTCTCGGTAATACACATCACAAGAAGCTTGCAAGGAAAGTGACTAAGTAGTTAGTTACGAGATGATGTATTACGGAACGAGTAAAGAGACTTGTGGGCAATGATATTGAACTAGGTATGAAGATACCGACGATCGAATCTTGGGCAAGTAACATACCGATAGACAAAGGGAATTACGTATTTTGTCATAAGGTTCGACCGATATAGATCTTCATAGAATATGTAGGAACCAATATGGACATCCAGGTTCTGCTATTGGTTATTGACCGGAGAGGTGTCTCGGTCATGTCTACATAGTTCTCGAACCCGTAGGGTCCGCACGCTTAGCGTTCGTTGACGATATAGTGTTATATGAGTTATGTGATTTGGTGACCGAATGTTGTTCGGAGTCCCGGATGAGATCACGAACATGACGAGGAGCTCCGGAGTGGTCCGGAGGTAAAGATTGATATATACGATGATGATATTTGGACACCGGAAGAGTTTCGAGAGGTACCGGGTAGTCATCGGATCACCGGAAGGGGTTCCGGGAAGCCCCGAGAGGCTATATGGGCTTAATGGGCCAAAGGGGGAACACACCATCCCACAAGGGGCTGGTGCGCCGCTCTCACTGGCCGCCGGCCCTAGGGGAAGGAAAGGGGGAGGGTTGGCCCCTCCTGCCTTTCCCTCCTCATGAGAGAAAGGAAAGGGGGGGGCGCCACCTCCCCCTGCCTTCCTCCCGCGCACATACAAGGATAGGGGGGCGGTAAAGGGCAGGAGCCCAAGGGGGATTCGGCCACCCTTGGGGCGCCTCCTGGCTGCCTCCCCTCTCCCCCCACCTATATATATGAGGTAGGGGGTGCCACACAAGACCACGACAATCTCTTAGCCGTGTGCGGCGCCCCTCTCCACAGTTTCGTCCCTCGTTCATATTTTCGGAGTGCTTAGGCGAAGCCCTGCGGAGATAGCATCACCACCACCGTCACCACGCCGTCGTGCTTCCGGAACTCATCCACTACTTCGCCCGTCTTCCTGGATCAAGAAGGCGAGGACGTCACCGAGCTGAACGTGTGCTACACGCGAAGGTGCCGTATGTTCGCTACTTGATCGGTTGGATCGCGAAGAAGTTCGACTACATCAACCGCGTTAATAAACGCTTCCACTTACGGTCTACGAGGGTACGTAGACACACTCTCCCCTCTCGTTACTATGCATCTCCATGGATAGATCTTGCGTGTGCGTAGAATTTTTTTTGTTTTCCATGCAACGTTCCCCAACAGTGGCATCATGAGCCAGGTCTATGCATAGATGATATACATGAGTAGAACACAAAGAAGTTGTGGGCGGTGATAGTCATACTGCTTACCACCAACGTCTTATTTTGATTCAGCGGTATTGTGGGATGAAGTGGCCAGGACCAACTTTACATGTCCACGCACATGAGACCGGTTCCACCGACTGACAATCAACTTGTTTTGCATAAAGGTGGTTGGCGGGTGTCTGTTTCTCCTGCTTTAGTTGAATTGAATTTGACTACGGCCGGTCCTTGAAGAAGGTTAAAACAGCAAACTTGATAATCACCGTTGTGGTTTTTGCATAGTTAAGAACGGTTCTTGCTAGCAGCCACGTAAAACTTGCAACAACAAAGTAGAGGACGTCTAACTTGTTTTTGCAGGGCCTGTTGTGATGTGATATAGTCAAGACGTGATGTCATATACGTTGTTGTATGAGATGATCATGTTTTGTAATATCGACAACCGGCAGGTGCCTTAGGGTTGTCTCTTAATTATTGTATG
Source organism: Thinopyrum elongatum (assembly GCA_011799875.1). Lineage (NCBI taxonomy): Eukaryota > Viridiplantae > Streptophyta > Magnoliopsida > Poales > Poaceae > Thinopyrum > Thinopyrum elongatum. The sequence continues at coordinate 544,659,282 of CM022299.1, forward strand.
AAATGCAAGCGTCATGTAATTGGTTTACTTTATCGCTATCAGTTAGCAATAGTTGGCGAGATGACCCCGACGCAACGATGGAGATCAAGGTGTCGATCCGGTGACGATGGAGATCATGATGATGCTTTGGAGATGGAGATCAAAAGCACAAGATGATGATGGCCATATCATGTCACATATTTTGATTGCATGTGATGTTTATCCTTTATGCATCTTATTCTGCTTAGAACGATGGTAGCATTATAAGATGATCCCTTCACTAAATTTCAAGATAAAAGTGTTCTCCCTGAGTATGCACCATTGCCAAAGTTTGTCGTTTCGAAGCACCTCGTGATGATCGGGTGTGATAGACTCTACGTTCACATACAACGGGTGTAAGACAGTTTTGCACATGCATAATACTTGGGTTAAACTTGACGAGCCTAGCATGTACAGACATGTTCTCGGAGCACTGGAGACCGAAAGGTCGAACGTGAGTCATATAGTAGATATGATCAACATAGAGATGTTCACCATTGATGACTACCCCATCTCACGTGATGATCGGACACGGGTTAGTTGATTTGGATCATGTATCACTTAGATAACTTGAGGGATGTTTATTTAAGTGGGAGTTCATCAGTAATTTGATTAATTGAACTTAATTTATCATGAACTTAGTCTTAATATTTTTGCATGTCTATGTTGTAGATCAATGGCCCGTGCTACCGTTCCCCTGAATTTTAATGCGTTCCTAGAGAAAGCTAAGTTGAAAGATGATGGTAGCAACTACACGGACTGGGTCCGTAACTTGAGGATTATCCTCATTGCTACACAGAAGAATTATTTCCTTGATGCATTGCTAGGTGACAAACCTGCTGCAGGAGCTACTGCAGATGTTATGAACGTCTGGCAGGCTTGATCTGATGACTACTCAATAGTTTAGTGTGCCATGCTTTACGGCTTAGAACCGGGACTTCAAAGACATTTTGAACGTCATGGAGCATCTGAGATGTTCCAAGAGTTGAAGTTAATATTTCAAGCAAATGCCCGGGTTCAGAGATATGAAATCTCCAACAAGTTCTATAGCTGCAAGATGGACGAGAACAGTTCTGTCAGTGAACACATACTCAAAATGTCTGGGTATCATAACCACTTGACTCAGCTGGGAGTTGATCTTCCACTTGATAGTGTTATTGACAGAGTTCTTCAATCAATGCCACCAAGCTACAAAGGCTTTGTGATGAACTATAATATGCAAGGGATGACGAAAACGATTCCCGAGATCTTCGCAATGCTTAAGGCCGCGGAGGTAGAAATCAAGAAGGTGCATCAAGTGTTGATGGTTAACAAGACCACTAGTTTCAAGAAAAAGAGCAAGGGAAAGAAAAGGAACTTCAAAAAGAATGGCAAGCAAGTTGCCGCTCCCGTGAAGAGGCCCAAAGCTGGACCCAAGCCTGAAACTAAGTGCTTCTACTGCAAAGGGAATGGTCACTGGAAGCGAAACTGCCCCAAATACTTGGCGGATAAGAAGGATGGCAAAGTGAACAAAGGTATATTTGATATACATGTTATTGATGTGTACCTTACTAATGCTCGTAGTAGCGCTTGGGTATTTGATACTGGTTCGGTTGCTCATATTTGTAGCTCGAAACAGGAGCTGCCGAATAAACGAAGATTGGCTAAGGACGAGGTGACGATGCGCGTCGGGAATGGTTCCAAGGTCGGTGTGATCGCTATCGGCACGCTACCTCTACATCTACCTTCGGGATTAGTTTTAGACCTCAATAATTGTTATTTCGTGCCAGCGTTGAGCATGAACATTATATCTGGATCTTGTTTATTGCGAGACGGTTATTTATTTAAATCAAAGAATAATGGTTGTTCTATTTATATGAGTAATATCTTTTATGGTCATGCACCCTTGATGAATGGTTTATTTTTGTTGAATCTCGATCATAGTGATACACATATTCATAATATTGATGCCAAAAGATGCAAAGTTGATAATGATAGTGCAACATACTTGTGGCACTGCCGTTTAGGTCATATTGGTGTAAAGCGCATAAAGAAACTCCATGCAGATGGACTTTTGGAACCACTTGATTATGAATCATTTGATACTTGCGAACCATGCCTCATGGGCAAGATGACTAAAACTCCGTTCTCCGGAACAATGGAGAGAGCTAATGACTTATTGGAAATAATACATACCGATGTATGTGGTCCGATGAGTGTTGAGGCACGCGGCGGGTGTCGTTATTTTCTAACCTTTACAGATGATTTGAGTAGATATGGGTATATCTACTTGATGAAACACAAGTATGAAACATTTGAAAAGTTCAAAGAATTTCAGAGTGAAGTAGAGGATCATCGTAACAAGAAAATAAGATTTCTATGATCTGATCGTGGAGGTGAATATTTGAGTTACGAGTTTGGTCTTCATTTAAAACAATGTGGAATTATTTCACAACTCACGCCACCTGGAACACCATAGCTTAATGGTGTGTCCGAACATCGTAACTATACTTTATTAGATATGGTGCGTTCTATGATGTCTCTTACCAATTTACCACTATCGTTTTGGGGCTATGCATTAGAGACAGCAGCATTCACGTTAAATAGAGCACCGTCTAAATCCGTTGAGACGACACCGTACGAACTGTGTTTTGGCAAGAAACTTAAGCTGTCATTTCTTAAAGTTTGGGGATGCGATGCTTATGTCAAACAACTTCAGCCTGATAAGCTCGAACCCAAAGCGGAGAAGTGCGTCTTCATAGGATACCCTAAAGAGACCATTGGGTATACCTTCTACCACAGATCCGAAGGCAAGATCTTTGTTGCCAAGAATGGGTCCTTTCTAGAGAAGGAGTTTCTCTCGAAAGAAGTGAGTGGGAGGAAAGTAGAACTTGATGAGGTAGTTGTACCTTCTCTCGAATTGGAAAGTAGTACACCAAGGAAAAACGTTTCCGTGATGCCTACACCAACTAGAGAGGAAGCTAATGATGATGATCATGAAACTTCAGATCAAGTTACTACTGAACTTCGTAGGTCAACCAGAACATGTTCCGCACCAGAGTGGTACGGTAATCCTAGCCTGGAAGTTATGTTATTAGACCATGGCAAACCTATGGACTATGAAGAAGCTATGATGAGCCCAGATTCCGATAAATGGCTTGAGGTCATGAAATCTGAGAGAGGATCCATGTATGAGAACAAAGTGTGGACTTTGGTGGATTTGCCCGATGATCGGCAAGCCATAGAGAATAAATGGATCTTCAAGAAGAAGACTGACGTTGATGGTATTGTTACTTTGTACAGAGCTCGACTTGTCACAAAAGGTTTTTGACAAGTTCAAGGGGTTGACTACAATGAGACTTTCTTACCCGTAGCGATGCTTAAGTCTGTCCGGATCATGTTAGCAATTGCCGCATTTTATAATTATGAAACCTGGCAAATGGACGTCAAAACTGCATTCCTTAATAGATTTCTTAAAGAAGAGTTGTATATGATGCAACCAGAAGGTTTTGTCGATCCTAACGGTGCTAACAAAGTGTGCAAGCTCCAGCGATCCATCTATGGACTGGTGCAAGCATCTCGGAGTTGGAATATACGCTTTGATGAGGTGATCAAAGCATATGGTTTTATACAGACTTACGGTGAAGCATGTATTTACAAGAAAGTGAGTGGGAGCTCTATAGCATTTCTGATATTATATGTGGATGACATATTGTTGATTGGAAATGATATAGAATTTCTGGATAGCATAAAAGGATACTTGAATAAGAATTTTTCAGTGAAAGACCTCGGTGAAGCTGCTTATATATTGGGCATCAAGATCTATAGGGATAGATCGAGACGCTTAATAGGACTTTCACAAAGCACATACCTTGACAAAGTTTTGAAGAAGTTCAAAATGGATCAGTCAAAGAAAGGGTTCTTTCCTGTGTTACAAGGTGTGAAATTGAGTCAGACTCAAAGCCCGACCACTGCAGAAGATAGAGAAAATGAAAGTCATTCCCTATGCCTCAGCCATAGGTTCTATCATGTATGCTATGCTGTGTACCAGACCTGATGTGTGCCTTGCCATAAGTTTCGCAGGGAGGTACCAAAGTAATCTAGGAGTGGATCACTGGACAGCGGTCAAGAACATCCTAAAGTACCTGAAAAGGACCAAGGATATGTTTCTCGTTTATGGAGGTGACGAAGAGCTCATCGTAAATGGTTACGTCGATGCTAGCTTCGACACTAATCCGGATGACTCTAAGTCACAAACCGTATACGTATTTATATTGAATGGTGGAGCTATCAGTTGCTGCATTTCCAAGCAGAGCGTCGTGGCGGGATCTACGTGTGAAGCGGAGTACATAGCCACTTCGGAAGCAACACATGAAGGAGTCTGGATGAAGGAGTTCATATTCGATCTGGGTGTAATACCCAGTGCATCGGGTCCAATGAAAATCTTTTGTGACAACACTGGAGCAATTGCCTTAGCGAAGGAATCCAGGTTTCACAAGAGAACCAAACACATCAAGAGACGCTTCAACTCCATTCATGAAAAGGTCAACGATGGAGACCAAGAGATTTGCAAAATACATACGGATCTGAATGTAGCAGACCCGTTGACTAAGCCTCTTCCGTGAGCAAAACATGATCAGCAACAAGACTCCATGGGTGTTAGATTCATTACAATGTAATCTAGATTATTGACTCTAGTGCAAGTGGGAGACTGAAGGAAAAATGCCCTAGAAGCAATAATAAAATTGTTATTTTATATTTCCTTATCCATGATAAAGGTTTATTATTCATGCTAGAATTGTATTGATCGGAAAATTAAATACATGTGTGAATACATAAACAAATACTGTGTCCCTAGTAAGCCTCTACTAGACTAGCTCGTTGATCAAGGATGGTTAAGGTTTACTAACCATAGACATGTGTTGTCACTTGATAACGAGATCACATTATTAGGAGAATGATGTGATGGACAAGACCCATCCGTTAGCTTAGCACATGATCGTTCAGTTTATTGCTATTGCTTTCTTAATGCCAAATACATATTCCTTCGACTATGAGATCATGAAACTCCCGGATACCGGAGGAATACCTTGTGTGTTATCAAACATCACAACGTAACTTGGTGATCATAAAGATGCTCTACAGGTATCTCAGAAGGTGACTGTTGAGTTGGCATGGATCGAGATTAGGATTTGTCACTCCGTGTATCGGAGAGGTATCTCTGGGCCCTCTCGGTAATACACATCACAAGAATCTTGCAAGCAAAGTGACTAAGGAGTTAGTTACAAGATGATGTATTACGGAATGAGTAAAGAGACTTGTCGGCAACGAGATTGGACTAGGTATGAAGATACCGATGATCGAATCTCGGGCAAGTAACATACCGATAGACAAAGGGAATTACGTATGTTATCATAAGGTTCGACCGATAAAGATCTTCGTAGAATATATAGGAACCAATATGGACATCCAGGTTCTGCTATTTGTTATTGACCGGAGAGGTGTCTCGGTCATGTCTACATAGTTCTCGAACCCGTAGGGTCCGCACGCTTAACGTTCGTTGACGATATAGTGTTATATGAGTTATGTGATTTGGTGACCGAATGTTGTTCGGAGTCCCGGATGAGATCACGGACATGACGAGGAGCTCCGAAATGATCCAGAGGTAAAGATTGATATATAGGACGATGATATTTGGACACCAGAAGAGTTTCGGGAGGTACCAGGTAGTCATCGGATCACCGAAAGGGGTTCCGGGAAGCCTCGGGAGGCTATATGGGCTTAATGGGCCAGAGGGGGAACACACCAGCCCACAAGGGGCTGGTGCGCCCCTCTCCCTGGCCGTCGGCCTAGGGGAAGGAAAGGGGGAGGGTTGGCCCCTCCTGCCTTTCCCTCCTCATAAGAGAAAGGAAAGGGGAGCGCCACCTCTCCCTGCCTTCCTCCCGCGCACAAACAAGGAAAGGGGGCAGCAAAGGGCAGGAGCCCAAGGGGGATTCAGCCACCCTTGGGGCGCCTCCTGGCTGCCTCCCCTCTCCCCCGACCTATATATATGAGGGAGGGGGCGCCACACAAGACCACGACAATCTCTTAGCCGTGTGCGGCGTCCCTCTCCACAGTTTCGTCCCTCGGTCATATTTTCGGAGTGCTTAGGCAAAGCCCTGAGGAGATAGCATCACCACCACCGTCACCACGCCGTCGTGCTACCGGAACTCATCCACTACTTCGCCCGTCTTGCACTCTTGCTGGATCAAGAAGCCGAGGATGTCACCGAGCTGAACATGTGCTGAACGCGGAGGTGCCGTACATTCGCTACTTGATCGGTTGGATCATGAAGAAGTTCGACTACATCAACCGTGTTAATAAACACTTCCGCTTACGGTCTACGAGGGTACGTAGACACACTCTCCCCTCTCGTTGCTATGCATCTCCATGGATAGATCTTGCGTGTGCGTAGAAATTTTTTTGTTTTCCATGCAACGTTCCCCAACAATACCCCTTCACCTCCTCTTGCGATTGCACAGATGATTAGGATTTCTCCACCTTCATTCGGTCCCACCACTGTTCCACCTCATCTCTATTGGCCTTAGGGTCATGAAGGCGCGGTGGACCCTGGCCCTTGCTAGTGGGAGGCCTTCTTCTCAAGTTTTAGATGTTTTTCTAGGTCAATCAGGATTTGTATCCTGCCCAGAAAAGTGAGGCGATGAAGTCTCCCGGAGATCATGGAATAAGGTCCTCCCCACCTAGCCCCCACCCCAGCAGTGTGTCTAGCTTCGCCGGAGGACATGTGTCTCCGAAAGATCTCGTGGGATTCAGCCGGTGTTGGTCTTCATTGGATATCATGGATTGGGTCTTCATTCATGTGTCTTCAGGTTGGATCCTTCCGATCTATGTTTCTCTTCATCGGCGGTGATTGTTGTTCTGGTGCGCCAATCATGTGGTGTCTTAGCATGACGAATTCCTGACTTTCTATGACAACAAGTATTGCCGGCTCCGGCGAGGAAGGGGCCAGTGGCGGAGCTTCGTGGGGGCTAGCCTGGGCCATGCCCCCCACCCCCTAGCTCACAAGAAAACATTTTTATATCCCCTTATGTTAAGTCTATTTTCACTAAAAATCAGTTGAAAGTAATCATGTTTGCACCCCCTCTAGCCCATGACCCCCCCCCCCATGATTTCGGCTCAAACTCCTCCACTGGGAGGGGCGATGACTACAATGTGCATTTGGCATGCTTCAGTGCTTGTAGTCGTCGGTAGGTGGTCTATGGACCTAGAAGTAATGTTCATTATTTCTCATGTTTCTTGTATTACCATGGCAGATGATGGATCAGTACTCTTTCCCGCAAAAAGGGCGTGCAAGTCTATTTTTCATATATATTTGTTAAACTATCACCGTGAGTCCTTGGGTAATACCATGATGTATCAAGTAATTTGAGCTTACCATGGCAAGCGAAAAGTATGCTTACTTTGTATTTCGCTTTAGCTATACTTCAGTCGCTTGAAAAACTAAGTATGGTCATGTTGATTCTTTTATCTAAATTGCACAGACATACTTCGTGCAGAACGGGTGACGCGGGCGCTCGAGAGCATTAATGATGGAGCGTTTTAGTGGAGAGTAACTGAGGTCGATCCAACAAGTTGGTTTTAGTTTGAATTTGAAGATATTTTTATGAATTTTCTCTATCGTGTCAACTTACAAGTCCAAATGTGTTTTCAATGTGTCTTCTATGTGTCTTCTTTATTATTATTATTTCATTTTTTTCCCACGTGCGTGTGTGTGTGCCTGCGCGTGTGTGTGTGTGTGTGCACGCGCGTGCCGGGGCAGATGCCATCATGGATATAAGATGCATTTTATTTTTGATGTGTTGAGAGACATTAATCTTCAACATTGGTGTTATGTTATTTGAACACGAAGTATAACCTGAATGAATACATGCAAGTTATTAAAAATTATACTGTGCATTTTTTTAGATGTTAGGTGAGTACCAATACCACTAATTAATTGTTTCTTAGAAAACTTCATTTCTTTGTTTTTATTGCATTCCTTTATTCATTTAAGGGTAATACCAATGCCACTTACTTATTTCATCTCGGATTTTTTATGAAAATTCTAGTATTAAATGCTTATCCTCGCATATTATAAAAATTAATTTCTATCGAATTTTTGTGCAAATTTTGTCATTATTTTTCTCTTCTTGAAGGGTAATACCAATGCCACTAATTCATTCTTCCTTAGAAAATTCATTATTTTATTTTTTTATTTTTTATTTTATTTTGTTTCTTCTTCAAGGGTAATATCAATACCACCAATTCATTCTTGCTTAGAAAACATCATTATTTTGATTTTGTTTAGTTTTTGATTCATTTTGTTCCCTCTTTAAGGCTAATTGTGTGTTGGGGGGGGGGGGGGTCTTTAAGGGCAATATACATGCCACTAGTTCATTCATCCATAGAAAACTTTATTATTTTGATTTTTTTAGTTTTTATTTCATTTTTTCTTCTTTAAGGTTAATATAAATGCCCACTAATTCATTCCTTCTTAGGAAACCTTTTTTTGCGAAAATTACACTATTATATGCTTATTCTTTCATATTATAAAAAGCACAATTTATGTGTAAATAGTGTGCAAAATTTTTGATATTTGTTTAAATTATTTTTTATTTCTTCTTGAAGGGTAATACCAATGAGACTAAGTCATTTCATTTTAGAAAATTGTTTGCAAAAATTCCAATATTAGATGATTATTCTTGCATATTATAAAAGTACGCAATTCTGTGTAAATTGTGTGCAAATGTTGTTATTTTTTCTTCTTTCTGAAAGGGTACCAATGCCACTAATTCATTCTTCCTTAGAAAACATTGTTATTTTTATTTTGTTTTAGATCCCAAGGTCATATGCTCCTGCACGAACAGTAAAATCCAAAAAAATAGTAAAAAATTTCAACAAATTCTGATTTTTTTTGTGATTACCATTGATAATTTTTCTAACTGTGTGCAAAATTTCAGGTTGAAATGACATACGTGGAGGTCTGGGCAAAAAAAAAATCAATGGTCCAAAAAGACTATTCTTGAAAGCATTATGGAGCATCGATTTTTCTTATTTTTGCCTAGACCTCCACGAATGTCATTTCGACCTGAAATTTTGCACGCGGTTAGAATATTCATCAATTTTATCACAAAAAAAATTCAGATTTTTTTGAAGTTTGTTACTAGTTTTTTCGATTTTACTGTTCATGCGGGAGCATATGAGCTCGGGATTAAAAGAGCACTTTCGTAATACCAATGCCACTAATTACTTCCTTCTTTGGAATTTATTTTTTATTTTTTTACTATTATATGCTTATTCCTGCATATTATGTAAAAGCACAATTTCTATGTAAAATTTATCATTGTTTGTGTTTTTTTATTTTCTTTCTACTTAAAGAGTGAAACAAATGTCACTATTTTTGTATTTCTTAGAAAATTTAATTATTTTGATTTTGTTTTAGTTTTATTTCAGTTGTTTCCTTTTGAGGGTAATATCAATGCCACTAGTTCCCTTCTTAGGGAACTTCTTTTTTTTGCAAAAGATCCTCTATTTGCTTATTCTTGCATATTATATAAAAGCCATGTTCAAGAATTCATCGGATTAACCTATTAACTGTTGGAAATATGCCCTAGAGACAATAATATTGTATTATTATATTTCTGTTATTCATAATTAAGATTTTATATTTCATGCTATAATTGGTATGATCCTAGAATATGCGATTCAGTGGAAAACTCATATGCATGTGTGAAATGATAAACGGTAAACAATAGGTTCCCGGTCTCGCCTCTAAGACTGGCTCTCAAGTGTTGTTGGTAATCACGTTTTATGGATCTTAGAATATCGTTAAGTGTAATGATAGTCCTAAAACAACATTGAGGGTATGACGTTAGAAGAACGATCATATTGAATCGACTCAATACTTGTCTGTTATACTATGTGATCATATCGTATGAAATAATCTGTTATAACATGGAGTGTTAGAATGTGTTTTAGTTCCTCAGACCATGAGAGTGTCTCGGTCACTTCCTACCATACGATGGGCTTTGGGGTTGCTCAAACGTCATCTGTAACAAGGTGATCATAACGACAACTTTCAGGCTCACTGAAAAGTTTGATAAGTGAACGAACAACTCGAGAGTGAGATTTGCTCCTCCGACGATGGAGAGATATTCTTGCGGCCCTCTCGGTGTGACAACATCCATCATCGTCTGGCCAGACACGGGTGACTACATCACGGGAATGCCGGAACACGTCAACGAGAAAGAAGAACAAAACCGGTAACCGGAGCAACGGTATAGTGAGCATGGTGATGACTCAGGAGGATACCGATGCACACCGGGTTTTGTAAAGTATCACGAAGCAAAGGTAACATCACATGATAACCAAAGGTTCACTCGAATATCATTCGTGTAATCATAGGGACCGATATGGATGTCCATGGTTCCGCTATCGGTCATTGAACGAAGGGGTTTCGTTCATGTCTATGGTTTACCGAACCAACGGGGTCACAAGCTTAAAGTAATCACGATGTGCTGAGTGTTAGTAGGACGGGAGTGATGAGAATATATTTGTGGAATTGTTTCATTAATATCCGGAATAGTTCCAAGAGGTTCCGGAAGCGTTTCGGGGTCGCCGGAAGGGTTTCGGTGAATATCGGGTAATACCGGGTATTACCGATTAATTATATATAGGTGGAAAATGTTTCCGAGGTTGTTAAATTATATATATAATGCTCTGAAAATGTTTAAAAATATTTTATATTTAATTTAAATATCAATGGGCCTTAAAAGTCCAAGAGGTGGAAGGCAACTTGGGCCACAAGGGCCCAAGTAGGAAGGCGCCCCCACTATCCTTGTAGGGGCCGAATTGGACTAGGGGAGGGAGTCCTATTCCCTTTCGTTAGGCTGGCACCCCAACGGGGACTTTCCCCCTTTGGTAACTGCCCTCTTCCTCCATTCTAACCTATATATGTTGGGAAAGGTTTCATGGAAAACAAAAAAAATTCTACGCACACGCAATGATGTATCCATGGAGATGCATAGCAACGAGGGGGGAGAGTGTGTCTACGTACCCTCGTAGACCGTAAGCAGAAGCGTTCCACAACGCGGTTGATGTAGTCAAACTTTCTTCGCGATCCAACCGATCGAGTACCGAACGTACAGCACCTCCGTGTTCAGCACACGTTCAGCTCGGTGACTTCCTCGCCTTCTTGATCCAGCAAGACGGGCGAAGTAGTAGATGAGTTCCGGCAGCACGACGGCGTGGTGACGGTGATGGTGAAGTGATCTCCGCAGGGCTTCGCCTAAGCACTATGAAAATATGACGGGGGGTGTAAATTGTGGAGGGGGACGCCGCACACGGCTAGGAAATTGTCTGTTGTGTGCTAGGCGCCCCCCTCCCACATATATATAGGTGGGAGGGAGGGAGGAGAAGCCAAAGGAGGCGCCCAAGTAGGAGGAATCCTACTTGGAGTCCCTCCCAAGCCCCCCCCCCTTCCTTATTTTGAGCGCTGGGAAAGGCAGGGGAGGGTGGCGCCCCCCTTTCCTTTCTCCCATGAGAGGGAAAGGCAGGAGGGGCTAGCCCTCCCTCCTTTCCTTCCCTTAGGGCCTGCTGTCCAAAGAAGGGGCGCACCAGGGGCTGGTCTGTCCCCCCTTTGGCCCATTAGGCCCATACACTTACGGGGGGTGTCCGGAACCCCTTCAGGTGACCCGATGACTACCCGGTGCACTCCGAAACTCTTCCGGTGTCCGAATACCATCGTCCTATATATCAATCTTTACCTCTCAACCATTTCAAGACTCCTCATCATGTCCGTGATCTCATCCGGGACTCCGAATAACATTCGGTCACCAAATCATATAACTCATATAACACTATATCGTCAACGAACGTTAAGCGTGCGGACCCTACGGGTTCGAGAACTATGTAGACATGACCGAGACACCTCTTCGGTCAATAAACAATATTGGCTCCTACATATTCTCCAAGATCTTTATCGGTCAAACCGTTATGATAACATACGTAATTCCCTTTGTCCATCGGTATGTTACTTGCCTGAGATTCGATCGTCGGTATCTCTATACCTAGTTCAATCTCATTACCGGCAAGTCTCTGTACTCGTTCCGTAATACATCACCTCGTAACTAACTCCTTAGTCATTTGCTTGCAAGCTTATGATGTGTATTACCGAGAGGGCCCAGAGATACCTCTCCGAAACTCGGAGTGACAAATCCTAATCTTAATCTATGCCAACTCAACAAACACCTTCGGAGATACCTGTAGAGCATCTTTATGATCACCCAGTTACGTTGTGACGTTTGATAGCACACAAGGTATTCCTCCGGTATCCGGGAGTTGCACAATCTCATAGTCGAAGGAATATGTATTTGACATGAAGAAAGCAATAGCAATAAACTGAACGATCATTATGCTAAGCTAACAGGTGGGTCTTGTCCATCACATCATTTTCCTAATGATGTGATCCCGTTATCAAATGACAACACATGTCTATGGTTAGGAAACCTTAACCATCTTTGATCAACGAGCTAGTCTAGTAGAGGCTTACTAGGGACACGGTATTTGTTTATGTATTCACACATGTATTTAAGTTTCCGATCAATACAATTCTAGCATGAATAATAAACCTTTATCATGAATAAGGAAATATAAAATAACAACTTTATTATTGCCTCTAGGGCATATTTCCTTCAGTCTCCCACTTGCACTAGAGTCAATAATCTAGTTCACATCACCATGTGATTAACACCCATAGATCACATCGCCATGTGACCAACACCCAAAGAGGTTACTAGAGTCAATAATCTAGTTCACTTCGCCATGTGATTAACACCCAAAGAGTACTAAGGTGTGATCATGTTTTGCTTGTGAGAGATATTTAGTCAACGGGTCCGTCACATTTAGATCCGTATGTATTTTGCAAGTTTCTATGTCTACAAAGCACTACATGGAGCTACTCTAGCTAATTGCTCCCACTTTCTATATGTATCTAGATTGAGACTCAGAGTTATCCAGATTGGTGTTAAAGCTTGTATCGACGTAACCCTTTACGACGAACTCTTTATCACCTCCATAACCGAGAAACATTTCCTTAGTCCTCTTAGGTACCTAAGGATAATTTTGACCGCTGTCCAGTGATCTACTCCTGGATCACTATTGTACCCCCTTGCAAAACTTATGGCAAGGTACACAATAGGTCTGGTACACAGCATGGCATACTTTATAGAACCTATGGCTGAGGCATAGGGAATGACTTTCATTCTTTCTCTATCTTCTGTTGTGGTCGAGATTTGAGTCTTACTCAACTTCATACCTTACAATACAGGCAAGAACTCATTCTTTGACTGATCCATTTTGAACTCTTTCAAAATCTTGTCAATGTATGTACTCATTGAAAGTCTTATCAAGCGTCTCGATCTATCCCTATAGATCTTAATGCTCAATACGTAAGTAGCTTCACCGAGGTATTTCATTGAAAAATTCTTATTCAAGTATCCTTTTATGCTATCCAGAAATTCTATATCATTTCCAATCAGCAATATGTCATCCACATATAATATCAGAAATGCTACAGAGCTCCCACTCACTTTCTTGTAAATACAGGCTTCACCGTAAGTCTGTGTAAAACCATATGCTTTGATCACCTCATCAAAGCGTATATTCCAACTCCGAGATGCTTACACCAGTCCATAGATGGATCGCTGGAGCTTGCATACTTTGTTAGCACATTTAGGATTGAGGTTATATCATATACAACTCTTCTTTATGAAATCCATTAAGGAATGAAGTTTTGACGTCCATTTCCCATCTTTCATAATCATAAAATGCTGCAATTGCTAACATGATTCGGACGGACTTAAGCATCGCTACGGGTGAGAAAGTCTCATTGTAGTCAACCCCTTGAACTTGTCAAAAACCTTTTGCGACAAGTCGAGCTTTGTAGATTGAGACATTACTATCAGCGTCAGTCTTCTTCTTGAAGATCCATTTATTCTTAATGGCTTGCCGATCATCAGGCAAGTCCACCAAAGTCCACACTTTGTTCTTATACATGGATCCTATCTCAGATTTCATGGCCTCAAGCCATCTGTCGGAATCTGGGCTCATCATAGCTTCTTCATAGTTCGTAGGTTTGCCATGGTCTTATATCATGAGTTCCAGGACAGGATTACCGTACCACTCTGGTGCGGAACGTGTTCTGGTCGACCTACGAAGTTCTGTAGTAACTTGATCTGAAGTTTCATGATCATCATCATTAGCTTCCTCTCTGGTTGGTGTAGGCATCACAGGAACTGTTTTCTGTGATGTGCTACTCTCCAATTCGAGAGAAGGTACAATTACCTCATCAAGTTCTACTTTCCTCCCACTCACTTCTTTCGAGAGAAACTCCTTCTCTAGAAAGGACCCATTCTTAGCAACAAAGATCTTGCCTTTGGATCTGTGGTAGAAGGTGTACCCAATAGTTTCTTTTGGGTATCCTATGAAGGCGCACTTCTCCGATTTGGATTCGAGCTTATCTGGCTGAAGCCTTTTGACATAAGCATCGCATCCTCAAACTTTAAGGAACGACAGCTTAGGTTTCTTGCCAAACCATAGTTCATACGGTGTCATCTCAATGGATTTAGACGGTGCCCTATTTAACGTGAATGCGGCTGTCTCTAATGCATCACCCCAAAATGATAGTGGTAAATCGGTAAAAGACATCATATAACGCACCATATCCAATAAAGTATGGTTACGACGTTCGGACACACCATTACGTTGTGGTGTTCCAGGTGGCGTGAGTTGTGAAACATTTCCACATTATTTTAAATGAAGGCCAAACTCGTAACCCAAATATTCACCTCCACGATCAGATCGTAGAAACTTAATTTTCTTGTTACGATGATTCTCTACTTCACTCTGAAATTCTTTGAACTTTTCAAATGTTTCAGACTTGTGTTTCATTAAGTAGATATACCCATATCTACTCAAATCATCTGTAAAGGTTAGAAACTAACGATACCCACCGCGTGCTTCAACACTCATCGGTCCGCATACATCGGTATGTATTATTTCCAATAAGTCATTAGCTCGCTCCATTGTTCCTGAGAACGGAGTTTTAGTCATCTTGCCCATGAGGCATGATTCGCAAGTATCAAATGATTCATAATCAGGTGATTCCAAAAAGTCCATCTGCATGGAGTTTCTTCATGCGCTTTACACCAATATGACATAAACGGCAGTGCCACAAGTATGTTGCACTATCATTATTAACTTTGCATCTTTTGGCATCAATATTATGAATATGTGTATTACTACGATCGAGATTCAATAAACCATTCACATTGGGTGTATGACCATAGAAGGTTTTATTCATATAAACAGAACAACAATTATTCTCTGACTTAAATGAATAACCGTATTGCGATAAACATGATCCAATCATATTCATGCTCAACGCAAACACCAAATAACATTTATTTAGGTTCAACACTAATCCCGAAGGTAGAAGGAGTGTGCGATGGTGATCGAATTAACCTTGGAATCACTTCCAACACACATCGTCACCTCGCCTTTAACTAGTCTCTGTTCATTCTGCAACTCCTGTTTCGAGTTACTAATCTTAGCAACTGAACCGGTATCAATACCCAGGGGCTACTATGAATATTAGTAAAGTAAACATCAATAACATGTATATCAAATATACCTTTGTTCACTTTGCCATCCTTCTTATCCGCCAAGTATTTGGGGTTGTTCCGCTTCTAGTGATCATTCCCTTTGCAGTATAAGCACTCAGTTTCAGGCTTAGGTCCAACTTTGGGCTTCTTCACGGGAGTGGCAACTTGCTTGTCATTGTTCTTGAAGGTCCCTTTCTTTCCCTTGCCCTTTTATTGAAACTAGTGGTCTTGATAACCATCAACATTAGATGTTCTTTCTTGATTTCTACCTTCGTCAATTTCAGCATCGCGAAGAGCTCAGGAATCATTTTCGTCATCCCTTGCATATTATAGTTCATCATGAAGTTCTAGTAGCTTGGTGATAGTGACTAGAGAACTCTGTCAATCACTATCTTATCTGGAATATTAATTCCCACTTGATTCAATTGATTGTAATACCTAGACATTCTGAGCACATGCTCACTGGATTACTAGGGACATGGTATTTGTTTATGTATTCACACATGTATTTAAGTTTCCGATCAATATAATTCTAGCATGAATAATAAACCTTTATTATGAATAAGGAAATATAAAATAACAACTTTATTATTGCCTCTATGGCATATTTCCTTCAATATATACTAGAGGATTTCCACCCTATGGATACACAAGTTTTGGAGCCTCCTCTAGGTGATCTAGTGCATGTTCTAGTTGGTCCTAGTTGACTAATTAGAGCGAGCCCTAGCCACCTCTAATCCTCATAATTAGAAGTCATGTGTCGTTCTAATATCCTCCCAATAATTCTCCGGCAACGATTAGCTCTGGACGGCGAAGCGGTGCCGGATCGTGAAGACAGTACGCTTGCAATCAAGTAGAGAGGCTGTGCTTTCGGTCTTCCGTTCGAGGAATCGTTCGTGGGTGGTTCGCAGGATCATCATCAATGTTCGAGGGACTTCGGGTGTGTTTGGTTGAGGAACCGACTGTCATGGAATTGAATGGTTCCATTCCAGAGGAACGGGTCGGTTCCATTCCTGTGTTTGGTATGAGCAAAAAGTAGAATGGGTTGGTTCCGTTCTGGTGTTTGGTTGGAAGAACGGAATGAAAAATGGAATGGCATAAAATTCAAAATTTGGGCATCATTTCATTTGTATTTTTAAGAAAGGCAACGTAACAGTATATATTGACAAGCTTGACACATAAATGATAGCACATAGAACACAAATCTTCTCTTCCTTGCGTGATCTTCTCTTCCTTGAATCAAAAAGGATATTACTCGTTAGCATATACTGCAAACACATACTGGATAGCATTTATTTGAGTAGATATTGGATCAAAAAACAGCCATGAATCAAAAAGCAACCACGAGCCGAACTATCTCTCTCGGCTGGACAATCTCCATGATTGAAAAAAGTACCAGCTGCATCATATACAAGGGGATCTGAGAGAGGCTCGTACCTTGAGGAGAGGAGAGTGTGCTGCACCTCTGCGCCGATGTTAGCCTGCCGGAATCCCACCTAGACCTCCGCCCCGCTGCAAGAACGCCGGCACGCAGCTCCAGATCGAGAGAGGGGGTTCTTCTGCCCCGTTCGTGACTCCCCTATGGTGCTGCAGATCCAGAGAGAGGAAAGAAGAGTCTGCCGGCGGCGAGAATCGGAAGGAACCGGGGCGGCGGACTGGATCGAGGGAGGAAGAGAGACGAGGGGAAGCGGCGCACCAGCAGAGGGTGAGGCTCGATTGGGTTTGCGGGGGTGAGACGAGGAGCGGTTCTATGTCGTCCGCCCGATTTGGAGGTTCCACTCGGTTCCGCGTCTGGGCCGAATATTCGCTCTGCGGGCACGAGTTGGTTACCGTTTCATGTACCAACCAAACGCGAGAACTAGGCCCAGGAACAGGTCCGACCCATGACATTTCAGTCCATTCCACGAACCAAACACACCCTTCAAGTACGATCTACATCGACTCATCTACTTTCACTGTACTCCCGGAGTCGGTAACGATCGTTGATCACAACCCGTTATGCATCTTCATATTGTTCCTGGGTGATCGTAGGGCGATATTTTTTTGTTTTCTACTATGTTTCCCAACATTAACTCGATGATTAATCTCTACTTGTAGGGTCACCGAGTAGCCAATAAACTAATAAATCGTCATATTAATAGATTAACTTGCCGGTTAGCCTATTAATCCCCTAATCATCACCTAATTGAGCAGCTACCAGTTAACGATTTCCTCAACAGTGTATAAGAATGTAATTTATGTGTAAATTGTGTGCAAATTTATCATTATTATTATTATTATTTTCTAATTAAAGATTAATATCAATGGCATTGATTCGTTCTTTCTTAGAAAACTTCATTATTCTAATTTGGTTTTAGTTTTTATTTCATTTGTTTCATTTTTAGGATAATACCAATGCCACTACTACCTCCGTCCTAGTTACTAGCCCCCTCATATTTTGGGTCATATTATGACTATAATTTCAACTAATAGATTATATGTTATGTATGTATCACAAATAATATCACTGAAAACTATATTCAAATACAAATCCAACAATATAATTTTTGGTGACACGCATTAACATTTTGCTAGTCAAATATGTGGACCAACTTTGACCCAAACTACGATGATGACTAATAAACCAGCATAGAGGTAGTAATTCATTCCTTCATTAAAAAAATCTTCTTGGAGAAAGTTCCATTATTATATGCATATTCTAGCCTAATATTAAAAAGCGCAACATTTTTGTTAATTGTTTGCAAATTTTATCATTATTTGCTTTTTTATTTTCTTTGTTCTTAAAGGTAATACCAATGCGACTAATTAATTCCTTCTTAGATTTTTTTTTACGAAAATACTACCATATTATATGTTTACTCTTGCATATTAAAAAAAAGCGCATTTTTATTTGTAAATTGGCTGCAAATTATGTCATGATTTGTTTTATTGTTTTTCATTTTCTTGCTTGTTTAATGGTAATACCTATGCGAGTAATTCATTATTTTTCTAAAACCTTCATTTTTTGTTTTTCTTTCTATTTTTATTTCAATATATTAGTATAGGGGAAAAGAAGGCTACATAAAGTAGACGTATTTATGTTATAGTTGCGTAATTTATTATTCCTTTTAAAATTTGTGTTCGTTTTAGTTTAGGGTTAATCTAGTCCCATCATTAGCTGGCTTATACTATACATAAGTAGCGACTCATTCGCAAATCACACGCATCATAAGTATAATCAGCAATTAAATATATGTTTGATGCTAAAAAGACAATTATATATAGGCACCTGTACATGCATCCTCGTCAAAAAAAAAAGGACACGGTTAGTAAAGTGGACATGTTTCATCCGTATCAAAATATGACACGTTTTTTGACACTATGAAAGTATCAAAAAACATCTTATATTTAATATGGAGGGAATATTTTTTCTGTTGCTCTTAGACCAAGCATGTGGACGTTTCATGCTACAGTCGGGCAAATGAACTGCGGCAAAAAAGCAGCTGAAGAATTGATCATGCGTGCAGCTGGGCCAGGCCCTCGGATTTCCCACATCCCGATTAGAAAGGCAATAGCACAAATCGACTGAAAGATTATTTAGGTCAGTCATTTTTCATTGTAGATGAATGACCTCTATCCATTTGATCAAAAATGAACGACAGATCAGAAAGTGACTTACCCAAATTATAAATTCAGTCACCTGACATGTAGCCGGTCCCTTTGTATTTTCCAAATTACACAAAATTTATCATGCATTTTCCAAGGAATTGTCATGGTGTTACCACACGCCTATCATCATATGAATTAGTTAAAGATTGAAATGTACCACAAGTCCTAAAACTATTCGCTAGGTGCTTGCTTCTTATTGAGTTAGTTGGTTGGGCGGCGCGGGTTGTTGGTTGGCCGGGCCAGCACGCACTGGCGGCAGTGTCATCGTGGCAATGTTTGCCTGCACGAGCGGAGCGGGGATGGGTGGCATGGACGCGTGGTTGCGCGTACAGGTGGCGGAGGCTTGGCCACAGTACGAGCGAAGAAGTCCAGATGGGCCGGGAACCCTGAGAGACGGGCCCTCCGTTTTTTAACTGTCAGTGCCGTTTGTGTTGACTTTTAGTACCAGATGGACCGATCAGCGGGCCCATCATGTCAGAAATTGGTTTAATTCGTTTCAAATCGGTCATAAGTGTTTATTAGGGAAATCAGTAAGAAAACTAGTAGATTTTTAGGGCGCTTAAGAAATGTGGTAGCAAATCGGAAATTGAACTTAGAATGTGGTGGTTTTTTTCCAAGTCACTCATTCTTATTCGGTGTGGTGTCTCCTGTAATTATGTATGTCTGCCTTCGAGTTGGTAGCATCTTGCTACCCTCTTGGTTGTCGTTTTCTTCACTTGTGCGAGTGTTTTTGCGTATTGGTTTGGCTGTTTGGCGATGTCCGACAAGGTTTAGGTTTGAGTCTTTCTGGCCCCGGTTCCCACACTTCCACGAGACTGTTCAAAATGCCTGGAATCGCCCAACCCCGGCAAGATGTGCTTTTGCACGGCTGAACACAAAAATGGGCCGGGTCGCTAGAGACCTCAAGATATGGAGCAAATCCTTCTTTGGCGACGCCAAGCTGCAGATGCACCTAGCCACTGAAGTTGTCCTACTAGACATAGCACAAGAAAGTAAGGCCCTCTTGATGACCCACAAATATAGAGGATTTATCGTAGTCCTTTCGATAAGTAAGAGTGTCGAACCCAACGAGGAGCAGAAGGAAATGACAAGCGATTTTTAGCAAGGTATTCTCTACAAGTACTGAAATTACCGGTTCTATATAGTTTGGTAGTAGGATTTTCGTAACGGGTAACAAGTAACAAGTGTAGCAAATGTGCAGCAAGGTGGTCCAATCTTTTTTATAGCAAAGGATAAGCCTGAATAAACTCTTATATAAAGCAAAGCGCTCCCGAGGACACATGGGAATTATTGTCAAGTTTGTTTTCATCAAGCTCATATGATTCGTGTTCGCTACTTTGATAATTTGATATGTGGGTGGACCGGTGCTTGGGTGCTGTTCTTACTTGGACAAGCCTTCCAGTTATGATTAACCCCTCTCACAAGCATCCGCAACTACGAAAGAAGAATTAAGATAAATCTAATCATAGCATGAAACATGTGGATCCAAATCAGCCCCTTACGAAGCAACGCATAAACTAGGGTTTAAGCTTTTGTCACTCTAGCAACCCATCATCTACTTATTACTTCCCAATGCCTTCCCCTAGGTCCAAATCATGGTGAAGTGTCATGTAGTCGACGTTCACATAACACCACTAAAGAAAAGACAACATACATCTCATCAAAATATCGAACGAATACCAAATTCACTTGATTACTTATAACAAGACTTCTCCCATTTCCTCAGGAACAAACGTAACTACTTACAAAGCATGTTCATGTTCAAGATCAGAGGGGTAATAAATATCATGAAGGATCTGAACATATGATCTTCCACCGAATAAACCAACTAGCATCAACTACAAGGAGTAATCAACACTACTAGCAACCCACAGGTACCAATCTGAGGTTCTGAGGCAAAGATTGAATACAAGAGATGAACTAGGGTTTGAGAGGAGATGGTGCTAGTGAAGATGTTGATGAATATTGACCCTCCCACGATGAGAGGATCGTTGGTGATGATGATGGCTTTGATTTCTCCCTCCCGGATGGAAGTTTCCCCGGCAGAATCGCTTTGCCGGAGCTCTAGATTGCTCCTGCCTTGGTTCCACCTCGAGACGGTGGCGCTTCGTCCCGAAGGCTTTCTTCTGATTTTTTTCAGGTCAAAACCCTCCATATAGCAGAAGAGGGGCACCAGACGATGGCCAGGGGGCCCACAAGCCTTGGGGGCGCGCCCTGGGGGGTAGGGCCCGCCCCCAGGCTTGTGGCCACCTGGTGGGTCCCCTCCTGTAGTTTTTTCGCCCAATATTTTTTATATATTCCAAAACAAGTATGCGTAAATTTTCAGAACATTTGGTGTTGTGCAGAATAGGTATCTCAGAATTGCTCCTTTCCGGTCCAGAATTCCAACTGTCGGTATTCTCCCTCTTCATGGTAATCTTGCAAAATAAGAGAGAAAAGGCATAAGTATTGTACCATAATGTGAAATAACAGTCCATAATGCAATAAATATCAACATAAAAACATGATGCAAAATGGACGTATCAACTCCCCCAAGCTTAGACTCGCTTGTCCTCAAGCGAAAGCCGAGATCGATAATCATGTCCACATGTTTAGTAATAGAGGTGTCGATAAAATAAAATACGGACATGAGGGCATCATGATTATCTTTAGAACATCAACATATTGTCATATAACTTCTTATGCTAAAGTGATAATTCATTCACAAGGTAAAGTACGAACCAAAAACTTTATTGAAAACTAACAAATTATGATCAAGGTCATTGAAGCAATTGCAATTTATCATAACATCGAAAATAGTCAATATAAGAGATTTGTCTAGCAAGTCCACATACTCAATCATCTTTTAGTCTTTCATAATTGCTAACACTCACGCGACACTTATGAGATCAAAGCTTCAATCAGACACATAGAAAGATAGGGGCTTATAGTTTTGCCTCTCAACGATTTATCTCAAGGGTAATATCAACAATAATGATTTATGATCACCTACATCCGAGTGGATATGTTTGCCTGGATCTTTCCCCAACACATAGTGCTTGCCAAAAAGAAAAGGTATAAAAGGAGAGGTGAAGACCACCAAGACTCTTAGATAAAGGTAAGAAGTAAAATAAAAGATAGGCCCTTCGCAGAGGGAAGCAGAGGTTGTCATGCGCTTTTATGGTTGGAAGCACAAAATCTTAATGCAATGGAACGTCACTTTATATTGCCGCTTGTGATAAAGAACTTTATTATGCAGTCCGTCACTTTTATTTCTTCCATATTACAAGTTCATATAAAGCTTATTTTCCTCACACTAAAAGATCATACATATTTAGAGAGAAATTTTTATTGCTTGCACCGATGACAACTTACTTGAAGGATCTTACTCAATCCATAGGTAGATATGGTGGACTCTCATGGCAAAACTGGGTTAAGGCTTTATGGATGCACAAGTAGTATCTCTACTTGGTGCGGAAGTTTTTGGCTAGCATAGGAGGAGAAGCAAGCTCAACATGTTGGAGGATCCATGACAATATAACTTCTATTCGGATATACGGGAACATAAAGCATTACGTTATCTTCCTTGTCCAACATCAACTTCTTAGCATATAATATTTTAATGAGTGCTCACAATCATAAAAGATGTCCAAGATAATATATTTATATGTGAACCTCTCTTTCTTTATTACTTCCTTTTAATTGCAATAATGACCGATACTATGTTTGTCAACCTTCAACAAATTTTAATCATCATACTTCTTATATGTGAAGTCATCACTCTCCATAAGATCATTATATAATATTTTTATTTCTTTTATTGTTTTTCTTCTGTTCCAAGATCAAAGCAAGAAAGCAAAGCCCTTACTCAAAACTACTCTTTACTAGTAGAATGCCCGTGCGTTGCACGGGCTTTTGAAATATTCTGATGGAGTTATGTAAACATATTACATGTTAAATTTCACATGTAGAGACAATATAGTATAGGCACAATCACATAATAATTGAAGCCCACTTCACTTGCATTGTAAATTGATAAAAAAAATGCTAATTGTATGGTTCAAGAAGAGATTGTATGGTTCACAGTTCGAACTCTGACATTAATCTCGCATTGAACTCCAAAGCAGAGCAAAAAAGGCACACAAAAAAGATGTGCACGAACGGATGAAAAATTGGGAGGACAGATGATCTCATAGCGAAACTCGCGTTGAGCTTAATGACAAAAGAGCAAAAGTACACCAAACCAAATGAAGTATATGGTTAGTTCTCCTCGCCGTCTTCCCTGACCTCCCGTTGGAGCTCCAGTCCCACACGCAGGTAGATAGAGCTCGACAGCGATGGGGAAGTGAAGTCAGGTGGCAGACCGACGGTCGAAGGAGGCGAGCACGGCGACAAGGTGGTGGCCGAGGATGGAGAGAGGCGACTGCGCGTGAGAGAAAAGGGGTCCGGTAGGAGGCGTGAGGCAGGATTGGGTTGTGTCCTTAGGGTTTCCAATGGGTTTCTTAGAGCATCTACAACCGGACCACCCATACCCGCCCCAAATGCCCAGACGGGCTGCCCGGTCACTGTCCGGACGCAAAAATGCCACCCAACCAGCCTCCCCATAGCCGGCCCAAATGCTCAGACTGACCGGCACTCCCCATATCCAGCCCACATATGGGGCGGACATGGAGGGTAGTTCGTGAGTGTGGCACAATGACAAGGGATGGCGGCAACGAGCATTTTTGTCCTGATCATTATACTTGATTATATTATAATGTAACTTTTTCATAGAAATGAAGAAGTACTTTTAAGAAAACTATATGTAATTTTAGTCTAACGAACAAAATATTGAAAGACATCATGATTTACTGATTATGGAAATATGTTCTCTTTTGAGGGTCACCAAGTCTATGTTTTACTCGTTGTACCGAACCTATCAATAATAAAGCAAGATTATGAGCTACCTGATCACACAATTACATAAAGTGTGATGAACTTAAACCAATGAATGCCTAAAATAGATACAATGGACCTTACTAGTATATTCTATCTGTTCATTCTTCCTAAAATAGGTAATATACGATAGACACAAGGGAATCATTGTAGTGTGCTATGGTTATACTCTGAAGCCATCTTGTTCTGGATGTAATGTAACAACCAAACAAGATGGTTATTTTCCTTGACAACTGAATGTACAACGTATTTGTAAGACATCCATGTGTCAGATGCTTTGAATTTGGAGAATTCCCCATAGGATAGAAATACTCCCTCCATTCCTAAATATAAGTCTTTCTACAGATTTCAATAAGGACTACATACAGATGTATATAGACATAGTTTAGAGTGTCGTTTCACTCATTTTGCTCCGTATGTACTCCATATTTAAATCTCTAAAAAGAATTCTATTTAGGAACAGAGGGAGTAGATATTGTTTCTACAACATATAACTTGGGCTGTTCTATAATTATTTTCTCCCATTTATGGAAGAGATTCTTAGAGCTATCATATGACTCCGGTGGAAAAAGTAACAATTCCATGATACTTACGTTGAGCTGCACAACCTTCATTCACTCGTTCGGAGACGTGTTGCTTTTGTGGCTACTTTGTCCTGCATTTCAGAGAAAGAAATCTCTTCAGTAGATTTCTTACCTATTAAGGCGGGAGAGTGTGACGACCCCGGCTTAATCGTGCACTAACCATACACGCAAATGCACACGATCAAGCCTAAGGACTCACTTGAAGATATCACAACACAACTCTAAAACATAATTAAATTCATACAAGCTTTATATTACAAGCTAGGGCTTCGAGGGCTCGAATACATAGCTCGATGGCATACAAGCGTCAGCGGAAGCATCAGATATCTGAGTACAGATATTTTACAGAGAGAGAGAGAAATAGGCCTTCACAGAGGCGGGGTAAAATAAAATACTACGATCGAAAGGCGTAGGCCTCCTGCCCTGGACCCTCCGATCCTACTCCTGGTCGTCAAACGGCTCCTTGTAGTAGTAGTACTCGCCAGGCGGGTAGTAGTACTGGTCGTCGGCTGGGGCGTCTGGCTCAGGGGCTCCGTCGTCTGGTGGCATCAAATGGAATATGGGGAAAAAAGAAAGTAAAGCAAACGTGAGTACTCATCCGAAGTACTCAGCAAGCAAGGATCTACACTACATATGCAACATGCTCAAAGGAATGGCTGTATATGTGGACTGGGCTGCAGAAATGCCAGAATAGAGGGGGAAAGCCTAGTCCTATCGAAGACTAGCAGCTTCAACAATCTTCAGCAGTCTTGCAGCATAAAAAGAGAGCAGAGGTACATAATGTAAAGTAGTAGTAGTATCATCAACCTCGACTTGAGATCCTTTCTCGACTCCCTGCGAGAAAGCAATCCCAGAGCCGTACTATCCAGTTCTCATCACATGTTCTAGTTGTACCGATCGGGATACAACTCCAAGTGTCCGTTACCGTAGGACAGGCTATCGATAGAAGTTTCTTCCCTGCAAGGGTGCACCAACTTACCCACCACGCTCGCTTAACTCTGGCCGGACACACTTTACTGGGTCATGCCCGGCCTCGGCTAAGCAACACGCCGCAACCCAACCAAATACTTAACAGAGAGGTCACCATCCAGCTCAACCCGACTCCACATCACTTCGCATTAAGCTCGCGCGGGTACCCCTCAGGGCCGACCCGTCTTTAGTATCATGGTTTAGTGCAAGTCAAATCAACAACAGTATCTGTGTGTCTGACACCAGGGGAATCCTAAGGAATCACCCTCGATGGAATCCCACCTGATGCTAAAGTCAAGGTGGACGAAGGAGGAATCACCCTCGAGGTCCACACTTGAGGAGTTGCGCGACGATGTCGTTATCGGGGTGGTGTTGGAGGAATCACCCTCACTTACCACGACCGAGTAACTAACCTACAAGGTTAACATCAGAAGTGCTGACGAGGTATCACCCTCGGCACTCGACGGTAACCCAGCAGTGTCGGCAACTAAGGGGAAGTGATGTGCGGTGCCAGGGTCTAGTCTTCAATCCCGATGATCGGGTCTTCTGATATCCAAAAGGGCAGTCGGGATCAAGTGGGGGTCTCTGTCGTGTCTCTACCCAGCCTATACTAATCAGTCTAGGATAACCAGAAAGGTAACAAGGCAGGGTACAATAATCAGGCTATGCAGCAGATATAGGAAAACAGTAGCAGTAGCAGTTCTAATGCAAGCATAAGAGAGAAGAGAATAGGCGATATAGGCATGCTCAAAATGGGGGGTGCTTGCCTGTTTGCTCGGGGGCAAGGGCAAGGTCGTCGGTGGTGTCGTCGGGGACGTAGTCGTACTCCTGAGCTGCGTCTGCTTCAGGAGCTACGTCAACATCGGGGTCTACCGAGAGAGAAGAGGGGGAAGAAACAGGTAAACATAATGCAAACAAATGCAATACGGTGCGTGTGATGCTATGATGCAATGCAGGGTTGCCTAATTATGCATCTAAGTCATTTTAGTTATTTTTAGAATTATTCTGGGATTTAATAACCAGGGTGTGTGCACTATTTATCAGCCGGATACGGGTCCGGAGTTACGAGTTCTTCTACGTAGGGGGTTCCGATGAAGAAACAGACGGCACGATCAGACTCGTCTCGTCATTCTGAGCAACTTTCATGTTTTAACTTTTTCGATCTGAGCTACGGTTTAAAAGTTATAATTTTCAAAGTTTATTTGAATTTCTGGAATTTATTTATTATTAGCAGAATTGGATTATGACATCAGCATGACGACATGCTGACATCAGCAAGTCAAAAGGATGGCTGACTAGTCAAACCTGACATGTGGGTCCAGTGGGACCCACATGTCAGCCTCTGTGACTTTAACAGTGGATTAAACTAATTACCAGGGTTAATTAGGGGTGTGGGCCCCACTTGTCAGTGAGACATTAGGCTAATCTAATTAATTTTATTTAATTAAATGCTTAATTAGGTTAATTAGCCACCGGGGCCCACATGTCAGTGAGAGGGGGTGAACAGTGCCGCGTTGACTCTGGTCAACGAGGTCAAAGTGGGGTCCCTTGGCCCACCAGTCAGTGGCCCAGGTGGTGCCACGTGGGTGCCACGCCAGCGCGGCGACCGGAGACGCACCGGCGACCTTCCCAGCGGCGGAAGTTCGCCGGAGCTGCCCAGAAATCCGCTACGCTGCGTCAAATCGCCCGCAACCACTTGCGTTCGATCGGCCTCTCACCCGCGCATCTAACTACGGTGGTAGTTCGACCGAACACGGCCTCTAGCGACGGCGGCGAGCGGTGGAGCGGTTGCCGGAGTTCGGGCTTCGACGAATCCATAGCTAGGGGGTACAGGAGAGCGTGTGTGTGGGCGCGTTCGACTCCTGGAAGCAGCAGGAGCACAATGCCGTGCTCAGACGAGCACGACAAAGGCCATGGCCACGGCAGCGAGGCGAATCGCGGCGTCGGGCTCATGGCATCGACGACGAGGTAACTACGGTGATCGAGGGGTCTACTGGGATGAGCAGGGGATGGCGTAGCTCACCGTGCAACTAAGAAAAGCCCTCGTTAGGCTTAGTAGCTGCAGAGGCTCGCCGGAGACGACGGGGATCGTCGGAGCAGAGGCGGAAGGGGACGGCGTCGCGCAGCGTCAGCGGGGCTCCTCAGCTTCGCCTGGATGCGTCAGGAGATCGAGCAGACAACGGCGGAGGCGAGGGATAGCTCGAGTGGTCGGGACGGCGCCGGTGGCCGCGGGATCTCGCCGTCGCGGCGACAGCTCGGCTCGGGCGTCGACGAGATCAAGAGGAAAGAGGAGCGAGAGGAGGGGATTTGCGGGGGCTAGGGTTGGAGAGGCCGAGGGGGAGCCGGGGTTGCTCTTATCCTCCTCGCAGCGGCAGCGGCGCCGGGGGATGGGCGACAGCTGCCCATCGCCGGCCCTGGCGCGCGCGCGCTGACACGGGGAGGAGGAGGACGACCCAGGTGGGCTGGGCCTGGCCTGCGGTGCTGATCGGGGCACTGTGCACTAAAGCCCAGTGCACAGTGCCTCGCTTTTACTTTTCTGTTTTGTTTACTATTTTTCTTTTATTCTATTTCTGTTTTATAATAGTTAGGCCACCTGTGCATTTTTGTAAAATGTGAGAGTTGTCCCAAATATTACAATGCAATATTAGCTCTCACCAAAAAGTGGTTTGGACAGATTTGGAGTTCATTTGTGTTTGAAATGATTTTAAATGGATTTAAATATCCTGTTTTGGTGCTGTTTCATATAGTTAGAGTCACTTATCTAACTCCAACTTTATTGATGATGATTTTACAAATGTTCCTGGATTATTTGCCATTTAATGAACATTTTTCCAACAGTGTTTGATCAACTTCATATTTCACTTTTGAATTTGAGTTGATTTTCAGATGTGAATTTGAATTGGATCATTAACCCATATGACTTGGCACTGCAAATGATCATGACTTCGCAAGATTAACAGAGTGTCACAGAGCTTATTACAAGGGGGTGTTACAAGTTCTCCTCCTCTAAAAGAAATTCTCGTCCCGAGAATTTAGGAGGTAGAAGGAAAGAGTCCGGGATATTCTTCCCGAAGATGATCCTCGCGTTCCCAAGTGGCTTCATCTTCAGTGTGATTCGACCAATGCACTTTCAGGAACTTGGTCGTCTTCTGACGAGTTCGACGTTCAGATTCGTCGAGGATGCGGATCGGATGCTCCTTATAAGAAAGATCATCTTGTAGCTCGAGCATCTCATGATCGACTGCACGGTGCGCGGATTCCTTGAAGCACTTACGGAGTTGCGACACGTGGAAGACATCATGAATATGGGAGAATTGCGGTGGCAACTCCAACTTATATGCCACCTGTCCACGTCTAGCCACGATGCGGAAAGGACCAACATAGCGAGGAGCTAGCTTGCCCTTGATTCCGAAACGACGTGTGCCCTTCATCGGAGTGACACGAAGATAAGCTTGATCACCAGGTTGATAGATCACACCCCATCGCTTACGATTATAATTACTCTTCTAACGGTCTTGAGCTGCTTTGAGATTCTCTCGGACAATTCGGACTTGTTCTTCGGCATGCTGAATAATGTCCGGTCCAACAAGAGGCCGTTCCCCAGTTTCTGACCAATTCAGAGGGGTTCGACATTTACGACCATAAAGAACCTCAAAGGGGGCCATTTTTAAGCTGGCTTGGTAGCTGTTGTTATAAGAGAACTCGGCATACGGGAGAGATTCCTCCCATTTCTTACCGAAAGATATAACACAAGCTCGAAGCATATCTTCAAGCACTTGATTAACGCGCTCAACTTGGCCTTGGGGTTGTGGGTGATAAGCTGAACTCCAGGTAATATGAGTTCCCATTGCTTTCTGGAAACTTTCCCAGAAATGGCCAGTGAAAATGCTGCCATGGTCTGAACTGATTTCCTTGGGAATACCATGAAGTGAAACAATTCTGGAGATATATAGCTCTGCTAACTGACTAGCAGTAATAGTCTCCTTAACTGGCAGAAAGTGTGCAACCTTGGAGAGTTGGTCGACGACGACAAGAATAGCATCGTGACCCGTCTGAGACTTGGTAAGACTAGTAATGAAGTCCATTTGCACTTTATCCCACTTCCACAGAGGAATAGGAAGTGGTTGCAGAATTCCAGCAGGTTTCTGATGTTCTGCCTTCACGCGACGACAAACGTCACACTCGGCAACATAACAAGCAATATCTTGCTTCATTCTAGACCACCAGTACCTTTGACGAAGATCTCGATACATCTTGGTACTGCCCGGATGGATAGATAACTGTGTATCATGGGCCTCCTTCATGACTTTATCAGTCATCAGCTCGAAGCGAGGTACTACAATGCGGTCTCGGAAGTACAAGGTTCCATCTTGAGCAATCGAGAAATCCCTGTACTTTTGAAGGTGAAGCTCTTTCTTCATCAGACCAATTTCAGCATCTTTGGCTTGCGCAATCTTGACAGCTTTCTCAAGATCTGGTTGTATCACAAGGTTATTAAGAGAACCTTGCGGGACGATGCAGAGATTCAGCTTGCGCAATTCTTCATATAGCTGGGGTTGAGCTTGCTTAACCATGAGGTTACTACAATATGACTTGCGGCTCAAGGCATCAGCCATCACATTAGCTTTGCCAGGAGTGTAGGAAATACCACAGTCATAATCGGTGATTGTTTCCAACCAACGCTGCTGACGAAGATTAAGTTCCGGTTGAGTGAATAAGTACTTCAAGCTCTGATGATCGGTGTAAATCTCACACCGATTACCAAGGAGGTAATGACGCCACTGCTTCAAAGCATAAATGACAGCAGCAAGGTCGAGGTCATGCACTGGGTAATTCTCTTCATGTGGACGCAGTTGTCGCGAAGCATAAGCAATTACTCTTCGCTCTTGCATTAGGACGCAACCTAGTCCTTGACGAGAGGCGTCGCAGAAGATCACGAAATCTTTGCGGGAGTCTGGAGGAGCAAGGACTGGAGCAGAAGTCAGCTTGTCCTTGAGGGTCTGGAAGCTTTCCTGACATTTGTCTGTCCACTCAAACTTAACGCCTTTGTGGAGCAGATTAGTCAGGGGCTTGGCAATCTTGGAGAAATTTTCGATGAAACGGCGACAATAACTTGCAAGCCCGAGGAAACTTCTGACTTGCTTAACATTCTTCGGAGGGGTCCAGTCAAGAATAGCCTGAACTCGTTCCGGGCTAACTGTGATACCATCCTTGGAGATGACATGTCCAAGGTAGGTTACCTCAGAAAGCCAGAATTCACATTTGGAGTACTTGGCATATAACTTGTGCTCTCGAAGCCTCTCCAGAACAAGGCGAAGATGCTCGGCATGTTCTTCCTTATTTTTCGAATATACTAGGATATCGTCCAGATATACCACGACGAATCTGTCGAGGTAATCCATGAATATGTAATTCATTAAGCGGGAGAAGGTAGCTGGAGCGTTTGTTAAGCCAAACGACATGACGGTGTACTCGTATGAACCATAGCGAGTAACGAATGCAGTCTTCGAAATATCCTCTTCACGGACACGGATCTGGTGATAACCCAACCTCAAGTCGAGTTTAGAAAACACCAAAGATCCTGCGAGTTGGTCATATAAATCGTTGATCCGGGGAAGTGGATATTTATTCTGAATGGTTGCCTGGTTGATAGGACGATAATCTTGGACCAACCTATTCGTTCCATCTTTCTTCTTGACGAAAAGAGATGGTGCTCCCCAGGCAGAGGAACTAGGGCGAATGAAACCCTTCCTTAAGTATTTATCAATTTCTTCCTTGAGTTCAATAAGATGGTGCGGAGGCATCTTGTAGGGACGCTTCGCAATAGGAGTGGTGCCAGGCTTCAAGTCGATGACGAACTCGACAGCTCTAGCAGGGGGTATTCCTGGAAGTTCTTCTGGAAAAACATCCGGGAAGTCACAGACAACTGGGATATTCTCGATCCCATCAAGCGGAGAAGCATTCAACGCGTTTAAGGCATAAATTTGAGCCTCAGCGTTCTGGGTGAGATAAGCTTGATAATTCACTATCTCATTCGATGGGTGCAGGAGATGCACGACTTTAGTGGCACAATTGATTGAGGCGTAATGAGCCTTCAACCAATCCATTCCCAAGATAAGATCAATCTTGGAAGATTTCAGAATAATGGGGAAAGCTTGAAAATTTCTCTCTTCAATCATAATATTGACTTCGGGGCTGAATATGGTGGCTTGACACCGACCCGCGGGAGTGTTCACTACTAAAGGGTGGTGTAGTGTTTCACATTTAACGTCATGCAATAGTGCAAAATGCTCTGATATGAATGAATGCGATGCTCCTGAATCAAATAAAACAGATGCTGGTACTGAATTAACGAGAAGTGTACCCATCACAGTATCTGGTTGATCTGGAGCTTCAGACATGTTGACGTGGTAGTACTGCCCACGACCATAAGAAGGTCTGGCATTATAGTTGCGCTGTTTAGGAATACCACAGCCAATACCACGGCCAGCAGAAGGAAGAGCCAGTTGATTCTGATTTTGAGAACAATCTCTAGCACGGTGACCTGGCTTGCCACACTTGAAGCATAGTCTGCTGTCAGGATGGGGTGCTGGAGCTCGAGGTGCTGGAGCTGGCAGGGGCTGCCTCGGTGGTGGAGGTGGCAGACGTGGTGCAGCATAAGAGGGCCTGTTCGCAGGAGCTGCTGAACGGAACATGCCTTGGGGAAACCAGATGCGTCGCTTCTGGGAAGACGAGCCCAAAGATGAGCCCGTTTCTCGGGTGCGTCTGGACGCTTCTTTATGCTTCTTAAGTCCAGTTTCAACCATAATAGCCTTATTCACCAAGGTGGGGAAATCAGGATAGTCTTGGACAAGCAGGGCCAACTGCATATCATGATGCAGTCCTTCACGGAACTTCTCTTGCCTTCATTCATCAGTAGGAATGTCCTCTTCAGCGTAGCGAGATAAGTCTAGAAACTCGCGCTGATAGACTTCTACGGTCTTGTTTCCTTGAACAAGGCTACGGAACTCGTCCTTCTTCCTAGCTATGACAGCTAGAGGAATGTAGCGGGCTCAGAAAGCAATCTTGAACTCTGCCCAAGTGACGACAGTACCAGGCGGCAGAGTCTGTCGGTGAGTGGCCCACCATTGGGCTGCGGGACCCTTCAGAAGATAAGTCGCAAAAGTGACATAGTTGACTTGGGCGACACCAGCAGACTCCATCTCATGGGAGATGTCACGCAGCCAGTCATCTGCATCTAGTGGGTTGACTGTGTTGCGGAAAAACAATGGATTGAGCCTCATGAACTCTGGCAAGGTAATGGATGGTGGTTGCTGATTAGCATCAGGACGAGGGAATTGCTGCATAATCCCCGTCATAAACTGGCCGTTGAGTTCAAACTGTTGCATCATCGCTGCCATGTAATCAGGTGGTGGCGGCAGTGGCGGGTTGTTGTCAGCCATCCTGCTATTCCAACAGGGGTATTTCAGCAATAGCTTATGCAAGTGCTTAACAATAAACCTGATGTAACTCGACATTATTGAAAGAGTGCGATAGATACTAAAAGTAGTCATTAAGACATACAGATCCATACACGGTCGGTTACAATCGGGCAGAATAACGGCGCAAATTGAAAAGCTAGAGACACACTAGGCGGCACGCAGGCACGCGGTAAGGAAGTACACAACGTGACATAGCAAAGGCTACATCAGCATCGGAGAAAACCACTGAAACGGGGTAACTGCAAGTGCGGACGACGAATGTTCGTCGCGGCAGGATCCTGTGCTCCATGTGCACTCTGATGCAGAACCCGGTCTCGAACTGTAAGAAGAGGTCCACGTGCAGGCGTGTGACCTCCCACAGCAGGCCAATCAATACCTGGCGGCATCTCGGTCCTGCGTGGGTAAAGAATATACTCCGGATGTATCCCTGCACGAACAGCTGGTAGCAACTGTGTCATAGCCTCGTAGTAGCGTGCTCGAGTGGTGAACAACTCGACGGCAAGGGCCCGAACAGTGCGATCCAGAGCCTGAGTGCACTGAATCAGAACCTGCGGGTCGTAGCGTCGAGACTCGTACGGGGCACAGATAGCTGTGTAAAATCCAGTAGCATCTCCAACAGGTGCATACGGAATGTACCGAAACACAGAATCATCCAAGTTAGCATTGTGCTCTCCTCGGAGACGTGCGACAGCAGAGTAGGCGGCATCATGTACTGCCATCTCAATCGTCACGCCTATTCCGTGAAAAAGGTGTAGCTCGGTGTCTGAGTTGTTCTGCTGATCATAGATCCGAACTTCAGCATAGTACTGCTCCTGGTTGAACTCACGGTAAACCTCATAGACCATGTACTCGGGATACCAGCGATAACCCAGTCTACTCAGGAGGGCGATCAGAACAGCTAGAAACCCAGGGGCATCACGAGCCCAAGTGCGACGCACAAGCTGGGTCGTAGGCCGCGGTGGAAACAGTCGATCCATCTGAAACAGAGAAGTTCAGGGTTGTCATAAGACAATGAGAAGTATAACCGATCCCAGAAGGAAAGGTTAAACAAAACAATGGAAAGGAAAATGATTATCAGACTAATCAGATCAAAGTCAGGGAAATCGCACTAAATCCAGCTCTCCGGGTGGATAGAATTAACGAGATCCTAAATGTCGGTGTTAGTAAATTTTATTAAACCCGAATAGATGAGAGATTAGAATCCCAGAGTAAAGATGAGGAATAAAAGATCCTAGTACCACCCAGTTGGCGACGTGGGCCCGTAAGCCACACAGCCAAGTTAGTAAAACAGTTTTTGACTACTAGACTCAACTTCGGCCAAGGAATTGGGAAGGGGGATTCCTAGAGGCAGTCGGCTCTGATACCAACCTGTGACGACCCCGGCTTAATCGTGCACTAACCATACACGCAAATGCACACGATCAAGCCTAAGGACTCACTTGAAGATATCACAACACAACTCTAAAACATAATTAAAGTCATACAAGCTTTATATTACAAGCCAGGGCCTCGAGGGCTCGAATACATAGCTCGATGGCATACAAGCGTCACCGGAAGCATCAGATATCTGAGTACAGATATTTTACAGAGAGAGAGAGAAATAGGCCTTCACAGAGGCGGGGTAAAATAAAATACTACGATCGAAAGGCGTAGGCCTCCTGCCCTGGACCCTCCGATCCTACTCCTGGTCGTCAAATGGCTCCTCGTAGTAGTAGTACTCGCCAGGCGGGTAGTAGTACTGGTCGTCGGCTGGGGCGTCTGGCTCAGGGGCTCCGTCGTCTGGTGGCATCAAATGGAATATGGGGGAAAAAGAAAGTAAAGCAAACGTGAGTACTCATCCGAAGTACTCAGCAAGCAAGGTTCTACACTACATATGCAACATTGTCAAAGGAATGGCTGTATATGTGGACTGGGCTGCAGAAATGCCAGAATAGAGGGGGAAAGCCTAGTCCT
Source organism: Thinopyrum elongatum (assembly GCA_011799875.1). Lineage (NCBI taxonomy): Eukaryota > Viridiplantae > Streptophyta > Magnoliopsida > Poales > Poaceae > Thinopyrum > Thinopyrum elongatum. The sequence goes on from CM022299.1 coordinate 544,694,529, forward strand.
ATCGAAGACTAGAAGCTTCAACAATCTTCAGCAGTCTTGCAGCATAAGAAGAGAGCAGAGGTACATAATGTAAAGTAGTAGTAGTATCATCAACCTCGACCTGAGATCCTTTCTCGACTCCCTGCGAGAAAGCAATCCCAGAGCCGTGCTATCCAGTTCTCATCACATGTTCTAGTTGTACCGATCGGGATACAACTCCGAGTGTCCGTTACCGTAGGACAGGCTATCGATAGAAGTTTCTTCCCTGCAAGGGTGCACCAACTTACCCACCACGCTCGCTTAACTCTGGCCGAACACACTTTACTGGGTCATGCCCGGCCTCGGCTAAGCAACACGCCGCAACCCGACCAAATACTTAAAAGAGAGGTCAGCACGCCGGACTAACCTATGCCCCCAGGGGTCTTGGGCCATCGCCCCGGACGCTCCTGCACGTTGCGTACACTGCCGGTGAGCAGACCTAGCAACCCCTTAATACAAGCGCGGTTGCATTCCCAGTCCAACCCAGCGTGTGCCGCTCAGTTGCTGACGTCTATTAAGCTTCGGCTGAAGTATACGACGCAGAACGCCCATACTATGCCCACGTGATGGTTAGTGCTATCGGGCCAGAGGCCCCTCGGATCAAATATCCAAACCGTTAAGTGGTTTAGGAGCGCGCGGAAACGAGCAGAGACTCACAATCGATGTGACCCCGTCGCCCCATCTCGAGGACTTGCGGCAAGGGTGAGGAATGCCCGGCCGCGCCTCGTGTTATCTCGCGGGCACCATCCAGGTCAACCCGACTCCATATCACTTCGCATTAAGCTCGCGCGGGTACCCCTCAGGGCCGACCCGTCTTTAGTATCATGGTTTAGTGCAAGTCAAATCAACAACAGTATCTGTGTGTCTGACACTAGGGGAATCCCGAGGAATCACCCTCGATGGAATCCCACCTGATGTTAAAGTCAAGGTGGACGAAGGAGGAATCACCCTCGAGGTCCACACTTGAGGAGTTGCGCGACGATGTCGTTATCGGGGTGGTGTAGGAGGAATCACCCTCGCTTACCACGACCGAGTAACTAACGTACAAGGTTAACATCAGAAGTGCTGACGAGGTATCACCCTCGGCACTCGACGGTAACCCAGCAGTGTCGGCAACTAAGGGGAAGTGATGTGCGGTGCCAGGGTCTAGTCTTCAATCCCGATGATCGGGTCTTCTGATATCCAGCAGGGCAGTCGGGATCAAGTGGGGGTCTCTGTCGTGTCTCTACCCAGCCTATACTAATCAGTCTAGGATAACCAGAAAGGTAACAAGGCAGGGTACAATAATCAGGCTATGCAGCAGATATAGAAAAACAGTAGCAGTAGTAGTTCTAATGCAAGCATAAGAGATAAGAGAATAGGCGATATAGGCATGCTCAAAATGGGGGGTGCTTGCCTGTTTGCTCGGGGGCAAGGGCAAGGTCGTCGGTGGTGTCGTCGGGGACGTAGTCGTACTCCTGAGCTGCGTCTGCCTCGGGAGCTACGTCAATGTCGGGGTCTACCGAGAGAGAAGAGGGGGAAGAAACAGGTAAACATAATGCAAACAAATGCAATACGGTGCGTGTGATGCTATGATGCAGTGCAGGGTTGCCTAATTATGCATCTAAGTCATTTTAGTTATTTTTAGAATTATTCTGGGATTTAATAACCAGGGTGTGTGCACTATTTATCAGCCGGATACGGGTCCGGAGTTACGAGTTCTTCTACGTAGGGGGTTCCGATGAAGAAACAGACAGCACGATCAGACTTGTCTCGTCGTTCTAAGCAACTTTCATGTTTTAACTTTTTCGATCTGAGCTACGGTTTAAAAGTTATTAATTTTCAAAGTTTATTTGAATTTCTGGAATTTATTTATTATTAACAGAATTGGATTATGGCATCAGCATGACGACATGCTGACATCAGCAAGTCAACAGGACGGCTGACCAGTCAAACCTGACGTGTGGGTCCAGTGGGACCCACATGTCAGCCTCTGTGACTTTAACAGTGGATTAAAATAATTACCAGGGTTAATTAGGGGTGTGGGCCCCACTTGTCAGAGAGACATTAGGCTAATCTAATTAATTTTATTTAATTAAATGCTTAATTAGGTTAATTAGCCGCCGGGGCCCACATGTCAGTGAGAGGGGGTGAACAGTGCCGCGTTGACTCTGGTCAACGAGGTCAAAGTGGGGTCCCTGGGCCCACCAGTCAGTGGCCCAGGTGGTGCCACGTGGGTGCCACGCCAGCGCGGCGACCGGAGACGCGCCGGCGACCTTCCCAGCGGCGGAAGTTCGCCGGAGCTGCCCGAAAATCCGCTACGCTGCGTCAAATCGCCCGCAACCACTTGCGTTCGATCGGCCTCTCGCCCGCGCATCTAACTACGGTGGTAGTTCGACCGAACACGGCCTCTAGCGACGGCGGCGAGCGGTGGAGCGGTCGCCGGAGTTCGGGCTTCGACGAATCCGTAGCTAGGGGGTATGGGAGAGCGTGTGCGCGGGCGCATTCGACTCCTGGAAGCAGCAGGAGCACGATGCCGTGCTCAGACGAGCACGCCAGAGGCCATGGCCACGGCGGCGAGGCGAATCGCGGCGTCGGGCTCATGGCATCAACGACGAGGTAACTACGGTGATCGAGGGGTCTACTGGGATGAGCAGGGGATGGCGTAGCTCACCGTGCGGCTAAGAAAAGCCCTCGTTAGGCTTAGTAGCTGCAGAGGCTCGCCGGAGACGACGAGGATCGTCGGAGCAGAGGCGGAAGGGGACGGCGTCGCGCGGCGTCTGCGGGGCTCCTCAGCTTCGCCTGGATGCGTCAGGAGATCGAGCAGACGACGGCGGAGGCGAGGGATAGCTCGAGTGGTCGGGACGGCGCTGGTGGCCGCGGGATCTCGCCGTCGCGGCGACAGCTCCGCTCGGGCGTCGACGAGATCGAGAGGAAAGAGGAGCGAGAGGAGGGGATTTGCGGGGGCTAGGGTTGGAGAGGCCGAGGGGGAGCCGGGGTTGCTCTTATCCTCCTCGCAGCGGCAGCGGCGTCGGGGGATGGGCGACAGCTGCCCATCGCCGGCTCTGGCGCGCGCGCGCGCTGACACGGGGAGGAGGAGGACGACCCAGGTGGGCTGGGCCTGGCCTGCGCTGCTGATCGGGGCACTGTGCACTAAAGCCCAGTGCACAGTGCCTCGCTTTTACTTTTCTGTTTTGTTTACTATTTTTCTTTTATTCTATTTATGTTTTATAATAGTTAGGCCACCTATGCATTTTTGTAAAATGTGAGAGTTGTCCCAAATATTACAATGCAATATTAGCTCTCACCAAAAAGTAGTTTGGGCAGATTTGGAGTTCATTTGTGTTTGAAATGATTTTAAATGGATTTAAATATCCTGTTTTGGTGTTGTTTCATCTAGTTAGAGTCACTTATCTAACTCCAACTTTATTGATGATGATTTTACAAATGTTCCTGGATTATTTGCCATTTAATGAACATTTTTCCAACAGTGTTTGATCAACTTCATATTTCACTTTTGAATTTGAGTTGATTTCAAATGTGAATTTGAATTGGATCATTAACCCATATGACTTGGCACTGCAAATGATCATGACTTGGCAAGATTAACAGAGTGTCACAGAGCTTATTACAAGGGGGTGTTACAGAGAGGGAAAGGTTGGCTTTAATAATACTCTAGATAGGGTTTGATAGTTCAAGATTTTACTTGTGACTTAGGTGTATGTTCTTTCATAAAAGTCAAATGTCCTGTATGCTATATGCCTAGCCAGTGAAATAAATATTCTTATGAAATTGTGATCCCTGGAAATGAGCAAATGCCAGCCACCTCACCATCATTCGGCTGCTTTCCCTTCTCCTCAGCCAGCCCCTAAAACCCTAAAACCTAACATCTTGCTCCGTGGGCAACAACAAAACTGGGGCCTGGGTGGCGCAGGCGGTGACTTAAACGTGTTGCTGCAACGATGGAGCACCGGTTGCCATAGCAGAAACGAGCAGAGCACTGGGCACTATGTATGGTGATGGAAACTCGGTGCGGGCCGTCCAGCAGGCAGATGAAGAGCACCATGACAACCGCATACATATCAGCAGTCGCGGCTGAAGCCGACGTGTGGCTAGAGAGCCAAGTTTAGCAGGAGGTGCAGGGTAGGAGGGGCAGGAGCAACAACTTGCACTGGCTTGGTGTGGTCCTTTGGGTTTACGAAATCAGTGCAGCCAAACTTCTTAGCTTAAAATTTACATGTTACTAAGGTTCAGTGTGTTGTGCATAAACCAAGGTTCACCAGATTGGATTTCTTTTTCTTTTTGAAGATAGAAGCAGACTGTACCTTGTTCGTATTTTGCAGGGTTCAAGTCCACACCGATGACCCTTGATGCCCCAGCCACCTTGGCCCCTTCCATGGGATGATTGTCTGAACACATACATCAATCAATAATGGTTATAGATAATAATTGTCATCAACCTGCAGTAGTACATTGTGTGGAAGATAAATATCGTTCGCCACTTACAGCAAGGCCTACAGCTCCAAGACCAAAAATTGCCACCGTTGAACCCTTTTTCAGTTTAGCGACATTGAGAGTCGCACCAAGGCCTGAAGGAAAAATTACTTTTGAGTAACTTATCATTGAGACATTATGAATATGGTGTTTCATTGGGAAATATCAATCAGAACAATCTCTTACCAGTTGAGAACACAAACTTTGTCCAGAGGTGCCTCGGGGTTGATCTTTGCTAGGCACCCAACATGGATCAATGTGTACTCGCTGAAGGTAGAGGTTCTGATGAAGTGGAATATCGGTTTCCCACCGATGGGAAGCGGGACTACCTATCGCCGATCATCACGCCCTAGTCGACATATCCTGAGGAGGTCACAAAGGTTGCTCTCCTATGACTTGTAGTGAGCACAATCCTTGCACTTGCCAGTAAACACCGGCGGTACATGGTCACGTGGCACAAGCTCGGTCACGCCCTCTCCCACGCTCTTATTGTTAAGAGTAAGACAATATTAATTAAAATGCCAACTAAAGAGTGAATTGACGGCAGCAAAGGAAATTAGTCACTAAAGAAACTACAAAATATGTAGTATGTGTTCGTCGTTGTCTTGGAGAGTAGATGCATGCACTAATTTCCTACAGAACATGAAAATAATTATTCTATAAAACAAAGCACTTTGAGGCAGCTTGTGTGACAAAGCTGTCCCATCATTCTTAAGACGTTGGTTTTATACCATGGCAATAAAATATGGACACTTGTTGTATATAGTTAGCTACCACTAAAAAAAGATTCAGTATGCCTATAGTTATTAGAAAGCTAACAAGAATGAACAAACGGATACTTGTTGTACTTACTAAGCTTCCACCAAATTAATCAGCAAAACTATAACTGAATAAGATAGAGACAGAGAAGATGAGTACCCTCCAGCCTCATGGCCTAAGATCCTTGGGAAAACCGGAGTTTGCCCCTACAAAAATGACGCCAACTTAGCCACTGTTTTTGCCATGCCTCGATCTTCTTCTTGGGAGGGATTGTGATGGCCATGGTGGTGGCGTCCGTGGAGGATTCCCAAGGATTCTACAGCAACACACAAGAAACTAAAAGGTAACCATCAATTCCATTAAAGGAAAAGCAAGAAAACATTATAGCAGCACCAAAAACTTCAAGATAAACTTTTATTCTCATACCGAGGTATGCCTTATCGAACAGATCCGTCACCTACTGTAGTTGAGATCATATAGATCCTTGAAGTCCTTCATGTGACGACCCCGGCTTAATCGTGCACTAATCATACACGCAAATGCACACGATCAAGCCTAAGGACTCACTTGAAGATATCACAACACAACTCTAAAGCATAAATAAAGTCATACAAGCTTAATATTACAAGCCAGGGCCTCGAGGGCTCGAATACATAGCTCGATGGCATACAAGTGTCAGCGGAAGCATTAGATATCTGAGTACAGATATATTACAGAAAGAGAGATAGGCCTTCACAGAGGCGGGGCAAAATAAAATACTACGATCGAAAGGCGTAGGCCTCCTGCCCTGGACCCTCCGATCCTACTCCTGGTCGTCAGTCGGCTCCTCGTAGTAGTAGTACTCTCCAGGCTGGTAGTAGTAGTGGTCGTCGACAGGGACAACTGGCTTCGAGGCTCCGTCGTCTGGATGCGACAAAGGGATAAAGGGGAAAAAGGAAAATAAAGCAAACATGAGTACTCATCCGAAGTACTCAGCAAGCAAGGATCTACACTACATATGCAACATTTTCAAAGGGGGCTGTATGTGTGGACTGGGCTGCAGAAATGCCAGAATAGAGGGGAAAAGCCTAGTCCTATCGAAGACTAGCATCTTCAGCATCTTCAACGGTCTCGCAGCATTAGAAGAGAGCAGACCAACATAATGTAAAGTATAGCAGTAATGTCATCAACCTCGGCCGGGGATTCTTCCTCGACTCCCTGCGAGAAAGCAATCCCAGAGCCGTACTATCCAGTTCTCATCTCATGTCATGTTCTAGTTGTACCGATCGGGATACAACTCCGAGTGTCCGTTACCGTAGGACAGGCTATCGATAGAAGTTTCTTCCCTGCAAGGGTGCACCAACTTACCCACCACGCTCGCTTAACTCCGGCCGGACACACTTTTCTGGGTCATGCCCGGCCTCGGCTAAGCAACACGCCGCAACCCGACCAAATACTTAACAGAGAGGTCAGCACGCCGGACTAACCTATGCCCCCAGGGGTCTTGGGCCATCGCCCCGGACGCTCCTGCACGTTGCGTATACCGCCGGTGAGCAGACCTAGCAACCCCTTAATACAAGCGCGGTTGCGTTCCCAGTCCAACCCAGCGTGTGCCGCTCAGTTGCTGACATCTATTAAGCTTCGGCTGAAGTATACGACGCAGAACGCCCATACTATGCCCACGTGATGGTTAGTGCTATCGGGCCAGAGGCCCCTCAGATCAAATATCCAAACCGTAGTGGATTAGGAGCGCGCGGTAACGAGCAGAGACTCACGATCGATGTGACCCCGTCGCCCCGTCTCGAGGACTTGCGGCAAGGGCTAAGAATGCTCGGCCACGATTCGTAGTTATCTCGCGGGCACCTCTCAGGTCAACCCGACTTCACATCACTTCGCATTCATGCTCGCGTGGGTACCCCTCAGGGCCGACCCGTCTTTAGTATCATGGTTCATAGTCAAGTCATAATATCCAAAGTAGCTGTGTGTCTGACACCGAAGGGAACCCTGAGGAATCACCCTCGATGGAATTCCCGCTCGATGTTATCATCAAGGTGAATGAAGGAGGATTCACCCTCGAGGTCAACACTTGAGATGTTGCACGACGGCGTCGGTATCGGGGGTGGTGTAGGAGGAATCACCCTCGCTTACCACGACCGAGTAACTAACCTACAAGGTTATCATCTGAAGTGCTGTCGAGGTATCACCCTCGGCACCTGATAGTAACCCAGTAGTGTCGAGCAACATAGGGGAAGTGACGTGCGGTGCTCGGGTCTGATCTTCGATCCCGTTGCTCGGGTCTTCTGAGAGTCCAGCGGGGCAGTCAGCACAAGTGGGTCTCTGATCAGGCTATACCCATCCTATACTAAACAGTTTAGGAGAACAGGCAGGTATCAAAAGTAGGTTACAATAAAACAGGCTATGCAGCAGATGTAGGACAATAGTAGCAGTAGTAACTTCTAATGCAAGCATAAGAGAGAAGAGAGTGGGCGATATCGAAATGCTCAAAATGGGGGTGCTTGCCTGTCTGCTCGACGGCAAGGGCAGGGTCGTCGGGAACGTAGTCGTACTCCGGAGTGGCGTCTGCCTCAGGAGCTACAGCAATGTCGGGGTCTACCAAAAGAGAAGAGGGGGAGGAAACAAGTAAATATAATGCAAACAGATGCAACACAGTGCGTGTGATGCTATGATGCAGTGCAGGCTGCCTAAGTATGATTCTAAGTCATTTTGGTTATTTTTAGAATTAACCAGGGATTTATTAACCTGTGTGTGTGCACTATTCATCTACCGAAATCGGGCTTGGAGTTACGAGTTCTCCTACGTAGGATGTTCCGACAGGGAAACAGACGGCACGATCAGACTCGTCTCGTTGTTCTGAGCAACTTTCATGTTTTAACTTTTTCGATCTGAGCTACGGTTTAAAAGTTATTAATTTTCAAAGTTTAATTGATTTTCTAGAATTATTTTTATTAACAGAAATTAATTATGTCGTCAGCATGAGGTCAGCATTGCGTCAGCAGTCGACTGAGCTGCTGACTGGTCAAACTGACAGGTGGGGCCCACCTGTCAGCCTCAGGGGGTTAATCAGCATTTAATTTAAACTAACAGAGAGGTTTAGCTAGTGGGCCCGGGCTGTCAGTGACTAATTAACTTAATTAATTTAGTTTTAATAAAAATCAGTTTAATTAGTTGACTAATCGAAGCGGGCCCACACGTTAGTGACTGTGGGGGGCCACGTCAGCCCGTTGACCCGGTCAACAGGGTCCGCGGGACCCAGTTGCCAGCGACTCAGGGCGGCCCACTGGCCAGGACACGTCGACGCCGGCCGGAGCCGCGCCGGAGCTGCTCCGGCGACCCTTTTCACGGCGGCTCCTCGCCGGAGTTGATCGGAAAAGCGGCACAGACGCCCATTTGGGACGCGGCCGGGTGTTTTCGAACGAGCGTGGTGTCGTGCATCTTGCTGTGGTGTTCGCTTGGACGGGTGTGGCCGGCAACGAGCAGGATGTCGGCGTCGGGCGGCGGACAGGGATGGTCGTGCTCGGGTTCGAGCATATGAGCTCGCCCGAGTCGAGCAGGCGCTTGCACACGATGCGCGGGACCTCCAGGAGCTCGGGGGTGGTGCTAACGTGGTGTGAGGTGCAACAGAGTGACGGCGGTGAGCTCATCGGCGGAGCTGGAGCTCCGGTGATGGCGCGGCGGCGTTTAGCTAGCTACAAGCGCGGGAAGAAGAATCGGCCGGGGAGAGGAGGAGTGAGGCTCATCGTGCGGGCTCACGGAGGCCCTTCGAAAAACAGGAGCGCAGAGGAAATGATGAACGGAGCGGCGGTGCTCCGGCGATCCGTGGCGTTTGCCAGCTCAATTCGGCCATCGCCGCGGCCTCGGGCTTGCACGCGGGGTCGAGGAAGAAGGAGGGGGCGACGGCGGAGCTGATGAGCCGTTCGAGGAAGCAGGGGAGGTACGGTGGCCGTGGATCGGCGCCGGCCACGGCGGCGCCGTTGTCGGGACAGAGAGGGAGGGAGAGAGCTGAGCGAGGGGAGGAACTGGAGGGGACTAGGGTTTGAGGGGGGTGAGAGAGCGCTGGGGCGTTCTTATCCATCGGAGAGGGGACCGGATGGGCGACGCGTGCGTTTCCGGTGATCGGGGCGGCTACGGCGTCGACAGCGAGGCGGGAGGAGGAAGAAGTCTCAAGCGGCCGGTGAGTTGGGCTGGGCCTCGTCTACAGTGACAGGTAAGTGGCCTTTTGGCCTTTTCTTTTTATTTCTTTTCTGTTTTCTGTTTTAATTTTTATTTAGTAGCAGAGAGAGAAAAGGAATTCTTTGAGCAACTAATTCACTTAGGAAAAATATGGGAGGTGTCCCAATAAATCACTGGCGATCTTAGACACTGCCACAAAAATTTTTGGAGAACAGCGGAATTTATTTGGAATTTTTCATAAATGCAAAAGCATTTAGAAGTGTTGAAATGGCACTGTTTTAAATGCTACTGCTCATTCTAGCATAAAAGTTGTGTAGTTTTATTTAACAACAAATTGCTTTGGAATATTTGCTAGATGGTGAACATTTTTGCAGCAACTTTGGTGCAACTTCATTTTGCACTTGTGATTTGAATTAGAATTTGAGTTGGAATTTAGAAGGGAGATATGTTGCAATGTTGATCAAGCATAGTTAACCATGGTGACTTGGCATGATCAGAGAGTGATCACGGTGGTGTGAGGCTGGGGATGTTACACTTCAATCCAAATGCACCAGATAACACGAAAATATTAGAGCCCTGCACATGATTGGAAAGGAAGAAAGAACTACTCATCTTTGAATGTGCCATGTCTAAACCACGAACCAACATACGTCAATGGAGACTGCGGGTCGCTCATTGCTCATTCTGTGTCTTACAACTTAAATTACTCAGGATAATGTTTGCAAATTCATATTTGACGACCTCAACCACATCTCATCTATGTTTCTAGTTCTGGAGAAGAAAGGCACATGCTACAAAAATCATTTCCAGAGCTATGCCGCTGACATCCTTTTGAACCATGCAAGCTAGTTATCCTTTGAGTAATCTTTGCAAATTTTCACGTGTGTTGCAAAAGGGCATAATTTGTATATTTTTGGCGCTAAATTTTCAGTGAGCTTTTGTACAAACTAACCATGATTAACCTGGCATTTTATTGTTAATGTGATTGCATACCCAAAACAGACTTGCCGGTTGAATTAGCACTTATTAGTTTTCCAACAAAAGCATGATTTTTATTTTGTAAACCAATAAACCATGTCATAGTTGAGGCTGTTTTTTGTGAAAACCAGGTGAAAAAAATCAGAGATTTGAGAGGGGGTGAAAACAGGGAGGGGGAGGACTACCTAGGGAGGTGGGATGTTGTAGCTAATGAATTAATACCATTTCTGCAACCTAGCCTGTTTAACTCATTAGACTGAATCGATGACGTAAGAAAAAACCAGTTGGTAATCCAAAAGACTGAAAAATGGCATCAATCACGAAAGAAAAATACCAGATTTCCTAAGTTCTTTTGTTGGGTGAAGAAACAAAGACATCACTTTTTCTACCCTCTATTTCTCTGTTCTAGAAGGCATTAGCAGACGCATTAGATGGGCGGTAGTGTTTACCTTTAGACCTCATATGTGCTTCCTCCAAGATTTTGTGTCTTTTTAAATAATGCCATTCAACTTGCTAGTGCTTACACAGTTACTGGCTTGATTCTTTGTTCGGACCAGCAATGCCTTGTATCCTTGAAGGTTAAACATATTAGAGATCAGAAATCAAATAAGTGCATGGGTAGTTATGTTCCATGTAGCTATGTAGCTCGCATGTAGCCTTGAAAAAGTACGCTTGTTGTTCGGGAGGTTTCTATTAACACTTATTGTGCACATAACTAAGCAACTATAATGGTCCTGAAAAATCAGAAGACAAACTCATACATTTCTATTAGAAATCTATAAAATGTTATGGAACAGCTGGATGAATCAAAGCTGAAGAAATTTGTCCAAAGTCGATGCCATTAGCAAGAAACTATTTAAAAGGATGAATAGCAAGAAATTTTAACCTCTGAGTGCAAATGAGATATGAAAAAGGTAATCATACAAAATTGACATGCCTCCCTCAACTATACTATTGTTAGAGAAATATGAAAGGGAAATCCCATGGCTACTAAATTGATTTCTTGGATCCATAATCCATCCCCAACCACTATTTCATTAATTAACATGCCTCATAGTGCTTATCAAGGCCATGACTTGAGGAGATGATATGCAAGCGTACCAGTGCAAACAATAAAATGCTTAATTTCTACTCCTAATGGAGCAGTTGGTAGCCTGGTACTCCGGTTTTTATTTTCGTCCGGTTTTATTTCCTCCCACCTCCGTCTCTCTACACTGGTTTTTTACCCTCTCCATTGGTTTTTCCCTCTGTGTCTCTCGATCCAACTCCTCCCTCCCTCGGTCTGTCCTATCCTCGACTCCTCATGTCGCTCGGCCATCTCTATGGTCCGCCGCCCCTTCGCCATCCTGCTCCGGTGCTGCCCCTCCCTCCGCCTGCCTCCTACCCCGTCCCCCCTGCCCAATCTGGATCTAGATGAGGCTCCTCCCGCAGGTGGCCCGGGGATGGCGAGTGGCATTGCCTAAAGTCCGGTTGCATCCTCCAAGGGCTTGCTGCAGTGTGGCGAGTCGTCGGCACCGCGGGGGATGCTCCTGCCGTCCAGTGCCATGGTGCGGCTGCAGGGGCCGGACAGCGTGCGGCCACGAGGCCAGCGCAATATCAAGCTGATCTGCTATGGCTGCCGTTCATCGTTGCCCGAAGGTGAAAATACCATGCTACCCCGTGCTTGTCCTCCCATGTATGAAGCCGTTGCATATTCAGATGCAGATGATGTGCACATATCTGTATGGATGTATTTGGTAGTTTATGCAGGTGATGGTCCAGCGCCATGATCCAAAATTCAGATGCAAATGATGTGCACATATCTAAATGCATATACTAGCAGTTTTGGCACCAAGATTTTTTGGCTGAATGCATCATCTCAACAATAAGTAGAACATGGACAATTGTGAGACATACCTAATTGATACATACATGGACCTTTAGAAAATATAGAACTGGATAGTTTTCTTCAGTAATTATACCAATTTACATTTAAGTTCTTTGTGAACTCCTGTAATTGTTAGATACAGTGGAGTTTGAATAATTATTAGTAGCACGTACATGTCTATCATTGCTGATAATGGTGGGTACGTCCATGGTTCAATGAAAGCTCTACAGTTTTGGTATTGTACTAAGTTATTTGTTGTTATAGTGATGCTTATCTTGTTCCCCAGTTGATCTCGACATCAAACATTCTAAGCCTTTTTCACAGCCGACAGGTGAACTAAGAAAGGAAGACTTGCTCCAAAAGTTGTAATGCCATTTACTATGCAGATGATTCCGGTAACTTCTCAAACAAGTCAACATTATCATTCACCCTGTAGATGGCTGGAGAATGAGCAGAGCGCCAATGACAACCTCAAACAAATGCAGCGGAGGAAGGTAATGAACTCTCCCATGTTTCCTAATCTTAATCTTTGCTCGAATCTCTCGATTGATCCAGTTTGTTGTTATAGTACAATGATTCCGAATCTGAATCTTCGCTTGAATTGCTCGATCGATCCAGTTTGTTGTTCTCGTGGTGCCGGTCCCTGGCCCCAATGTACTAATCCGCGTCATTGATGCCTCCGACCAGGCCTCCCTCATTGATGCGGTCGAGTTTGAGGTGATGTATAAGCACACAGCTTCGCTTCTAAAGCAGCAGCAAGCGTTGCTCCTAGACATCCTCCCCATCTAGATGTGTTGACATTTATCTCACCTTGTTTTGAACATAAATTGATTGTGCATCAAGTAGGAAACTTTGGTTTCCTCTGCATGGCGTGAAGTTGCTCCTTTTTCTTGGTTTAATTTATGAAGAAACAAGTACAGATGATCTTCTAAAAAGAAACAAGTATAGAACTGCTGACAGACATTGATGCACAAAAGAATTTTGCGTGCTTTGGGTACTTACATTTCTTTTAACCTTCTGGCACTACTGTATTATTATTTTTTCCAAATGTTGCAGTCGGTTGAATAGATCCATATCAGGTGGAAACTTAAATTAAGTTCATACAAGGCGGAAACTATGTACAAATATTTTCATAAATTGAGAAGAACCCTGTTCATATTACTGACGGGGTATTTCAAGATAAAACACTAATCTCACTTGAAAGATAGGGAAGCGTGCGAAAATTTATTCAACCCTACTTGCTTGCAAATGAATACTAAATGGCACTTAAGTTTATGTTCCTTGTTGTTTTATAGAAGATCTTCTTGGGTACAACTAGACTTCTTGCAGGGAAATCAAATAATCTACTTGAAGTGCTCTCGAATTACACTGAGGGAGGAAAACTTATTCACTCTGCAGGTGTATCAAGAGTAGATCTGTGGAGGTTGTTCCTCCAATATAAATGGTTGTAGAAGCGATAGGTTTGATATTATCAATAGACGTATATTGAGTGTAACACCCCATGTATTAAGCTACAGTGATCACCCTTTTGATTATGCCAAGTCTTCATGATCAACAGTGCTTAATCATCATTAGTAACATATCCCTTTTCAAATTCAAATTCAAATGGAAATTCAAACTTAAAGTGAAAATAAAAGTTGTTCAAATGGGAAAACTAAAATGTTCATAATATTGTAAATATTCCAAAGAAAATTCTAAAATTATAACTGATATTCACTAAATTAATTAAGTGGCTCTAACAGCAGCAAAACAGCACTATCTAATCCTTTTTCAATTAAATAAAATCCAAAGAAAAAGATATGGACATCAAACCATTTTCTAGTAGTGACTAATTTTGCACTGTTAATATTTGGACCAGTCACATATTTTACAAAAGCCATTTGCAATATAAACAAAAGACAAAACAGAAAACAAAAACAGAAAGCAGGAAAAGAAAATAGAAAAAAGGAAAAGAGGCCCACTGTGCCTGGGCCTAAGGTCAACAGTGGCCGGCCCAGCCCGCGCAGCGCCCCCCTCTCCCCCGCACTGCTCCTTCCCGCACCGCTGTTAAACACAGCACGTGCACGCGCGCTCACAGCCAGGCCCCCCCCTCTCCCCCACACGACAGCGCGCGCCCACGCCAGTGGTGGATAGGGGCCGAGCCCCCTGCCTCCCTTGCGTCGCCTCGCCTTACCTCCCCCCCAACCGCGCTCTGCCCCTCTGATCCTCTCGGCCGAGCGAGCTCATCGCCGCACCACCGTCGCCGACGCGTCCACCAGCATCCCCGCACCGTCATTCGTTGTCCAGGAGGACCGCCGGGCTCGTCCTCATCTCCTACGCCCCCAGATCGACACCGGGGAGCAGCACAGCAACGCCGGCGACCCGATCCCCTTCTCCGGCCATCGGTACCACATCGCCGCGATACGCCTCTCCTCTGCGCTACTGAACTAACGCCGGCCACCGTGAGCCACTTAGGTGAGCTCCACTACTCCTTCCTCCTTCTACTGCTCTTTTTCCGAGCCCGAACGAGGCCGGCATTGCTCCGTTGCTCCGGCTGCCGCAGTGGCCGTCGTACTCCTCGCTCCTGGCCCCCTCTGCTTGAGCGCGTGGCCCCAGTGCGCTCCAGAGGTCCCGTAGATGCCGTCGAGGCCTTTAGATCGTCCGCTCGCCTAGCGCATCGTCGTATCCGTCGGATCCCGAGCGCCTCCGCCGCTCTTCGTCATCCCTCCGGCGAGCTCCGACCACCCCCGCCCCTGCTATTGCGCCCATTCGACGCGGCTTGACACCCGCGTTCGATCCCAGCCTGCGGGGCATCGGACGGTGGCCTGTGGTGCGATTCCGGCCGTCTCCGGTGCGTCGCCCGCGTTTAAAACGCGGCTGTGAGACGCTGACGAGTGGCCCCCACCATAATTAGCCACTAACCCAAACCCCTAACCCCCACTTACAGCCGGACCCCACACTGATTAATTAACCCTAATGAAAACTATTAGATATTTAACTAAACTGACGTGTGGGCCCGTGTGCACTGTTCACCTGCTGACTAGTCAACCGTTGACTGCTGACTCAACAGTCAACGGGACCCACTGTCAGCCCCTGGTTCACTGCTGGGTGCACTGGACCGGGTGCACCTAGCCTTTTCATGTTTATTTTCGAAATTAGATTAATCCAGAAATTCCAGAAATTGTTTAAATCTTTATAAATTCATAGAAAATAATCCGTAGCTCGGATCGAAAAACTTTGTACATGAAAGTTGATCAGAACGACGAGACGAAGCTGACCAAGCCGTCTGCTTCCGTGTCGGGACCCTCCACGGAGGTGAACCCTCAACTTTTAGCCTGTTTCCGGTAAGTTAATAGTGCCTAACTACCGGTTACTAATTCCAATTTAAATCCTAAAATAACTAATATGACTTAGACATGCTTTTAGGCGACCCTGCACTGCGCGTTAGAATAGCAAGCTCTGTGATACTTTGTCTGCCATGTATTTACCTGTTTCCTCCCCCTCTTCTCTCTCGATAGAGCCCGGTACCGACGTAGCCTCCGAGATCGATGCAGCTCCGGTGATTGGCTACACCGTTGACGACCTTGCCTTTGCCGCCGAGCAACCAGGCAAGCACCCCCCCTTGAGCATACCGATATCGCCTATTCTTTCTCTCTCATGCTTGCATTAGAATTACTGCTGTTACTGCTTTACCTATTCTAATGCATAGCCTGTTTATTGTAACCTGCTATTGAAACCTTACCTGCTTATCCTAAACTACTTAGTATAGGCTGGGTAGAGACCTCTCAGTGACCCCACTTGTCCCGATTGCCCCGCTGGATTATCATAAGACTCAACAACCAGGCCCCGGCACCGCACATCACCCCCTTAGTTGTAACGACACTGCAGCGTTACTATCAAGTGCCGAGGGTGATACCTCGTGTAGCACTTCTGATGTTAACTCTGTAGAGTAGCTATTCGGTCGTGGTCATCGAGGGTGATTCCTCCTTCACCATTTCCGATAACGACGCTGTCGTGCAACACCTCAAGTGTGAACCCATCGAGGGTGATTCCTCCGAGTTCACCTTGACGGATACATCGAGTAGGAATCCAATGAGGGTGATACCTCGGATTCCCTTGATGTTAAGGACACACAGATAATTGGACTATACACTGTTACTAGGAAGGCGGGTCGACCCTGAGGGGTACCCGCGAGTGATATGGAGACGGGTTGACCTGGATGGTGCCCGAGTGATGAATACGAGGCGTGGCCGAGCATTCTTGGCCCTTGCCGCAAGTCCTCGAGACGGGGCGACGGGGTCACATCGATCATGAGTCTCTGCTCGTTACCGCACTACCAACACACTACAATTTGGGTATTTGATTCGAGTGGGCCTCTGGCCCGATAGCACTAACGATCACGCGGGAATAAATATGGGTACTCTGCATCGTATGCATCAGCCGAAAGCTTTGTCAGACGTCCAATTCAGCATTGCGGCCGGGACGGACCGGCGCCCCCCTGGTGCCTGGCTTCCCCCTGCACGCAACGACTCGGAGTGCACAGGGCGATGGCCCAAGACCTCTGAGTGCTTAGGATGTATACCGACGGGGACCTCTCTGCTGAGCTCTAGGTAGGGTTGCGGTGTGTCGTTTGGCCAAGGTCGGGCGTGACCCAGAAAGTGTGTCCGACCGGAGTTAAGCGAGCGTGGTGGGTAAGTTGGTGCACCCCTGCAGGGAAGAACTAATCTATGCATAGCCGGATCCTCGGTAATGGACACTTGGAGTTGTATCCCGATCGATACAACTAGAATTGGATACTATGGCTCTGGGATTGCTTCTCGCAGGGAGTCGAGAAGGGATCTCTGGACGAGGTTGATGACTGTATGGCTCTGGGATTGCTTTCTCGCAGGGAGTCGAGAAAGGATCTCTGGGTGAGGTTGAGACTTAATGATACTACTACTTTATATTGTACTAATCTACACTCTTCTAATGCTGCAAGACCTTTGAAGATGCTAGTCTTTGATAGGACTAGTCCTTCCCTCTATTCTGGCATTTCTGCAGCCCAGTCCACATATACAGCCTTCCTTTGATAAAGTTGCATATGTAGTGTAGATCCTTGCTTGCTGAGTACTTCGGATGAGTACTCACGGTTGCTTTGCTTTCTTTTTCTCCCCATATCCATTTGATGCAACCAAATGACGGAGCCCCAGATACAGCTGCTCCCGCCGACGATCGCTACTACTACCCCGAGGGTGGATACTACTATGAGTTGGCTGACGACCAGGAGTAGGTTCGGAGGGTCCCAGGCAGGAGGCCTGCGCCTTTCGATCATAGCTTTTGTTTTGCCCCGCCTTTCTAGAGGCTTATATGTTTCTGTTTCATATCTGTACCCAGATATCTGATGCTTCCGCTGACGCTTGTATGCGAGCTTATGTATTTGAGCCCTCGAGGCCCCTGGCTTGTAATATAAAGCTTGTATGACTTTATTTATGTTTTAGAGTTGTGTTGTGATATCTTCCCGTGAGTCCTTAGGCTTGATCGTGTGCAGTTGCGTGTATGATTAGTGCACGATTGAGCCGGGGGCGTCACATTGAGGCTTTCATTTTTCTTGAGATGGGCCAAAGGGTTCAAACGGAATGGCAAATAAACTATGGAGGAAAGGAAGGCACTTATTGATTGTACAACTATACAAGAGACGATGTTTGCACAGATTAATAGCTGGTCTACTTTGTTTACAAACTGAAACGTAGGGGGGCGGGGGGCCTATTTTAACTTGGATATTTCTTTCATACGTGCAACGGTGTCGCTCCAACAAGGTTCTGTTTCACCTAATCTTTAGAATATTATAAAACGCACATCATTTCCTGAGCAATGTTTTACGTGTTAAACTCTAGCAGTTTTTTTCTTGATACATGGAGCAAACCGGTTTTCAATTTATTGTCCAGAATAGAATGTGTCATTTTTTGTGCCCCTGGCTCATTCCGAACTTGTGTAGAGCATGGGAAGAGAATATCTAACTGTATTGGGGTATTCCTTTTCATCATAGGTGTTGACGGATATGACCTCTTAACCAGTTATGATTCCCTTCAATTTTTTAAATACATATTTTAATACACATCTGTATTTTTTAGCTTCTAAATCTAGAAGAGCCATGGACTTTAATTCTTGATGATGCATTGGCAGCTTCATTTATTTCTTCAGCCATAGATTAGATGGAAGATGACAGCCAACTAACAAGTAAGTTTATATTTTGTTTTTCGCCTGTAACAAGTTAGCCTAACCAATCAATCATAAACAACATCCTGCATCTATACATTTTTGAACCAAATGATACAGCTTGTTGCAATCTTTTTGTTCTTTGTCTACACTCTCGGTGATTTAGTCATTGTTTTGAATTGATGAAAATATTTGCTAACACTTTAGTACTTGCAAGCATGATTTGGTCTATGCCTACTAACTGCAAGGAAAAGTGTAATGTTAACAATTGGTTTTCTGTGACCATAACCAACTGATAGCAGAAAAGCTTATCCAAGTCCAGAGCCATGTTGTATGTGCCTTTTCTGCTAGCCTTTTAAGATAAAAAATTCAAGATACAAACAGTGCATGCTCCATTCTCTTAAATTGCTATGTTTAGGAGTATGGTTATGGCTCTTGATAGATGTGGTTATGAAACAGTGGGTTACGGTCACGAGATACTGTCGAGTTCTTTGGATTTCGGTTAGAGCAGGTTGGGAAGGGCTTATTTGGCTCTGGACTTCTGGTTGCCAAGAGAAGGTTAGGGTGATTTCAGCCATTTTCAACCTTGTGCCATGAATAGAAAGATATATGTGCAATCTTTCTGGATGAACTAATAGTTAAAATTGCCATGTTATGATACTATTCTGTAATGAAAGTAGATCCGGTTAGTAATCAATAGATGCATAATCTCTCCCTCCCTCTATTTAAATTTAACCGATTCTTTTTACTTGGTATCATCACTTCATAATTGAATTGGCAACACTCTCGCTTGAGAAATATCTCCATAACTATTGGAGTTTATTACTCTTTTATTTTACATCTTTAGCATTGAGGAAAAACAAATAATTGTTGTTTGAATACCCTAATTGAGGGCTCCCGTGAATATTGTGGATTAATAATTTCCAATGTTTCTTGTACTTGTAAGCGCCTACATGCTGTATTGAATAGTGGATAGATGATTAATCTACATATCATATTTAGTCGAAGAAGAGGAGTCTTTCTTTGGAGGAGAAATCTTCCTCTTCTCCAGCCTATAATGCACTGCATTGATTCAACATATAAGATTAGGCATGGCGCTGGAGACGAGCTGGGGAGATGGAGCTAAAGATGAGAGATTTTTAGGCTGAAATGTTGTGCTTTTGTGCTAGAGGGAGGGAGGGAGCACCGATGCTAATCATATTTTAATTCAAAGAGACCAGCCTTTTGTTTTTTAGTGGTGATGTGAAGGTCTGAATGATGTATTCATGTTAAGCATGTTACTGGAAAAGGTGAAGGTTGAGTGACAGACTTACGTCCAAGATACAACCATTGCCTTGTGTTTTGTAAAAAAGTTTTAAGTTGTTTTCATACTCAAAATTGTGCCTGATTCATGTGACCTAAAACTAATAGCTGATGTCCTTCCTTATCTCCTTCCCACGTGTGACGGCATACTCTCCTTTCCCTTATCCTCTTTACCTGTGAGACGCGCTCCAAGCTCCTCTCCATGGCCAGTGATACAATCCCACGGAGAACAGATAGGCTTCATCGGTGCTGCAAGCTGCGCCGTAGCGCTGCGTGAGATAGCGACATGCTCTGATGCGTGCTGCGAGGCGTAGCTGCAAGGACGCTGGCATGCCGCCGTGCTGTGGTGTGCGCGCAAGGCGGATCTGTGACGAGGACGCGTTGTGCGTGCAAGGCAGAGCTGTGGTGAGGACGCCACCGTGCTATGAGTTGCGAGCAGCACTCGGGCGAGCCGGCGATGCTGCAACGACGTACGAAGAAGCACGAAGGCGAGATGTCACAAATTAAGAGGTGGCTACAGCGAGGGAAGCAACATGAATGCGAGATGTCGCAAATTAAGAGGTGGCTACAGCGAGGGAAGCAATGATGCTGCAACGAGGGGAGTTGCAACGGCGGCTGGCGACAAGCCGCTGCAGCAACGCTGGCGAGGTGATGTTGCGAGCCGGTGCTGCGGCGGCATCTCGGCTCCGACGATGACTAAACTGTTGTGATGTTTTCTACAACAATGGCTCAGGCCGCTCTGGCGATGCTGCGAGTCGATGTTGCTACGGCGCCACTGTGTTGCGAGTCCGCCGAAGTTGTTGTGTGCTATGGTCATGGTGGCGTAGTGAAGACAGAGGAAGGAGACCATGTTGCGTTGACTTTGATTGACGGCTAAGGATGCCGAAGGAGATGGATGTTGTTTGCTTTTTCTACATCCGGATGGCGCCAGCGTGAACAAAGTGCAACAAAAACATGATATTTCCTATATTTAGTTGAGTTGATTCTACACATTCCATGTTGTATGCATATGTAGGAAGTATTTTTCTCATATTTTCATTATCATTCTCGGTGTTTGAAAATAATAGCTCTTGCAGGGTGTGTGTGTGGGGGGGGGAGGGTGATTATGACACTGCAACGGGGAGAAAAGAGGGAGGGAGAAAGAGGAAGGATTTGTAGAATGACACAATGAAAATTGTGGGCTCACTTGCTTACACATGCATGATGCAAAATATGACACAGTTGCAGCATTACATGTTTTGTTATTAGAAGTGTGTGTTAGTACCAGTTGTGTGGTGGAAAGAGAGATTGTGAGCTGAGGTAGTGAGCTTGGATAGGGGAGGTGGATAGACTAAGATGGTGGGTAGAAGAAAAAAAATAGGAACAGTGGTTTAACGGTAAAAAAGAACAGAAAGATAGTGACATATCACTCCGGAAAAAAAAATAGTTGGAAGAATGAAGAAAGGAATAAATAAGAGTGCTTTAACGGCAAAGCAAAGTTGCCAATGCAGCCCGTGGCAACGCACGGGCGTTCTACTATTAACTAAGATGTGGGAGAAGGGACTAAAACGGGTCAAGGCGACGACGAGGACTACAAATGTAGCATAATATAAAAAGACAGTTAACCGGTGCAATCTTGACTAATGTTAATTTAGATGAAGAACTCACTACTACCCTGGTGTAAAATAGAGATAACCCAATGCAGTCACAGTTTAGAAAATCCTACCAAGTTTTCATAGCGAAAAATGGAACAGCCAGGATAGAAACATCCTGTTTCTAATTATTAAATTCAGACCTATGCTTTACATTGCTGCAGCGTAATTGTGACGAACTTCTTTGTGAGAAAAGTGGAGTTGTGATGACTAAAATCAATACAATATGAGAAAATTCTTTATGCGAATCCTTCTCACCTGCTTCTATGTGCAAAGGGCTGCATGATGCATTTGTAAGTTGCAATATAGCAGCAAATTATGGGAACAAAAAACTGACTTTTAAAAGTGGGATCCCTTTAAAAATCATCAGGTAGATTATTTTATTACAGGCTATACTATCACATAGCTGAAGGTTATAAATGTTCCGCTATACATTTGTCCAACATTATGCAGGCGTTCTGTTTCAACCCAATATTTGTTGGCATGCATGTAGTGTAGAGGACTATAGGCACAATATAGTTATCTTGAATTTCAGAGAACAACACAAAGTATGAACAATGATTAAAGAGTCATCATATTTTTCTTAATAGACGTCATATTGTGCAGTTTTTGCCCATCTATCTTACCTCCATAACCGCAAGCTCATCATCTTGTTATTGTAGTTGTTCACTAACACATGTATCATGCATTGTTTTCAATTATCAACATGCATGCAAAGTCAATAAATCAATTATCTGAATTGAATGAGGCACAACATTTTACATATACATCACATATGTTTTTTGAGCAGTTTTAACATGGTCCCTCTTACCTCCTCATTTCACATAAGAGGTAAGAGTGTATATATATAATAGATCTAAGCCGTTGATTTCATTAAGAAGTGGCCTGATTAACTCTTACCTTCTTACCTATCATGTGAAAAGAGGAGGTAAGAGGGACCATGTTAAAATTAGTCATGTTTTTAACTACTACAAAATCAACAAAGAGAACTACATCATAACTGGAACGCTCATATGCGTGCTTCAACTACTCGATGGAAAGTAGAAATGTTGACAAATGAAAAATAGTCTGCATCCTGCTAGGTACTATACTGATATATATGGAGCTTGATATCCTATTTATGTTGTGTTAAGCTAAAACAACCCGGTCTTACTTTCCCACAAAACGGCAAAAGGCCGGTCTTTCTCCGTCCTCAATCAAGTTTGTGACTGTACTATGATTGTACCTATCATATATACACCAAATAACACAAAATTAGTTTCAACACAAAAAAAAACCCAGAGGATTAGTAATAAGGATATGTGTTCTCATTGTGCATATTGCAGCATCATAAATGAAAGAATCGAATCTCAAGATGCAACATTTTCACTGTCAGGCATGAGTATCAATGTGCAGGCAGGTACTGCAGGTTTAACAGGATCCATGCACAATGCAAAGAAATTCAGTACAAACTACAGCTGGAGGGAACTCTCCTCATCAAAATGCTCACATTATCAATTCACAGAGTATAATCAAGATTGATAAAACGGATGTCTTATTACCCCCGCCTTCAGGGGCTTGGGAAATCAAGTCTCGCGATCATCCCATAACTATTTCTCAGAAAATAAAATAGAAAGGCAGTTTATGTGAAGAGGTCGAGCAATTCAAAACACTCTACAATAAAACACAGAATTTGCTACAGATAAGTTCCCGTCTAAAAGGCAAAACTGATATACATGGACGTGTGTGAGATTCTATTTATTGTATAGTATGTATGGAATTATAATTTCAGCACATTACAAATTTGTCTCTAGATACAAAACAACCCTTCGAAGCTTCCCTACTTTTCTCATAGTGTTGAATAACAGGCGGAGTTCATTCCTGAAAAACATCAAACTGCCACTGAATGGTGCCCATGTGTCATCATTTATTCCCTATAGACAACCAGATTGGGTGACACCGTGACATGCAATCAAATGAGACAAGTTGGGCCTATTTACTCACAAACACAAACCTGATTTCAATGTAGAATGTGCCGCTCCATCTCTTCCCTTAAGCCATCAATCAATAGTACGAACTCATGGTTAATCTTAATCTGCTGAACAAGCCTACAGGGAAGGTACGGAGAAGCATTCTTACAATATTCTCATATATGCTTGGCGGTCTCTTTATCCTTCCTCTCACAGAATATACGACCAGACAAAGAGTGGGATGGTGGCGGCCGCGTCCAGGTCGTGCAGTCCGTGAGTGCGCATGAGGAGGGGGCTGTGGTGACCTGTGGCATCTGGGCAGTGCCCTATACTCTGGATCTTTGAGGAGGCGGCAGGGATTGGGTGCTCTCCTTGATCTTTGGGAGGCGGCGAAGTATGGTTGCTTCGTTGAGCCGGCGCCGGTGACTCATGCTCGGCTATCCCCTGAGCGGACGGCCCGGAAGATCCTGGAAGGCGCCGCCGCCAGGAGGCGGTTAAGGCGACATGATCCTGCAATGCGGCGGCGAAGGCAGCTTGCGATGAGAGCATCCTAGGCGGAAAGGGGAAACTGCGGGGTGGGATCCTGTGCGGGGATGTCATGCAGCAGCGGCTAGGGAAGGCGAGGTCAGCGGCGGCTAGGGTAGAAATCCAAGCGGGGATCGAGAGGAACGGGGGTGCATGCGTGGGGTGGGGTGGGTGGAGGGGATGAAAAAAAACCATTCGAAAAAAACCAGACAAAAGTGGTGGGACGAAAAAAAATCTGGATGCAATCCTACCAACTGCTCCATTAAGAATAGAGATTATATAACTCTCACACTCGATTACATAGATAGAACCCAAAGCAAAAACTCAAAGACTAGATCATACTAAAACCTTTATTCTACTAGATAATGATATAACCAAAAGGATCGAACTAAGATAAGCGGTAAAAGTAAAGATGTGATGGTGATACGATACCAGGGCACCTCCCCCAAGCTTGGCACAAGCCAAGGGGAGTGCCCTTACTCGTGTACTCAAGTCTCCTTCTTCAGAGGTGTGGGTGTTGAGGTTGATGGTGTGGGAAGCATGTCTTCAGCCTTCCAAGGCATAGGCTCCCGGTCATAGAAAGATAAACGGGTCTCTTGAATCCTCAAATATGCATCCATACTCATCCTTTTAAATCTATACTCATACTCACAGTTTTGGTTTTGCAAATCATAGATCTGCGCTTGAAGGTGCTCTATCCGCTCATGGAGCTTGAAGATAGCCTCTCCAATATTAGCGGCATCCAACTTGTGGTCGCGAGTGAATTCCGTGATCATGGAGTGGTTGGCGTTGAGTCCACGTTCCACCATCCCTTGGCATTTGAAGATCTCCTGCTCCACCACTTCGAGCCTGGTCTCCACGGTTCCTGTCTTGTTTGGGACTTGAACATCCCGGATGTGAAGCACCCCATCACGCATCTCAATGGCTTGAGGGTGTTACACCACCTCCTCGAGGTAAGGGTTGATGACCCTCTCGAAGAACTAGTCCTTGGGGGCGCTTGGAGACGTCATGGCGATCTAGATCTGTCAGAAAAATAGCTCGAAACAAGAACAGAGGATATTGCCATGATACGGTGGTTAAAACCTACGGGAGATTATATAATGAATTTTTACCATGCAAAAGAAGTAATCTGGGAGAAAACAGAGTCCGGAGGGCACACGAGGTGGCCACAAGCATGGGAGGCGCACCCAGGGGGGTAGGGCGCGCCCCCACGGCTTGTCGCCTCCTCGTGCGCTATTCCGACTACTTCTTATTTTCCTAATTTTTTAAATATTTCAAAATGGAGTAAAATTACTTTTGGAAAAGTTTTGGAGTCGGTTTACTTACCGTATCACATACCTATTCCTTTTTCACGGTTCTGGAGCGTTTCGGTAGGTTTCCCTTATGTACTCCTCCGGTGTTATGGTATGGATAATATTAGTTTCAACATTTATCGGTGTACCTGAGATATAATATTTGATTCTTTTCCCATTCACCACCTTCGGTTTATTTCCTTCGGCATTGTTGATCTTGATGGCACCGGAACAATAAACTTCTTCGATAATGTACGGACCTTCCCATTTGGAGAGAAGTTTTCCTGCAAAAAATCTTAAACGAGAATTGTATAGCAAGACATGGTCACCTACATTGAATTCCCGCTTTTGTGTTCTTTTGTCATGCCATCTTTTAACCTTTTCTTTAAACAACTTGGCATTTTCATAGGCTTGGGTTCTCCATTCATCAAGTGAACTAATGTCAAACAACCTCTTTTCACCGGCAAGTTTGAAGTCATAGTTAAGCTCTTTAATTGCCCAATAGGCTTTATGTTCTAATTCGAGAGGTAAGTGACATGCTTTTCCATAAACCATTTTATATGGATACATACCCATAGGACTCTTATAAGCAATTCTATAAGCCCATAATGCATCATCAAGTTTCTTAGACCAATTCTTCCTAGATCTATTAACAGTCTTTTCCAAGATCAAATTTATTTCCCTATTACTTAATTCTACTTGACCACTAGATTGAGGATGATATGGAGATGCAATTCTATGGTTAACATCATACTTAGCAAACAATTTAAGGAAAGCACCATGAATAAAGTGTGAACCACCATCAGTCATTAAATATCTAGGGACTCCAAACCTCGGAAAAATAACTTCTTTAAGCATTTTAATAGAAGTGTTATGATCAGCACTACTAGTTGGAATAGCTTCTACCCACTTAGTAACGTAATCAACAGTAACTAAAATATGTGTATACCCATTAGAGGAAGGAAAAGGTCCCATATAATCAAATCCCCAAACATCAAATGGTTCAATAACAAGTGAATAATTCATCACAAGACAAGACAAACTTACGAGCATCCTTGGAAAGAGTAGGCCAATAAAAACCAGATTGTAATACCTTGTGTGTAGTTCTATCTTCAGCGTGGTGTCCTCCGTAAGCCTCGGAGTGACACTTGCATAGGATTTGTTCCTGTTCATGCTCATGTACACAACGTCTAATAAAACCATCTACTCCTTCTTTATAAAGGTGTGGGTCATCCCAAAAGTAATGTCTTAAATCATAGAAGAATTTTTTTCTTTTGCTGGTATGTAAAACTAGGTGGTATAAATTTAGCAACAATATAATTAGCATAGTCTGCATACCATGGGGTACTACGAGAAGCATTTATGACAGCTAATTGTTCATCAGGAAAACTATCATCAATAGGTAGTGGGTCATCAAGAGTATTTTCTAACCTAGACAAGTTGTCTGCTACGGGGTTCTCAGCTCCCTTCCTATCAATAATATGTAAAACAAATTCTTGTAGCAAGAGAACCCACATAATGAGTCTAGGTTTAGCATCCTTCTTTTCCATAAGGTATTTAATAGCAGCATGATCAGTATGAATAGTTACTTTGGAATCAACAATGTAAGATCAAAATTTATCACAAGCAAACACAACTATTAGAAATTCTTTTTCAGTAGTAGCATAATTCCTTTGAGCACTGTCTAGAGTTTTACTAGCATACTGGATAACATTTAATTTTTTTATCAACACTTTGTCCTAGAACAGCACCGACAGCATAATCACTAGCATCAGACATAATTTTAAAGGGCAGGTTCCAATCAGGTGGTTGAACAATAGGTGCAGAGATTAAGGATTTCTTAAGTATTTCAAAGGCTTCTAAATAATCATCATCAAAAACAAATGGAACATCTTTTTGCAAAAGATTAGTCAGAGGCATAGAAATTTTGGAGAAGTCTATAATAAACCTCCTATAGAAACCAGCATGACCAAGGAAACTTCTTATACCTTTGATATCCGTAGGACATGGCATTTTTTCAATTGCATAAACTTTAGCTTTATCAACTTCAATACCTCTTTCGGAGATTTTATGCCCCAAGACAATACCTTCATTAACCATAAAGTGGCACTTCTCCGAATTCAAGACAAAATTAGTTTCTTCACATCTCTGCAAAACTTGATCAAGGTTGCTTAAGCAATCATCAAAATAAGTTCCGTAAATGGAAACGTCATCCATGAAAACCTCCACAATCTTTTCAAAAAAGTCAGAGAATATAGCAGTCATACATCTTTGAAAGGTAGCAGGTGCATTGCATAAACCAAAAGGCATACCTCTATAAGCAAAAGTACCAAAAGGGCATGTAAAAGTATTTTTTTTCTTGATCCTCTTGTGACACAGGTATTTGGGAAAAACCAGAGTATCCATCTAGAAAGCAAAAATGTATATGTTTTGATAATCTCTCTAGCATTTGATCAATGAAAGGTAAAGGATAATGATCTTTCCTAGTAGCTTTATTTAATTTTCTAAAATCAATCACCATTCTATACCTGTGATAATTCTTTGTGGGATAAGTTCATTTTTATCATTAGGAACTACAGTAATACCTCCCTTCTTAGGGACACAATGAACCTGACTTACCCATCTACTATCAGCAATAGGATAGATTATACCTGCTTCCAGAATCTTTAGTATTTCATTTCTTACCACTTCTTTCATCTTAGTATTTAACCGTCGTTGATGATCAACAACTGGTTTAGCGTCTGGTTCCATATTAATTTTATGCTGACATAGAGTGGGACTAATGCCCTTAAGATCATCAAGAGTATATCCAATAGCGGCACGGTGCTTCCTCGGAGTTTTCAATAATTTCTTTTCCTCATGCTCTGAAAGGTTAGCACTAATAATAACAGGATATAACTTCTTTTCATCAAGATAAGCATATTTCCAAGTATCACGTAATTGTTTAAGCTCAAACACAGGATCACTCTTGGGTGGTAGAGGATCTTCAAGAGTCTCAACAGCCAAGTTGTGTTTCAAAACAGGCATTTGTTTAAAGAATATCTCATCTATTTCATATATTTCATCCATATGCATATCATTTTCATGGTCTAGCAAATATTGTTCTAAAGGATCAGTAGGAGGCACTACAATAGAAGCTAGACCAATAATTTCATCTTTACTAGGAAATTCTTTATCACGAGGTTGTCTATGGAATTTGGAGAAATTAAACTCATGAGACACATCCCCGAAACTTGCGCTAACAATTTCTTTCTCACAATCTATCTTAGCATTAACAGTGTTCAAGAAAGGTCTACCAAATATAATGGGAAAAATCATCTTGTGGGGAGCCAAGAACGAGAAAATCAGTAGGGTATTTTATTTTCCCACACAAGACTTCAACATCTCTAACAATCCCATGTGGTGTAATAGTATCTCTATTAGCAAGCTTAATAGTAACATCAATATCTTCTATTTCAGTAGGAGCAATATCATTGATAATTTATTGATATAAGGTAAAAGGGATAGCACTCACACTAGCACCCAAATCACATAAGCCATGATAACAATGATCTCCTATTTTAATAGAGACAACAGGCGTGCCAACAACAGGTCTGTGTTTATCTTTTCCATTGGGTTTAGCAATTCTAGTAGCTTCAGCACAGAAATAAATAACATGCCCATCAATATTTTCGACCAAGAGATCTTTAACCATAGCAACATTAGGTTCAACTTTAATTTGTTCAGGGGGTGTAGGTGTTCTAATATAACTCTTACGAACCATAGTTGAAGCCTTAGCATGTTCTTTTATCCTAACAGGAAAAGGTGGTTTCTCAATATAAGCAGTAGGAATAACTGGATCAACATTATAAGTAGTGGTTTCTTCCCTAGCTTCAACAGGTTTTACTACTTTCACTTCAATGGGAGGATGATATTTAAACCACTTCTCCTTAAGGAGATCAACATGAGTAGCAAATGATTCACAGAAAGAGGCTACTATATCAGAGTCAAGTCCATATTTTGTGCTAAATTCACGAAAAACATCGGTATCCATAAAAGCTTTAACACAATCAAACTCAACATTTATACCTGACTCCTTACCTTCGTCGAGCTTCCAATCTTTAGAGTTGCGTTTAATTCTTTCCAAGAGATCCCATTTAAATTCAATAGTCTTCTTCATAAAAGAGCCGGTACAAGAGGTATCGAGCATGGATTGATCATTACGAGAAAGCCGAACATAAATTTTTGAATAATAATTTCTCTCGAGAGCTCATGATTAGGGAATGAATATAACATTGACTTAAGCCTCCCCCAAGCTTGAGCGATACTTACTCCTTCACAAGGCCAAAAATTATATATATAATTTCGATCACGATGAACCAGATGCATAGGGTAAAACTTCTGATGAAATTCCAATTTCAATCGGTTGTAATTCCAAGATCCAATATCATCACATAGCCTATACCATGTCAATTCCTTTCCCTTCAAAGATAAAGGGAAGACCTTCCTCTTGACTTCATCTCCGGGTAAACCTGCAAGCTTAAATAATCCACAAACTTCATCCACAAAGATTAGGTGCATATCAGGATGTAGTGTTCCATCTCCTGCATAAGGATTAGCTAGCAGTTTCTCTATCATACCAGAAGGAATTTCATAATAAATATTTTCAGTAGGTGCAGTAGGTTGAGGAGCAACTCTTTGTTCTTCCAGTCAAGGTGAAGATACCCCGAACAAGCCCCTCAAAGGATTATTTTCAATAGTGACAAGTGACAGTAAATTTCAGCATGTAATATAAATTTTTCCTTACCAAATTCCACTCACCAAAGGCGCTTCACTCCCCGGCAACGATGCCAGAAAAGAGTCTTGATGACCCACAAGTATAGGGGATCTATTGTAGTCCTTTCGATAAGTAAAAGAGTCGAACCCAACGAGGAGCAGAAAGAAATGACAAGCGGTTTTCAGCAAGGTATTCTCTGCAAGCACTGAAATTATCGGTAATAGATAATTTGGTAGTAGGATTTTCGTAACGGGTAACAAGTAACAAGTGTAGCAAATGTGTAACATGGTGGCCCAATCCTTTTTATAGCAAAGGATAAGCCTGGACGAACTCTTATATAAAACAAAGCACTCCCGAGGACACATGGGAATTATTGTCAAGTTAGTTTTTATCATGCTCATATGATTCGCGTTCGCTACTTTGATAATTTGATATGTGGGTGGACCGGTGCTTGGGTGTTGTCCTTACTTGGAAAAGCCTCCCACTTATGATTAACCCCTCTCGCAAGCATCCGCAACTACGCATGAAGAATTAAAATAAATCTAACCATAGCATGAAACATGTGGATCCAAATCAGCCCCTAACGAAGCAACACATAAACTAGGGTTTAAGCTTCTGTCACTCTAGCAACCCATCATCTACTTATTACTTCCCAATGCCTTCCCCTAGGCCCAAATCATGGTGAAGTGTCATGTAGTCAATGTTCACATAACACCACTAGACGAAAGACAACATCCATCTCATCAAAATATCGAACGGATACCAAATTCACATGATTACTTATAACAAGACTTCTCCCATGTCCTCAGGAACAAACGTAACTACTCACAAGGCATGTTCATGTTCAAAATCAGAGGGGTAATAAATATCATTAAGGATCTGAACATATGATCTTCCACCGAATAAACCAACTAGCATCAACTACAAGGAGTAATCAACACTACTAGCAACCCACAGGTACCAACCTAAGGTTCTGAGGCAAAGATTGAATACAAGAGATGAACTAGGGTTTGAGAGGAGATGGTGCTGGTGAAGATGTTCATGAAGATTGACCCTCCCACGATGAGAGGATCGTTGGTGATGACGATGGCTTCGATTTCCCCCTCCCAGAGGGAAGTTTCCCCGGTAGAATCGCTCTGCCGGAGCTCTAGATTGCTCCTG
Source organism: Thinopyrum elongatum (assembly GCA_011799875.1). Classification (NCBI taxonomy): domain Eukaryota; kingdom Viridiplantae; phylum Streptophyta; class Magnoliopsida; order Poales; family Poaceae; genus Thinopyrum; species Thinopyrum elongatum. The sequence goes on from CM022299.1 coordinate 544,725,584, forward strand.
CCCAGGTTCCGCCTCGAGACAGCGGCGCTTCGTCCCGAAAGCTTTTTTCTGATTTTTTTCAGGTCAAAACCCTCCATATAGCAGAAGAGGGGCACCAGACGATGGCCAGGGGGCCCACAAGCCCTGGGAGCGCGCCCTGGGGGGTAGGCCCCCAGGCTTGTGGCCACCTGGTGGGTCCCCTCCTATAGTTTCTTTTCCCAATATTTTTTATATATTCCAAAACAATTCTCCGTAAAGTTTCAGGACATTTGGAGTTGTGCAGAATAGGTATCTCAGAATTGCTCCTTTCCGGTCCAGAATTCCAGTTGCCGGTATTCTCCCTCTTCATGTTAATCTTCAAAATAAGAGAGAAAATGCATAAGTATTGTACCATAATGTGAAATAACAGTCCATAATGCAATAAATATCAACATAAAAACATGATGCAAAATGGACGTGTCACCTCTCAGATGCAGAATTCCGTCTTCGAAAAAGGCTCAAACTGTGTATTTTAGGACTAGCGGCAGTAGACCGAGCGCGGAAGCGACAGGCCTCCCGGATCACATGGCTGCGGGCAAGGGACACGCCTTCTGCTTTCTTCCATGCGAAAATAAACTCTAGGAAGTGGAAAACATTCATCCATACCATACATGGGCCAACATGCGTAGTCACCTCGCAGGAGGACAAAGAGAAGGCGATACATGATCATTTCTCCTCTCTACTGGGAACAACAGCGTGCCGTGACGCCACCATCCATTGGATCTCCATATATATGCCTAGGTCACAAGGAGGAGGGCTGGACAACCCATTCACGGAGGACAAAGTGTGGCTTGCGATCAAGGCATCACCGGCGGAGCGATCACTGGGGCTGGACGGCTTCTCAGGCACCTTCTTCAGGTCCTGTTGGGCAATCATCAAAGACGACATCATGGTGGCATTCAGCCAGTTCTACAACCTAGCTGGTAGAAATTTTGGAGCACTTAACACGGGTGTCGTGGCCTTGCTACCAAAGAAGGATGGGGTGGCCTCCATTAGCGATTATAGGTCGATTAGTCTTATACACTCCATGGCCAAGTTGATCTCCAAAGTGCTCTCCATGAGGTTGGCCAGTATAATCCACACACTAATCTCACCACCGCAGTCGGCCTTCCTACAGACGAAGTGCATACATGACAGTTTCCTATACGTCCAAAACTGTGTCAAAGCCCTACACAGGCGGAAAACCCTGGCTCTACTCCTTAAGCTTGACATCGCCAAGGCCTTCGACAATGTGTCCTGTGAGTACATACTAGAGCTGCTACAACAGATGGGTTTTAGTGCACGGTGGAGAGATTGGATCGCACTGCTACTCTCCACATCATCGCCATCCTTCCTCCTCAATGGCGTTCCTGGACAATGGATTCACCACCGCCGGGGCCCTTGGCAGGGCGACCCCCTGTCAACGTTCCTATTTATTCTGGCGATAGACCCACTCCACCATTTACTAGAAGCAGCTGCACAACAACACATCATAGCACCACTTCAAGGGCGGGAGCTCAAGCTTCGAATCAATCTCTACGCCGACAACGCCGTTATCTTCGCAAACCCAATAAAACAGGAGATTGACGCACTACTGCACATCCTTCATGATTTTGGAGCATCCACAAGCCTGCACATCAACCCCTCCAAATCCGTGGTGTTACCCATTATATGTGAAAATGTAGACCTCGCGGAGGTGCTCTTGGACAGTTCCAACCACCTACCTGGGGCTCCCACTTAAACTTACTAGGCTGAGATTAGCTAACCTACAGTTCATCATAGATAGGATTAAGGCTAGCCTCGCGGGTTGGAAAGGGAAATTGCTACCCATAGCTAGCAGGAAATCACCTTGCAGCGCCATGCCAACATTCGCGCTATCTGTTCTTCGAGTACCAAAGAAGCTCCTCAAGGAAATAGACAAATGTAGGCATAGATTCCTATGGAAGCAAGACGAGGAGATCACCGGGGGTAGCTGCAAGGTGAACTGGCCGACGGTATGCACACTTACCTCGCGAGGGGGGCTGGGTATCCTGTGTTAGGTTGATCTCTCCCGTGTGGGCCCAACGGCCCACCAGACCCCTGATCCACGCGCCCTGATCGGGGGCGCCCAACCCCTTACTGGTTGGTGGGCCCCTGTGACCTGCGCTATATCAACAGAGGTGGGGGCCAGGGCACGGACGACGAAGTTCACCACCGCCTCAAACCCCACCGATACTCCCTACCGATCTAGGGTTAGCGCAGTGCTCACGGGAAGCACCACCGCCGTCACCCCGCTCTCTCACGTGCTCACGCCGCCACCGACGCCATGGTCACCGGCGGGAGCTCCTCAGGTGCGGGAGAAGGTAATGCCCATCACTACCTCTGCTGATTCCTAACCCTAACCGATCCAAAGTTCTATCAATGGTATCAGCCTAGATAGGGTATAGGATATCGGTAAGAGATTGAGAATCCTCCCCTCCCCGAAGAACCCTAGAACAGGGCAAAGAAAAAGAACTCACCGGAACAGGGCCTTGGGCCAGCCGGCAAAGAGCGCCGCCGTCACGACCGTGCTGTTCCTCTCGATCCCCACACACATCGGCAAGCCGAGGTGCGGGGAAGAAGAACATCACCACCCCAAAAGGGGCAAAGGGCACCGCCACCGAGCCGCTTGACGGCGGCGCACTCTCCTTCGGGAGCTCGCGCGCGCCGGAAAGGGGGACGGGGGAGGCGCCGATGCATCGTGTGCTCTCCCATCGCATGCACAAAGGAGCAGAGCAGGGCTCTGTCGGCGTCTCTGATCTCTCTCTCTCTCTCACTGTTTTTGGTGGATGGAGGGAGGAAAGGAGAGGGAGAGGAAAATGGAGCGCGGCGGCGCGGCGCGGTGGTCGTCCACGCCGACGCCGGCGACCGGTGCGGCGCGGTAGCCGAGCGGCCGATCAGGGCGCTGCCCTTTTTTCCCCGACAGGAAAAGAAAGAAGAAGGGAAAGGGAAACAGAGGGTCGCGCGCGCAGCGTGGTGGTCTTCGACCCCGTCCCCGGCGGCCGGGGAGGGCGGCCGGGGCGCTACCCTTGTGTCCGCCGTCTGAGAGAGAGAGAGAGAGAGAGAGAGAGAGAGAGAGAGATCAAAGAGAGAACAGAATGGGGGCGCTAGGTTTCGGGTCGGGGGACTCTGTCCCTGTTTTGGTCTAGCGAGAACAACGGCCCGCCGTTGGATCGAGATCGACGGCCACCGTGAAACCCTAGCCCCGCCCCGGGCCAAGTGGGCCGAAAGTGGACTCGCGGCTGGGCTCTGGCCGGCTCACGCGGCTGGGCTCTGACCGGCTGGCGCGCTGGGCCGAGGCCGGCCCAGCTGCAGTTTTCTTTTTCTGTTCTTTGTTAGTTTTTTGTCCAGATTTGGGCAGATTTCAAATAGTTTTTTCTATACAAATTTTTCCAACGAAATTTTGTTTAGAAAATAGAAAAGACATAGCAAATGTTTTCTGCAAAGAATAATAGAAAAGTTTCTGGAAATAAAAATAGAAATTTTCAGAAAAAGAAAGTTCATGAATTTTACAAAGAAAATAATAAAGTTCATGAATTTTTATTTCGTCAAAGAAAAGTTTCTGTAAAGAGTAAAAAGTTCATGATTGTTTATTCATGTTTTTCCGCTGCGTAAATAATTAATAGTGCTCTTTTACAAAGAAAATAAAAGTTTAGATAGAATTAAGTTTTTAAGAGCATGTTAAAGTGATTATTAAAATTAATGTGATTATGTTATTTTTATGACCAACATTGTTAATAACATGATCATGTTTTATTATTGAATTTAAAGGTGTATTTATTTCTAATATTTTGCCCAACGGTAATATAGAATTAATTGCATAGACAATTGTATGTTTAATTTGACCAACGTTAGATTAATGCATATGATTGTTATACTGATCTCACTTAAATTGTGATTTCAGGAGGCTTCCACTTGATGAGTTGCCTAAAAGATGTTCCGATACTCAGAGGTGACAACTACACTGAGTGGAGGAAGAAAGTAGAACTGGCATTTGTCTGTGCAGAGCTGGACTGGGTTGTGGACACTCCACAGCCAGTCAGACCTACAGAGCCAGTAAGAGAGGTCACTGAAGATGATGATGCATGGGAGAAAAAGAAAAAAGATCATGCTCCTGTGGAGATGTTATACTCCATAGAAAACCAAAAGTGGGTCAATGCAAACAAAAAGTGCATGGCATTTATAAAGAATACAATTGAGAGCACCATTGTGGGTTCCATTCCAGAGTGCACTTCCGCAGGGGAGTTGCTTACAAAGATAAAGAGCCAGTTCACTGGCTCTTCAAAGATATATGCCACCCAGGTGTTAAAGCAACTGGTGACAGAACACTACACAGGTGGTAGTCATGGAATAAGAGAGCACATCCTCAGGATGAGCAATATGGCAGCAAAGCTCAAGCCCATGGATGCAGATCTAGAGATCAAACCAAAGCTCCTGGTCCACCTGGTCATGGCTTCACTGCCAAAGGAGTTTGAAACTTTTGTTGTAAACTACAATATGTCACCTGGAACATGGGACATTGAAAAGACAATAGCAATGTGTGTCCAAGAAGAGGACAGACTCAAAGCCTCACATGGTGGTTCACTCAACTATGTGAAGGATCATAAGAAAAAGAATTATAATCAAAACAGCAAAAGTTCCCCCTCAAAGCCACATGGTAAAGCTCCCTATCAGCATCAGCAGAAGCCTTTCCCAGTGGACAAAGACACTTGTCTCCACTGTAAGAAGACTGGGCACTACAAGAAAGACTGCCCTGATTGGCTGAAGTCCTTAATGGCAAAGCAAGGTAACAACATTGTTTCCTTAGTAAATGAATCCTTGTACACACAGTTTCTGAAATCTACTTGGTGGATTGACTCAGGAGCAACTGTTCATGTTGCAAATTCTTTACAGGGATTCCATTCGACCCGGACTGCGCAAAGAAGAGAAAGAGACATTGAAGTAGCAAATGGAATTCAAGCGGAAGTTGAAGCTGTCGGTGACATCTCCTTGGAGTTAGCTGATGGATTCAAGCTTCTACTTAGAGATGTTTTATTTGTTCCATCATGTCATAGAAACTTAATTAGTGTTTCTTGTTTGGACAAAGATAATTATGAATGTTATTTTGGACATGGCAAATGTGCCATATGGTTTAATAATGCTTATGTGGGTGATGCTTTACTTCACGATGGGCTTTATTTATTATCACTACGTGAAAAAGTTTATTCAGTATGTAATGTGAAAGAACATGTTTCCACGTCGAATAAAGAACAAAAGAAAAGAAAGAGAACTCACGACTCATCGAAATTTTGGCACTGTCGTTTGGGCCATATTTCCAAGGGGAGAATAGAAAGACTCGTTAAAAGTGAAATTCTTCCTCCATTAGAGTTCTCAGACTTAGAACAATGTGTAGATTGCATTAAAGGAAAGTATGTAAAACAAATTAAAAAGGGTGCAATATATAGCACAGGCACACTGGAAATCATTCACACTGACATTTGTGGACCATTTCCGGTGAAAAGTGTGGATGGATATGACTCGTTCATAACATTCACAGATGATTACTCTCGCTATGGTTATATTTATCCAATCAAAGAAAGATCTGAAGCGTTGGATAAATTTAAGATATTCAAAGCTGAAGTTGAAAATCAGCATGATAAAAGAATAAAGATAGTAAGATCCGACTGTGGGGGAGAGTACTACGGTCGGCATACTCCATATGGCCAAGTCCCTGGACCTTTTGCAAAGTTCTTGCAGGAGACTGGCATAGTAGCCCAGTATTCAATGCCGGGCGAGCCTCAGCAAAATGGGGTAGCTGAAAGGCGTAACCGTACACTTATGGATATGGTGCGCAGTATGATGAGTTATTCCACCTTGCCATTGGGATTATGGATGGAGGCGCTTAAAACCGCCATTCACATTCTCAACAGAGTGCCAAGCAAGTCGGTGCCCAAAACACCGTACGAGCTATGGACAGGAAGACTGCCCTCCCTACAACACTTCAGGGTGTGGGGGTGCCCTGCTGAAGCCAAAATGTTTAATCCAAACATTGCAAAGTTAGATCCCAAAACAGTGAGTTGCCACTTCATTGGCTATCCAGACAGATCAAAAGGTTTTCGTTTCTACTGTCCAGACAGATACACAAAGTTTGTAGAAACGAGACATGCAGTCTTCTTAGAGGATGAAATGATGAGGGGGAGCTTGGTAGCTCAGAAAATCGATCTTGAGGAGAAGAGGGTGCATGCACCTAATCCGATGATTCAGGAGCCATTTTTCTCACTACCAACTGCAACTCCACCCATGACAACTATGGGGGTAGACCCGGAACCTGTCCGTCAGGAGCCGACTGAACCCGTTGTTGAGCATGAAAGGGAGGTGCAACAGCCAATTTTAGACGATGTGCCGGAAGTTGAGGCACAAAATGTGCCAGAAACTGAGGCCCTTAGAAGGTCTAATAGAACAAGAAGATCAGCTATTTCTACTGATTTTAAAGTTTATAACACAGAAATAGTTCATATGGAAGGTGATCCCACTACATATGAAGAAGCCATTAAGAGCCCTCACTCATCAAAGTGGATAGAGGCAATGGAAAACAAGATGAAATCGATGAGTTCCAAAGATGTTTGGGACTTAGAGGAAATTCCTAAAGGAGCCAAAACAGTAGGCTGCAAATGGGTCTACAAAACCAAGTATGACTCTAAAGGGAACGTAGAAAAGTATAAAGCCCGGCTTGTGGCAAAAGGATTTACACAAAGAGAAGGGATAGACTACAATGAGACTTTTTCCCCAGTCTCATGTAAGGACTCCTTCAGAATCATAATGGCATTAGTTGCACATTTTGATTTAGAGTTACATCAAATGGATGTTAAGATGGCATTTCTGAATGGTGATTTAAAAGAAAAGGTATACATGAAACAACCCAAAGGTTTTATCATGGAAGGCAAGGAAAATATGGGATGCCGCCTGAAGAAATCCATTTATGGATTAAAGCAAGCCTCTAGACAGTGGTATCTAAAGTTTAATGAGACAATTAAAGGTTTTGGATTTATAGAAAATATTGAGGACAACTGCATTTATGCAAAGTTTAAAAATGGGAAATATATTTTCCTAATCTTGTATGTGGATGATATCTTGCTTGCTAGCAGTGATGTTAGTCTGCTACAAGAAACAAAGAAGTTCTTGTCCTCAAATTTTGATATAACAGATCTTGGTGAAGCATCATATGTTTTGGGCATAGAAATTCACCGAGATAGGAACAATGGAGTCTTAGGACTATCGCAAAAAGCATATTTAGAAAAGATTCTTAAAAAGTATAATATGCATGCGAGTAAAGCCACACCTGCTCCTATAGTCAAGGGCGATAGTTTTGGGAAATTCCAATATCCCAAGAACCAGTACGAAATCGATCAAATGAAAGCAGTACCATATGCTTCGGCTGTTGGCAGCTTACAGTATGCACAAGTGTGCACTCGCCCTGACTTAGCTTTTATCACCGGGGTACTCAGTAGATATCAAGAGAATCCAGGCATAGAGCACTGGAAGATGATAAAGAAAGCATTGCGTTATGCGCAAGGCACGAAGGATTACATGCTAATATACAGGAGAAATGATTTCCTAGAGATAAAAGGGTATTCAGACGCAGATTTTGCGGGGGACAGAGATGATAGAAAATCCACGTCAGGATACGTATTCACCCTCGCTGGGGGAGCTATTTCGTGGAAAAGCTCCAAACAGTCAATAGTTGCATCATCCACGATGTATGCAGAATTCATAGCATGCTTCGAGGCCACGGGGCAGGCGATATGGCTAAAGAAATTTATACCCGACTTGAAAGTGGTAGATTGTATTCACAAACCACTAAAGATGTACTGTGACAACCAGCCCGCAGTATTCTATGCTCACAACAACAAGTCGAGTAATGCTGCCAAAACAATAGAGATGTTTGACACGAGAAAATTCTCTAAGCGCTCCGAGAAGAAGGGAAGAGGCGAGCGTATTTCTCTCTTGCGTCGGGGGAAGGTAAAAAGAAGTATGCGGGCGTGCCAGTGTACCATAGTACACAAAGAAAATGGTACGAGAAACGAGCATTTTATTAATCTCATTGGAGAAACAAAATTACAAGATCCCGTAAAGAAAAGGTGCACTCCGTGGCCTACTAGCGCGGCCATCCTGACTGTGGCGATTGCGGTCTCCTGGTTCCCGGGGCCTCGGAAGGCTCCCGGTTAATTACTCCCGCGGGTTGCTCCGCGGGATACCTCTGATTGAGCTGTGTGGTCATCTTCGTCATCTTCGCTTCGCATTCTCCATGCATGATGATGGTGATGTGTGTGTGGGCGGCGGCAGAGCCCGTGTCCTCGTTGGTACACGCGCCGCATGTAGCGTGGCCTTTGCAGTGGCCTCGCCCGCCCTCGCCGTCGTGCCTCGTCGGTCTTGGCGGCGTTGGAGTAGTTGGTGTTGGGGTAGCATGGGTCACGCTCGGCTTGGACTTCTCGACGACCAATAGCTTCGCCGGGGTATGCAAGGGGCTACTCCTTGAGGGAGTAATGGTTTAGGGAGACCGGCGTCAGTGTAAGAAAACTGACGCGCGCTCACATTGGCGTGGCCAGGGTGGTTGGCACCTCATCTCGGCTAGACGCCAAGTATTTGGCTGTCCGCCAAGGCAAAGGCGCCGCCTCACGGGGCCGTGGAAGGTGGCGTCGTAGAGGCCGCGTCGCCTTGGGCTGGTGCTACGCGAAAGAGTGACCTGTGCGCCGGCGACGCCATGGACCTATACGCCAAGGACCTGTTCGCCACGGTGGGTGTGCCTCTCGAAGGAGGGACCGATCTTGTACTGCGTTGTTGCAAACTCCGGTTCGGACAAAGATCTGTACGCCATGAAGGGAGAAGTGAGTCTCGGGCTGCGTCGTCAGCGAGCTCTGGTTCCGCCACACCGTCTCCTCCAAGAACATGGTGCAAAACCTGTACGCATGTGATCTGTTCGCCATTGACCTATCCGTCGGGGGCGTGCGCCTCATGAAGGAGGGGGCGGTCATGGGCTGCGTCGCTGCGGACACTGGTTCCGTCGAGAATCTGTACGCCATGAAGGGAAAGGCGAGTCTCGGGCTACGTCGTCGGCAAGCTCCGATTCCGCCACGCCATCTCCTCCAAGAGCGCGGTGCAAAACCTGTACGCCCGTGTCTCCTTCGCGATGAACCTGTTCACCGTGGCCCTGTTCGTCGCAATCTGTGCGTTGCGACCTGAACTTCATGACCTGTTCATCAAAGACCCCCTGGAAATATCAGCTTCGTCTCCATGTAGTCGTCGTCGCCGGTCTGTGCGCCTCGCCGGTGGCCTTGGGATCTTGCGTGACCCCTGGTTCTAATGTGCCATGCAACTCAAGATGTCTTCAAGCCTTCTGAAGAGCTAGCTTGACTTGACACGCAACGGCCTCTTGTGTGTTGCCGTCGCAGTCGTCCAGCTCGGACGGGTGTCGCTGCTGCCGCCGCGTCCTCTCGCCGGTCTTCTCACATGTGAACTTGGACGGTCACCAGTGAGCCGCCGTACGCACGGCCGCAGTGGGCACGTCTCTCCCAGCTTGCTGCCATCTCGGTCCCAATCTTGCCGATGCTGCCGCCAGGGGCGCATCTTCTCTTGTTCTTCTCCCCGGCTGTTCTTCTCGTGTAGCACCTGATAGATGAAAAACATAGTAACAAATAAAATTAGTTAGCAGGGCTTGGTCAGCTCCCATTTCTTCATCTCCTTGGGTGCCTGCGTGCTCGCCCTGGGCAGGCCGGCGCCATGGCCGGCGCCTCGTGTGCCATCACATCTGGTGCATGGTCTGCGATAGCGCGGCCGCGGGTGCGCCGTCGCCTCATAGGTTGCATTCCAGCTGGATCCCTTCGGTCTCTCCTGGCGCGTGAGGCGTGGTCTCTCCTCCTGGGCGTGTGTGCTGCTGCTGCCGCGGGCATGTCCGCTGCGTGGGTTGTCTTCTCCTCACCGTCTTGGCTCCGTGTCGTTGTTGTTCGCGACGTTGGCTTGATGAAGTTGATGAACGGTGTGCGACGACGGGCTCCGGGTCACCATCTTGAGCGGCATCCCTCCGGCGTGATGAAGTAGACGACGGGCTGCACGATGTCGAGCTCCATGCAGTCGACCTCCATGGCGCCGGCTTGCAGACATCGACGGTGGGCGGTGTCGTGGCGTGCTCCATGTCGTCGTCTTCCGCGGCACCATCATGATGAAGTGGACGCGAGCGGTGATGGTGACCACCGTGCCGTCCACCTACATGCATGGCACCGGCTTGACGACATCGACGGTCGGCGGCGTCGTGGCGTGCTCCAGCTGCAACAAGATAGAAGGTGGCGCACGAGGATGATGTTGATGAGGTCGTCGTGTGCGTGCAACAACTCCGGCGTAGCCATGCATGGGTTGGGCGTCTTTGACGGGGATGATGGCGCGTGGACTTAGCCGGTGGTGGGTTGTGTCGTGGATGATCTCCGGATCATCGGCGTCCGGCACGACCAAGAGGCTGAGAGTCGGCGTTGTCAACGAGGATGGTGGCGTGTGGACGTAGCCAGTGGTGGGCTGCATCGTCGGCGAGCTCCGACCGGCCAGCGTCATCGTCCGTGACAGGGTCCCTCGTTCCGATCGCCACCTTTCTCTCCTACGCCCCCGGCGGCCGCCTCCAAGTATCTGCGTCTGGCCGGCCTTCGGATCTATTTCTGTGTTTCTTGCGTACGTGCTTCTCTCGCCGCGGTCTCCCATGAACCCTAGTAAAACAATGGCAAAGAAACAACACATAATAGGAGGAAGACGGAGAAGAGGGCGTCATCGCCACTGCCGACGACGCACCGGCCAGGATTGGGCAGCTTCAAGTCGTCATCCCGGTCCGCCGCCGCCGCCGCTGCCGCTTCTCGTCGTCTGATCGGTCTCGGCGCTGCCGCAGCAGCGTCCTTTATGTACGTCTCCTTCGGCTAGACGCCAGCTCCATCGACGCTGCCGCACGGGCGCGTCTCCTCCTGGGTGTCTCTCCTCCTTAGGGCACGCACAGCCGCGGAACAGGGTTGCCCGGCGAGCGTATCTGCAGGACGCTTCTGCCGTGGGCGCGTCTTTACCTCCTTGGCGCTGCCGCCAGGGCTGGCTGCCGCCGTACGGCCTCGGGTGCGTGAGTTATGGATGGATGGGGTGCTGCGTGTGATCGATGGATGGCTGCATGGGTTCGCCTCCCCTCTCTGGCCGTGCCTCCCCCCTGATGCATTTGCTTGGGCATCTATTTATAGGCAGAAGGTGTACGCCTCTGCGCCCGTGTGGCCAGTCTAACCTCCCGATTTTGTTGGACTAGATAGAGATGAAACCGTCAGCCAAGATGATGTTTATCTCCTCCTCTTCTTGACGTGCACGTCCAATACGTACCGGTTGTCGCGGACGCTGTTTGTAGTCGGGCTGTACATGACATCAACGTAGACCATACACCTCCTACAAGCCTGTGTGCGAAACAAAACCAAGGAAAAATAATAATAATACGTGCATACCTGATCGCCCGTTCGTGTGCTCGACTTCTGCTAGCCGGGTGCGTAATCTCCATGCTAAACATACCTGTTGGGAATTAGATACGTATAAATACGCGCCGGCCAGGGTGCCGGTATACGGGTATTCGGAACTGGCGCGCGGTCGTTCGGGTGTATGTACGATTCAGCGAGGCGTCGACGGGAGCTGCACCTAGCCTTTACATCTGCATGGTTAGCTTGATACGTGATCAAATACGTGTGTGGTGTAGCTCATACTATGCGTGCAATCAACAAGTATACGCTAGTCGGTACGTGGGCAACGTCAACGTGCATGCATGCACATGGAGCCAACCCAAGGATTAGCCGGTGCATGTGCGTACGTGTGTACTTAACAGATAGTGTCTTGCATCACCTGTGCTTAAGAGAAATCGTTCACATCTAAACTTAAACTTCTGAAAATAGAAAGCACAAAAACACGTCAAATAAGAGATACGGTATTATGTTGTGAAAGATAAAATCCAGGATCAAACTATAAGTCTCAAGCATATAAGGAGAAATGATATGCTTGCGGATCCGTTAACGAAAGGCTTACCACCCAATGTGTTCAAGGAACACTTAGCCGGCATGGGTTTAAGGGAAAGCCTTATGATTCCTGGATAGGCCCAAAAGGAACAGAATTTGTTTCTGAACAAAACGTATGTTGTAGCTGTATGATTCTATCGGCAATTAAGCTGTGACGATGAGACATGCTCTGTGTACCAATATGTGATGGAACAAATATACTAGAAAGTATAAAGTTAAAAGTAAAAGTTGAGATCAAAGGGGAGAATGTTAGGTTGATCTCTCCCATGTGGGCCCAACGGCCCACCAGACCCCTGATCCACGCGCCCTGATCGGGGGCGCCCAACCCCTTACTGGTTGGTGGGCCCCTGTGACCTGCGCTATATCAACAGAGGTGGGGGCCAGGGCACGGACGACGAAGTTCACCGCCGCCTCAAACCCCATCGATACTCCCTACCGATCTAGGGTTAGCGCAGTGCTCACGGGAAGCACCACCGCCGTCACCCCGCTCTCTCACGTGCTCACGCCGCCGCCATGGTCACCGGCGGGAGCCCCTCAGGTGCGGGAGAAGGTAATGCCCATCACTACCTCTGCTGATTCCTAACCCTAACCGATCCAAAGTTCTATCAATGGTATCAGCCTAGATAGGGTATAGGATATCGGTAAGAGATTGAGAATCCTCCCCTCCCCGAAGAACCCTAGAACAGGGCAAAGAAAAAGAACTCACCGGAACAGGGCCTTGGGCCCACCGGCAAAGAGCGCCGCCGTCACGGCCGCGCCGTTCCTCTCGATCCCCACACGCATCGGCAAGCCGAGGTGCGGGGAAGAAGAACATCACCACCCCGAAAGGGGCAAAGGGCACCGCCACCGAGCCGCTTGACGGCGGCGCGCTCTCCTTCGGGAGCTCGCGCGCGCCGGCAAGGGGGACGGGGGAGGCGCCGATGCATCGTGTGCTCTCCCATCGCATGTACAGAGGAGCAGAGCAGGGCTCTGTCGGCGTCTCTGATCTCTCTCTCTCACTGTTTTTGGTGGATGGAGGGAGGAAAGGAGAGGGGGAGGAAAATGGAGCGCGGCGGCGCGGCGCAGTGGTCGTCCACGCCGCCGCCGGCGACCGGCGCGGCGCGGTAGCCGAGCGGCCGACCAGGGCGCTGCCCTTTTTTCCCCGACAGGAAGAGAAAGAAGAAGGGAAAGGGAAACAGAGGGTCGCGCGCGCGGCGCGGTGGTCTTCGACCCAGTCGCCGGCGGCCGGGGAGGGCGGCCGGGGCGCTGCCCTTATGTCCGCTGTCTGAGAGAGAGAAAGAGATCGAAGAGAGAACAGAATGGGGGCGCTAGGTTTCGGGTCGGGGGACTTTGTCCCTGTTTTTGTCTAGCGAGAACAACGACGCGCCGTTGGATTGAGATCGACGGCCACCGTGAAACCCTAGCCCCGCCCCGGGCCAAGTGGGCCGAAAGTGGACTCGCGGCTGGGCTCTGGCCGGCTCACGTGCTGGGCCGAGGCCGGGCCAGCTGCAGTTTTCTTTTTTTGTTCTTTGTTAGTTTTTTGTCCAGATTTGGGCAGATTTCAAATAGTTTTTTCTATACAAATTTTTCCAACGAAAATTTTGTTTAGAAAATAGAAAAGACATAGCAAATGTTTTCTGCAAAGAATAATAGAAAAGTTTCTGGAAATAAAAATAGAAAATTTTCAGAAAAAGAAAGTTCATGAATTTTACAAAGAAAATAATAAAGTTCATGAATTTTTATTTCGTCAAAGAAAAGTTTCTGTAAAGAGTAAAAAGTTCATGATTGTTTATTCATGTTTTTCCGCTGCGTAAATAATTAATAGTGCTCTTTTACAAAGAAAATAAAAGTTTAGATAGAATTAAGTTTTTAAGAGCATATTAAAGTGATTATTAAAATGAATGTGATTATGTTATTTTTATGACCAACGTTGTTAATAACATGATCATGTTTTATTATTGAATTTAAAGGTGCATTTATTTCTAATATTTTGCCCAACGGTAATATAGAATTAATTGCATAGACAATTGTATGTTTAATTTGACCAACGTTAGATTAATGCATATGATTGTTATACTGATCTCACTTAAATTGTGATTTCAGGAGGCTTCCACTTGATGAGTTGCCTAAAAGATGTTCCGACACTCAGAGGTGACAACTACACTGAGTGGAGGAAGAAAGTAGAACTGGCATTTGTCTGTGCTGAGCTAGACTGGGTTATGGACACTCCACAACCAGTCAGACCTACAGAGCCAGTAACGTGTTTAGGGAGCCCCTTTTGGGATCCGCCGTGAGGAGTCGGCGCATGTAATCTTTTAGTTCTTGGCTGGCAAAGGCCAGGCCAAGTTGATGTAAACCATAGAACTGGTCCTAGGACCCTCACCCCACCTTGTGTTTCCCACTGCTTTCTGCTAATGATATGAAATGCCAGCGATTTGCTGGATCTTTTAAAAAAAAGAATTATAAAAATTTTGCAGCATGAATCCAAATTGAAAAGAAAAGGCAAAAGAAATGAAGTTAAGATTCAGGCCCATTGTCGAGTCCAAATACCAACATCTATGGAAGCGTAGAAATATCTTCTAAAAGTGTCGAAACCAAAATCACTGCATAAAAGTTCGTAAGGTCACTACACAAACTAGTAAAAAGCCATTAATTATGCTGGAATTTTCATCGTCGCCGCACACTTGGCGGGGTACGTCCACCTGAGCTTGCTGCTCATCTTCTCCGGCGGCGTCAGGCTCGAGTACCTCCTCCAGTCGGCGACCACGTTCCTGAGGTCGTGCAGCTTGGTCCCGAGCCGGAGGCAGCAGTTGGCGTGCATCGTGCACACCCTGTCCATCTCGCCGTGGTACTCGCAGAAGCCGTCGAAGAGCGCCGTGTCGAGGAACACCAGCTTTATCTGCAGCTTGCCGGCGACGAACTCACCCTTGATCGCCTCGAAGACCTCCTGGTCGTGGGCCTTCGGCCGGAACCGCGACCTCGCCGCCCGCCACCGCCTCAGCATCTCCACCGTGCGGTTCGTGGACCTGACGTAGTAGAAGCCGGTGTTTGGCGCGTTCGTGAGGTCCTCGGCGTCGCCGTTGAACCGGTCGGTCGAGATGGCCATGTCGGCGTAGAGGCTGATGTGCCGGAACGGGTTGCGCAGCCACATCACATCCAGATCCTGCATCATCATAACAAATTTCGGATCAAACACTGAAATGTGAGACGAGAGATTTAGAGGCATGAGGGTGCTAGGTGGCTAGGTAGCTTACGGTGTAGAGATAGTTGTAGCCGAGCTGGAGGACGCGGTGCTGGAAGGTGAGCTTGGACCAAACGAGCTCGAGGTAGCTTCTGGTCAGGAAGCCGTTGGCAGAGTTGACGCCGGCGGCCATAACCTCGAGGAGGTAGCAGTGGGGGTGCACGGCCTTGCAGAGGGCCAAGGCACCGGGGTCGGCGGCGACGATGAGGGTGTGGTTGAGGAGGTGCGCGATCCCCTCGCCGTCGCGGAAGCTCCCGCGGAAGAGGTCGAGCAGGGAGCCGGGCCGCGCGAACGCCTCGTTCACCGACGTGATGATGACCGTCCCGTCGTCCATGGCAACCCTGGGAAGCAGCTCCGCCAGCCCCGGGAATGACTCCTCCTGCGCCTGTGGCCACACATGCAAATCGGTTAATTTCCCAGCCTTCACGGCCATTGTACACACTGCAAATGAACTGCGAGGGTACCTTTTTGTCGCCATCCGATACATCGGTCGCGAGGTCAGCGGCATGGCTAGTCAGCTGATGAGCTGACGATCCGTTCCCGAACCGGAAGCTCGATATGCTGGACAGCTGCTCGTCGACCCGGTCGGAGGCGAGGAAGAAGAGCAGCACGGTGGGGAGGAGAGCCCCGAGGAGGAACGAGACCGAGTGGCTGACGCCGCCGCCGCCGCAGTTGTGCTGCGTGCTCCTCAGGCTGCCCATGCCGATCGCACCAGATCAGATCAGTACTCGTCGGTGGTACTAGTACTGTTCTAGCAAGACTGGGGACGTATGCAGTGTGCTCCTACCCTGCTAAGCACCTCTGCTGAATATAGTGTAGTACTACTACCATTGATCTCTCGGATGAACGCAAACCAAGGTCAATCCTGGTGGGTCTTACAAGGAGTAGTACTATAGTAGGTACTACTCCTAGCTACTCGTGTCTTGACTCTTCAAACGCCGACCGGGCACGCGAAGCAAGACCATTAATCCTAGTGCGTCTATATATACGCACGCATTCCTTAATTTCAGTAAGTTCAGCCGGGCAAACGTGTACTGAACGCCAACGCATTCGTCTCTTCCTTCCCTCTTATGCATATATATATAACCTTGCTACACGTACGAATTTCCGTCCAACCCTCATTATGATTAGAGACAAATCATAGATTACCAATTTGTGGGCCATAGCATCCGCTATCTAGTCGTATCAGCGTCCGATAAAAAAGAATCGTACATAGAGCAGTTTTGATATATATATGCGTGCCTGCGGTTTCCTACGATTATTGAATTTTTTTCAAGAAACTATGTACAGGCGCACAAGTTCATGTATGCACTGACAGGTACTACTACCTCCCGTCTCGATTTATAAGTTATTCACGTAGTTTTAGGTCATCGATTTAAGAAATTAAATAGATATTATATGTCATGAAAAGTATGTCACTAGATTTCTACACGGATATAGTTTCTAAATATATTTTTCACATATAATACATATTTAGAGAGTTAAATTGTCAACCTATTACTACGCGAATGACTTATACACCGGGACGGAGGTAGTATGATAAATCCTACTCTTATAAACATCTCTAAGACTACCCACAGTGGGAATAACATAGGTGATAACATCACACATATCTAGGTAAAATAAATGATGTGGCAAGTAATTAGTGAAGAAAGAGAGACATGTGATAACATACTAGTTATTCATAGTATGAGTAACATCACGCATATCAAGATAAAATGAGTCTACAACCTAATAAATGAAGTATTGCATGACACCACACATATATTACTCCCACTATAGAGGTAGTAACATAGACTAGTAACATGCATATGTTACTAGTCTAAATTACTCCCCACTATGGTTAGTCTAAGAGACTGAGCCAATGATATTGTTGAGGTTAACGATGACACCATATGCCCCTTGATGTCGACGAAAACATCACCCACCTTTGGAAGAAATGTTTTGCCCTTACTTGACACATAGAGTGAGGGAGGAGCTATGATAGCGGCGCGCCATCGACTTGTTTCAGTGTTTGTAGTCGTCGCTAAGTTGTCCACGGATCTAGAAATAATCTTTACTTCTGGTGTTTTTTTTACTACGTTGACAGTCGATGAATAGGTCGGAACTTCTGACCATCCATTCACAAATTGATCATCTGAACTATCATAATTTTCGTGGTGTTTCCCTTAGGCTCGGACCACGATCTCCCCACTCCCACTTTGCACGCAAGCATCCATTTCAAGGTCGCCCCCTTTCCAGATCCGATGTCCACTCAAAACGCTGATTCACATGGGCATCGTTAATCTCAATGGTGTACGTGAGCCGGGCAAAGAGCTTTGTACGAGCAACGGTTGTTTAACCCTAGATGCACGACGCGAAGGTTCTGAGCATCCAGAAGTGCCATCTGGCGCTGTGCGATCGCCACGCGGCCACGCACGCTCTCTCCTGCTTGTCCACGTACGTGGAAGAGGCAGCTGAACGCGGCGCGAATCTCTGATGATCGTCCCATTCTTTTCGTGTGCGGAGTACGACAAGAAACAGTTGACTCGGGGATGGGGCTCCGAAAATCATGCACGCTGTCGTGGCGTTCAATCTCTCCAGCGGCCAGGTGTACATACTGATTATGCCACAGGATCCAAGTATTACGTGCTGGATTTTTGTCGAAAGAGATCACCTGTCCAACGGAATTGTCAGAAAAGACCTTCTCCGGATGAAATTGTCAAAAAAGACCCCCTCGACCGTGGCGGCAGGCGCGGCAGGCGACACGTGGCACCTGCCGCCACACCGGGTGGCGGCAGTACTGTTCACACACTATTCACACAGCGGGGCAATTTTCGAATAGAAGGACGGAAACGGGGAGCGATGTGAACAGTGCTGCCGTCTACGGGCGTGGCGACAGCACTGTTCATCGGAGGTGAACAGTACTTTCAAAAAAATAAAAAACAGAAAATTCAAAAAAACTTAATTTTTTATGGCAGCAAAGACGATCGAGTGTTCTAAGTGGGTGCAAAATTTCAGTTTTTTTTATTTTTCTTGTAGTTTTATATATTTTTTTTAAAGCATTGTTCATTCCCCCGATGAACAGTGCTTCCGCCACGCGCCCTAGGCGGCAACACTGTTCGCATCGCGCCCGTTTTCCGTCCTGCTGTTCAAAAATCGTCCGGTTGCGTGGAATAGTGCGTGAACAGTACTGCCGCCACCCGGTGTGGCGGCAGGTGCCACGTGTCGCCTGCCGCGCCTGCCGTCACGGCCGAGGGGGTCTTTTTTGACAATTTCATCCGGAGGGGGTCTTTTCTGGCAATTCCGTTGGGCAGGTGGTCTCTTTCGACAAAAAATCCTACGTGGTAGCCATATGATGGTCTTGTGGTACGAGGTGAGAGGCAAGATGCCACCATGTGCGCGCAGGGCAAAATTGACAAATTTAACCTCGAAGTGAAAGTATTTCACAAACTGAACTGTTTCTGAAAATATTTCACATCGCTGACCTTTTTGTGCAGAGCCTGACAGGTAGGCGCTGCACTCTACTGTGCAGCTCCTTACAGCTAGACGCTGCACAGTGTAGTGCAGCGCCTAGCTGTCGGGCACTGCACAGGTGTGACGCATGAGTGTTAGGCGTGGCACAGTAGAGTGCAGTGCCTTGCTGTCAGGCGCTACACATTAGAGGTCAACTGGGTGAAATACTTTCAAAAACAGTTCACTTTGTGAAATGGTTTCGCCTCGAGGTCAAATTTGTGCCTTTTGCCGTGCGCGCAGAGGTTTGTACAAAATGTCCGTAAGAGTGCGATGCTCAGCAGATCAAGCTTTGGGAAGGTGGCAGCTATGCAAGATCAGAAGTTGAAAGTATTCTTCACGATGTTAAGAAGTTAAGTGAAGCTTTCTCTTTCTTTCCAATTGAGCTTTGTTTTTTCGAATACAATATTGAATACAATTGTTATAGTCAATCTATTTTTCAGAAGTCATCAACGAGGTGCGAAAACATAGCCTAGTACGTTATTCAATTAAATCTTAGTGTAGATAGAGTTGGTGGATAATTTATTGATTAATTATGACTATACCAAGAGTTGGTGGATAATTGCTTTTGAGTGCTTCCATGCTATTAAACAGGAAAAGGACCCAGAGCCGAGTTTCTGTGCATATAGTTAGTTGGATTTGTCGAGGGCTTGACAGGGTGGACTGGGTGTTTCTGGAGCGAGTAATGCAACAATTGGGTTTCTCTCATCGATGGGTGAATTGGATAATGAGGTGTGTCACCTCGGTGAGATATAATGTTAAACTTAATGGAACCCTCTTGGATAAATTCGCACCGTCGATGGGTGAATTGAATAATGAGGTGTGTCGCCTCGGTGAGATATAATGTTAAACTTAATGGAACCCTCTTGGATAAATTCGCACCGTCGATGGGTGAATTGGATAATGAGGTGTGTCACCTCGGTGAGATATAATGTTAAACTTATTGGAACCCTCTTGGATAAATTCGCACCGTCCCACGGGCTATGGTAGGTAGACTCACTTTCGCCATTTCTGTTCCTTTTTTCTTGTTGACGGATTGGATGCTATATTAAAACGGGACATTGTAGGGCAAGGGATATCCCCCATACGTGTGTGCGCTCAGGCACCGGGCAATTCTCACCTCTTGTTCGTGGATGATACCTTACTTTTCTTTCGAGATAATGATGCTGAAGCGAACCATGTGAAGGTAGCACTAGGAAGGTATGCTAGAGCTACTGACCAGTTTATCAATCCAAACAAGTACTCTATTTTATTTGGTCCACGATGTTCCAAGGCTAATAAATAGGAGGTGATGCACATTCTGGAGGTGGCTAATGCTAGTTTTGAGGAGAAGGACCTTGGCTTTCCGACCCCAAGTGGTTGTTTTTCTAGAGGGAAATTGCAAACTCTACAACAACAACTAATTAAGAGAATCATTCAGTGGGGCGAGCTGATGTCCCAAGCCGGAAGGGAGGTCCTCATCAAGGCAATTGTGCAGGACTTTCCGACCTTCGTTATGAGCATTTTCAAGTTTCCGAGAAGCACATGTGATGATCTCGCATGAATGATTCGGAGTTAGTGGTGGGACGTATACAGAGGGAAGCGGAAGACGCTTTGGAAGCCATGGGACTACTTGCTGAAACCTAAATCATGTGGTGGTATGGGCTTTAAGGATTTCAGAATGTTCAACCAAGCTATGTTGGCGAGACAAGCATGGCGTATACTCGCGAATCCCGAGACCCTGTGTGCATGAGTTCTGAAGGCATGCTACTTCCCAAATGGTCGTCTAGAGGACACGGTCTTCTCCACACACGCTTCACAAACTTGGCAATCTATAGTCCATGGTCCGGAGCTTCTGAAAAAGGTCTTGTATTGCGAATAGGGAACATGCAATCAGTGAGAATATGGCGGGACTCATGGATACCACATCCTACAGGCCGGCCACCTATCTCGCAGCAAGGGGGATGTCGGCTCCGCAGGGTTAGTGAGCTTCTTGATGGACATGGGGCGTGGCAGGGGGACCTTCTGCGCCAATTCTTCTTGCCTGTTGATGTCCAGGAGATTATGAAGATTAAGGCCTCCCCACGGAATGGAGATGACTTTATTGCATGGGCGCCTAAACGTACTAGTGCATTTACCGTACGTATAGTGCGTATCGGCTGGCGCTCGAGGATAAGATGCGCCCCTCTTCAGTCGTGGCCAGCAGGGCACCAGACGGGCGACGTGTCGTCTGGGCATTATAATGGAGGTGGCCTGCTCCTTCAAAGGTGTGTGTTTTCGTATGGCGGTTGGCTACGAACTCTCTAGCGACATGGGCTAATAAAGTTGATCGCCATATGGAATTAACTGACATCTACCCGCTGTGTGGTCTTGAGCGCGAGGACACTTTCCATGTGTTTTGTAGGTGCCCAAGAGCGGTGGATCTATGGCGAGCCATGGCGCAAGTGTGGCGAATTCCGGACATAGAATCAGTCCGCAACACTGGACCAGAGTGGTTCCTGAACCTCATTACGGACTATAACGAGGGTGACCGGCTCAGAGTTCACATGTTGTTCGGGAGGTGTCGGTTCGTCAGTAACGAAATCCAGCATCATAAGCCGGCGCTGCCCATGGAGGTTTCTCGGTGGTTCCTGCAGAGCTATGTGACCTCACTGTTGGGAATCCAACAATATCCGTTAGGGGACTAGGACAAAGGGAAGCTGGTCATCCAACAGGAAGGAGCGGAGCAGCCTATATCACATGTGGAGGCTGGTGTGAAATCTGTACACAGATGTGTTGGTGCAATATATGCCTACCTTGTGTTTTGGAGATTGTTGACAGAAACAGGTATGGACTAATTTGTTTGCTAGGGCACACAAAGAGAAAAGTCCATACACAACCGAAGAGAATGCTGTCTCCGGTGCTGAGTTCGAGGAACTTCACCGAAGCATATCTGCGCTGCAGAGAAGAACAAGCTATATCTGTTGAAGTGATAGAGTCGAGAAGATTAATGTGAAGAAATCGACCCCTCGAAAGTTTACTGCTGAAGCGAAGCTTTTGTTTCGATACTGTCGTCCGAAGAAATTGACTGATGTGATTGAAGTCGAAGACAAAGTGAAGACATAACATTCATTTTGTCTTTCTTATTTCAGTCTGTCGATTCATAGGACCTCCGTACTATTAAGAGGGGTATAGGTTCTCGATGCTTAGATCAGCTGTGATGCTTAGCCACAACCTATGAAAGATGCCAGAGAAATCTCTTTGTGTTCCGAGTAAATACTTGCCAGCAAGAGACTGTGATCTTCTTCGCTGCGAGAGATTTGCCTCGGACCGAGGAGTTAGCATTTCTTGCTCCGCAAGAAATTTTACCGTTGTGCTCAAATCCAACCATTGGAATCGTGTCGTTCGGCCATTGGCTGAGGCCGATGTCCAATTTGGTCATTTCCCATCTGGGAAGGCTACGGCTATAAATAGCCACCCCACTCCAACTTTGATCATTGGCTGCTCCGCTTGAGATTTCTGAAAAGATTGATTTGAGCAACCCCTCTCCGGGTGATTTGACTTTAAGATCCACCGAGAGAAAATCAAGAGCCCAAACTTAGACAGTGGTTTAGCATCACAGTAGTTTTGAGTGAGAGTTCTTGTACCTATTACTCTAGAGAGCTACGCAGTCTCTAGACGGATAGGTTTGGCTTCGAGTGTTGAAGAGTTGTTGTCTTCATCGAGCCTGATCTTCAGCAACCAAGAGTGATTGTGGTCCGCGAAGGTCGACCGAAGGTTTGGAGATCGCCGACAAGGATCTACCACGAGTGAAATCAACCTGAGTCTGATCAGCTATGCGTTGAAGGAGAATAGGGTGAAGAGAGTTTATCTTTCTTGTTAAATCACAGCCCCTCCAACCAGACGTAGCCCTTTGGCAGAAGGGTGAACTGGTCTACCAAATCTCTTGTCGCCATCGAGCACCACTGGTTATATCTATTCTACTGCATTTCATTCAGTAGTTTTCATTCGTGCTCTGTGCCATTAGATTATCTGATCCTTGTCTCGTTCTGTTGTTTTCATCCTATGTATTCATGTTAATTACTTTCTTTATCCTCGTCTATATTCCTTCGTTGCTAGTATGTATCCTTGTTAACTTGTGTATCCCTTCAGTTGCATTTCCTTCAGATTCAGTTATGTTCTGTCTCATTCTATTGCACCTATTTGCTTGCTGCATAACCCTCATTGTTCTTAAACCCATTATCCATCGTACTCGCTCTGTTGTAAATGCCTTCCTCGATGAATATGCCTCTGACGAAGAAAACTGATTCAGTGCATTTCTCTCAATACTTTATTCCGCTGCTGTGTCTGGGTTAAGTTTCAAAGCTTTCGAAAGAAAATTTGAATCTCCCATTCACCCCCCCCCCCTCTTGTCGATATACTCTCGGTCCTAACAATTGGTATCACAGCAGGTTCTCCCTGTCTCTGTTTATTAAAGGTCTAACGTCCTTGGAGTTTTGAGTATGTCGCTTGTAGGTAGATCCTCGCACTCTGAAAGGTTTCCCATCTTCGATGAAAATGACTAGGGGTGGGCATAAAAACCGAGAACCGAAGACCGGAGCCAAAAAGCCGAGACCGAAGCCAAAAAAACCAAGAACCGAAGCATCGGTTGTTCGCTCGGTTAGCAAACCCGAGAAACCAAAATTGCTTCGGTGAATTCGGTCGTGCCAGCCTGTTGACCGAATCATCCGAATTAACCAAAATACTGTGTTGTATTAAAGCCCAGAGTACAAAGGCCAACAGCCCATCCACGTTCGTAACAATCCAACCACTACACGACTTTTTTTTTCAGCCTTATCTTAGCCACAAACACACATAGCTCCGTCTCCTGCATCTTATCTTGTATTCGTTCGAGGCTTCACGCACGCACGTCACGCAGCGCCGCCGTCTCCGCTACCGATCCCCACCTCGCGCAAAACTAGCTGCGACCGCTGCGCGCCTGCGCCCATGGCTCCTGTGCGGTGGTGCGGCGGCGGCCGGTGGCGCCCATGGCTCCTACACCGTGGTGGCCGGCGGCGCACATGGCTCCCGTGCGGCGCCCGACGACGTCCATTGCTCTGATGCGGTCTTGGGCTCACCGCCGGCTGCCCCGTTTCCTTTGTATCAGTCCCCATTGATTTGTGTCCGACTGTTCTTGTTTTCTCCATGATTTGACTCGTGATTTCTTCCTTTCCTGTCAACGTTGGGTCTCTTCGGTTACAACCGAGCACCGAACCGAATTCTGAGTGGACCGAAGTGTCGGTCATTGATTTTTCCAGAGACCGATCGGTCAGCAAAACCAGGAAGCCAAATTTGAATATAAACCGAGGCACCGAACCGAACTGCTCAGTCTAACCGATTGCCCAGGCCTAGAAATGACTATCTATACTGGAAGGAACGAATAAGAATCAGAATTCAAGCCGTCAACTATGATCTGTGGCAGATTGTGGAAGAAGGCTTCACCATTCAGCAACAAAACAATCTGTCCTCCGATGATAAGGAAAATCTGCAGTTGGTTGCTCAAGCGAAAGATATCATATGTGGCAGTCTATCAAAAGACAATTTTTTCGGTTTCACCGACTCAACACTGCAAAGCAAATTTGGGATGCTCTTAAAAGTGCTCATGAAGAATTTGTCGCCCGTTCAGATCCTCACACTAAAATGCTTCGAGCTATGTTCACTGGATTCCGAAGCCTGCACAAGGAAAGTGTTATGGAACTCACTGATCGATTGACAAACATTGTTGAAAGACTACATCAGCGAGGAGTAACTGATATCACTGATAGAGATGTAGTCAACAAGCTTCTGAGTGCACTTGATGAATCCTTCGATCTTAGTGTGTCTGAAATCAAACAAAGACCTGACTTTGAAGAGCTTCACTATGTTGAGGGCATGACACTGCTGTCGATTCACAAAAAAAAGATGGAGCTGGAAAATGCAAATCAAGAATCTTCTTCGGAAAGTGGAGAAATTCTCTCACATTACGGTAGTTCTGAAGAAGAAGAAGAAGATGTCGAAAATCAATACACTATCACTCAAGAACTTGAAATGCTCACACAAAGACTGAGTGATCTAAAGAGACACAATCTTTATCTCGTCAATGATGAAGAATTTCATGCACCAGAATCATCAAGAAAATGATTGCCTTCGAAAGATATGAAGTGCTTCAAATGCAAATTATACGGCCATGTCATCGCTGATTGCCCTGGTTGGGAAGGAAAACCTAGCAGCAGATTGAAATATCTTCACTGCAGTTGTTTTACTCGGATGGATTGTCATACTAAGCTCTCGAAGGAACTTAATACTTCATCATCTTCGACGAGACCAGTCACTGACGTGAAAGCCAGAGCAGTCATCGAATCAAACATGAAGAGGATGTCACGGCTAAACAGAGCATATGCAGATTTGACAGTAGAATTTGAAGATGAAGCCATGGACACTGAATCCGATGAAGAAGAATTCTACAAAAGGATTGGGAGAAGTAATGCATATGTTTCTATCGAATCATCGAAGAAGTTCAGCGAATCAGATACTGATGATGATGATTCAAGCGATGATGAACCAATCACCTTTTGTCTTATGGCAAAATCTTCAAAGGATCAGGTATCTGCCAAACACCTTAGATCCATGAATGAATACTTTGCTGAATACATATCTTATGCCAAGCTGGTCAAGATTGCTAAATCTCAACATGATGAACTTGAAATGCTTGAAAGAAATCTCAGGAAAACTGAAGGATTACTGGTCGAAGAGATGGAGAAGAATCAAAAGTTGATTGAAGAGCAAGATGCTTTTTCATCAACTATTGATGATCTCACCATTCGATATGACTCACTCTCAGCTGACTACGAGGGTTTATCAAATGAACTCCTCAACAGAAATCAGGAACTCGTGTCATTGAAAGAGTCTCATAACGAGTTGGCTTTAGAGAAAGCTTCTCTCTTCGCCGAGCAATCCGTTCAAATTCCTAGTAGCAATGTCTAGAACTTCTTAGAGTTTTGTTCCTCCGTGCTTAAAATGTCTAGAATGTAGCAATGCTGAATCTCATGCTGAAACTTCTGATGCTGCTAAAAGGAATGTTGCTACTACTGAAGTTGGTACCATTACTGACCCCTCTTTCAAGGATTATGCTGCTATTACTGAAGAAAATTGCAGGTTAAACAACTTACTTGAGACTGGAATGCTAAGGAGACTGAAAGGGCATCAAACCATATGTGATGTGCTCAAGAAGTCCATTCTTCACAAAAATCCTCAGAAGGAAGGATTAGGTTTTGAAAGGAAACTTAATGTGGATGGATCCTATTGGACTCCCGAACAATATCCTCGAACGATTTGGGTTCGTGCTAAGAGTAAAACTCTCGAACCTGAAACTCTAACTGGTTATCTTTCGCCTATTTCTGTTGATACTGTCGAGTCAAATGACTCAAATTACAAACTCTTCAAGCAACAGAATGGGAGGGTTTTTGCTCGATATGTTGGAACTAACTGTAGGACAGGTTCACCCAAGAAGCAAATATGGGTAAAGAAGTGCACCGTTGAAAATTTAGTAGTTACTACTAATCTGACCTTGCAGAATAATCGTCAACGAGGAAATGATTATCATTCCAAGTCTACTCGAATATCTTTCTCGAATAATTATCACCCTGTACCACGTCAGAAGGAGTACTTGCGTACATCTTCAAATCATTACACTCATGCATCAGGAAACAATTTCAATGCTTATTCATATGATTATTATCATAATGCACAGGTGTCTCACAGAACTCACCGAAGAAATATTCCAAGCAAGGCGAAGCAAATGATATCCTCACCTTCCACGCAAATGTGGATTGTGAAGAAGAACTAATCGTCTCTTGCAGGAAACACTCTCAGGGATATCTATTGCTCATCATTTGCCCTGAGTTCATTTATTGTTGGTGCTTATCCTTCTGAGTTTTCTCTCGTAGTGTTTTTATTATGTTTTGATGGTTTTGTGTTTTGAGTCAGTTCTTTTTTTGTTTGTTCTCAGATTGACATATACATGAGACTTGATCTGAAGAAGATTTCTTTCCGACATCCTTGGTTGCTGATACGTCCATTTTGCATCATGTTTTCCTACTATTATTTATATAGTTTTTAGATATAATAATGCTTTTTGGAGTAATTCTAATGCATTTTCTCTCATAATATGCAAGGTTCACACAAAGAGGGAGAATACCAGCAACTGGAATTTCGGACCTGAAAAAGCTACGTCAGGCCACCTATTCTGCACAACTCCAAATGAGCTGAAACTTCACGGAGAATTTTTATGGAATATATAAGAATTATTGGAGCAAATAAGTACCAGAGGGGGCCCACCAGGTGGGCACAACCCACCTGGGCAAGCCCAGGCGCGCCCTGGTGGGTTGTGCCCTCCTCGGCCCACCTCCGGTGCCCCTCTTCTGGTATATAAGTCATTTTGACCTAGAAAAAATAAGGAGAGGACTTTCGGGACGAAGCGCCGCCGTCTCAAAGCGGAACTTGGGCAGGAGCACTTTTGCCCTCCGGCGGAGCGATTCCGCCGGGGGAACTTCCCTCCCGGAAGGGGAAATCATCGTCATCATCATCACCAACAACTCTCCCATCTTGGGGAGGGCAATCTCCATCAACATCTTCAATAGCACCATCTCCTCTCAAACCCTAGTTCATCTCTTGTGTTCAATCTTTGTACCGGAACCTTAGATTGTTGCTTGTAGGTGACTAGTAGTGTTGATTACATCTTGTAGTTGATTACTATATTGTTTATTTGGTGGAAGATTATATGTTCAGATCCATTATGCTATTTAATACCCCTCTGATCTTGAGCATGATTATCATTTGTGAGTAGTTACTTTTGTTCTTGAGGTCACGGGAGAAATCTTGTTGCAAGTAATCATGTGAACTTGATATGTGTTCGATATTTTGATGGTATGTATGTTGTGATTCCCTTAGTGGTGTCATGTGAACATCGACTACATGACACTTCACCATATTTGGGCCTAAGGGAATGCATTGTGGGGTAGTTATTAGATGATGGGTTGCGAGAGTGACAGAAGCTTAAACCTTAGTTTATGCGCTATTCCATAAGGGACCGATTTGGATCCAAAAGTTTAATGCTATGGTTAGATTTATTCTTAATACTTTTCTCGTAGTTGCGGATGCTTGCGAGGGGGTTAATCATAAGTAGGAGGCTTGTTCAAGTAAGAACAGCACCTAAGCACCGGTCCACCCACATATCAAATTATCAAAGTAGCGAACACAAATCAAACCAACATGATGAAAGTGACTAGATGAAATTCCGTGTACCCTCAAGAATGCTTTGCTTATCATAAGAGACCGTTTTGGCATGTCCTTTGCCTCAAAAGGATTGGGCTACCTTGCTGCACTTTTGCTACCGTTACCGTTTCTTGCTTGTTATAAATTACCTTGCTATCAAACTACTCGCTACTTATAATTTCAGTGCTTGTAGAGAATACCTTACTGAAAACTACTTGTCATTTCCTTCTGCTCCTGGTTGGGTTCGACACTCTTACTTATCGAAAGGACTACGATTGATCCCCTATACTTGTGGGTCATCAAGGCTCTTTTTTGGCGCCGTTGCCGGGGAGTGAAGCGCTCTTGGTGAGTGGAAATCGGTAAGGAAAAATTATTACTACGTGCTGAAATTTATTGTCACTTGTTACTATGGAGAACAATCCTTTGAGGGGTTTGTTCGGGGTATCTTCACCTCGACCGGAACCACAATTAGTTACCCCTCAACCTACTGCACCTACTGAAAATATTGGTTATGAAATTCCTTCGGGTATGATAGAACAACTGCTAGCTAATCCTTATGCAGGAGATGGAACCGAACATCCCGATATGCATTTGATATATGTGGATGAAATTTGTGGATTATTTAAGCTTGCAGGTTTACCCGGAGATGAAGCTAAGAAGAAGGTTTTACCTTTATCTTTGAAGGGAAAATCATTGGCATGGTATAGGCTATGCAATGATATTGGATCCTGGAATTGGAATCGACTGAAATTGGAATTTCACCAAAAAAATTATCCTATGCATCTAGTTCATCGTTATCGGAATTATATATATTATTTTTGGCCTCGTGAAGGAGAAAGTATCGCTCTAGCTTGGGGGAGGTTTAAGTCAATGTTATATTCATGCCCCAATCATGAGCTCTCAAGAGAAATTATTATTCAGAATTTTTATGCTCGGCTTTCTCGTGATGATCAATCCATGCTTGATACTTCTTCTACTAGTTCCTTTATGAAGAAGACTATTGAATTCAGGTGGGATCTTTTAGAAAGAATTAAACGCAACTCTGAAGATTGGGAACCCGACGAAGGTAAAGAGTCAGGTATTAAGCTTAAGTATGATTGTGTTAAATCTTTTATGAATACCGATGCTTTTCAAAAGTTTGGCACTAAATATGGACTTGACTCTGAGATAGTAGCCTCCTTTCGTGAATCATTTGATACTCATGTTGATCTCCCTAAGGAGAAGTGGTTTAAATATCACCCACCTATTAAATAAGAAATTAAATAACCGGTAATAGCTAAAGATGAAACTATTATTTATAATGTTGATCCAGTCGTTCCTACTGCTTATATCGAAAAAACACCTTTCCCTGTTAGGATAAAGGAACATGCTAAAGTTTCAACTGTGGTCAACAAAAGTTATATTAGAGCATCCAAATCTGCTGAACAAATCAAAGTAGAACCTAGTGTTGCTATGGTTAAAGATCTCCTGGTTGAAAATATAGATGGGCATGTTATTTACTTTTGTGATGAAGCTGCTAGAATTGCCAAACCCGATGAAAAAGATAAACATAGACCTGTTGTTGGCATGCCTGTTGTCTCAGTTAAAATAGGAGATCACTGTTATCATGGTTTATGTGACATAGGTGCTAGTGTGAGTGCTATTCCTTTTACCTTATATCAAGAAATTATGAATGATATAGCACCCCCTGAAATAGAAGACTTAGATGTTACTATTAAACTTGCTAATAGAGACACCATCACACCACTTGGGATTTTTAGAGATGTTGAAGTCTTGTGTGGGAAAATAAAATACCCTACTGATTTTCTTGTTCTTGGTTCCCCACAAGATGACTTTTGTGCCATTATTTTTGGTAGACCTTTCTTGAACACCGTTAATGCTAAAATAGATTGTGAGAAACAAACTGTCGGTGTTAGTTTTGGTGATGAGTCTCATGAGTTTAATTTTTCTAAGTTTAGTAAAAAAACATCATAAGAAAGAATTGTCTAGTAAGGATGAAATAATTGGTCTTGCCTCTATTGCCGTGCCTCCTACAGATCCACTAGAACAGTATTTGCTAGACCATGAAAATGATATGCATATGCATGAAAGAAATGAGATAGATAAAATTTTCTTTGAACAACGACCTCTGCTTAAACATAATTTGCCTATTGAAATTCTAGGAGGTCCTCCTCCACCTAAAAGTGATCCTGTGTTTGAATTAAAACAATTGCCAGACACTTTGAAATATGCTTATCTTGATGAGAAAAAGATATATCCTGTTATTATTAGTGCTAACCTTTCAGAACATGAAGAAGAAAGATTAGTGAAAATTCTGAAGAAGCACCGAGCTGCTATTGGATATACTCTTGATGATCTTAAGGGCATTAGTCCCACTCTCTGTCAGCACAAGATTAATATGGAACCTGATGCTAAACCCGTTGTTGATCACCAACGACGTTTAAATCCTAAAATGAAAGAAGTGGTAAGAACTAAAATACTGAAGCTTCTGGAAGCAGGTATAATCTATCCTATAGCTAATAGTAGATGGGTAAGTCCCATTCATTGTGTCCCTAAGAAGGGAGGTATTACTGTTGTTACTAATGATAAAAATGAACTTATCCCACAAAGAATTGTTACTGGCTACGGAATGGTAATTGATTTTACAAAATTAAATAAAGCAACTAGAAAAGATCATTACCCTTTGCCTTTTATTGATCAAATGCTAGAAAGATTATCTAAGCACACACACTTTTGTTTTCTCGATGGATATTCTGGTTTTTCTCAAATACCTGTTTCACAACCTGATCAAGAGAAAACCACCTTTACTTGTCCTTTTGGAACTTATGCTTATAGACATATGCCTTTTGGTTTATGTAATGCACATGCTACCTTTCAAAGATATATGACTGCTATATTCTATGATTTTAGTGAAAAGATTGTTGAGGTTTTCATGGATGATTTTTTCGTTTACGGAACTTATTTTGATGATTGCTTAAGCAACCTTGATCGAGTTTTGCAGAGATGCGAGCAAACTAATCTTGTCTTGAATTGGGAGAAGTGCCACTTTATGGTTAATGAAGGTATTGTCTTGGGACATAAAATTTCTGAATGAGGTATTGAGGTGGATAAAGCTAAAGTTGATGCAATTGAGAAAATGCCATGTCCTAAAGATATCAAAGGTATTCGTAGTTTCCTCGGTCATGCTGGTTTCTATAGGAGATTTATTAAAGACTTCTCTAAAATTTCTAGGCCTCTTACAAATCTTTTACAAAAGGATGTTCCATTTGTTTTTTATGATGATTGTGTAGAAGCCTTTGAAACACTTAAGAAAGCCTTAATTTCTGCACCTATTGTTCAACCACCTGATTGGAACTTGCCTTTTGAAATTATGTGTGATGCTAGTGATTATGCTGTTGGTGCTGTTCTAGGACAAAGAGTTGATAAGAAATTAAATGTTATTCATTATGCTAGTAAAACTCTAGACAGTGCCCAATGCAATTATGCTACTACTGAAAAAGAATTTTTAGCAGTTGTGTTTGCTTGTGACAAATTTAGATCTTACATTGTTGGTTCTAAAGTGATTGTTCATACTGATCATGCTGCTATAAAATATCTTATGGAAAAGAAAGATGCTAAACCTAGACTTATTAGGTGGGTTCTTTTGCTACAAGAATTTGACTTACATATCACTGATAGAAAGGGAGCTGAGAACCCCATTGCTGATAACTTGTCTAGGTTAGAGAATATCCTTGATGACCCACAACATATTAATGATAATTTCCCTGATGAACAATTAGCTGCAATAAACGTTTCTCATAACACTCCTTGGTATGCTGACTATGCTAATTACATTGTTGCTAAATACATACCACCTAGTTTCACATACCAACAAAAGAAAAAAAAATCTATGATTTAAGACATTACTTTTGGGATGACCCACATCTTTAAAGAAGGAGTAGATGGTATTATTAGACGTTGTGTACCTGAGCATGAACAGGGACAAATCCTACGAAAATGTCACTCCAAAGCTTATGGAGGGCATCATGCGGGAGACAGAACTACTCACAAGGTATTGCAATCTGGTTTTTATTGGCCTACTCTCTTCAAGGATGCCCGTAAGTTTGTTTTATCTTGTGATGAATGTCAAAGAATTGGTAATATTGGTAAGCGTCAAGAAATGCCTATGAATTATTCACTTGCTGTTGAACCATTTGATGTTTGGGGTTTCGATTACATGGGACCTTTTCCTTCCTCTAATGGGTATACTCATATTTTGGTTGCTGTTGATTATGTTACTAAGTGGGTAGAAGCTATTCCAACTAGTAGTGCTGATAACAACACCTCTATTAAAATGCTTAAGGAAGTTATTTTCCCAAGGTTTGGAGTCCCTAGATATTTAATGACTGATGGTGGTTCACATTTTATTCATGGTGCTTTCCGTAAAATGCTTGCTAAGTATGATGTTAACCATAGAATTGCATCACCCTATCATCCTCAGTCTAGTGGTCAAGTTGAACTTAGTAATGGAGAAATAAAATTAATTTTACAAAAAACTGTCAATAGGTCCAGGAAGAATTGGTCTAAGAAATTAGATGATGCACTTTGGTCTTACAGAACAGCATATAAAAATCCTATGGTATGTCTCCTTATAAAATGGTTTATGGAAAAGCTTGTCATTTACCTCTTGAGTTAGAACATAAAGCATATTGGGCAATTAAAGAACTCAACTATGATTTCAAACTTGCCGGTGAAAAGAGGTTATTTGATATCAGCTCACTAGATGAATGGAGAACCCAAGCTTATGAAAATGTTAAGTTATTTAAAGAAAAAGTTAAAAGATGGCATGATAAGAGAATCCAAAAGCGTGAGCTTAAAGTTAGAGAATATGTTCTTTTGTACAACTCTTGTTTCAGATTCTTTGCAGGAAAACTCCTCTCCAAATGGGAAGGACCCTATGTTATCGAGGAGGTTTATCGATCTGGAGCTATCAAAATAAATAATGTTGAGGGTACTAACCCGAAGGTTGTTAATGGGCAAAGAATAAAACATTATATCTCAGGTACACCCATTAATGTTGAAAGCAATATTATCCAAACTATGACACTGGAAGAACACATAAAGGAAACCTTCCAGAATACTCCAGAATCATGAAAAAGGAGGAGGTACGTGATACGGTAAGTAAACGGACTCTGAAAAATCCGCAAAAATATTTTCTGTCAGTTTTGGAATATATCAAAAATTAGGAAAATGAGAAACAACCAGGAAGGCACCCCTGGTGGGCACAAGACACCCCAGGCACGCCCAGGTGGGTTGTGCCCACCTCGGGTACCTTCCGGACTCCGTTTTTCTTCCGTTTGCTTGTTTCCCAAGATAAAAAAAATCTTTATATACCCCCCGAACCTATTGACCACCGTATCGCGGAGAAATCTTCTGTTTTCTTTGCCTTGCTGTTTTCTGACAGATCTGAAAATATGTCATCTCAAGATTCCGAGGAGGAGTGCCCAGTTTCTTATCAGCCTTTAGATAAAAATACCTTCAAGGATACCTATCCCTATATATGGTTCTCCGATGAAGAAGATGTAGATGAACCAGTCCCTCCTCGTTTCAAGCACGAAAGCATGGAGGCATTATGCAAGAGGATAATAAAGCTTGAGATGGAGAATCAAGAGTTAAGGATAGATAATTTTTACCTTCGAAATAAGTTGGAGAAAAAGGATGAATCTACTACTTCATCACCACCACCTCCTTCTTCATCACCAAAGGAAACCTGAGTATCGGGTATGGGAACTCCCCTTGGCTTGTGCCCAGCTTGGGGGAGGTACCCCGGTATCGTATAACCTCCACTATCTTTTGCCTTTACTTATCTTAGTTTGATCCATGGTTATCTTTTGGTTTAGATGAATAAAAGTTTAGTTCGATCCTTTTCTTTTCGAGTGTTTGCTTAGTGATCTATCCTTGTAATCGTGTGCGAGATATATAATAAAGTTTAGTTTTCTTTTTCTTTCATGTTCAATAAAAAGTAAGGAAATAAATGAAAAAGATCATATGCTAATCTTATGGTAAGTAATGACATCACATAAGGAAGAGTATAAGTAGAAAATTTTATTGGAGACTTACAAACATAGCATTGGTCAATGATGCAATTCATGAAAGAATTAATAAGGGAAGAGAAGATTCACATGCAAATACACTATCTTGGACATCTTTTGTGATTGTGAGCCCCCATCAAAATATTATATGCCAAAATTGTTGACGTTGGACAAGGAAGACAACGTAATGATTTATGTTTGTTCATATTCACATAGAAGTTATATTGTCATAGATCCTTTAACATGTGATGCTTGCCCTCCATCTTTGCTAGCCAAAAATTCCGCACTAAGTAGAGATACTACTTGTGCATCCAAAACCCTTAAACCCAAATCTTGTTTTGAGAGTCCACCATACCTACCTATGGATTGAGTAAGATCCTTCAAGTAAGTTGTCATCGGTGCAAAAAGGTAATAAAAATTGCTTCTAAAAGTGTTGGATCATTTAGTGTAAGAGAAAATTGAGCGTTGTACGAACTTGTGATGGCAAAGAATAAAAGCGACAGACTGCATAATAAAGGTTGCTATCATAAGGGGCAATATAACATGACATTCTTTTGCACTAAGAGATTGAGCATACAAACGAAAAGCGCATGGCAACCTCTGCTTCCCTCTGCGAAGGGCCTATCTTTTACTTTTATGTATTTACTTTCATGCAAGAGTCAAAGTATTTCTCTCTATTCCTTTTTATTTTTCTCTTTTGGCAAGCATCATGTGGTGAGGAAAGATCTAGGCACATATATCCAGTTGGATATGGGTGGCAGGAGTTATTATTGTTGACATCACCCTTGAGGTGAATATGTTGGGTGGTGAAAACTATAAGCCCCTTTCTTTCTATGTGTCCGGTTGAAACTTTTTGCTCATGTGTATGCAGTGAGTGTTAGCAATCATAGAAGACTATATGATGGTTGAGTATGTGGACTTGCCAAAAAGGCTCCGATACGTGACCCTTCCTGAAAAGATGATGAATTGTAGTTGCAAAGTTGACTGAGAACATAGTTTGTTGGTTTTCAATAGAGTTTATGCTTTATACTTCGATGTTGTGATGAATTGTTACTTGTTCATGAGAAGTCTATGATAGAAGTTATATGATAAAAGTTCTATGATAAAGTTTTATGTTAAAGTTTGTTGTTGTTATAATAATATACATGATTTCTATGTCCGTATTTTGTTTTTATCGACACCTCTCTCTCTAAGCATGTTGACATGTTTTTCGATTTCGGTTTTTGCTTGAGGACAAGCGAGGTCTAAGCTTGGGGGAGTTGATATGTCCATTTTGCATCATGTTCCTATTGTTATTTATATTGTTTTTAGATATAATAATGCTTTTTGGAGTAATTCTAATGCCTTTTCTCTCATAATATGCAAGGTCCACACAAAGAGGGAGAATACCGGCAGCTAGAATTCTGGACCTGAAAAACCTACGTCAGGCCACCTATTCTCCACAACTCCAAATGAGCTGAAACTTCACCGAGAATTTTTATGGAATATATAATAATTATTGGAGCAAATAAGTACCAGAGGGGGCCCACCAGGTGGGCACAACCCACCTGGGCGCGCCAGGGAGCCCAGGCGCGCCCTGGTGGTTGTGCCCTCCTCGGCCACCTCTGGTGCCCCTCTTCTGGTATATAAGTCATTTTGACCTAGAAAAAATAAGGAGAGGACTTTCAGGACGAAGCGCCGCCGTCTCGAGGTGGAACTTGGGCAGTAGCACTTTTGCCCTCCGGCGGAGCGATTCCGCTGGGGGAACTTCCTTCCCAGAGGGGGAAATCATCGTCATCATCATCACCAACAACTCTCCCATCTTGGGGAGGGCAATCTCCATCAACATCTTCAACAGCACCATCTCCTCTCAAACCCTAGTTCATCTCTTGTGTTCAATCTTTGTACCGGAACCTTAGATTGTTGCTTGTGGGTGACTAGTAGTGTTGATTACATCTTGTAGTTGATTACTATATTGTTTATTTGGTGGAAGATTATATGTTCAGATCCATTATGCTATTTAATACCCCTCTGATCTTGAGCATGATTATCATTTGTGAGTAGTTACTTTTGTTCTTGAGGTCACGGGAGAAATCTTGTTGCAAGTAATCATGTGAACTTGATATGTGTTCGATATTTTGATGGTATGTATGTTGTGATTCCCTTAGTGGTGTCATGTGAACGTCGACTACATGACACTTCACCATATTTGGCCCTAAGGGATTGCATTGTGGGGTAGTTATTAGATGATGGGTTGCGAGAGTGACAGAAGCTTAAACCCTAGTTTATGCGCTATTCCATAAGGGACCGATTTGGATCCAAAAGTTTAATGCTATGGTTAGATTTATTCTTAATACTTTTCTCGTAGTTGCGGATGCTTGCTAGAGGGTTAATCATAAGTAGGAGGCTTGTTCAAGTAAGAACAACACCTAAGCACCAGTCCACCCACATATCAAATTATCAAAGTAGCGAACACAAATCAAACCAACATGATGAAAGTGACTAGATGAAATTCCCGTGTACCCTCAAGAACGCTTTGCTTATCATAAGAGACCGTTTTGGCCTGTCCTTTGCCTCAAAAGGATTGGGCTACCTTGCTGCACTCGCTTGTTACAAATTACCTTGCTATCAAACTACTTGCTACTTATAATTTCAGTGCTTGCAGAGAATACCTTACTGAAAACTGCTTGTCATTTCCTTCTGCTTCTCGTTGGGTTCGACACTCTTACTTATCGAAAGGACTACGATTGATCCCCTATACTTATGGGTCATCAGTCGCGAATTAAATCATCCTCAATATTTTATTTGTTTTGGCGTTTTCCCTTCCTCAAACCTTTCGGCATCTAGTTCAGTTACCAAGATTTTCGCAGGAAACGGTTGACACGTGCCCACGATCTCTCCATCGTGATCTCGTCCGTTGAATGTGGAACGTCCCGAGTTTTTCGTCCTTAGATTTCGGAGTGGGCGGTTTGTCCCTCAGGTTATATAAACCCCTTATCTGGGTCTCTTCTTCCCTAGCTCTTCCCTGTTCAGCCTCAAACCCTACTCTCGATCCCCGCCCGAGCCCGAGCTTGAAGTAGCGTCGATGTCAAGCATCGCCGTGCAACTCCGGCGAAGCTCCGTCACCATTGATCGCGCCAGTGTGGCAACTTCTCTTGCCCGCACTACCGTAGTCGATCTGTCTCGCCAAGTTATGGCATTCAGATCTGGTACTGGCTCTACTCACCTCCTGTTCTAGAGAAGTTCCTCCCGACGCTATTTATCTTGTGTTGTTTCCTTGCGGTAGTTCTTCTAGGCTCAGTTAGTTTTGACTTGTACAGTGTGTAGTTGTTCCTCGTACTAGTCTCTTGGATCTAGGATCCACAGTATACTCTTCGAAAGATTAGAGGTTTGGTTATGTCGCCACCAGGCATACAAGAAATTACTCGATGATATCTTGCTAGTGCATGACTTGTATCCCATGCTTCTTCCTGTAAAACCATCTGTTTTGAGTTAAAATTTCCTCTGTGCATGCTTGTGACTTCTTCTGTGCTTTCTTTCGCATTTGTGTTTTTCTCTCAGGAGTGGTCATGGCAAATTGTTCAGATGAGCATTCTGGTTCAGAGGAAGAAATCCCTCAGCAGCCAAGGATGGCTGACAAAGCAAAAGTGGTCGAAAGAAAATCAGCAAAGCCACCAAGAGCGCCGAAGAAAAAGGCTGAATCAGAATCTGCAGAAGACGATGATGATGTGCCCTCAGCTCAAAGTCGGCCAGAGGATGAGCTTGTCACAGACTCCAAAATCATGTTCTCTGATGGAAATCCCAAAAAGGGTGGCCGGGGAAGAGAAAGGAATACTGCGGCCGAAATGTCTGATCAGGAAACTTACAGGACTCCACCAGGAGTAGAAACTGCTCAGGAAAGGAATAACAGATTGCAAAAGATTCGCCGTCACTGGGCAAAGAAATGGTTCAACTACGAGAACGTCCGAAGGAAATACCAGATATTGTTTGCATTCACTCCACCCTGGAATGATTGCATTGCAGAAGGCTGCCTAGGGCAGGAAGATGAAAAAGTAAGGCCAGCACTGCCTCCCAACGCTCATGCTGATTCGTTGAAAACCATAGCTGATTTTCTCGAAGAAGTCGCAAAAAGGGAAAACGCAAAGGCTAAGCGTGAGGCTAGACTTGCGAAGAAGAACCAAGTAGAACAGCGGAATGTTGAATTGACTCAACATGATGTGATTGACAAGAAGGAAAGGGCATCTGCTCGTAAAGAAAAGAAGAAGAGGAAGTCTGTTTCTCCTCGAGCTCCGAAGAAGAAGTCCGTTGCAAGAAAATCTAGGAAAGTTGCACCTACCTCGTCTGATGAGGATTCGTCTGATGGTAATGCTGGCGAAGAAATTCCCATTTATGATCAGAAAGCGCTGCTTGACAAGCCATACCAAACCCCATCTCCTGCAAAGATTTCGCCTCCTGTGAGATCTTCACCAAGACTTGCACCTGTCCCCTCAGATAAACCTTTGGGTTCTGATGCCCCAGCTGCAAAGAGAAAATTGATTTCTGATGAGAAAGTTGCTGCTTCTGCCAAGAAGGCGAAGAAAATCATTCCTGCTTCCACAGAGGAATATGATTTTGATCTGATATTCGATATCATTGAAGGTGCCTCCTATGATGCAAATCCAGCTGAGTTGGTTACTTTGGGTCTGCCAGAAGATGTTACCAAGATGGTAGCCAAGCATTTCACTGATCTGAAAGAAATCACCAAAGAACTCAATCAAGCTGTCGAAGATAAGAAGCTTCTGGAGAAGATGAGAAGGGAAGCTAAATCTGAATCTGAAAAAAAAAGATGTGAACAAGGCTATTCTTGAGACCACCAAAGCTCTCACTACCATGAGAAACAACAAGATTGATTGGCACTCCAGGATGAAGATGGATGTCTCTTAGCTTTGTGATCGCAGAATCGAAGAGATTAAGCATCAAGAAGATCTTGCTCGACGCAGAGAAAGAGAAGAGAAACGTCAGAGAGCTCAGGCCAGAGAAAGTAAGCCGCAAGAAATTAAGGATCGTCTTATCAAATCTGCAACGTCTGATGCACCTATCTATACAAGTGTCCCACTGCAACAGATTCCACCATCCCCTCGTCCCGAGGAAGTAACCGAGCAACATGTTGAGGCTATGGTAGTTCCTACCTCAGTCGAACAAGAAGCTGATGTTGTGGACATATATCTTGTCAATCCTGATGAAGTAAATGCTGCGCCCGAGCAAAATGCTTCCGAAGAAAAGATTGACGAAGAAATTGAAATGGAAAAGCAAGTCCCGTCGCCTGTGAAAGATATTCAAGCTGAACCCTCTGGATCCACTAAGGAGAGAGAAAAGATTGAGGGGGAGCAAGTTGCTGCCCAAGGTACTACCCCTACAGTCTCCTCATCAGGTGCTCCTGCCCCGATGGAAGTTGACCCTACTCCTAGTTCTTTGGCTTCACAGCCAGAACAGAAAGAAAAGAAGTTTGAGGAGCCCATGGCTCACGAGGAGAAAGATGAAGAAGTTGCACCACCAGTTCTGTCCCACCAGGTTATACCACCAGTGCTGCCGCAGCAGGCTGAAGGAGAACAAGCTGAGACACTTGTGTCTCAAGAAGTTTTTCTGCCGCCACCAGTTGATGAGTCACCGAAAGAAAAGGCCCTTGTGCCTGAATCTGAGAAAGTCGTTGAAGGAGTTCCAGCTAAGGAAAATGATCGTCAGTCCAGTGATCCCATGCCATCTGCTTCAGAGAAAGTTATGCTACCTCATGTTCCAGTGCAGCCCTCTGATGAGAATGTGTCTGCAGCTGATGATGTTCAACCGATGGAAATTAGTGAAGTTTATCGGAAAGATCCTCAGGAATCATTTCCGCTATTTTCATCTGAGTATGGTCCCATTGGCCCAGCATTCAATGAACAGCTTCACTCATCAAAGCTTGCAGTCTTTGGGGTGAGCCCCTATGAAGGAGAAAGAACCTCTTTGTCTCCGAGGTTTTGGACAGAGGAACATGCTATTTATTATGCTCGGATCTTGTTTGGCAAGCATAGGATTTTCAATCACAAAATGTTGAACTTCGCCAAACTCGAAGGAATGCCCTGCTTCCACAATGCACTAGACCATATTGAACATGCTCTTCTGAAGGGTTTTATGCGATTCAATCATGGCTGGAACAAAGAGATTATCCTTCAGTTCTACGCCACGCTGTACATCACAGGGCAAATGGAAAATACTGCAACATGGACGTTGGAATGGATGACTGGGAGGGAAAGAATCAAATGCTCGGCAGATCATTTTCTGGCCCTGATAAATTTGCCTCGATGTGAATTTGAGAATGACAGAGAACACAGATTGCATTTCTGGGAAGTATCTAATGAATAACTCCATATCCTGATGGATCCCATGATGGTGGGCGATGAATGCATTGATGTTGATCCTAAGAAGTTGGCCTACGATAACAAAGTGCTATTCCATATTCTGTGTAATACCATCACGCCAACCAATAGGCCCAACTCCATCAAAGGCATCGTGGGAAATGCTCTTGTGTCAATTTCTCAGGGAATCAAGTTTGACATTCCTGGCATTTTCATTCGGAATCTGGCGTGTGCTGCGGATAGCCCTCAGTCGCTGAAGCCCTATGCTCCTTGGATTATGTATGCCATTGAGCAGCTCACAAATGAAAAATTCTTCTGGGCCTATGCACCGAAAGTATTCATGCCACCTGTCCGTGACACTCTGCGCATCGTGAAGGAATATAGAAAAGGGAAGGAACCCATTGATGCTACTGCAACTGCATCTGCATCTGAGAATGTACCAAAGGTTAAAGAAGCCAAGGTTGAAGTTCCTCGTGAAGAAAATACCTCAATATATGAGATTTTCATACGTACACAGCAGACTCTGGAAAGACATATCAGAATGGATAGAAAGGAAAAGATAGAATTGCTAACTGAACTGAATATGCTTCATAATCACACCCGGCAAATTCTTCTGCATGAGAAGGAGGCAAGGAAGTGATCATGGACCTTGCTGAGAAAGCATTACTCTCGCAAGGATCTAGCCAAGAAGGGCCTCTTCAAAGACTATGACTATCTGGACTTGCTCGCAGTACCGCGCGTCCGAAGACAAACTCCAGAGCTCCCACAGGGTTCTGCTTCAATGGATCTGCTATTTGTTAACCATGATGATGAAATCAAAGACACTGCCAGCACTCGTATCTACAAGCCAGATGCACATCCCTTGAAGCCCCTCAAAGCCAAGGCTGCTACTCCTGCTTCTGCCTCGACCATTCCGCATTCTTCTGACTCTGGTTCTTCAAGTGGTTTCAACTCTGACTCAGAAGATTCTCCCACGGAGTAATTCCTCGTGTGTTCTCTCTTTCCTTTTTGACACTTGTTGACAAAAAGGGGGAGAATAACATCAAGTGATAGTTTATCGGGGTTTGCAGGGTGTTTTGCTTCGAACTTTCATTTGGTTTTTCTTCGAACAATTTGCTTCAAGAACCTTATCGCACCGCATGTGGTGCTGAAACACTCGATCGTCATGTAATGTTAATAACCCCCCCCCCCCTGCAATGTTGTTTGCTTCGCACCATTTGTCTGCAGGTACCTTCGAATGTTTATTCTCTGATTGATTATCATAGGAAATCTTTTATCTTACAGGGACACACAACTGCTCCACGAAGAAGAACAGAGAACCATCAAATGATGATATTATATTAAAACACTATATGATTTATAACTATTGTGGTTGGATATGCTCTTATTGCTATCTATCATTATCTAACCTTGCACGGAGTCAAAGTCATCTATATGATTGACGAAGTGTTTTTCCTCTCAAATATCTTTTGCATCATCTCTTTTGCAGGAAAATCACCTTCAAAGTTTATCCACTCTGAGCTATGAATTATTATTCGATCCTACTTTGATCATATCGAATGTCTAACATGCAGGAAAACTATATCTCGTGTGGAATCATATTGTGTTCTGAGAAAACCCTCACGACGTATCCATGTCACAAATCTCACAGTGTTTGTTTCACGTCTAACCCTTGTCAAAGTTTTTGTGACAGGAACTACCTCAGACACCGTCGAGTGCATTGAACGAAATCTAGTATGAAATCTGCTGTCAATGACACTCATATGAAGAGAAACATATCTTCCCGAACCGAAGCATATCTTAAGGGGAAGAATATCTTATCTTCGTAATCTTCTCTCATCTTTCATTATTCTACGCATTTCATTCCACTCATTTTCTATCATTCGATGTGATC